>CM060466.1:23603574-24246074 GCA_030544235.1 Lepturacanthus savala
TCAAGTTTATCACATATAATACAGGATTGAGCTTGTCTGAACATCTATGAGTTATGAAGTGATGTAGTTATCAAAAAAAATATTTTTTTTCTGTGTAAGAAAACCACATCTTTATGGCTGTGTTCATTGTCGTTTCCATGGACACCAGGAATACAAAGGAATACAAAATTGGTGGTCAGTATTAGCCTGGAGAGCAGTGACGTATGTTTTCTCAAAGTTGAAACTATTAAGAAACTACTTTCACAGTACAATGAAACAGTACAGACTTAATAAACTGGTAACAATCTCCATCGAACGTGAACTGGCATAGAAAATTTAAATGGAGGCTGCAATTAACTAAGGCATTTGCTGCTGTTAAGACCTGCAGAGACATGTTTGTTGTGTCTATTACTTGTGTATGAATCAGCAAAATGACCACATATTGTGTCATCCATATTTTATTATTAGTGACTCTTCGACACTGGACTATTTGCAATATGCAAATAGTCGGGCATGGTGGGCATGGTATGCTGCAAATATGGGGACAGCATAATTGTTTTCCAGTTGAAGCGTATTATAACCAAACCATTAGGGGGAAAGTTTATGAAGTATTATTTCAGGTAATTGTGTAATTTGCACATTGCCTACAAAACAATGGGGAACTAAACATATTGTTTTTTTTAACTGTACAATTTCACATTAACTTGTTTGATATTTGAGTAAAAGATTATGGATAAATATATTGATAGAGGCAGGGAAGCAAACGACTTTAAATGAGTGGCACAACATTCACTAACATTTACCAAACACTCAATTGTTAGACTTAATTGATGAATAAAAACTTTGGGACTTTGAATAACTTTGTCTTTTCACTGATCACAATGATAAAGAGTGGGTTCCAACCTTTCTGAGGTGGAAGAGAAAGTGGAAACACACTGTAGTCACAGTAATAACAAATGGAGGGGCTAGGTTTCTTGAGATTAATGCCATCATAAGTATGAGAATGAGTGATCACAATTTAAGGAATGTAATTACTCAGTGCAACAAGGGTAATTGAAATAATAAAATTGATGGAATTGTTGTTAATCATTGCTCTGTTCTCACTGGCAGAGCAGACATATTGGACTCTTGGGATAATAAGCCAGTAGCAAATGTATGGAAATGTTTACTTGGAAATTATAATAACAAATCCAGCAACATACAAAACACTATTATAGAAAACTAAAAAACTGATGAAAGTCATTGCTGTTATTCTTTATAGTTCAATTGTTTGGTATATACACCTCATATGAAATTATCTTGGATATGGCCAGGTTGGTAGTAAGCCATTAGTATGGTCATGGTATCATAGCCATTCTGTCTTGGGTTGCCTGCTGTCCAAAAAAAGTCATGATATAGATTCATAATTTATCACAAAAATAAAATCCACCTGAAGATGTTTACCTAGTTATTCTACATAGCCTCCAAATTAGGAAAGAAGGCCACTTTGAACAGAGAAAGCTGTATTTGCTATATCAAGAAAATCGGTCTGTTTTTTTTCACCTTTATTTCATTGCCTCTATGCCTCTAAGCATCTTTACCTTGGCACATAAGCCTTTAAAAAACAATGGTTTATTCTATGGAAAAACATTGGAATCACAGAGCCGATACAAAACCAATATAGATGCACATGATACCGATGAGTTAATATAAACCATCCATGGAGGTAAGGAACACTGACCTTGACATTATCTTTCCACAGCTGCTCCTACAAGGTGGACTACATTATGATCAGCTGATCTGAGCAGGGATCTCACAGTGGACCTCTTAAGCCCCTTTGATAGACCCATTAGGAGCATTTCCACTGCAGGAACTTCGGGGTAAATTTACAGGGGCAGCCCCGTGTCTGTGTCTCCACTGCAGGAATCTCCCCCACGGGGCTATTTACAGGAACTTTTATGGGGGCCAACGGAGTACCTACTCCGGGGTAGGCACTCCGTTCAGCCCTGTAAAGCTCCTGGTTGGGGCTGTTGATCTCTCTCTGTCTCTCTAGCTTGCTTGCTCTCTAGCTTGCTTGCTACGAAATTGAAACCTGCGACCCACGCAGGTGACATCATGGTTGAAGCTGTCACAGAACAAATACCTGTATGTTGCAACAGAAACTCCACTCCAAGGCGTCCTACTATGCAGTGGCAACACAGCCACCGTTTACCAGGAGCTCCTGCAGTCGAAATGCGGCTATTGCACAAGTCTAAAGGTTTTTCATGGTGCGAGGACTTGAAACACAAGTAAAAGCTTGGCAGGGAATTCCAATGTTGGAGGGATTCAGGTGAGATAGAATGTAGTTTCGGTAGCACTTTAAAAGTCATATCAGAAGCTGATTTGGTGTGTGCTCTAGAATGTATATAAACCACTGAAAGGAATATTTGAGGAAATTCCCATGGGAGGTAGAAAGGCCTTTCTGATCCAGAAAGCACTTCTAAATCTGCCAGACAAAGTTGTTCTCTCACAGTAATTTTACTGCTCCATCTGCGGTTTAAATGAACGCCATCTCGTTTGTATTTTCCCCTTATCTGACAGTCACAATCAAGTTGAAAAGGAGATCAGAAGCGATTAATATCCAGGGAAGAATCCACGTCCATGTCAGCCAGTGACCCAGAACTGTTTAATCATTGTTACTTCTTCCAGAAAGGTATTGTTTTTGGGGCTTTTGACTGTTTTTTTTTTAGTCTATGAACATGAGTAAGGAAAAGCTACTGGCCCGATTTTGGAGAAACTTGGTGGTAAACCAAAATGTAATGGGATCATCCTGGGCTAATTGTCACCCAGGATGAACCCATTACAGTTTGGGGGGCAGATCCCACTTCTGAAAATTGCAAGTAATTATTTTTAGCAGCACCTGATTGCCATAGTAACAGCACCAACCCAAAAGATGAGATGACATCACTCAGGCTTCCAAATTTTCTATCAAAAGTATACAACACATTATCATCTTACTCCCACAGCTTCCACTGCAATACTTATACATCAGAATGTAGACAATGAAGTCCTCTCTCTATCGATGTTACTTTCATTATTAAGGGGTCATAAATTTCCTTATTTCTGAAAAGAAAAGCACTGTTTTTTTCAATGAGGATAACTTTAAAAAAAATCACAAAATACACTCTATACATTGCTCATGTGGAAAATTAAGATTCTAGCTGCAAATGACTGGATTTTGGTACAATATCTGCATAGGTGTATAGAGGCCCATTTCCAGCAACTATCATTCCAGTGTTCTAATGGTACAATGTGTTTGCTCATTCCGTCAGAAGGCTAATGGATGATTAGAAAACCTTTGTGCAACCATGTTAGCACAGCTGAAAACAGTTTAGCTGGTTAGAGAAACTAGAAAACTGATCTTCCTTTGACAGAAACAAAGTTTGAAGGAAAAACATTTTTCAAATACAAACAACTTATAACCTTGTCTTGACAATATTTTCTATTCATTTTACAACTCATGGTGGTAAATAAAACTGTGACTTTTCATGGAAAACACTAAATTGTCTGGGTGACCCCAAACTTTTGAACGGTAGTGTATATAAGAGGGTTTGGTTTGGCTAGAGATGGAAAGATCTGTAATTTGGCCCTCAGAGATGCAGACTCGGCAGGATTTTGACACTGTTCTTTTTGTAATAAAAATCCTTTTTATGCAAGAGAAGACGTGTCAGATGGTGACTGCTTTCATCGGCACATCAAGAAACAACAGCACTCAGACCACAGGCTTGTTAGAGGTTCCTAGATTCTCTAAAAGTAGAACTACCAGGCTCCTCTCCTGTGGAATCATCTCCCTGCTTCAGTCCGGGGGGCAGATACCCTCTCTAGGTTTAAGAATCGGCTAAAACCTTTCCTTTTAGATAAAGCTCATAGTTAGCGCAGCCTACAACCTAGTTGTGCTGCTATACATTTAGAGATACTCTGAGCTCCTTTTTTTCCTCCCTCCCCATCTGTATACACTGAAGTCCCACTAATGTACGTTTCAAACCTGTAACTTTCCCAGAATCCTGCCTCTGTTTTCTCATCCTGCAGACATGCCAGGCTGCTGGTAGTGCCCCCTCCCCTCAGCTTGCAATGAGGACTCCTTGTAGAGCAATGTAGCCCTTATACAATAGAAATGACAGATTCTTCTGCTTCTCTTTTATAAAGTGAATATGCCCAACACAGATGGGCACTGTCTGGGCACAGCTGTCATTATATCCTTAATGACTAACTAAAATGGCGTTGGATTGCCAAAAGCAAAGTAGCATTCAAATTAGAATTCCATTAAAGCAAAATGAGAACTATGCTTGTGAGAAATTTGCTTTTATTAACACCAAAATGTTCGCGACTGTAAAAATTCATACTTCTTCTCTCTCATATATCAGTGGCCCGTTCACATAACCAGGAAGGGGTCTCTAAAGTTAGAACATGCAACACTTCACAAACAACTGTTAATTAATAGGCAGCTGTGTGAAGTATGCTAAGCGAGAAATTAGAAAAATATTATTTTTCTATGATGATTGTGAAAAAGGGATATTTAGTCAGGATTTGCATTATCTGTGACTATATAGCCAGGTGGCTTGTAATAAATAAAGGTTGGGGGAAAATAAAATTTTGTGTGTGACAAATGAAATGTCGTTGGAAAAAATACACAAATAGGGGTATAAACCTGTAAATGCTTTTTCTTACTGAGAATGTTTTGCATATAATTGGTATGGCGGACATGTCACCACACACTTGTGTGGGAAGACTCACAAAGCTTTTTCTCTTGTGGGCAGCAAGTCACAGCAAGTTTTGCCATTTGTATGATTTACATGTCATGATTTTTTACACGTACAATTCTCTTTTCTTCAGACACTATTGTGTTCAGCTGTGATACTAATAATGATTCCATTTAAAATACCAATGTGTTCACATTGATATTTAATTTCTTAATGTTTTTTACATAATAATCACCAGTTATATAATTGCTAGACCTGCTTTGTACAGTACTATGAATGTAGAAGTTCCTCTTATGTAAAGCATTGTATATCTGCATGTTAAAATGGAAAGTGACCATAGTCAAGCCTTTTGAGCTTTTCATAATGAAGACAAAAGACAAGAGAAGCTTTCTGAGATGTAAAATAAATAGCAGTTAATATAGTGCTGTGTTGAATAATGGTTTAGGAGCCATTACTTCAAAAATAAACTACACTAAGTGTGCGTCTGACCTTAAATCCAACCTTGCATAAGGTAGAAGCGACCCTTTTTCATTTTTGTATCGCCACTTTAAATACCTGTGCAAATCAGGGAACCTTGCTGTATTGTGTAATATAGATTGAAAATCATAATAGTCTAAATAACATTACCGCTTTTTGCCGCCATGTTCTCGGGAGGAAGGGACAGGAAGTTGATGACATCATATGAGAGGCAGCACTTGGTAACTTATTTTTATTTTATTTTTTTTTTGCTTAAATCTTCTCTTTTTTTAAATTTTAAGTATAAAATGACATAAAGGCTCATAGGATTAAATGGTTTAAATAAGTGAACAACAGGACCAGGAGCACTTGGCTGAATGTCTTGTTGTCTAGCTGAATTGAAATTGAACTACATTATATTTTTTTCAGTTTAAGTACAAAATGGTAACACCCTTTTACCAATATCAGTCTTGGCATTAAAGCTGTAGTTGTGGAAAGTTGGAGGCTAAACAACACAGTTTGGCATTTATTTATTTTTCTACCTTTCAATTAAAAAATGTGAAAAATTTGTGTTTTTTGTTGCTTTGGATGAATTTAAACAGCATAGAATATACCTATATAATGTAAAAAAATAAATAAATAAATAAAATACTTTGTGATTACTGCAAAGGATAAAGGTTAAAAAGTAGGAAGGCACCGTGAATGGTATAAATCCCCACAAAACCCCTGAATGCATCTAAGCTGGAGATGTTCTCCGATGCGGTTCCCCTCTCTGCTCCACTTACTATCAGTCACATGGTGGAGGCACTGGTGGGAGGACTGTGCATGAAGCGAAAAGATTAGGCAACAGCGAACAAAGCACTTGGTGGGTCGCATGTAACGCTCCAGGAAAGTTTCTGAGTTTGAGAAAGTTGAGCTGTTGCCTGAAGAGATGCTCATTTCAGCAGCCATTAAAATGTTCCTCAGGTTCTGTGATCTTCAAATTTACAGGGCTCCCGGAGGCGAGATAGAACGAGAGCTCAACAGTCAGGGATCCCAGAGGCAAGACAACAACCACAAAACAGTGTAATTAGATGAATCCCATTACATGAGGATGTGTAACACTCTATTTAAATGCTGGAAAATCATTATTAATCATTGTAATTTTTTTCTTTTTTTTTTGCATATTACCAGGCATATCGCAGCTCTGCTTTTATATATAATCTCAAAGTGTTTTGCTTTGTTCCTCTCCATGAAAGTCCAGTTTCCTTCAAGGTCTTTGGCCTTGAAGCACAGTATTTTGAGTAATGCCAATAAAGCAGCACTTTATTTCCATTTGGAAAAGCACAGATGCTGCCTGATCATTCTCTGTGGATTTTATGGACTATGATCACAAACTCGGCTTAGCACTTGGTTCTAACTCCTGCAATGTGAAACGGAACGGTCAGATAGTATTATTATTAATAGCATATATTGATAATAAAAAAGAGTTTGAATTAAAGCACATATGATTTGACAGTTTGTATTCTGTACATTTTCTCTACATAATAAAAATATACTGAAAATAAATAACAAATCAAATAAAGGCATGAACAATGTTAAAACATTGCATTCTCTCATACACATTTGGAAAAACAAAAACCTTAGGGCTTTATTGTGTTTTTATCCTCTGTGACGTGTGTACTTTGCATGTCCTGGAGGTGTTGATGTACTTTTTTATCACCAAATTAATGTATTATTTCATTCATTTATCATTTTTAAGCTGTCTTATCATCAGTTTTAAGGAGGAATGGTGCAGATAAAGTCTGCCACCTGTCAGACATAATACATAATTATTTTTTGCTTCCCTGTATGTGTGTCTTTGTGCCTCTGTGTTTTCCAGGCCTCTCAAGAATAACAGCAGAACCACCACTTTCATCATATACACTACCGTTTAAAACTTCGGGGTCACTCAGACAATTTTGTGTTTTCCATGAAAAGTCACACTTTTATTTACCACCATGAGTCAAAATGAATAGAAAATATAGTCAAGACATTGCTTCTGTGAAAGGAAGGTCAGTTTTATAGCTTCTCTATCGAGCTAAACTGTTTTCAGCTGTGTTAACATGACTGCACAAGGGTTTTCTAATCATCCATTAGCCTTCTGGCGTAACGAGCAAACACATTGTACCATTAGAACACTGGAGTGATAGTTGCTGGAAATGGGCCTCTATTCACCAATGCAGATATTTTACCAAAAACCAGACATTCGCAGCTAGAATAGTCATTTAACACATTAGCAATGTATGGAGTGTATTTCTGATTAGTTTAAAGTTATCTTCATTGGAAAAGACAGTGCTTTTCTTTCAAAAATAAGGACATTTCTAAGTGACCCCAAACGTTTGAATGGTAGTGTAGCATCTTATGGAAGCGCTCATTAAGTTAGAAACTCTTTATTTAAACATATAAAATGCAATGTCAAATATTGCAGTAATTATGTATCTCAGCATCAATATCGTTGCAGTCACATCCGTCACAAGTCTGTGAGCGGAGTGAGTGTGCTTTTTAGCTCAGTTAGCATTAAGCGTCATTAGGGGCGGGGTCAGCGGGGAACCATGACTGAGCCCTGAGGCCTTCATATTGTTACTAGCTGCTGAACGACCATGACGCCTGTGATCCTTTGTCATCCGGTGATGACAGCTACTTTTCCTATGGAGGTGAGGCATCAGGGACACCAGTCAAACACATTCACGCGCGCAGACGGGACACATACACACAGTGAATGATCTAGGGAGGAGAGGGAAAAGTGACTGATTGCCTTTTTTTTTTTTTTTTTAATCAGAGGAATTTTAGACAGAGCAAGCAGAAGACGAGAGAGAGCTGTCATCCCTCTTCTGCCAGTGATAGGATATAAATAGCAAGTAGGTTCTCTTAAAAGTCGAGATGAAAACATACGCTTTGTTGCCAGCGAGTAGCTGTAATGCAGCTTTGAAACCCGACGTGAAGGAGAAGACGCTCATTCGCGTCTCCCTCAGTAATCCGGAATATAACGAAACAACAAGAAGCCGCCTCTGAAAAGCCTGACCTAATATCTAACGGATAGCCAAGGCATACATGTCTGGGGATCAAAAGCAGATTTTACCGATAGATGGGCTCATTTAGTACTTGATTTTACAAGTTTATTAGGAGCTATGGTGAATCACCAGTGTCAAGAGGGAAGGTTTTTCCCTTTCGTCTTTTGTTATCAGAGGAAATTCACCCGCACGTACTGGTTTATATCATAATTGTGTGAATCCTTGTCATGATAAAGGATTACATTTTTTAAATAGAGGGAAATGTCATGTATACCCCAAACTGAAGACACCCATCAGTGCTCATGACATTTCAATATGTGGAAGGTTAATACTTCATAAATGAAGTGTGTGTCATAATCCTCATTTGTGTCTAAAGGCTGATTGACATCCTATGATGCTCACGCTCCCAACGCAGATTGTATCATAAGAGCTGTCAAAAATAGAGGGGGAACCCTCTCAAAAGAAAGAAGTCGGAGGACATAATGAGGCAGGATATTCATGAGATCCACCAGAGATTTCTTATCGTACTCTCTGTTGTGTAATTGACTAATCAACATTATCCAACATTCACAGTCTTTGTTCTCTGGCTAATACATTCTGATGGGTTCAAAGGCATGGAAAACAGAGGGTGAACAAGTGAGACAGTGATTATATGAGTGAGTGAATGCGTGTGTGTGTGTGTGTGTGTCAGTGCGTGTGACAGGAGACCAATTACATCTCCAAGTCGCTGCCCTTCCCCGATTTAGCTTCTGCACAAAAAAAAAAAAAAAAAAAAAATTAAAGCAAACCTTGGCTGTGCAGCACATGCATATTATTCAACACACAGACCAGCACATCCTTTGTCTGGCTGGAGTAACTCATTTGTTCATATTGGCAGCTTCCGTGCTGAGTTATATAAGGTATTTTTTCCTGTGATGGCAGCTGCTTTGCTTAGCAGGTGAGGATGTAACAAAAATATTGATTCTGGACAAACAAATAGCTACCGACTCACTGACTGGGCAGAACCTGGGAGTAAACAGAATAAAAAATACCAATATTGATTCTGACAAACAAATAGCGACCAACTGACTGACGCGGGCGCAACTAGTACGTAAACAACACGGAATGACTCAAATTTGAAGTGACTAATCGGTTTCCGTGTTGAAAGACTCAAGAAAGAAGAAAGACTCAAAAAGCCCCCCAAAACTCTCTATATTGGTAATCTAAAGGTAAGTAATCTTTAAAACGGACACTTCAAAGTATATATAAATACATAAATAAATAAATAAACACATGCTGTAAGAACATATCTCAACAGTGTATCCATGTATCCTTTAATCCTTGGTGGTGTGTAATCCCAGTGTATTTATGTAGTGGGCTAATCTCCCTCTCTTGTGCTATGGGAATGAGGACTAGGCTCACACTCACAGGTAAGCCTCATTCCCATACCTCGGCCATAGCCATTAATCCCACTTCCAGATACAGAGGAGTAGTGGCGAGGGAGGGAGGGAGAGAGGGAGAAGTGTGTGTGTGTGTGTGTGTGTGTGTGTGGGGGGGGGGGGGGGGGGGGGGGGGGGGGGTTGGCAGCGTATGTGTTTGTGTCAGTGTTGACACCACACTAAAACCATGATTTAATGCTTGCTGACTAATTTCAGTGATTCAGGTGAGGACCTGGGTGGTGCAGAGTTTCACCTCTAAACCACACGCGCTGTAGTGTTGTTAGAGCTACAGAGCAAGATAAAATCGATGGTGTGGATTTAGCTTATAAACATACGTTATATGTTCAATAGCAACAGTTCAGTATTTACTGGGCCAGTCAAGTTGTTTATATCCAAATGCAAAGCATATCGCTGAATATGTCCTGGTTAAAAGAAAACTTTTGATTATTTTAGCATCATTATATATGACGTTAAGAGCAGAGGAGGAAAGAATAGTGGATTTATTTGTTTATTCATTTTTTTAAAGGCTGTGAAAAGTGGGTGAGACCATTTTGTCCCTATTAGTATTTGTCTCCATGCTTGTCATGTGTTTGTTTAGCCAGTTTAACATAGAGATTTGTGATGTTGTCACTTTCTCCCCTGGGTTTTGTCTGTGTTTAGCATTGTTTTACATATAAATTTAACAGGGAGAGGCATGTACACCTATTTATTTCTTGTTTTTTTTCTTCTTGTATTGCTTGGGCTGTAATTCACCGTGTACTGTAGTGGTCTACCCAGTATGCTTCCAGGAGACAAAATAAAAAGGCTCTTCTTTTTTCCCCATTTTATGGCAGGTGGTAACCAGCGTTAAGGCATAATGTATGTAGTAGTGAAATAGTGAAATACTAGAAACAACAATTTGCTGAACACTATATTATTTGTTCAATCCAGTATTTTTCAGAGAATGGAACAGATTCTCTGACACTGATGATGTCCGTGTTGGTCATTAGGGCTGTCAGTTTAACGCATTAATAAGATTAATTACTTACACCACAAATGAGTGCATTTTAAAAATTAACCCAAAAATTTATCACAGCACATTTCAGACGAAGTGGGAATTCAATGTGCTTTTATTTTACCCAGTCGTTATTGTGAAATCCACAATTTAAATGTATTAAAAATTTTTTGGATGTTCTGATTGAAGTTGTTATTCATTCACTAAAAAACATGGATTTCTATAGCATTCTTTTTAGTGTATTCAATTAATTTGTCATCTGCCACAATAACGTAATGTCCTTGAATTGCAAATCTTTATTCGCCTGGTATTACCAGCAAAAAAAAAATGGATTTGAAAATGAAATGTGATTAATTAGATTAATTAATTACAAATCCTGTAGTTTATTAGATTATTTTTTTTATAATCACCTGACAGCAGTATTGGTGATATGAATTCACAAATGTACTTAACCAGACCTTAACCACAGTATTTGTCACATGTTTTCTAACGGCTGGAAAATGTGAGTGTGTTTCATCCAGCCTGCAGCAGACCTGACAAAACAGCGATATGTGACGCTCTGGGATTAGAACGTGTTGTCTCGACAGTATTTATGGCAGTGAAAAACAACGTGCTCAACTGATTCCTCTATTTGACAGTGCTCACATAAACCTGAGGGATGTTTGTGTTTTATTAAGGCTGGTACGTACCGTCATCCCTGTTAAGACGTTCTCCTCTTTGGCGCGTTGCTTTTAGCTGACCTCACTGTGGCCACCTCTCAGCTCTACTGCATAAAGGTGTCCTCCCGTGTTTGCTGTGTCGTGACTGGGGTGCCACTCTTTATAAATGATGCTTCCTTTTTATTAATCCTTTAGCTTCAGATTTACTGAGTTAAATGTCCACGATCACCTCGTATTTCAGTGCCATGTTTTGCTACTGCAGCCACAATTTCATTGCCCTTTATCCCTCTGTGAGCAAGTTTCCACACAAGCGGAAAGGTCGGAATATTCTTTTCTACTTTTTAAAGTTTTATATCCATATGCGTATGTAAACAGGTAATATATCATTAACATGAGTTTCTAGTTTTAGACAAAAAAACAAACAAACAAACAAATACAAAGCTGATGAAACTGCATTTTTCTCAAAGGCAGATTTTCAAGAAGTATATCAACCTCAAATTATTATTTTGGTTTTTACTCTCTTCTATGTTCTTATTTGTCAGCCGTGTTCCTTTTGTAGGGCATTTTTCTGGGTTCGCCCGGTCTGTGTTGCTCTACATTTTACCATGACCTGATCATGTAACATTGGCTACAAGCTAAAAAAAAAAAAAAAAAAACACTTCCTGTAGGTCACAAGACTTTGTCAGCTGCTCCTTCACAGCGCCCCTTCTATTATTATAGTAAAAACACCAAAAGAAAAAATCTGGTCTGTGGCAGGGAATGAGTTAACTATATCTGGTCTACTGTGCAATGGCATTAAAACAGAACACCCATCTGTACAAAGAACAACCTTTTTCCTTTGCAAATTTTCTACCCACTATAATGCTGTTGCAATTGCCATCATATTTACTGTGTAAACAGACAATTGTTCTTGTCCTTAATAAAAACTTGTAAATCTGGTATACTAAAAGCAAAAAAAACCCTTTGCTCTCTACATCAGGATCCTTAGATCCATCTCTATGTACTGGGACAAATATTTAATATAATGTTACACTTATCTTCAACCAAAAACTGCAATACCTCCAAAACCTTTATGTACCTGCATTTTGTTCTGGGAAAATAGAAATCACCTGCCAAGGTGATGGTAATATATGATTTTAATTTTAAGCTACTCTCTAACTGTGTCGTGCAAAATACTCACTCATATACAGGAATGCTTCCAGCTTTTAAGACTTTCTCTGATATCACCAATGATGATGTGTAGATAGACAATTCCTGTGCTTTCCATTCTGGACAGAATGCTTTCAGTTTTTTGCCGTGACATTTTACAGTCTATATTCACCTGCTGCATAGCTTTGTCAGCCATTATGGGTTTCTGAGTGCCGAGAAAATTAACTTGACACTTCAACCCCTAATAGAAGAAGTATCCAGGTGACCATGGATGTCTTAAGCATGAACATTCATTGAAGCTCTTTTGAGGAAAATCAATAATGAGACCACATGTGTGAACACATTTCAATGTCAATCAATATGGAGCCCTGGACAGAGGATTCCAGCATATCTGTGTGTGACCTTGCATGTACTGGGACGCTGCCCTGACATAATCAGTCAATGACATATTGCACCATATTGCAGATGGCAAAGAAATTGACCAAGAGCAACACTGGGCCACAATATCTTTGAGTCTGACTTCAAAACGTCCTTCACACTAAGCTGTGGGTGACTTTTGTCGACTAATTCATGCAGTCCTGAATTCAAGGATTCAAGCTTAACCTTAAATCAGAAATTCTGCTCTTTACTTTTAAAGCATTCCAAGCAAAAGATGCTCGTTCCCAATGTTCAACTCACACGACTTCCTAATTCTGTCCTTATATTTTCAAGTTAATATTTCCAAAGCCCATGAAGGTTCATTTATCACTTAAGGCAAGAGCCTCTTTAATGTGGTCCAAGCTTCATCTTCAGTGTTCCACATAGATCCTGCCTGACTCTGACATCATCCTCGCTGAGATTCATGGGGTAATTAATGAATGCCTCATCCAGTTTTTTGGCCTCCAACAGCTTCTAATTATGTTTACTGCATGATTGTCTGGTGCATTGTTTCATAATATTTGCCTTTTTCCTCTTAGAAGTGAATCATCCTCAGAATGGTAAGAATGTTTTTATTTCTTTTGCAGGATCTGTCCTGTCTCGCCTATACTATACTAGCCTATACTTGGGAAGATGACTATCGACTAAAGTCAAAATGCCAAAATTCTGAGTTCCTTATCCCAATAAGCATTGTTATTCACATTTAATTGATCTCTCCTTATTGAAATTGAGCTTTGGAGTAACTTTAATAAGGAAGGTCTCTATCATCACACTATGCCTTTAAATATCATGGGTGAAGATTGCTGCTTCTATTCTGTTTAACTACTTCACTTTCCCACATGGTCAGAATCCCTTTGTTTCAGATTCTAACGTCAGCACATCTTCAATACCACCATGACATCCATGTTGACCATTTCAGAGCAGCAGCTTCCTTCCTGAGTGCAGAGTCGCGCCAGCACGCTCCACTTGGCCCTGTGAGAGGATGCCAGGTCAGTGTGAAAGGCAGCCTGAGGGACTATGTATGTATTTGTGTGTTTGTCTGTGTGTTATTTTCCTGTTGTGTGGCCTTTTTCGGTTTGTTTTTACTTTTTGGGGAGTTCTTGCTTCTCATGTTTCTTCCACCTGTGTTTCGCTGAACAGTGTTCAGTTCTTCTTCTTCGTTATTATTACCTCCACTAAGGAGGTCATGTTTTTGCCGGCATTTGTCTGCTGTCTATCTGTCTGTTTGTTGGCAAAATATCTCAAAAAGTTTTGGCTGGATTATTATAAACTTTTCAGCAAATTTTGGGAATGGTACCATGAACAGATGAATAAGTTTTGGTAATGATCCGGAAGAAATCCTGGTTTCTGGATCACGTTGAATTTTTTTTGTTTGGTAACATTGCAGTAAATGGACCATCAAAAAGGCCCTATCATTTTTATATCTTGCACCTGCATAGTATGAGACAACAATGTTGGGTGGGATTCACAAATTGCTTGGCAGAGTGCTTTTTCTAATTATTATTACAATCAAAGGTGTTTTCGGGCTTGAGCTTCATTTCCATGAGAATGAACCTCAGAACAAAAACATATTTACATACATTACATTACATACAACATACATTATTTCAGCATATTTTTTAAAACATAAACTTACTTAAAAAACTCCAGAAAAGTGATTGAATGTCTCTTTAAACCACATTGATGCTGCTTCGTCACTATGAAACTTCAAAACTGTTGATCAATAACATTCACCAAACTATCCCAACCTTCTCCACAATATCAAAATGCAACACTGGCAGCAATGTTTTTACAGTGAACACTTGACAATGAAATATTTCTCTGGTGACTGTTCTTAAAGGGTTAGTGAGGATGCAGCTGAATACAAACGGAATCAGAAGAGGATTTTCTGTGCAAATGAAGACATACTCACAGTCAACAAATTGAAGTCCAAAGTGAGGGCTTTTACAGCAGGTTTCAGATCTCATCAGTGTGATATCATCAGGCACAGGGGGAGAGCGGTATTTTTAGACCAGAAAAAAAAAGTAAACATGTCTCACTCCCACAGTTTTAACTCTCAGAGCACATATACCTCAACGTGTTTTCACAAGCCTCCCCTCTTTCAAAATGTAAATATATAGCAGGAGTAATAGTATTTCATTTCAAAACCAAAGGCACAAATTTCAGCTCTTATAGACTGCAATGCATACTTAGTTAGGTAGTCTCTCCTGTTTTCCTACAGATTCTCCCTTCTTTCAAACAAAGATAAAAGATATTATACATCCTCCTCCTCAGCTTATCCTGCTGCCACTAATGATGTAAAACATCCCTGGGCTACAAGCTTTAGTTTTAGGCGAATCAATTTCTCCTCAACAAAATTGGAATCGACACACAGACAAACACATGCACACTACTGGCATGCACACATACACATACAAACTGCATTCTTTGTCACCTTGCCTCCTCTCTGCAAATTAAGTTGCTTAGAAACAGTATTAGGGTATTTATATATACCTCTAAGCATGTATTGCAGTGGCATGAACGTTGTCCAGAAAACCTTTTTTTTTAAATCATGTACTTTATAAGCCAACAAATTAATATTATGTCTAATCATTTGCTTTAAAGCCCACGCTGCTTTAAGTTGACGCCTTGATACAAATTATTGTATTGTTATGTTTACATTTCTTTTCATGTATAACACAAACCCTTTCAATGCAAAGAGCTACACAGGCAGTTGAGACTTCAGCCAGGAAGTGGTATCATGGTCATCCATTACAATAAGGCCCCTGGCCCCAGGTGGAGATTTGAAGAATCAAGCTCATCACTGATGTGTTTAACAGTACAGACAGGGCCCAACTTACAAACACAATAGGTTTAGTGAAGCTGTTCGTAAACTGAACTGTCCATGAATTGTTATATATTCATTTCAATCTATGATATGGTTTTCAAAATTGTAAAGTATCCAAGGAGAATACAAAGCCTGATGCACTGAGATGTTCACAGAGACACCTGTGAGAAGGAACTTGGTGAGATGAGAGAGATGAATGTTAGAGATGTGCATACTTGCGAAGGCAATACAGCATTTTATGAACATTTATGGGCATCAGTCAGTGGTTGTTAGTATCTCTGAATGTTCGTAAGTTGAGGAACTGCTGCATGTGGTTTCCTCAGAGATCAGTAGCAGATACTCCAATCTCGTGTGGATAGAGTTGGGTGAGGATAACACAAGGCACCTTGTACTCAGGAGAATCACTTGAGGAAGAGTCAATGAACTTCCTCAACGTGGGTTTTGAGATGTAGCACAGCTCGTTTCTTGAATCATGGATCCAACTAGGGTGCAGAGGGCTCCAAGCTACTGCTACAGAAGCATCTGCATTTGAGTCTCTGATTGACAGATAGAAGGAGGATCAGGCTTGTTGACTCCTCTGTACGTTTGTAGGCCAGCAGCTTCAAGGTCAGGATGTTTCGGCGGAGCTGTGCAGGCGGGCTGCCAGACAGTATGTGGAGGAACTCAACAGAAGCCGGTGGCAGGGCTCTGCTGATTAGCCTCATGGCGATGTGGAGCGCCACACCAATAATAGCTGTAGGGCATACTGACCAGTGGAGTATGCAAGGGCAGGGTTGGAGGCCCATCTAATGCCAGCAAGTTCCTTAAGGAGTCTCTGTCAGAGATAATAAACACAAAATAGTAGATGTATATGGCGTTTTACTGTGTCTGTCATGTATGTCGAAGTTTCCTTTTGGGATATAACTGAAGAAGCAATGAAAGTATTTTATATTATATTTATATATATTACAGAGAAAAGCTTGGCCCATACTTGTATGGTAGAGGTATAATGTACGGATGGGACTTGGGGCTGGATGTATATTTTCATTTTATTATACTTTTATATGTCTGCTTCATCAGAGTTTTAGGTAGTTCTTTGTGTGTGCATGTGTGTGTGTGCATTTGTGTGACAGAAACAGAGACAGATTCAGGGAGAGGCTATTCTTCCTGACTCCAGAGGCCCGCGGGCTCTCTGACCTATTTTTGCCATGGAGTAGCTGCGTCATCACAAGCAAGACACCAACCGCTGCACCTGGATAGTGTATGTGGCATGTGTGTATGTGTCTGTGACTGTGTGTGTGTGTGTGTGTGTGTGTGTGTGTGTGTGTGTGTGTGCATGTGTATGTGCGTGCCTGAGAGACGATGCAGCCTGCATATCAGGTATTACCGCACATCTCCGCTCGATGCTCGCTGATGTGAATACACTTACATTCCCTCCTCCCGCCTTCTTCATCCACCCTCCACCTTTTCATGGAGTAGCACTTTCCCACCATGCACACACACACTCACACGCACACACACATGCAGACAATGCTTTCTCAATCTCTCTCAGGTGCTGCCTGCTGCGATGTCCAGTGCTGAGTGTTGCTGTATCTGCGTTCGCAGCAGGACATGCACACATGCGTTGACTCACACAAACCCACACACACGCTCACACACCCATGCAGATCCTGTTTCATGTGTTCACAGCGGGAGAAAACCTGATTCAAACAGCTAACGAGAAAGTCTAATGATTGATGATAAGTCTGGAATATCCGCAGCCACAGCAAAATCACACAAACAGGTTATCTGGGACCCCCAGGCGCTGGCCTGCGTGCGCATGGCAGAGGAAGAAGGGATCATTAGCCTGCACACACACACACACACACACGCATACACTCATGTCGGCCTGTAATACCCCCCTGTCCCACATACACATGCGCAATTTCACCATCATGACCCGCGTACAGGATATTCACAAATACCTGATCTCTGTGACCACATGCAAACTCACAACCCTGCCGCCACCTCCTTTTCTCCCTCTTCCTCTTGTTTACTTTCACACGGCTGTGTGCTGAAGTGCTGAGGAGGCAGGCAGGTAAAGCAGCCACATCATCAGCAGGGCAGAGGTGCTGTTAGTCTGATGAGCAGTAAAGCTGTCTGGAACGCCACGGCGGCAATGAGGAGCTGGATTTTCTCTGGTGTTTACCAACTCGAAAATGCATTTACGCCTCACAACCCCCCCCCCCCCCCCCTCCTTATACGCTACAGTGTATTTAACACTGATATGGAGTTTGAACTTCAAAGCATATAATCTACTGCACAATAAACTATATCCAAATCTCAAATGAGCCAGAGTGAGTGTTGGGGATCTTCTGCAGTGGATTTGTTGTGTTATTGCACGACGAAGGTGTTGCTCCTATACCAACAGTGTGATTGGAGTCTTTCCCACTGACGTAATCCATGGAGGAGCATACTCAAAGAGAACAGTGATGTAATGGACTGTGAAGGTACTAGTCAGGCTCCTTCTTTCAGCTCCCTCCTCTTCTCTTTCTCACTGTTTCACCCCCCTCCTTCTCTCTCTGTTCCCATCTCTCTTTTTTTTCCCTTTTTCTTTTTTGTCTTTGGCAGGCTACTCCTACTCCTTTGGGATCGTCGAATTAAAACCCAACAGCTCCCTCGCTCGGTCGCAAAAAGGAACTGCGTCTCGGAGACGGGGGGGCTTGCTGCCATGTAGGTGTACGTTCATTCGGTTCATATTCATGTTGAGTGCTCCTCCTCCTCCACCTCCTCCGCCCACCCCCCATCTCTGTGGGATTCCACTCAGTCGCCACATTACAATACCCGGGTCGGTCCTCCTCCAACAGTTTATCGGATACTTTCTAGACACAGACAGTTCTTTTGTCACAGTAACTGTCAGAGACGTGAAACATTTATTAGACTCAAATTCCCACTAAGGAGTCACATACTTGTGCTTCTCCTCCTCCAGCTCCTCCTCTGCTTGTTCTCTATCTTCATCAAAGAATTACCCCCAGCTCTATCTGCCCCTGGGAGACAACACAAGTAGACAGACGAACCTCCCAGCTCTCTCCTCTACTTGACCATCCCAGTGTGAGGAGGGGGAAAAAAAGAAAAAAAAAACATATGCACACTTAAATGCAAAAATAGCAGCACTGTTAAACCCACACGCATGCACACACACACACACATACTGTGCATACACACACACAACTACCTAGAACATACCTAAATATACTATAGAGTAATTTTATTATTTCATCAGTTCTATTGACTTGACATGCACAACAGCCTTGACTTTCTCAGGTGGGCGTCCCTCCTTCACTTTCTCTTCACTTTCCAAGTATAATGTTATAAAAGAGCTCAAACTACCACACAAATACACACGTTCCGTATGTGCACGCACACAGAGAAATTCAGATTCTCTTTTTTAATTAAATCACCTATTAATTAGATGAAGGCTGCTGTCCTCTTTCCAAGAAAACTGGAAAAGTTAAGGAGAAGAAGAAACAAGCGCACAAACATCGGGCAGACACGAAAACAAACATACGTATTCATATATGCACGTACAAACAAATGATATGTATGAAGGTGAGCACACACACACATACGCGTTGCGACTACTGTATGACACACTTCACACATACACGCACACAAATACCAAAGTGCAACGGGGGTTTTGGGAGAGGAAGCCCATAACATAAATATCCAATTACCAAACACATCAAACGCACAGAGGATGAAATATTGATAACTTTGAGACATTTATGTAATCCACAATGGTGCCTTATATAAGTGTTCCATTTACAAGGAGAGGAAGAAATGTGCAGGGAGGTATTGTGTTTTTTTTTTCTCCTTTTTTTGTACATCACAGAAAAAGAAAGAAACTCTGCTGTTATATGTTGGCAGAGCATATGAGGGAAGTGGTTGAAAGCAATTGGACAAATCTGCTCCCTCTATCTCCGTTTCTCTCGTAGCAAGTTCTTACACCGAGCGAAATCCCACGTCTATAACTAATATGTATCCGTAATGCAAAATCATGCCGCACTGAAAAAAAACAAAAAAAAAAATTATTGTGGCTGTTCTCCGAGAAACTGAGCCTATCGTGCTATTCCCAACAAGAAACACAACAAACAAATTAAGGCAAAATGAACGAATCCATGAACATGAATGATGACTTAACCGCTTTTTTGGATCCTCCTTCAGATTTTGGATGTACATTTATGAGGAGGAGTGACTGGGAGGTTTTATTTGGCAGTTGACAGGCGGCGGTCAATCGTTCAGGGATAAAGGCTGTTCCGAGCATATGGAGCTGATGGGGGAGGATTTGGGCTTCCACTGTCAATGCTCCGCTTTGAGCTGCGGATCATAGAGCCTTTTGCAAAAGGCACAAACAAGCAAGGAAATATAGATTCCCTCTAATTAATTGTATATTGTCACCGCTTGAAGTGGGGACGGGGAGTGATGTGCGCATGTAGTGCGTATGTGTTTTCGTGCATGAGAGAAAATGAGAGGGGGGAAGACTGAATAATTTGACTTAACTTTCATGCCTTATCAACAAGCCACTCTTCCTGGTTTTTCCTTTGAAACTGCTGTTCCCCACTAAGGCCGAATAAATTAGAACTCCAAATAGGAATAATAATGAGAGCATACATTATTTCTGTTGTTGGTACTGGTTGATGATGTTGTTGTTGTTTGTGTCGGCATGAAGGCTCAGATCTCCATATATGCAAAAAAAGGTAACTTCTCTGCATGTTTTATAAGTTTAGAGGATCATTTTAATGGTGACCCAAAAAGATGCCCTAGATATTTGGGGAACATCCTTTTGAAAATTTCCTGAAACTATAACAGACAGAGAGACACAGAGTGGAGCAGGGGAGGGACAGAGGGGAAGAGAGCAGAGGGAGAGATGAAACAGAACTTCTTCTTGTATTGTGAATGACTGGTAATTTGAAATGTTTCTTTGCCATAGTGGAAAAACAATGCTCTCCTTTTAATGGAAACTTTTTTTTCTTACTGTAAGTAGTCAGTATGTTTAATATCTGGAGCATGACGTAATTATCACCCTGGATCCCCTTAAACCCTGATAGGACCAGTGCAGGGTGAAGGAGCCACTTGCTGCTAATAGTAAAAGAACACTCAAACAGCAATGGCCACTTAACTGTGCAGCCAAATCATATCTAGGATTATGGATATGTCGTCAACATTACTGTCGCAGCCATTTAAAGTGGATAGTCCCCTCTGCCGGCTTCGGGCAATGAGCTCACTGGTGGTTTAATAAGCCCCCCGGGGAATCCCTGATGCCATTTTAAAGCGCTGTTCAATTACTCTAAAAATTCAAGTGGCCTTTTGTGTGATTGACCCTACGATGTCTGAGAGAGCGAGGGGACGGTCATAATCGAGACAAACTGGCTCTTGCTTCAGATCGGCCAATGTGAAAAACCTCATCAGTGCAGCAAATGAACACAAGAAACAGACAATTGCATGACTCAGGACTCTTGTGGCTGGGAACACGATAACTGCTGCAATTTGCGGCATCCTGCACACACAAAAAAGTAACTATTTTGTCTGATGGTAGGGTGTTGAAGGTTTGATTGAAGATGATTGTGTTACTGAATTACACTGCGACTTTTATTATCATCTTTTATTTATCTTTTTTACTATTTTTCCTTTTTGTTCTTCAGAACTTCTTCTATTTTAAAGCCCCTGCACACCCACACAGGTGTTTTCAATTTGTTTGGTTTCTGACTTCTGCTTAGTTTGAAGTTGGGTGAAGCTATGTTTCAGATTTATGAGGTCATAAAACTTCATGAACCAATAAGAATTACTTAACTCTCTACTTTCCCAACAAAACATGACAATCAAATCCAGTCTGTAGAGGTCCACACAGTCCTGTCCCCTAAGATATCATCAGGGAAATAAGTGAAAATAGCTGTTTAGGTAGATCACTGGTAAACTAAGGCTTCAATTCTTGTCTCAGACTGTCTTTTATATTGTAAAGTGTATACTATTTTGCACTTCACCCTGATAATTTTCAACGTTTCCCGCAGCACTTGAATTGCCTTGTGCTAAAATTTGCTCTCTAAGTAAAACTTGCCTTGCTTGAAACATTTCATTGCCTGCAGGTGGCTCATGGAGTCAAAGCTACAGAATGGATTACTTTTTATTGCCTGTACATGGTGGACATTGTTGGCACATCTACATCTGCACATTTTCACTGCTGCTGCTCTTACTTTTCTTTTGGGGGGGGGGCACAAGCTTGATTGGAACCGCTCATTCAGAACCGTAGCAGGCTTTGACACCAACATAAAAACACAGGTTCCTGACATAAGCCTCTTTCATATATGAGTCTTTGCAAAGAAAATAAAAAAAATAAAAAATAAATAATCCACCATTTTACAGGACTCAATGATAGTGGATGTTTGGAATTCCACGGTTTTAACACTAATATATTTAGCTTATTTAGCTTCACAGGTGATGTTCCGGGCCTGACCACAGGAGCTGAGCTGAATTAGCCTGTAGCTGTGGAAGTAGCACTGTCCAGTTTAAGCTGCTTTTTAGAAAATAATATTTCCAACCTCCCAGATCCGTGTCTACAACTCCTCCAGACAAAAACCAGGTTCCTGTGTCCTGCTTGCCAGCTGACGGAAACGTCATCAACACGCCCCCTCACTGTGCCACCGAATTCACTGAATATATTCACACATGCACACATGAAGGTCCGGTGTGAAATCACATGGATTTAGTAGCAGGGGGCTGCTTGTTTAAAGACTGTTTGATCCAGAGCCGGCGGATTCTGCCATTTTTGTTCATATATATAGCGCTCCCCTGATTAATGTCCAGAAAATTTCAGGGTTGCAGTGCATGTCTGAAAAGAGGCTAAAAATAACCTGCCTTTTTTTTTAAATTGGTCACGAGCAAAATCATGAACTCTGTAAATCTGCAGGCTGACGCATGACAAACGGTGGCAAATCATATAGTAATTTGTACGTTTGGAAATTTTTATGACAGTATTATCCAACCTTCATGTTATATAATGTATTATCGTCTTATTTCATGTATTAAGTTTAATGTTGAGGGATGGATGAAACTCGTTTTTATTCAAATCCTAATGTGAGCTTCACCTCCATAAAATACAAGTGTTTAAAGTGTCCAGATGTGCCGTGTATGTTTTAGCACTGACGAGTGTTGGTACATACAGTCAATGAGCCAGGGTTGAGGTTAGTGTCGGTTACACACCTCCACCGCCCTCTGTTCATGGAGAGCACATCTGAAATTCCAACATCCACGTGTGAAATACAGACAGCAACTCCTATGGCCTCACAGCAAAGCTCAGGGTGATGCTCCTCCCAGCCCTAAACATAGACCGGCTGGATGAGTTACACCAGTTTCACTTTCAGAAAGATCATTTTGGTTAACAGAGTAAAATATTTAGTGAAAAGTGGATTTAATTGCGATGGGATGCTCTAGAGAAAACCCACCACTTAAAAGAGAGAATGGTATTTAAGGGTCGGGGTGTTTGAAATTATTTTCTGTTTTTGAAGTTTGCTCTTGATCTAAATATATTTTCTTTTGTCTGAATGTGAAGAGAGCATTTCTTTTATAGATCAAAGTTTTAAAATGACAAATTAGAAGGATTTGCATGTGAAGCTCCGGGTTGATTCAGTTTCACGGTACTACAAAGTGTGCTGGTAGTAGTAGGCTAATCGTTCTTGAGTTCCCGTAAATGTATACCTACGTATGTGTGTGTGTGTGCGTGCTGATCTGTAGTGGTGAAGTTGCTGTGCGTATGAACGTGCATGTAGAAATATGCAGTATGCATCATGTAATAATCCCCCTCTCCAGCCCAGTCACAAGCCAAGTATGAAGTGCTACTGCCTGGTAGCACAAAGCACAGTATGAAGCTCATGTGACTGTATTAACCTTTCAGACCTAATCTCCTGCAGTCACGAATGAGAGAAAGTGAGAGAGAGAAAATGTGAGTGAGACAGAGAGAGAGAGAGAGAGAGAGAGAGAGAGATGAGGAAATTGGAGAGAATTCAAAAGAATGCACCAAAGTAAGCATAGAGTAGAAAACAATTCAGATGTTTTGTTGCTTCTCTGAAGCCCTCAGGTCTCTGTTTCTATCTATGGTTTGTTTTGAGACAGAACAGAGGCACTTGATGTGCAGAAGTGCAGATTTGGCACTGGATTGTCAAGTAAATCACATTGAAGCAGAGATCACTGTGCAGCACCCGTGGCTTCAAAAACAGTACAAAGACCACAGAGAATAGCACTGACATGTTCTTATACCAACATTGACAGTGAAGAAAAAGTCTCTATTATTTCCGTCGTTGGTTTCATAAAGCTTTGAGCAGACTGTCAGTGTTCATGCTGAGAAGCCTGTAAGATAACAAGCGTGCGGGTCAAGGAGTCTCATTGGTTCCATGACACAGGTTAATAGATTTGTCCCGCTGGCTTTTTTGGCATGAGACTCAACGGAGCCTTTACTCAGGATCAGATGATTTTGTTGAAAGGAGAGATACAGTGAAGCTCCCCAGAAGGGAGCTACTATTATTGGGCAGATCACAGGGCAACAACATATGATCTATGATCCATTATCCATGAATGGGAGGGGGCAGACACATATCAGACAGATGTATGTAGAGAAAACATGAATTTCAATTAAAACAGCCTGAGGCTTAGGAGGAGGCACAGTGCTTTGACTTAAATGCTAACACTAACACTACCAAACACTAACACTGATGACTACCTAAAATGTTAATATACAGATGTTTGGCATTTATATTTACTATGTTTATCATATTATTTTAGCATGTTGACTTGCTATCATTTGCTTTTTAGTAATAAAGCCAAGATACAGCTAAGGTTAATGAGAATGCCATTAGTTTGCTGGTATTTGATCACAAATCAAATAGGACCATTGGGCAAAATGACTTTTTGACCTAATGATGGTTTAAAGGAAAAGTCAGGGTACAACGAGAGATTTAAAATCTCACAATTCCTCCTGAGGGGAACATGAATGAGAGTTACCCATCCAGGAGATGACAAACCAAAACAACGAAAGTCAACTTCATGTTGATAGTACAGGAAAAGTCAGAGGAACACCAAAATCATTAGGCCTATAGACACCTGTACAAAATGTTGTACCAAATCATGCACGACCAAAGTCACTAGGCTTCTCCTGTGGGATGTGCAAATATGTGCTAACATTTGTGTTGGATTCATCCTTTTGGCACCTTGGAAAACTCAAATGCAATGAAGTGGTGGACTGACTGAAAGAACGATATTAATGTGGCTTAAAAACTCCTTCCCAGCAGATTTCTGATTGTGATTTGGTGCAAAATTTTGTACAGGCATTCATAGGCCTAATGATTTTAGTATTCCTCTGATTTCTGTGACTTTCATGGTTTTAAGTAAAATGGGTCAGTCATCTACTACCCCTATTACCTCTAATGTAAATATACAACACCAGGTTTGATTGGTCACCTCGATCAGCTTGTTTGACACTGACACATACATTTCATCATATTTTCCAATGTTTAAGACATGTTTGTAAAAAATAAGAAACAGATGCTCAGTCTCTACTTGGCTATAGCCACAGAAGCAAATTTAAACACTTCTGTCCAAGTGTTTGTTGTGTACACTTGGGAAGTCTCAGTGATGCTAACCTGGATATGAATATAAATAAACTGCTGCACACAAATTCAACTGGGGATTTTTGCCTCTAGCAATACATTGTGGTTGACACTGTACATTTTGTGTGGATGACAACCTAACAGTTGGCAACTATGAGGGCTTGCTGTGCCTGGTGACATAGAAGTGGACATAGTAGCAGAAAGAAAGACCATATGCTATGATTAAAAAGACCTATACCCCCACACACAAACACACAACACAGCCATTTAATGTGTCCTTTGTGAAACATGTGCAAAACCCAAGAGACTCAAAAGTTTTTGTAAAGTACTTTGTGATATTAATAGATATTTAGCTTACAGCATTTCTGCATTACACTCAAATCTACTTTCTCTAGCACTATCTCAAGGCCTAATGGTGGCATAACTCACGCCCCAAAATCACAGCCCACCTATAATTGCTCCTCCCGAGTTCCCTCTGTGTGTGACATGCCGTCCAGGCTTCACCACAGCCCTTGTAAGGGTCTCAAAAGCATTTGTCAATGAAGTGCTACTTAACCCCCCCACCATCTCCCATAGAGACACCTGGTGGTAAGAAGACTGCTTGGGGTGGCAATATTTAACATGGCGCTGTCCGTTTTTTCACCCACCCTCATTTTAGCGTCACCTGCTAACATCACCCTCCCTGCCCAGGTCCAGTTTACTGCCCAAGTGTTCAGAGTCTACACACTCAGTGTATGTCTTGTGGTAGTGCGCACACACACTTGGCATTTGAGAAGGACTGGGGAAGCGAAAGGAAGTAACAAGTGTTTTTTTTTTTTCTAGGAGAGGCTGGGATTGTTTTGGACTATATATTCTTTATGTTTTTTCTGACAGCATGGAGTACTGCTTTTTGAAATGTTTCCTAGCTGTTTTGTTGATACAACACTGCACACCTGAAGGTAGGGTGACCTCTGTATTACGATATCTTTGCATCTTAATGAACATTTATTTAATTATTTCCAATAGCCTTACATCTATATGTAATGAGCTTGTAACTACTCTCCTTACTCCTTGAACGAAGGAATAAAAAACTAATAAATGCATTGATATAATCAATCAACCAAACCATCAATCAATGGTAAAGACACTGCATGTGTAATGTAGATTCTTTCATACAGCACTGATCACTGATACATTTCAGGTTTGTCTTGTGTTAGCAGCTGCAACACATCCAAAATATTTTACTATGTCCTTAGGTCTGCCAACCCCCAACCAATCATTAACAGTCACCTTTGAAGATGCCCAGGCCTTACCCCAGGAACCAGAGCTGCCCCCTGCTGAGATCGTGCCAGTAGTGGCCCCCCCTAGCCTGAAAGATGTGCAACAGGCTATGCAGGAGGCCTCCGAGCAGGTGGAGGGCCGTGGAGCAGAGGAGGTTCTAAAGGAACTACTGGAGAGGGTGGTAGAAGCTACTCTGGGGCAGGTAGAAGGAGGGAGTGAAGGAAAAGCGGATGAGGCAACAGGGCAGGAAGGGGTTGAGGATGAAGCCCTGGGCAATGGAAAAGGAGAGATTGAAGTGAACACAGTAGAAAAGGTGTTGGATCAGGCAGTGGCGGACGTGGTGGACGGGGAAGATGCGGTTGCCAAGGGAGGGCTTGCTGGTGTTGAGGAGGAGCAGAAGCTAGCAGAGATGGATGCACATGAAGTAGCTGCAGCTGAGGAGGTGAAAGGAGTCATAGAGCTAGAGGGGGAAACTGCAGCTGGATCTGTAGAGGAGGCCGCAGTTGGTGTAGAAACTGGAAGCAGAGAGACAGTGGGGCAAGAGGTTATCGGAGCATCTCTAGAGGCTGAAATCAGTCAGGGAGTTGTAGAAGGAACTGTAGCTGCTGTAGGAGGGGGTTTAGCAGTAGATGAGACAGTGGTGGAGGCCAACAATCAGCAGGTTGAAGAAAAAGGAGAACATGTAGTAGGAACACAGGAGGCAGTGGAAACTCCAGCTATTGTAGAGGTCAACATAGGAGGAGGGCCGGAGCAGGAGACTGTGTCCGATCCTAGCCTGGGGGCGGGTGATATAGGGCAGCTAGAGGATGTATGGGGAATGGGAGACACTCTGGAGGAAGAAACGCAGGTAGAAGAAACGGAAGGTGAGTTGGTAATACTGCCCTCTGATAATTATGAGATGGAGACCACACAATCTGTGGTAGGAGAGCCAGTAGAGGGGGAAGAGATTAACATAACGAAGGACATTGAAGGACAAAAAGTGGAGGACGAACAAGGCCATTTAGTGGTAGAGGGAGGACCAACTGAAGAGGCAGTAGGTGCAGGAACGATGGAGGTAGTAGGTGGTGACAAAGATGTAGAGAGTGTAATTACAGAGGAATCAGAGGTATTGGTTAATGAGGGGTATGTCCAGCAAGCAGAAGAGGAGCAGATTACAGTGGAGACCACACATGGCAGTGAAAAGGATGAAGAGGATCGTGGTGAGATACATACAGTTCTAAATGGTAGAGTTGCAAAAATGTAGCAAATGTTCATAATGTGAACTAAAACATGGCACCATGTTCCCTTGAACCAGCAAACAACATCTGAACAACTATGAATTGTTGACTATGTAAAACCCACTCATGATTTGAGTCGCAAACCTTGAAACTGGAATGGTATTTGTCTTTAAACATGTAATGGCATCAGCCCCAGTGGCTTTTGTTAAGCTTGCTTTGTTTGCATCTTAACGTACTTTAAGTCAGAAAGGTCATGAATGAAGATTATGAGCTCATTCTAGATATTGCACATATTATTAGTTTCCAGGTTATGTCCTGGGAAACTAAGGTATTGTAACTGAAAACATCCAGCCAAACAGCAATCAACAGCATAGTTGTGTTTTTTCTGTTATTTCAATGATAGAATAAGCATTCAATGGAAAACACATGAGAAAATGTTTACTCTGAATAACTTGTCATAAACATTAATGATTTATCAGTCTGAACTACTAGAATTCTCTTAAAACGCAGTTAAAAAAAAACAAACCTGACACATGCCAAGACGCTCACATTTAGCCCAGCAAAGACACAAAGAAGCTAGGAGTTAGCTTGCAGACACATACAAATCACGACTCGCCTACCACTCTCAGCTGCAGCACATCTATGCATTATTCTACATTCCATAGGTCCACTCAACAAACCCTAAACCCGTGGCCTCTTGGCTTCATTTTCATGTGTATGTCACATACCAATCCCCTCTTCTAGATGTGATGGTGATATCTGCCCCAGAGCCTGAAGGTGGTGCAGACGCCTCCATAGAGCAGAGCCCTGAGCACCAAGCTCCAGCCTCAAGCCCATCCCTAGGCGGGGTGGAGACAGAGGGAAACCATGGCAATGAGATCATCACCCCCACTGATGACCTGTTGCCACATGATCCGGTTGTGGCTGAACCTACCCCGGATCATTTTGTGAATGATGCTGTAGTTGTACCCCCTCAGGCAGAGGGGGAGGCCAACGAGCTGGTGGAAGATTCAGCTGAAACCACAGGTAAAAGTGCAATATAAAATGAAATAGCTTTCTTAATGTCTCAAAGTGAAGCAAATTCAACCAGTTCTTTTAAAGTAAAAATATCAAGGCATTCTCAGTTGCAGTTTCACAACTGCGTTTTGGGCTATAACTGGGTTTGGGTATATACTTATGTATTTTCTGAAGCTAAAATCTGCTGCCAACAAAATATGCAAATAGCCAAGTTGATGTTGCTTCATTTGAATAAGTAGCAGAGCAGACTAAGTAGACCTAACTCCACAGTCTGACCAGTTCTAGGGTGGACTAGGATGGGAAAACAGGAAAATGTGACTATTCTGTCACAATATAATGTTTTTTGGCTCATTAAAATAGATGATAATCTACATCGTTATGTATCAACACATAATCCTTCAACGACTGGGATGCTCACGTGTAACTTTATTTATGTTTACTTGAGGGTCAGTTGATGTTTTTGTAGAAAGGGTGAAATTACTTGTTTTGGATTCATATTTATCTCTTAATCCAGCATTTTCCTACCCGTTTCCTTCCCTTCTCTGCTCTCTCTTTGTTTTTAATATGTCTGATTAGAGGCAAAAGAGCTTGGCCTGGAAGCATGGAAGATCGGGGCTATTATTGCTGCAGTCTTCTTGGTTTTGGAGACACTTGTCATCATTATCTATATCCTCAAATGTCGTAAGAAAAACAGGTAGGTAGCACTGTGTATCCAACCAAAGGGATTTCTAACCACATTCGAAAAAAAATGTTTCACAGTCCAATCATGTTTTTTTTCTTTTTTGCTAGACTCAAAGCACAGTACAAATGTTCCTTACTTCATATTGCTTAACTTCTAGCCAACATTATTTCCCATATCCAGCCATCCCATAGCTATATTTTGTAGGAAGCTCATATAAAAATAAACATTCAATCACAACCCTAATCTTACCAGAACATGAAATCTTGATTTCACTCAACAGATGCTTTTTCTCTCTTTACTTTTCTGTGAATAAAAATCAAAATAAGGCTCTTTCTACAGTCACGCTGGTACCACCCACATCCCTGTGCCTTCGTCTCTAATAACTGAATGAAGCCATTTAATTGTGAGCTATAATACCAACACCATTACAATCACAGATGGGACTTAGAGCAGTGCTGGTATATGATTGCTTCTGATGTTGCCCAAGCCGCAGCTGACATTTCCGGGCTGATAGAAGATGAAATGAGGGAAATGTGCTCAGTATTGATTCAGTATTTCTCTCTCTAAAAGAGAATGATATTCACCAGTAATATACTGTAGCATGTTTTATTTTTACGTTTCCCTAATGGCCCAACGCAACATGTTGGTAATTTGTAGAACGCCTTTGTTTAAGTAACGACAATAACATCTGATCTGTAACAGTCACATCTGGTAAAAAGACGTTATATATATGTGTGTCTGTTTGTGTGTGTGTGCAGTACCCAGGCCCTGCAGCGGGCATGTGAGGAAGGGTGTGTTGAACCAGAGGCAGCTACAGGAGGCGACTGCAGTGACGACACGCTTCCTGCAGGCAATGAGGACACTCAACAGTATGTTAACATATAAGCATCTAAGCATCTATCTAACATCTGCAGTGGCAATATATGCCACTACATGCAGTATATGCATGCTTTAAAATGCTTGCTAATCCTTATAAGGTGTTAGGCCCCCCCATTCTTCCTATTAGCTTTAAAATTGGGTTAAGATCTGGTGTCTGTGATTCGCATAATTTTGAGTTTAGATTTTATTTATTTGCACATGTTAAAAATCAAACAGAACAACAAGGGAACAAAATCAATGTGCAGGGAGGGGAACAAGTCCTATATGGGCTTATTGAAAACCATTACCTAAACAACAAAGAAAAACAAAGTTGCACTGTTTGAAAAAAAAATGGCCTTTTTAAAACATGCTTTAGAGGAATGGACTGGACTGAAAATACCTCTGGTTGTCAGATGTTTGGGCAGATAAAGACAAAATGATTGTCTGTTGAGTAAGAGTTTAGGTCTAAACAAGACCTGAAATGATCTTGATCTTTCCCTCCTTGAATTATATCCTGTGTATCAAATGTGGAATACCATAAATTGTGAGAATTTGAGCTTCTTGAAATATCATCAGACCAGTCGGTGACCCCTTGTGCTGTTCATGGATGAATGTGCATTTGATTTATTTCCCCACAAGCATTGCCATTTTTTCCCCCCACAGATTCCATCCTAGAGTCATATTTTCTGCTACCGCCAAACTGAATTCTATCGTATCAGTCTCCTTGTCCCTAACACCAGCCAGATGTCAGACTTGCCCATTGTCAGCCGACTAAATGCGGTGCACTGACCTGAAAACTTGTGGTTCACAACCACCAGTTGTATGCTTCTCAGCTGATTCCCTTCTAGCTGTTTTGTAAGCTATGCACTCAAGAGGCTGCTCGCTGCATCACATGAGAGTATGAGTCCCGTGAACCTTGAGCATTACTGGGTAATACCACTATTATTCCTACTCAGACCAGCAGCCGTGGATCGATAATAAGCCAAAGGTGTGTGTATGTGCTTGGGGAGAGACCATGTGAAAATATGGGGTGAGCATTTGTGACGAAAAAAAATGAAAAACCCTAAAGACAGAGATTGAAAGAAAAAGCCTGTGTATAGAAACAAATCCGATGCGCGCCTTCACAGGGATGATAACAAAGTAAGGCTGAATTATTAAAGACTCAACAAGAGTCATCTTGAAATGTGTCCTTGTTACGCAACAGCGGCATCAATCCGATTGTCATCGGAGGAGGGAATCACTAAAAACACAGCTGTCAGACAAAAGAAGTCACATTCCCCAGACTAGGTAAATGTCACATCTTTACCACCATTATCATCTCAACAATAATAGCTGTTCCTTGAACATGCGAGGATGCCAGAAGCCACAGATGAAAGCGAGACAAATTCAGCACGGAAGCCATGAGGGAAATGTTATGGAGATCATGTATGTTTTGGAATGCATACCGCCTTCAGTTTGACAATATTTAGACTCAAACAGCAGGTAAATCACTGTAATACACGAGTCAAATTTGTACGGCTCTTAATATAAGCTACCCTGAATCATACTAGACATTGTATATTTATATGTAAGCTTCCAGCCAGCTGGACTTGTATTTCTGTAGGTGTGAACAGGCTTTGCATCATTTCTCGGCGGCACTCGTTGATATGTAGCGGCGTACATCATGCATGAAGCCACTTGCAGAGCAGGGAGGCAGGGTCATGTGGGGAGAAAAAAAAAATGGGAGTGGGAAAAAAAAGTGTCCATTAAGTGCTAATAATTCAAAGTAAGCGAGGCCTGTGAGTTTATTTAATAAATAAGTCTCCATCGAGTGTTTAACACACAAAGCGTTATTACATTGTGCACCAGAGTTCTTATTATATGCACAGCGAGTACGGCACGAATGAATTACGTTGCATTATCTAACAAAAGGCCCTGAGTCCTACGCGAACCTGATACGTCTGCCGGGTCCCCTCAAGAGCCGGCAGCATAATTCTGCCGCGCGCCGCGGCTGGTTATGGCAGAGTAATTGATGAGTGATCACAATGCATTGTGGGTAAGATACAGCCCTTCAGCTTTACGCGTTCGGAACGACACGGCGAAATGAAATGCAGCACTTTTGGATATTCTTTCACCCGGGACACTGTCGTCTGCAATTACTCAATAATGTCAAGAGGTCTATTTATATCCTGGTGCGCCATTACCTCCCAATTTATCTCTTCCCAGTTTGTAAGCTTCTCCATCTGTTGTGGAAGCCATTAAATAAACAGACCTTGCAGCAAGAATATTAGCAGTCGCTCTCAGCAGCATATTCAACAACAGTTCAACAGCCATTACAACTATGCCAAATTAAGTTGGATTTTGCTGATACCTTAAGTGCCACATTAGATCGAACCACTGGTTGTTCTTTCCTGTAAAATATAGTAGAATTTAACCTCTGTGTCAAACAGCTCTAAAGTGATTTATTTATTTATGTTTATTTGTCAGGGACAATACAAAAACAATGCACCTAGTTACAAAAACAGGTTCGCAACCCCAGTCCCTGGTTAGACCTTTCTATAATATTCAATTATCTACCTAAAGATGAAATTTGATAAATTACGAAGAAGCTCTATACGATCTATCTACAATTCCAAGTTTGCAGTGGCAAATTCATGAATGCAAGCCCTTACAGCAGAATTACAGTGTCAAATTTCTAAAAATTGATCATTTTAACAATTTAACCACTCTTACTAGTGTTCATACACTTGGTTTAAACCAGAATTCAATTTTTTAATTAAATCCTTTTTCATCATTTTCTTGTTTATTTCAGTTTGTAGGGCATTCCCCAAGTGTATCCCCTTCACTGAGTAAGAAGATTGGCCAACAGTGGTGTTGCACTTTGCTACTCTGAGATTTCCACTCGCTGATCCCCTTGTAATTCTAGTACTATTACTAGCTGCCCCCTTCACCTGCAAACAGAGTACAACTGGGGCAAGGTCATTAACACATTTGAAAATGAATATTATGAAGGAGAATTTAATCAGACGGTCAAGATTGATATTTTTGTTATATTTTCTAAGAATTATGCACTGGTGGCATTTCTATACTATATTATTAAACCAACCATGTCTTTTTTTTTCTTTTTTTTTTTACTTTTGCCAACCGCCCAACTGACAGGATAGCGTCTGACCCATCTGACATGGCTTCAGTCCTGGCCCATAAAGAGCAGCAGGAAGAGGAGCAGCATGTGATAGCCATGTCAGACCTCCCCGCCAGCTCCGCCGAGGAGTCTGCCAGCAGCGGACCAGGACCGGATTCCTCGCAAGACCTCAGGACTTCTATTCTCTAGGAGATCCAGCTGTTTGTCTGTTGCTATCTAAATGACCCCCCCCCCCCCCCCCCCCCCCCAAAAAAAAAGCCACTCTCCACCCTCGCACCCAACGAAATACCCTAAATTCTCAAACCCAAAAATGACTACTGTATAGGTAACACATTTGTATTTGGTGTGTGTGTGTGTGTGTGTGAGTGTGTGTCTGTCTGTATGAGATTGTGTGTAAAAGTGACAGAAAGCGAGACTTTCGCGCATTTTGCATGTGTGAAAGCGCAGAGGAAGCGGCGTGCCACAACAGGTGAGCGCACTTTTGTGAATGTGTGAACAGGAGGATTGCGTTTTAAAATACTCAATGCATAATGTGAGCATGTAAATGTGATTAAAAAAGAAACATTGTGAATCTAGATGATTACTGTAAGCGCTTTAGGCTGAAGTTAAATTGTTAAGGAATGTTTTGTTTTTTTTCCAAATGCTGTATAGAACTGCTGAAAACAATGTAAAAGGGGCAGCGGGCAAGAGCAATTTTGCTGTTTTTATGCATCACATTCTTTGGCAGTTCCACAGAGCACCAACTCTGCAGTCTCATTAATGTGTACGGCAGTATCCTACAAGAAAAACAAATGGATTTGTCATTTTTGAGATGAAGTCTAAAAAAAACAACTTAGATTTGTATTCTATATAACTCCTGACCTTTGTATCATCATTTGTGATTTGAGCAGTATCAAATTAAAACGATAATGTTGTGACGCCGTGGTTTTGTTCTTGCCTCCCAGTGTGGTATTCTTCTCTGCAGGGCATGGTTTAAAAAAGGTCTGATCAGTGGACCCCGCAAATTAAGTAATTAGAGGGAACAAATGATTCATTTTGTGCGCGAGAATTATCAGGTTATTTTCCCCATGACACCTGTCTGCCGCCACCGATACCAGACCATTTCCATCTAATTACTTGGCTGAAAATCAGTGGAGTCATTGTATGACTTGAGCATGAATGCTACGTCACAGTTGAGTCTTTTATTGTGTGAGTGACCAGACACAGACATTATCATCATTTGGGTTCTGATCACAAGGCAGATGAATGAGTCTCTGAGAATACACTTGAACCCTCAAGTGTATCCAACAGTACTCTGTGTGTGTGTGTGGTTGTGTGTGTGTGTACGTGCGTGCGTGTGCATGTGCCTACTGTGTTTGTGTGCTTATACAAGCTCCAGTAAGTTGTGGTCATGTGCTTGACATCTATTTAAGCCAAGGCAGGGGAACGGGCCGACTCTTGGTGGGCTAAAGTTCAGCACACAGAGAGGAGCAGCATGCACAGTGAGAGGTAGGGAAAGCTCTGCACAGTTTTCACACCATGAACTGTAGAATATAAAAGATTCATGCAATTGGTCAGTGTGAATGAATTGGTTTACAACCGAAAGGTGCTTGCAGAAATAATGTAATTCAACCACGGGCAAACTTCCAGGATGAAAAACGCTTTTGTTAGATTCTGATATCTGATGGTCACATAGCACGCTGTAAAACTTTATTTTCTGTGTTAAACGGTTATTGCAGTAGATTTCTGTACATATTTTGCAATAAATCACAGTAGTTAAAGTGTCACTAAAGAAAATCACAGTGGTCAAAGAGTTACAGTAACACAGTAATGTTACTGTAAATCATTATTACAGTAGATTGTGGTATATTTTTTTTACAATAAATCACATTAGTCAAAGTATTAATGTTGAAAATCACAGGATTTGCTGTAGAAAATAGTCAGAGTTACTGTATTCCAATACAGTATTCTTAATACTGTTGATACATCTGAAATCACAATATTTAATTGTTTTATTTTTTATTTTTCAGTAAAGACAATACTGTAAACAAAAGTATAGTACTTCCACTGTAAAAAATAACTACAGCAACTTTCTGGATAATTGCTGCCACTTAGTTACTGTAAATTTTAGGTGGTATTACAGGGCAGTCTATGCTGTACCTGTGTGGATTATTATCATTGAGGCCTGCCTTCTGTCATTCATAATTCACAATTGTAAGAACCTTTTTGCTTTTCTCAGGTGGTTGTTGTCCTTGTTATTTATTATTATTATTTAATTATTTTTTTTTAACATAACAATTGTCGAATGAGTCACTCAATTCATTCCTAATCAAAGAGCTTGAAAACACGACAAAATCTAAGTGCAAACACGTCAAAGTGAATCGTCTCTCGCGGTCTATTTTTGAAAGCAATTCAGAACGTGTAAAGCTAATGGCTTTGTGAATTATGAATTATGACTCACGCTGCCAGCAGTGGCGTGTAAAAACGGCAGTTTCAGAATAATGTTAAGGCAATTGCCTTTAACAAGAGAACATAAAGCGAGCGAGTTGTTCTTGAGCGTCGGATTGTACTTGCCGGGAGAGGCTCCGACACCTTATAACCCTGAACATAAGTGGCTTAGAAAAGGATGGATGGCTCTGAAACAACTATTCTTGCCCTTTACAACACGTCTATTTTCTCTCATTCTCCCTGTGTTTCTAAACGTGTTACATTCCCACTTTGTTTTTTAACCAATTTTCCCATCTAACTCATGTCCTTACACGTTCCCTTTCTCTCTGGATGTCGGCAGCGTGTGGAGAGTGAGTCTCCTGGTGGTGACGTGCGCCGCCCTGACTCGGGCCCAGTTCCCCCGGGAGTGTGTGACCCCCGAGGGGCTGCAGAGCGGCCAGTGCTGCCCGTCGCCCACGGGGGAAGCGGGGGACGAGTGCGGCTCCAGCACAGGGAGAGGGCAGTGTGTGGCCATTGCTGCAGACAACAGGCGTCACGGGCCCCAGTATCCTTACTCCGGGCGTGACGACAGAGAGCGATGGCCGCTGCGCTTCTTCAATCGCACCTGCCAGTGTAACGGGAATTTCAGCGGCCACAGCTGCGGGCGATGCCGACATGGCCTGACCGGACCGAACTGCGATCAGAGGATCTCTGTGGGTAAGAGAGCGGACGCTGTTTGGACCTTTCAAGTCAATTTACAATGCCTGTCCCCCACTGTGCCCTCAAAGAGAGTCCGCCATCCAAGGGGAATGAAAGCAGCATTCAAAGGAAATGTCTTTTTTTTAATATAACATTTTCTTTCCTCCCCTCTCACACCTCCTCTCTGTTTCCTGCCCTCTTATCTTCCTCCACCTCATTAACCTCACTCCAGTAAGGAGGAATTTAATGCAGATGAGTGCAGCCGAGAAGCGGGCCTTTGTGAACGCTTTGGATCAAGCTAAAAGGACTGTCCACCCCGACCTGGTCATCTGTACAAGACGGTACTGAAGCACATGGAATAATATACTACAACTTTTTTTTTCTGAACTTTCTGAATTATAGGTTTGTGTTTGGGCAAAAGGAACATTTTTGTTTGAGTCTATAAACTACTGACAACATTTCCCTCAAATTCCAAATAAAATAATGTGGTTTAGAGCATTTTTTTTGCAGAAAATGACAAATGGTCAAATTCATATAATTCAACATAATTCTAATGATTCTAAAGAGGTGCGCATGTGTTGGAATTCAACAGATGTTGGAATGGAATGGCTGGAATACATGTAGAGATGCTGATTTTATAAAACAATGCAGTGGTCTATTATATATTTCCAGAGCTGTATACCATATCATAGGATTAATAGATAAAATAGTAACAATGCTATGGAATGTTTCAAAATTGATTTACGATGGAACTGTAAAAGGAGGATTGATCTTTTATCAGCCTGTCTTTGGTCTTGTATCAAGTCTTTGGAACAGACAGCCCGAGACCTACAGGCTCTGCACTAGCTGAGTGTGGCAGTTGAAAGCTTGTTATAAAGCTGTGAGTTAAACTATGCTGTGTTTTGAAATTTAATAAGTAAAAAAATACAATTTCCTGCAGCTTTTCCTTTTCAAACTGCACGTCCTGTAGAAGTGCAAATTATCAGATAGGCAGGAGTAAAGGGGATTATCATCTTTTAAGTAATAGTGGCATATGAATCTTTGAATAACCTCTTTCCGAGTCATATGAGGATTGCAGTAGATTCATTCTTTGAAGCAATTCTCAGCTGCAGTTAGGGAGGCCCTTTTAACCGCCTCGTCAAAAATGACATTTCTTCTGTACGAGTGGCCACGCCCAGGTTCTTTGTGAAAGGCTTCACGCTTGAAAATCCTCCATCTGCTAAGCAGTGGCTACTCTGAGGAATAAAATGCACACACAGCATCTAGCAAGTAGTGGGATAACACGTCACACACTTCAAACTAGGGCTGCGACTAATCTATCTAGTCTATCTACTAGTCTATCTATTGATTATTAAAATGATTAATCGATTAAGTTGTTTGGTTCATAAAATGTCAATCACTGTTTCTCAAACCTGAAGCTGCAACCTAAAAAACAGTCCACAATCTAGAGATCATCAGTTTACTATTGTAGAAGATTAAAGAAACCAGGAAAAAAAAACAGATTTGATAAGCTGGAACCTGAGAATTTGGACATTTTCTGACAAATTGGTCATCAAATTAGTTGTGATTAATGTAATAATAGGCAACAAATCAATTAATCCAAATTCATTTTCCCCTGCTGCGCCTCTCCTCTTCAGATACCAGGAGGTGTTTGGACCTGATGGCAACACCCCCCAGTTTGAGAACATCACCATTTACAACTACTTTGTCTGGAGCCACTATTACTCCGTCAGTAAGACCTACCTGGGGCCGGGCCAGACCAGCTTTGGCGGCGTAGACTTTTCCCACGAGGGCCCGGGTTTCGTCACCTGGCACCGATTTCACCTGCTGCAACTGGAGAGAGACATGCAGGCGAGTGGCGGGGTGGGGGAGAGGACAGTTAAAAGGAAAAGAGGTAGAAGAGATTAATGAAGTGATTGGAGAAAGGCAATAATTATGATGAGGTACGGAATGAGAGAGAGTAAAATATAAGTAGAAGAGATATTGGTAAGAAAATAAGTTTGTGAAAAAGTGTAAGGAAAAGAAAGGAGGATTAAACCTCATCAAAAACATTTACTCCGAAGAAATGAGAACATCCTTTACACACGCATGTATCTATTGATCTACAAACATCTGGCTCCTCAACTTATTACATCTGCTGCATGCAGGACATGCTGGGTGACCCCACGTTCGCCCTGCCCTACTGGAACTTTGCCATCGGCGGCAGTGAGTGTGACATCTGCACGGACGACCTGATGGGAGCCAGGAGCACCTTCGACATGAACTCCATCAGCGCCAATTCCGTGTTTTCCCAGTGGAGGGTCATCTGCGAGAGCGTGGACGACTACGACACCCTGGGCACCATCTGCAACAGTAAGGGAGAGGAGGCGAGGAGTGAGGAGCCTTTCGTCTTCGGCGTGCAGGAGAGCGCCGTTGATATACAGTACAGCGTTGTCTCAGCTGCATCAGAAAAGGAGGGCAAAGAGCTCGTAAAGAGAGCATGTAGAACACAAGCTGCTATAAATAATACCTCACAGCTGTTGTGCTGCATTCAGTATTGCTCGCTATTACTACAGTTAGTTTGAAACTACACCTTCTGAGTTGCTGTCTGCATTTTAATAGTGCACATTGCAGCTTAATGTGTTTTTTTTCTGGTTGTAATTTCTCATTAATGACCAGAACTGGACATTTTTTAAATATGAATTCAAACATTTCAGATTAGAATGAAGGAACTCTGTGTGACACTTTAATAAAAAGGATTTTGCAAGGATTGGATATCGCCTGCACCAGATTACAACTTTAAATCGCGACCTTCCCTTTAGGTTTTAGACACACCTAATTCATACAGTATTTTTCTCATCATGGGATTTTAAAGGATGTCGATCCTCTTGCTGCACTATGGGCACAACACAAAGTTGCATACGTATAAGGAGAAAAAATGAAAAAGTGGAGGGAATGGTAACATGTGAGTGGCCAAGGTGTCTGTCTCATTAATCCCCTTAGAGAGCCATGACAGGCCTGGTATTTCCTGCATCAACAAGCAACATCTCCTTAGGGAGGTGTGTGTGTGTGTGTGTGTGTGTGTGTGTGTGTAGGGGGGGTGGGGGTGTTGCCTCATTTGTGCATGTGCTCATTGAAGACAGGAATCTAGCAGGTTCCTTTGATCTGAGTTAATAATCTTCAAACAGACAGACAACTCGGTTATGTAGCCTTCTGTTTATGTGCTCGCGTGCGTGTAGGAGAGAAAGAGCACACGCGAAAAAAAAAGAGAAAGTGAAAGAGATCATGCCTGCAAGAGGGAGAAAAAAACAAAGTTTCCATCACAGAGCTCCCACTCACTGCTGTTGACTTTGAGTGAATAATTGAAGGAGGAAACTGCCATCCTGTCATGTTTAAGATGACTCAAACCAGCCTCGTCTCACACATATAATTAGCGAGTTAAATAATACAACGCTTCTAATCATCCTCCTTTTTCTAATTCATTCCGGGTCCAGTTGCCTGAGAAACTGCAGCCTCAGTTGCCCTCCTGAACAAAAATCTATCACTGTCATTGTTTCTTCCGGCTGAGTTACAGCCATTGTTTCATGTGATGGTTAATTAATTCCTAGCTCTGACCTTGGGCTATGTCTTCACCGCCCAGGCACAGAGACCAGTCCCATCAGGAGGAACCCAGCGGGCAACGTGGCGCGGCCCATGGTGCAGAGGCTCCCGGAGCCTAAGGATGTGCTGGACTGTCTGGAGCTCAACGCCTTTGACACTCCCCCGTACTACTCCACCTCCTCCGAGAGCTTCAGGAACACCATCGAAGGTGCGGAGCAGGCCAGAATCAAAGCAGCTCAAAGAGCGCTAACATCCTACTTTACCAACCAGAGGGGATGCACCGCTGCCAGAAGAAAAAAAACAAAAAAAAAACACTTGATCTTCCACCCACACATAGTTAGCTCCACACACACAGCTTTTGTTTTTCCTAATTTTTTCAGTGCTGTAATTTAATGTCTTTCTTGTTCTATATTATCTAGGCTACAGCGCCCCCCAGGGGATGTATGACCCAGTAATCCGCAGCCTCCACAACCTGGCCCACCTCTTCCTCAACGGGACGGGCGGGCAGACTCACCTCTCCCCCAACGACCCCATCTTCGTCCTGCTGCACACCTTCACCGACGCCATCTTTGACGAGTGGCTCAGCAGACACCGGCCAGGTGAACACAAGCTACACACAGAAAAATAACTCCCTCAGAACGACAAACTGATGGAATAGATTCGTCTTTTTCTTTGTCCTGCTTGCAGGTGAAGTAGTTTACCCCGAGGAGAACGCTCCAATTGGGCACAACCGCCGGTTCAACATGGTTCCTTTTTGGCCTCCTGTCACCAATGCTGAGATGTTTGTTACTGCCCCAGAAAACTTGGGATATTCCTATGAGGTCCAGTGGCCTGGTGGGTAGCAAACACACACACACACACACACACATACAATCCAATGACTCCCCCCCTCTGCTCTGCAGCCCGTGCCTACACCCTGTCTGAGATCATCACCATCGCCATCGTCGCCGTGGTGCTGGTCGTGTCGGTGGTGGGTGGGGTCATCGCCTGCGCCGTGCGAGCTCGGTCCTATCGCTCGGCCGAGGCCCTGGAGCCACTGCTGGGAGAGACTTTCCGGCGGTACTCGGAGGACGAGCGGAGGTTGGACAAGTCACAGTCCGTTCTCTAAATCGACGCCTTTCTCCTGAGAGGCCTTAACTTGCTTTTTGCATTTATTTTTCTTCTTCTTCTTTTTTTTAATTATTCCTCTACTTCTTCTAATAAACTGGTTTTAAACCCAGAGGCTCTGAGTCTGTGTCACTGTAAGGCTGCAACAAAGAGGTCAGACTGTCCCTGTGGATCATGAAAGGGGTAGTAGCTATTTGGACATATTACAAGGATACAACTTGTGGCCCTTTTGCACTCCAGCCAGGTATCAAAATTCAAGCACCTGATGACTCCAAAATAATTTGTATATCTCTAAAATAGATGGCTGAGGTCAAAGTTGTTATTTTCACTCTGCATTCAAACTAATCCTTTCCCACTGTGTATGAACAATATACTGTATTGTATGAAATGACCACAGACAGGACTTTAGGCTTTTTGCTGCAGGCACAACTTTGCTTGTCTGATGCCTGAGGCGAACTAGCAAGCCGCACCACTTTAGATATAATGTTGCTTCAAAAAGAGAGTCAGATCAAGCCCAAATTTCCATGTCTTCAAAACAACGCACACACATCGCCCTCATGTGGATATAAGACACTATTGCGACTGGATTTAATTCACAAGTCATTATTTTTCCCACAATCATCGAACTCATATATTATAAATTGGGACCACATATCTTGCAGCATGTAGGAAATTGGTTTTAAAAGACCTGAACAGTTGCAGGAGAGGAAAATGTAAATTGATTAATTGACTCAAGATCAACAGCTTCAGCGAGCTGGACAGTGGCTATTTTCTTCTGATTAATGGATTGCTAACCTACCAATACAGCACAACTACTAATAATGTCACCAAGTATATGCTAAATATGTCCAAACATGTCATAGTGGTGTAAATGAATAAATGCATTGAATATTGTTTTAAATCAACTGACTATGTTTTCTTACTCTTCAAAGGCAATTTAGTTTGTGCTATATGTATACAGATCCTAAAATGCAATTTTAGTGTATATGCGATAACTGCCTACTTCATACTGTTATGACCTTTTCATCAGCAAGAAAAACAGGATGTGCCTATGAGTCTGTGTTAGGTGGAAATCGTGGCCACCTGCTCCAGTGTAATTACACACAAAAGCAAGTATGCAGCATGTATTCTATGTTAATGAGCCCATGTTGCACAGGCCAACAGGCCAAGATGCAGTTTGTGTCTTATAATGAACACAAAGCAGGGTTTGAAAGGTACATTAATTATATATTTATATATATATACTATGTACATGAGTACAGGACAGTGATGGAGGGGCTGCCTGTAGTTGTGACCTCCTGCTGTGGCTCTATATTCACTGCACTGATGGATAAATGAATGTATCCAATTAGAGAAGTTCTAGTTATCAGCATTGGAAGAGTAAATTTATTGGCTTGGACAGGGCAATTTTAAAAATCATAACTAGATGATATGGTGTGTCATATCATGCAGCGCCTCCCTGCGACAACTGCATGACTGGGCCTAATTATTTCTTATTCTGGACCGAGCCACTGAATCAAACAGCATGACGAAAGTGGTTCTCTGTGCCACAGCATCAGTTTCCCATCAGTCCAACTCATTTCCTTGTCACAACCTATAAACTCAGTATTTGGGCATGATGTGAAACTGCAAAGTAATATCCTAGCTACAGTAACTCCCTGTTGATATATTATAACACTTTGTATGAAGCCAATGTCTACAATGCATTATAAACTTATACTTTATTTTTGTTATGATGCATTAAAAAGCTGTATAACTATGATTATAATCCCTTATACATGTTCATATTGTTTTATAGCAATATTTCCATTATACAATGTTTATGAATCACAATATAATAGTATTATTAAGTATATGAACAAGAGTAAAGAACAATTAAAAGAACAATTGTTCAATTGAACAATTGTTCAAGTAAAGAACAATTGTTAAACGGGTCACTGCAGAAAATAAAAACTCAAATTTGACACTTTTTTAGATAATTATTATAAAGAATCAAACTGAGACATAAAATGTGCTATTATCCTTTCAAAAAAAGTCAAAACAAATATGAAGCACCTTATAATTTTATCTCATTATCTTATTTTAGTCTTTATAAAGGCTTATAATGTGTTGTGATCATTGTTATAAGGTATGAGGACTAGTCCTGAATGCTTGTAGCTATAGGTATTAACATATTATAATGCATTAGAAGTATGTTTACAATGCAGTATTGGTTATACATTATCAGGCTTACCAGATATTTGTATACTACTTTAAAAAAAGATTTTTTAAGAGTCAGCACTGGATTAAAATTACTCAGGATTGTCAATTTTGCAGTACAGGCTGGTACAGTACAGGATCTCATGAGAATGGCTGGAGAAGAGCAAGAGATTTTCTTTTGGATCACCGCATCAGTTGGCTGTTCTCCCTAAACCAGCAGGTTACACAGTCCCATGGGCTTATTAGTGTGGATTGATGTGACAATCAGACACAGAACAATCACTTGGCCACCACTACCCCAAGAGATAGGGTAATTAATGCATTTTGTATTTCATCTCAATCGTGCCATAGCGAGAATCATTTTATTTTAAGATGCAGAAAGATGCATTTGATTTGTAAAGCCACTAAGTTGAGCTTTACTGTGATTGCCAGCAGATCAGTTTTCTTTCTTTCATAACGAACGGGAAGAAAGGGACACGTCACATTCGCCCTTCTGCTACTCCCACAAGAGCCAAATAGAAATCCGTTGAATCTCTGATAAAAAACATTAAATCACTTTGTTTGCTTCAGGTCGCTTCCTCACCTGCAAGGGCCGAGAAAACCACGGAAGCCGGCCCGCTCCCCAAAAAAGTACGATGCCCTCAATTGGCAGCGCCAGACACACACCGACAGCCACTTGGCCCTGAAGGAGATCAGAATCATAACATTGTGAAATGGGACCTCCTAAACAGGAACAGAGCACCCTAAACTCATAAACCAGACTGCGATGGCTGGGTTTCAATAAAGCTTGCAATGTGAACAGATGGCTTTGATTAATGCAGTGGCTCCAGACAGGATCTCCCAAGATGCCTCCTATTTCCTAAATGAGACATTTGTGTGCAAATGTATTGTTTGTCAAGTTGTCGCCGGTTACTGCAGTAATTAAAGAGAAAGTTCTGTGCATTTTAAAGGAAAAAAAATAGTATCAGGTTATGTTCCCTTGGCATTTCTCTGACTCAGGTTGACACCATCTCTGGAACTTCAGCTTTCTCTCTCCTCCCTCCAGTACCTGCCCTGTGGTACCTGCCGTTCCATGATATACCGTATCACACACACTTCATCCTGACACCTCGGCTGAACCTGAGTGATCCTCAATGTATTTGTTTGACAAAGGCAAAGAGAAAGAGAGGAAGACCATAACCGCTACAATACAGCATGTCCGCTGGCAATAAGATGCAAAAATATGTAAAAAATGCTAAACAATTTTTTCAGTTATCCTTAAAAATATATCTGCAGGCCCAGACATCCTTGTTTAACAGTTCAAAAATCTCAGATTTACTTCACAGATTTGACTTCTTTCCGGTCTGCAACTGTGGATTTTGAAAGTTAAACAATGTGATATCCACTGGCTTATCCGCTCAGTCTTATTCCAGAGACATCACAAAGCGATGGATCGCTCGAAAAAAAAAAAAGAACATATTTAAGGTGAATGCTTGTTTCACTATTACATTACACACAGATGCACGTAAGCGAATAATGGAATGTCTGAATACTGAAAAATCTAACAAATATGCATTTAATAAGATCACTTATAATACAGTCAGTGATGCATTGTTACACAGCTCCAAACATACCGGTGTGTGCGCGTGCAAGCGTGTGTGTGTGTGGTTCAGAGGACTACTGACATAAATTAAATCAAATACATTACAGTTGAAGAAAAGATAAATATCACAGTATAAATACATTCATATAAAACAAACTCTTGTAGGTAAGACGCTTCCTAAATAAAGATTGCACATTACACTATAACAATACTCTTTTGAAGCACTAAAAAAAACAACTGATCAAGCTCAATATTCAGTAATAAATAATAAATCAGATTAAATTAAAAATTAGAGTTACATATACAGCTGAATTGTGTCTAAAATATATTATCAGATATGTGATATTAGCAGCTACATTTAACAGATCAAAGTAATGAATGTTCTTCTAATCTACCTGCTTAATATAAGGTCTAATGCACTGCTAATTATTAAAATATCACACATATCAGCATATAATGAAGACCAGTTAAATTAGAACAACCTTTCAAAGCAAATGTCCTAAAACTTTGTTGCCGTACAAAAGATTGGCAGAAGCACTTGGCATGTTTTGGGTTCATTGGGGACAGATAGTCACATAGCTTCATGAGAGATGTGTATTAGAGGGCGTTTCCATGCTCGGTGATGCTAATCAATCAATATCTGTATGACAAACATATAGTAAATCAGTCTATCCTCATCAGTCAGGACACTGAGGTGTTGGCCTATTTAACATCAGCCTTTGTGTCTGTACAGTATGAGCATTGTCCCCATGGTGATTTAAAAATACAGAGATATTGACTGGGATGTGAATGTTGCTGTAACATATGACCTCTAATGACACCGTCATGATAATGTGAATTTATGTTGGAAATACTGCGCATAGGCAAACGCATTCAGGCTGTGTTTGCAGTTAAAGAGGTAGCTTCCCCAAACTAGCAACAAATAAATATCTAATTTTAAATAAAACTATATGTCTCTGTCTTTGCTGTTTCTGGCCGGTATGAAGCAGCTTCACAAAAAAGTGGCTACATGGCTTCAGGTGCTACTTCGCTGAAACATAATCAAGGTCCTCAGGAGCGGATGGTGAGGACAACAGTTCCTTTGGTCTTCTTGAGGACGTCCACGGCTTCGGCGTGAGTCACACCTTCCAGACAGCGTCCATTCACGGCGACGATCTGATCCCCTCGTTTCAGCCGGCCGTCCTCTATGGCTGCCCCCTGCAGAGACAAGAGAGAAAAGTCCATCACTAGACTGGACTCGACTGGAAACAACACACTGTGTGTGATAACACAAAGATGCAGACAACGGAAAACTAAAGTGAAAATAATGATGTAGAAACTGCTCCCTAAAAGGTACAGCTTTACAAATGGTTTATGCATGTAATGCTATTTCTTATTTTATATATTTAATATGATAGATTTTGCTGAGAAATTAGTCAGTTAGTTATAGTTCTACTGTATCATATGTAATAAACATATATTATTGAAATTATAAATGAAATTATAACACTGAAACAGAGCATTATAGGGAATGTATTGTACATAGTCATCATTTATTCTATTAATTGGTTGTTAAACATCAAAGATGCAGGAGAGAGAGGATATTTAATATAATAGATATTTCTGAAAAAAATAGTTATAGCTATACTGTATTGTATATATAATATAAAACTAATATAAATTATATTATAATTTCAATTATAATATAACAAAATATTAAAATGATACTAGTCACTTGTCTTTTTTTTTACAACAAAATAGAGCATCTCATACACATATTATCATGGTCATCATTTATTCTATAAATATATTGGTTGTCAAACATCAAAGAGGAGGGAGAGAGAGGAGACGAGACAGAAAAGATGATTGGTGGTGACTGAGAACCATTAGAACCCAGTTTGTGTTTCTGTGTGTTAACCCAAATGATAGGAAGCAGCCTCTGAGCTCCGAGGTGACTGAAACGACTGCAAAAAAAGCGAAGCCGGGCTACGCTGGGGTTCAGGTTCTTCAGGTTGTTGGCATTCTGTACTGTGTATGCTGCACTGAGATTAGACGTGCGAGTCTGGATTCCCATGACAGATTCCTCCCTGGGGGATGTTTGCTCACTTTGTTGAAGACAGTTTTGATGTAGATCGGCAGGTCTCCTTGAGGGCTGCCGAACCCTCCTACGATGCTGAAGCCCAGGCCTGAGGAGCCTCTCTCCAGAGTGATGGTCTTACACATCCGAGCACTGCAGGGATAGAATATAAAACCATGTAGGTGTGTTGCTGGGTATTGCACTGCACAGGAAAAACACAATCGCACAATCAATGTTTTGTGTGAGCCTGTGTTGATGTGCTCTGTATATACGGGATATACTGCATACTGGCAATGGTATTCATGAGGATAGAAAGTAGAATAAGTATATATTGTGTGTTTTTGTTCTTAACTATTTAATGTATGTTTTATGTGTAATGTTTATGTGAATTGGATATCCTGGCTGCAAAAGAAAGTTTTTCATGCTTCAGTTAAAAAAAAAAAAAAAAAATCTCATTTTGGGGTCGCCTGATTTGCAGAAAAGGTTGCAGCAGAAAAGCGATATAGTAGCACCAGTGTTTCTCAAGATGAACTGACCAATCATGGAGACAGATAATTATTTTCACAAGTGATGAACGTATAACTCCAAAGATGCCAAACGAAGACGATAATGTTCAGCAGCAGGAGGCTGTGAGCGATCTGATTCCTACCACAGGTTGTTGTGAAAGCACGGCAGGCCGCTGGGTTGGCCCGGCACTCTGGGTTGCACGTCGCTGTGATCCTGTGCACCACATGTCTTGGAATCCTCTGACACCTAGTCACACACACACACACGCACACACACATACATGAAAAAAGTGACACATATATTGTGTCGCCAGTGTTATCAAAAGCTCTCAGTGATCTTGGTTAGCTATCAAGAAGTTGGACAAAAATCAATTATCTTACTGAAGCAGCATTGTTATGTTAACAGAGTGGGGGTTGACAGAAACACAAAACGCACAATATACTCGTCAAAGAAAACAGCTGACGTGCAGCTCGGCACAAAAGGCCTCGTTTTTTCCGCCGCAGCAAAAAATTATTCCCAGAAGATCATTTGCATAAAGACGACGTGTCAGGCACACGATTGTCTTGGAATTACAGTATATCCTTCATGTACAAAACGCTGATAATGACACCTGTCGGTGGCTTTTCGTGGTGAGTAAGTCACTCGCTGCGTCATGGACAGCGCGGTGCAGATTAACTACTGTAGTAGGTCTCGCTGATGTTACCTGCAGACTGATGGCCCTGCTGGTGCTCTTCAGCAGGGCTCCGGCGTGGACATGAGTCATACCCTCCATGGACACATCATTGACGCTGAGGATCCTGTCTCCTGTCTGAAGGACACACACATACACACTTCTTCTCCCGTGTTTGCGAGGTCATTTTTATCGCCTCACAGCACATTAATTCCCTACAGGCTGATCCAGCACTGCTATATAACTACCTGCAACCCTTACTCAACTTTAACCTACCATTTTTTTCCCCTCTAGGATTTTATAAAGATTTACTTTTCTGTTATCTCTGCACTATAAATGCCATGAGTTATACGTCCATGATGTCCAAGATGCAGTATTTCTAGGTAAAACTTTGCTGAACGTGTAGACTCACCTGATCTATTGCAGCCCTTATGTATAATCTATGCCTTGCCATTCGTAAACCCTGACAAAAACATTTTTTTTTAAATATTGGACTTCATCCTAATAAATATGCAATTGCAAATATGCTAATAAATATACACCAGAATGTGCAGCTTCACTTTTATTTTACCATTGTCATAATTCAGAGTTTAAGCCCCAAAATCAGGTCTTGAAATTTAAAGAAAACTTTATGAATGGTTAACCTTGTGAGAACCGAATTTGTGTCAGTAGACAGGAGGTGAGCACTCATCACAATGAGTTTCAGGCCCTGCAACATGGGGGTGGGTGGGTGCTCCCCACCTGTAATTGCTGTGTTTTGGCAGCTAATCCATTGGTATCCATGGCAGCAATAAAAAGAGGTACGTTGCCATGGGGACTACCTACTCCTCCTGCTACACTGATACCCAGAGAGTCACATGGACCCTGTGGTGGTGCCACACACATATTATATACCCTGTTACACAATATTGTTAACCACATGGCAGATTCTGCACATGACATATGACACCTAATGTTATATAAGCCTGGGTTACAACAAGGTTTATAGCTCTGATGTTGAAAAAACTGTAAAGGGGTCACCAACACTGTGAAAAATATACATTTATATTGGACTTCAGTTTCTGCAGAACAGTGTGGAGCACTGAAACAATTCAATGACTGCATGACTTTTGCCTCACCTTTTGAGTGATCACTTTTCTGGCATCAGAGTAGGCTGTGGGAGGGGGAAAGTGTTTTATGTTTGCATAATGAGCTTTGAGTGAGCAACAGAATAATTCTAAATTGAATTGGTGAACTACACCAAACCTAATCAGCATAATTTTTAATAATTAACATTGTTTTATATATATATATATATATATATATATATATATATATATATATATATATGTTTTCTCAATAATCCTCCTGAGCACCAGAGTGAAACTCACTGTTGCTCCCTGTTTTGTCTTCTGTCTCCCTCTGGTGGCCGAGGGAAGCATCACATCCACCCGAGGGTGTCTGGGTGGACCATGCTGAGTCTTCGCTCTGGATAAAACACAACTTAAAGTACTCCTAAGTCCACAAAGAGCCATTGTTAAAATCATGCATCATCAGTAATAGCATTTAAATGACTGAGCTGATTTATGAATGTCTGGATTCTCAGTGTGAAATATCTCGCTAAAATGAAAATAGGATAAATCCAGCAGCAAATAACATCATGCATCTTTATATTTTTTTGCAAAGCCTGTCATTGATTAGACAAATATACTCAAGGGGAACAGACTACCTGCCACCGCTGTGAGTACTGCAGTCCAGCTTTAAAACGAGCCACCTCCAGGTGGACTGCTCCACTGCAATTCTACGACACATCAAACATAAATAGGTGAATTCATAAAAAAGGATAAACCAATGCAATTAATTTCATGTGTGCACGGGTAAATGTGTCGGACCTGCAGCAGCTCCTCTGCATGTGCCTGTGACGCTGCACGGATATCCTCCCCGTTGATTGACAGAATCTGGTCCCCGGGCAACAACCTGCCATTTGAATCCGCTATGCCTCCTTTGATGATATCTGACACAAATATGCCCGTGTCATTACTGTTGGAAGAAAACAGAGGTCAATAACAGTGTCTGTTCCACCCGTCTAGAATAGATTACGCGACCCGGGGAGCCAGCTGTTTTGCATAACGACACACTTGATTGTGTAAAGACATGTAGTGTGAAAATCTGCAAATAAAGTCCCCATAATTAATTTGTGCAGTGTGACCCTATGGCTCGGCTCACTCACCTTTAAGGTGATTATTGGATGCTGCAACTGGGTGTGATCTAATTAAGCATTATTACACTAATGATCACTGATACTACTCTTTACCAATAGCTAGGTAAAGATCTCATTGTTCAAGTGCAGTCTTCTCTTTTATTACAGTATATGTAAAAGGGATACATATATATGTGGAGAGCATGCCAAGACGCATGAAAGCTGTGGTTAGAAATAAGGATTATTGCACCAAATATTGGTTTCTGAACTCTTCTTAAGTGTAAACATTAGTATATATATATATATATATATATATATATATATATATATATATATATATATATATATATATATATATATATATATATATATATGCTATTATCATAGATACAGTATAGTAAAAGGAAATATACCAGTATAATGTGACATATTAGTTTATCATATACTTTTTCTCTTAAAACTATAATATAATGAATTAGCCTAACCTGCTAATATAGCTAATGTGGTGAAAGCTTTATAAACTGCTCTATTTGAGGTTACAACTGTGAACAACAAGAATCAGGAGGCAGACAGCGCTTTAGCCGACAAATTTCACTCTGCTCGCTGCGTGCGTGTCTGGAAGGACTCACAAATCACATTCTCGGGTCAGAGGCACCATCAATACAAGCAAACCAAAATGACATTGCGGGGGGACTCAGTCACTCGGCCTGACAAGGGGATTGACAAGCGATCTTTTTCCCCGAAGCATCAACAGCTGCCCGGATCAATACGCTTCGCTGGCTGTCGCTGCCCGGGAGCCGCTCAGAAGTTTTGAGATTAGCAAAACAGGGCCACAATTTTAAGTCAAAATTGATAAACAGCTCATTCCAACTAATCTCATCAACCAAATAATAGGATTCTGAATAAGAAGTGGGCTGTGGATCGGATCAGTTACCTCATTTTATAGTGGCCTGATTCAGCAAAGTCGTGGTCTACTTTATTTCTCGCCTATTTCTCATCTTCACGAGGCACCAGGGTTGACAGGTGGCACGATCACGCTAACACTGTGTCAAATTGAGAAATACAACGTTGCTTGTTGATGTCATTTTCTCCATCAATTGCGTCGCTCTGGCTCCCGGTTACTGGAATAAGTCTCGATGAGCGTTTCCCAAATTAATATCTCACAGCAGCCCTGACCGCGCCCGGTTTAGGCTGGCTTTAGGAGTCCAGCATCATTCACTGTGACAGCGCAAGGCATGATACCTCTTCCCCACGGTGGTGAAGCCCAGCCCCTCTCCACAGCGAGGCCTCATCTCCAGGCTGAAGACGTCCCACAGGTCTTCCTCCCTGTAGGCCTCCTGGTGCCGGAAGACGGAGAGGCGGATGCGACGGGTGGTGAGCCGCAGCACGCCGATGGCCTCATCGTGAGTGGCCTGCCGCAGGTCAATGCCATTGACCTGGGAGGTGGAGGAGACAGCGCATGGAAGTGTGAAGAAATGGGATAAAAGCTAATGGATTTTAACAAATGACAAGTAGTGCTTCATTTTTGTTTTTCCATGTGACCACAAAAATCTCTCTATTGTAAGGTAAAAAAAAATAACAAAACATGTTAACAAACAGATTAATTGGTGACTCTAAATTGCCTGTGCGAGTGAATGGTGTGTGTGCCCCATGATTGGCTGGTGACCATCTGGGGTGTATCCCTGCCTCTCGCTGTAATGCGCTGGGATTGGTGCCAGCAGACACTATTATATATTGAGATTATGTTGTTTTAAAATTAATTTGATCTTGTTTCTTTGCATTGTTTGAGGTCTCAAAATGTATTGTTTTTGTTATTTTGATAATTTGTCTTTTTCTGTAAATAAATTCTCTAAAGGCGAAAATTTTTATTTGGAATTTGGGGGAATGTTGTCAGTAGTTTATAGACTTGAACAAAAATGTTCCTTTTGCCCAAACAAGTAGTAAAATCAGACAAACTGATAATTCTGCAGTGGTGTCTTATTTTTTCCAGAGCTGTACCTCCAGTATCTGGTCTCCAGCCTGCAGTCGGCCGTCTTTCTGTGCTGCTCCTCCGTCATTCACTTCATGGATTATTACTGCCCCCTGGTGGACAAATCAGAAAAAAACACTCTTACATTTCAGACAATGAGATGCACTTCAAACTCTAAATGTTTAAAGACATTACAACAATACAGCATCATTTGCACTGAAAACATCTACGCTGGTGTATTTGACTGTGAAAAAAAGTGTTGATACATGTGACCTAGTTTGAAGTCTTTCTGGATGAAACTAGTATCACAAAGCTTGATTATTTATATATTTATATATAGGTAATTTTGCCTTGTTGGCAGATAGATTTCCTAAATATAGATAAGACGTCCCTTCGATTTGTCAATTTAAATTTAACTACATGATATAAATTGGTTTTCCTCACCAATAGAGTGTCACATCCTCCTACAATGCTGAGGCCCAGCCCTACATTTTCTTTGTAAATCTCTATGGAGGTTTCCCTGCCTGCCACAACTGGACAGCTCAAGGGGTCAGGAGGTTCTGAAGTGGATGCGTGCCAAGCTGACCGCCCTGTGGGAGACGCCTGTGTGGTGCTGAGGGCTGGAGAAGAGGAGGAGGAGACAGGAGAGGTCAGGGAGGAAGCAGGAGAGGTCGAGCCCAGACGGGAGGCGGATGTGGGGAGAGGTAAAGACGAGGAGGAAGAGCGAGTCTTGGAGCGTCTGATGGACAGCTTGACAGTGATCCGGTGTTTGAGAATCAAACTGGACACCTGAATGCAGAGAAGACAGGTAAGTCATAAATCAGCTTGACCTTGAAGTGCATAGTGTGTGTTTATTTTGTGTGTGTGTGTACCATTTCCACTGACAGTCCAGCCACAGGCTCATCACCCACCGCTATGATTCTGTCTCCAACTTTTATCCTGCCATCCTGCACACAGATGCATGAATAAACCATGGCACATAAGCAAAGCAAAATGTATGAGAATATGTGTAACAGAAGGATAGAGAGGAAGTGTAATTAAAAATCAAACACACCCTCTGGACAAATATCTGAAAAACTGCTGCCTGGGGCCCTACATGAAAGCGTACTGGTATGACGACATCACTTTAGAGCATGGCAACCGTCATCATGGAGGTTAATCTGATTGAAATATTACCACACAGAGAATAGACCTGTCAACTATTTTCTTTTTTTTTTTTGGAGTTGCACATCTTGTGTAGTAATGTGATATTCATCGAGCCTCTTCGTTGTGATAGACGATTGATTGTCAGAGTTACAGTAGGAGGCAAATCATTGCAGCTTGATAGATGCAAAAAATCTGATGAAATTATGTGTAACCTGTTGTAATAATTCAAATGAAGGTGTAATTTAAAATTATACAAAGAAAGAAGAACAATACAGAGAGTATATAGATCTTTTTTAAGGGAAGGTTATACGTATATTTTTTAGCTATAAATGAGGTTTGGACAAAAACTATTTTTTCGGTTTTAATTTCAAGTTTTGGATTTTTATTTTATTTAATTTGAATTATATATCAATTTCTGATTGTTCTTATTTAAAATTTTTGATTTTTCCCCTTTTAACCAACTGTTTTTATATTCTATCTTGATGCTTTTAATGTTTTATGTAAAGCATTTTGAATGACCTTGATGTTGAAATATGCTATAAAAATTAAACTTTCCTCACCATAACTATATGGAAAAGGTTGTACATTTTACTGCAATAAATTTGTTTTGACATACAGTAAATTATGAAGTTACTTTGAACATCCTGATATTTATACTGCAGATTGTTCTGATGCAATTGATGATGTCACACCTTACTGGCTGTACCATGCGGGATCAGGGACCTCACCACCACTCCTTCCTTGGTCTCTGTTTCTGCCAGACAGAGGCCGAGATCCACATAATCCTGGACATAAGATATGTGAGTCAGCACATGACCGACATGTGAATGATAATCGGGCTGCACTGGAGCTTATGGTTAGCATTTACAGTATAGATCCTCTTTACTAATAATACTGTCCTCTTTACTTTAATACTGTGAGTTATACTGGAAGGTGTGACACTAGAACATGCAAAGATGCACTAAAGGAATTGTACCTGAGGTAGGATGATGTGCTGGACGTCTCGGGAGGATCCTCCACGCTCTGCGGAGTCTCTCCTCATGTCAACCGCGTCTTCACACTCTGATCTGGACCCTAGAGCCGTTTGACCCAGAGCTGCTTTATTCCTTTTAAAACAAAGACCAAACACGCTATCATTACCTGAGCCGGTCACCTAAAACCTTTATCCGGGGAGAAAGGTAAATGCCACATGAAAATGACTCCTGTTACCTGATGAGAGTGATCGTGACTTTAGAGGGAGCGTTATTAATGATAGCGGACGCGTTCTGGTGACTCCGGCCGTACAAGATCTGACCGTTGATCTGTAAAACGAAAAGGAAAGAAAAGATAATGTGATGTGCTTTCACCTTACAGATCTATTCCTTTATCCCATCCATTTCCGCCTTTATGACATCTTCTTCTCTCTCTCCCCCTCCTCTTCCCCCCCACATCGGCTGCTCCTATGCCTCAGTTTTCCTCTTCATCTCTATTACACGGGTGCTCATTGCAAGAAACCAGCCCAGCGCCAGTCATCCTTCAGATGGTAATTTGTCTGATAAATCTACTCAACGTTGCTTTTTGCATACATAACTCATACCCTACTAAACACTGATCCTCTTTTGTTGCTCGCAGTTTTGACTCTGGTATTTTGTCTCCGACCCTCCTTGGACCCTAATATCCCACCCACCTGTTGACCTGAAGCCTTACTGACCGACTCTGTTTTAAATTAGATTCAACTTTATTGTCATTGTACATGTCACTTACTGCTTTGCACACTCTTGGCATTCTCTTGATTAGCTGGTTTTCACTTCATAGTTGTGCTTAATCAGGGTTAATTAGTGGAATTTCTTGCTTGATCAATCAGAGCAAAGGGTGGCTATTTTGAAGAAACTACTTTTTCTTAAGTACATAACTCCACACGTGTTCATTCATAGTTTTGACAGGCTGTGACTATGATAAACTGTATACTCTGACAATTATGGTTACAATAATGGTTATGGGTACCACTCACGGTACCTCTTGTCCTCACCTCCAGCAGCTCGTCCCCCACCCGTATCCTTCCATCTAAGCCGGCAGGCCCTTGGGGGTCTATATCCGCCACGTGGACACTCATGCGGGCCCTGGGGCCGCCCCTGTTGCCCGTGAGACTGATTCCCAGGCCGCGGACCGTGGGGTCCTTCTCCAGCTCGATCATTTGGAGATCCCCAGACAGGCTGCTGTAACGCTGGAGCATCTTTTCTGATGGTGCGACAGAGTTTAATAAAACAGTAGGTTGTTAGGAGAAAGAAATAAGGGCTCCAGTGAGAAAAAAAAATTGACATGCTATAATGATTGACACTTCATGTGGAGAGAGGAAGCATTACATTCCAGAGGCGCTCGTGTGGATGTGTTGCTGGATGAATTTGTCTGGATGTCTGACATGCTGAGAGGAAGTTGAAGGATGTCTATGTTTTATGTATAACACGTATATATAGTACAATATGATGGATGTGTGTGTCCGTATGTGTGCATGTCCTATATGGCTGCAATCAATGCAACATATGTCTAAATGGAGGGTAATTCATCCGTGTGCGCATACGTGTGTGATCTGTGAATGCCGTGCAGGTCAATATTTATGTACATTTATATATGGATTTGCATGATCATCACATTGGATGGATTTGCATTATCATCACATTAAAATCACATGCAGGGAACATAGCAGCTCCTGCTCCTCGGGGGCTTTGGAGGATCCCTGAGTATTTCTGCATGACGTCTCTATGAGGCGGACTCACTTCTGCCAGTGTCTCCCTCTCCGTCCTCAGCGGCCGCCGCGATTGGTGCTGCGACGGGACTCCTCCGATCCTTCCTATCAAGTGTCGGCGAAGGCACCTTGGGAGAAGTTTTGCATTATTGAACAGGCTGAATTGGAGCTGCCTCAGGGGTCCTTCAGGCATGAGTTGGACTACCCCTGAGGCTCACTCAGTTGTGCTTGAAGCAGCGATGGAAAAAAAACAAAAAAAACTGACGCCCAGAATGAATTAATGAACACAGTTTTAATGTCAGCTAAAAATAAACATGAAAGATGACCAGAATCATGCATTATTTTGCAGCCGACTTCCAAGTGCATGGGAAATAACTTCAAAAGAATGCTCTGTATATTTAGAGTTATGCATCTCCATCAAAGGGAAAAACAAAGGGTTTAAACAAACAAGGTAGCTGCATGGGACTTTGAACTACAAGGGTTTCCTCTACAAATATACACGTTAATTACTTTTTTGGAAGTTGGCTCAGTGCAAATGCTAATGAAAGGCTACTCTTAGGATCCTGCACACCCAAGATAACGCACTGCACGTACACACACACACACACCTACCAACCTTAAAAGGGGTGGGAGTGAAGGGGTTTGTAGGGGAGAGACTAAGGAACAGACCACTGAGAGCCTCTGCTTCCTATGATCATGAAGGGGGAAACAATTATAGTGCAGTTCTAGACATCACCACCAAAACAGCATACCACCGCTAAAAAAATCCTGTGAAGCTTCTTTATTTTTCTAGGATTGTCATGACTCATCACTTCATGTATATTACATATATTTATTAGGGCTGCAAAGGGCTGGACAATTTCTGGTAAATTTCCAGAAATCCCATGGGAAGTTAAGCTGGTGACTTTTGGAAATATCCAATTCAATCGTCTTCTGCTTAAAAGTTTGGCCTCCAGGGATCTAGAAATCATCTGTGCCTGTGATGGAGGAACATTTTCAAAAATGTTGAACTATCCCTTTAGATCTGGTTGTTTTAGCCAAGATTATGATACAATATATTTTCCCAACTATATTTAGGTTTCCCGTTAAGGGCCAACCTTCTATTTTGTAAATTTAGGATTTATTCCTGTTTATTTCTATATATTCCTGTTAATTCCCATTTATTCCTGATAATTCCCATGTAAAGTTTCCAACTTTGTAAATTCCTGGAATTTTGCAACCCTATTCTTTATACACTACAGCCATATACACTGGCAAATATGCATGGGAAGAAGAAACTGAGGAAAATGACGTCACAGCTTATCATCTGTTCTAAGGAAAGCTGTTGTCATATATAGGATGATTTGCTTCCTAAAATCCCATATACTGCAATGCAAAAGTTGATTTCTCAGGAGAAGCACCAAGTATCTAATAGAGGAGTGTTACCTTGCTGCTGTGCGAGTTGGACTGTGGGGTCAGTGTTAGTCTCTCGTGGTTAATATGCATTGGGGACTGTGGACACAAGAAACAGAGTGGGCAGAAGTGTATTCATATGGCTGTGCAGCATAGATGCCTCAAATAGTGCCTCTGAAATGTCACAGTATATGATTTTTTTTTCAGTGCAAGAGTTCAATTCAGTTCAATATAGTTTTATTATAAGCTTTGTGTCCAGAGGATGTCACATTGCAATGATATAAACTCCCACACTGTTGTAAGTTCTGATGAAGTTGCCCATTAGGCTACAATACAGCTTCTCTATGTGCAACTGAGAGTCTTTCTGGAGCCTCAAGGGACTCAACTGCTAAACAATGTAGTGTATGCCGTACTGTATAGTGTGTTCTGAGCAAACAGAAACGTACTGGCTGTTTTCTTATCTGCGCTACCTGAGATCTGTGTTGTCCAGACTGGACCAGGAAGACTACAGTGTCTCCTGCTGTGCGGATGGCTTCCACTGCTTGCTCATGGCTGGCATGTCTCAGGTCCACACCGCACACCTGGACCAGGAGAGATATGGGACAGAAACACTTAAAAAGAAGAAAATGGTGATATACACTACGTAATAGTGTATATTATGTACATTATGATATATGCAGCTTCTCATTTTTCATCTGAGAACTCAACTGATATATTGTTTCAATATAAAATATTATATGTTTTATTCATATTCTTATTGTCACAGTACCATAGCAAATGTATGTACATGGGTAGATTTGAGGCAAAAGGTTTACCAACACAGGAACAAAAAAAAACATTTTAAAGATGATCTGTATAATATGTATAATTTTTCCTTAATTATTATTTCGGAGTTTGCATGTTCTCCCCGTGTCTGCGTGGGTTTTCACCGGGTACTCCGGCTTCCTCCCACAGTCAAAAACAAGCTGAGGTTAATTGGAGATTCTAAATTGCCCGTAGGTGTGAATGTGTGAGTGAATAGTGTGTGTGCCCCACGATTGGCTGGCGACCGGGTTTGAAACATGGGACAGTATTTATGTGACAGATAGGCCTTATAATAAAAAAGCTATTAAAGTCTCACCCTGGAACTTGTAACACACTGTTTTTTTGTTTTTTCGGTTTAACTAAAATATAACAGGATTATTAGGTGCTTATGCATAGTTGGGATTAAACACTGTTTAAGAGTATTTTTCAACATGATCTAAAATCAGGAAACCAAAATATAAATATGAATATTTCTTTTTTACATGTGGGCGGGCGGCTTCTTTTTTCCCTTGATGATATCCAGACAAATACACTCTCAGTTTTTAAATCGTGTTAAACCAGCAACATTATTAATCAAGTGTTTTTCTACCTTGTTCTATTTCGAAGGTTCAAGCTAAACCATGAACCATGAGCGGTCGGAATAAATCCAATTTTCATGTTACAAAACAACTTGTGTGTACACAGAGCGTAGGCACTAATGCACACTCGCGTGCACACACACACACACAAACATACACACACACACACACACAAATACACACACACATTGTTTCCTGCATTTTCTAATAAGAGTGTCTCCTTTCCTGTCTCCCCAACACACCCACACAACCAGGCACAACACACACACAATTGCACATGCACGCATGCATACCTCTAGTATCCGGTCTCCAGTCCGGAAGGTGCCATTATGTGCTGCCGGGCTGTCAGGGCTGATGTGCTTGATGAAGACTCCTCTCATCATCTCTCCACTGCTCAGTCTTTGGCCCATGCCTCTGCCTCCCATTATGCTGATTCCCAGGGATTGTCCTGGTGCTCGATTCAGATGCACACTGAAACACAAAGCAGGAACATCCGTGTGTATCGCAGAGCTGAAAATTCCCACTTACAGTACGGTGATGATGAATGCAGGACTTCTGAATGCCTGATGAGAACCTACTTAATTTGAAACATTACTCCAGAAATACACACAAAGGAGTATTACTGTAATCCAATGGGATTTTTTTTTCCTTTCAGTTTCCCTCTATCCACTGCATAGAGTTTCAGAAATTAAGTCAAAACAATAGAAAATTACCTGCTAGGGAGCAACACAAAAAGCTGGTCTTTTTTGCATGCAGTGCAGCTTATGCGATTTATCCAGGCAGGATGAAGTCATAAATAGGATAAACACAGGCTGGGAAAGTAGTCGCCTTCCCTGAATCTAAGAAATATGAGTGTGTTGACTATGCATTGTACTGCTCTGCCCCTGCTGTGAACATAACCTGTATGCACTAGGATTTTGCTAAGCCTTTTCTGGCACCAAGTAGATAGAATGTATCACAGGAAGAGATTTAAAAAAAGAGAAAAAAAGCAAGAAAATGGAAAAAGGGAATAAATACTAATAAGAAAAGATTATTCACTGTTTCACTGACCTTCTTGGCTGATCCCAGGACATGGGGGTGTGAGAATGAAGCTCATCATCTCCGCCTTCTCTGCCGTCCACCTTTATTTCCACCTCTGGCTTCTTTGGTACTTTACCATCTGTACTGTTCTTGCCCTTTTTCTCCTGTGGAATCTCTCCATCTTCTTTTTTTTCTACCTTCTTCTGGTGAGGCAGAGGTTTTGGAATCTGCCTGCTAATGGCAAAAAATGTGCAAGCGTAAATAATACAGAACTGTACGCGAAACCTACTGATTCTGTATGAGTCAGTGATAAATAATGATTGGCAAGATGAGAAAGTCAAAAACTTAACTAAAATACAGTGTTAAGAAGCTTTCATCAGGTATCTTATTAATGTAGATTTTGTCTTCATGCTGGTTTAGTTTCTTGTTATTTAAAAGTCCATTTTTAGGATTTTCTTTTCTTTTTTCTTTTTAACAAAAATCACAATTTTGTGTGATTTGTTTTTTTACATGAAATGTCAAATGGGGTAACTGAAAAATAATGATACATTTTGAATTTATAATACACCTAGAATATAAAACTTGTTGATAGCATGTGTTTTTTAATGTGTGAAATCTGTCTGGTAAGTTTTTAGGGTTGCACCACATGACATTTTTGATCCATAAATCATTTGTCAGTTGTCTAAATTTGATAAAATTTCTCTCTAATAGAAATCCAATAAACATACTGTAAAGAGAAAAAAATGCATCTAGATACTAATATCCAAATAAAAAATTAGTCGATTAATTGATTCATCAAATGAAAAAAAGGCATCAATGTCAATGTTAAAGTCAATTATCATTATCTCATTCCAGCATCGCAAATGACATAATTTGTCATGCTGAATTAATGTCTTTGGTTTTTGAACTGTTGGAAGCTGCTGTTAACGAGCAGTCAACTACATCACGCTGGCAGAACTGCTGTGGATAGCAAGGTATCCTGATGTACTTTGTTATTTTATAGAAGTCCTGACACAGCGTGACACATGGCCAATGGCAAGGCAGTATTTCGGCGGGGCCTTGACAAGATGCACTGCTTTAAGTTCAAATAGTCATGAAAGTAGACATTTTCTGCCGGTGAGGTCACAGTCAGGCAGTCTTCTATGTATGTGTGGGTGTGAATCTGTGTGTGTATTAACACGTATATAGAATCTCTGTATATACACACTGTATATATGTGCGGGAGAGAATTTTTCATGAATATGTTTAACGGTGGAGGGCTGTAATAAGCCCATGGAGGTGAGTGATAGCGGTGCTATCTGTGCAGCAGGAGCCTATAGCCAGTTAAGTTACAGAAGAGGGCAGAACAAATGGTTCCACCAGGGCTGAAAGAGAGCAGCCAGGAGAGGGGATACGATATGACCATGGCGGGGAGGAGAGGAAAAATGAGGCAAAGGGAAAAAGGCCAGGGCAAGATGACTGAGAGAGAGAGAACGAGAGCGAGAGCAAGAGAGAGAGAGAGAGCAGACATAAAAGAGTCGAGGGAAGTTAGCAGAGAGAAAGAGACAAAGACAATGTATTGAAAGATAAGAGTGAAGAAAAGGGCTGCAGAGAGAAATGGGAGTGAGGGAGGGAGGAGAAAGGCAGCGGCATGGAGACGGGAGCATAAGCAGGGACAGACGGTAGCGAAATAATTCATTTTCGCTGACAGTCAGCAGTGAGATCCATAAGCGAACAGCTAAATATAACTCAGAGATTCAACATTCAGAGAAGCCTTTTTTTCGCCTTTTTACCACAGAGAAGAATGGGGAAGAGAAAAATACGGACTGGAGGAGATTCGCGCTGAGCCTGCTCGTGCACACCGAAACGCATTGTTTCCTTTTGAATGCGGTTAATTAAAATGTCAGATAATAACTCAGATCATTAGTATGACTTAAGCTGCCGGGCAACTGAGACGTGCGATGGTGTTACAGTTATAAATTCCCGGCTGCCATAAAAATTGAGAGAATAGGGTGCGAGCTACAGCTGCATAGCTATTTCTTTGTCTGAATTATCTGCAGGAAACATATCAACATGTAATAAAGCTGGAGCCTGGACGTCTAATAAAAAACTGGGACAGGTTTATCTTGCACTCAGGGGCGTGACTTGGGATTAGGTGACCATAAATAATATGCTGAGACCTGCGGATCTTACGTTACCTTGAATGCGGTGCTAGGGTGGTGGTGGGGCCTGTGGGTGGGCCTTTAAACGGAGCTTTGGACACAGCAGAGACTCTGATTGGGGCTGGATCTGGAGCCGCGGCTTTAAATTGGCCTGAGGCAGAGGGTTTAAGGGCAAACTGGGCTGGAGGCGGAACCAACACGGGTTCTGGAGAAGGGGTCGACTGGCCGGGGGAGGAAGAGGAGCTGAATGCTGAGATGGACGCCAGCGGGGGCAAACACAAGCGGGCACGGTGCTCATCCACCTGATGGGCTGGGACGAATGTTATACTGTGAGAAGAGGAAAGAAAGGGGAAAAAAGTGGCATGAAACATTTAAAATATGAATGTGACTGAAGAGTCTGTTTCCACAGGTGCACATATATTTCACATTCGGCACCAAACCATGACAAAGACAAATCTCCTTTATGATGTCCTTTACATCGGATGGATGCACTATTAGATCTGCGTGGTGAATGAGAGAATAAGGTTCTCTCGTGGCTCAATGTGACGTTCTTAGACATCTGAGAGGGTAAACCTCTGAGATTGGTGGACAGGTGGTCTGATCAGGACAATTAGACGACCTTTAAAGGTCCCGTATCTGCACTTTTCTGGGGGTAATTCAAAGTTCCGATACCCTTAACATGATATATTTGCAAATTAAAGTACCAAATTTCAAGTCAATGTAGTTTTATGGTGCCCTCTCAAGCGCCTCGCTTGATCTCCAGAAAGCCCTGGTCGTTTTTCCAATCCAATCTAATCCACTTTATTTATATAGCGCATTTTAAAATCAGCAAGGTTAACAAAGTGCTGCACAGGGAATAAATAAATAAATACGAAAGGACAAACAGAAACCACACTATCTCTCATGCTCGATTAGAAGCCAACGAGTAAAAAGTTGAGTTTTGAGATGAAATTTAAAAAGTTTCAAGGGTAGGGGCGAATTTGACATGGTGGGGTAGGTTTGCCCCTGGGTTTTGGCCCAAACACAGCTGATCAGGAATCCATGAGGACCTTGAGGAAGGAAACATATATGAGATCCTTGGTTAATGCTGGTATAGAGAGCATTACAGTAGTCTGAATGGGTTGAGAAAAAAGCATGATTCACATGTTCAAAATCATTAAAAGATAAAACAAATTTAATTTTAAATAAAAGCCTCAGTTGATAAAAAAAATGGATTCAACTTAAGAATTTTTTGTTTCACATACAGTTGCAGAGAAGCTAAATGGGACATTACTGGTCCGACTAGGTCATAACATCATAACAAAGTTTGACTTTCATTTAGGTAAAAACCATAAAAGCTATCTATGCTTTTAAAAAACAAACAAATTATTTGTTTGTTTTTTAAAATTTAAACACTCTTATTACTGTTATCACTACTTTTAATGGGCAGGTAGATTTGTGAATGGTCTGCATAAAAGTGATAGGAAATGCCATGATTTTGATCTGTTCATAAATATTCATGAGCCTCTCTTCTGATTGGCTGATTGTTACTTGAAAGACTGAAAACAGGGTGTGATGATGGGGATGCCGGGAACCTCTACAGGCAGAGGGAGCTACCACATGACATCACAACGTTATTCTAAGGCTGCATGCATTTCTCCATTTTTCTGAGTTTTTGTGGCATGTTTTTATATAACCACTAGACCTTGTTTTGATTAAAAACAAATAAAAAAACATGAAAGTGGCTATTTGCATAACATGGGACCTTTAACCATCAGAATTATGTACCACTAAACAATAGAGGAGAGTGCTGGACACTTGAAACTATTTTAATACTGTTAAATAATTAAACAAAATACCATAATCAATTCCCCACTCCATCAACATTGCATTTAATGCTGTTGGTACAAGATGAGTAAAGAAGGCAGGGACAAATATGAGTGTATTTTTTGTATTTTGTAACATAATGACAAGATTAAGGAAGACGTCCTTATAGTGTAAAATTTGTCATTTAACCGAAGTGTCAAGGACATCATTAAAATCTCCCCCCTCCCGTTTCCATTCTTGTGTGACGCCACCAGTAGACATGCTGTTTGAATCTGCTGAAAGAGACAATTTCTCTGCTCCACTCATGGTGGCAGATTGAATATGGAGGTCTTCTGCGCTAAGCTGTTGTGATTGAGCCATGTGGACAGCCTGTCGTGTCTCCATAGAGGCGGTTAGATAGTGACAAGCTCTCACCCTTCTTATTCTGAGGCTGCCAAAGCCACTCATCTGCCTCCACTCTCTGTTAGTTCTTCTGCAGTGCTGTCAGGAGGAGGCTAGTGCAAGTGTGTGTGTTTGTGTGTGTGCTTGCGCATGTGGTAGATAACAGCAGGATGCATGCATGTGTGTGTGCTCATCTGCGTGTGTTATGTGTGCATCTATGAGAGGCTCTTTAAAACGCTCTTTTATTCAGTAGTGCACTGTTCAAGGTGGAATAAGTGATGAATTATTCAGAGATATTTCCCACAGCAGGAAAAAGGTGTTTTTGGAGGTTAGACTATTGAAAGGCTGTGTATGTGTGTGTGTGTTTGGTGCGTTTGTGTGTGTGCCTGTACAAGCAATAGAGAGAGGGGAAGATAAAGAGAGAGCTTCAGAGAGAGTGTGTTTTTTTTTTGTTTTTTTTTGCAGGGCATGCAAGATAGTGGAGGTGGGGCACATCTCCAATCATCCAAACAAGCATTGTCAACGTGGAGCTATAACTGCTGATGTTTGAACAAGCAATAATTTACCCAAAATCACCCTCAGGCAATCTTTAAAATTTCATCATCTAATCTAATTTAACATGACTGCAAGCGCCTCAGTCAACTCTGACTGCAGCGTCAAAAAAACAAAAGGTGGTGATGGGGATCCGAACCGCAGACACAATCATTTATAGGTGATGAAGCATCGAAAGTTCTGTTTGTGGGAGGCCAGGTTTATATTCACGGCGCACACACATATACCCTTGCTCAGCCGAGTCGCACAGACTGGCGAGATCTGCAAGGGTAGACCTCGAAAATGCGAGCAGTATTCAATTACTTTTTTCAGCGCTTGATTGTTCTCTGTATTACCACTCGACCTTTCTACATTCTCTCTCAACCATGAAATCTGGCCTTCTTATATTCCAAGCAAGACGGAAGGGAAAGTGTATAGATGAATGTAACATAGATAACTGTAGTCAATAGCTGGCTTGTGTGAGCTAATGGTTCACAGTGTATATCAATTATTTTGGAGGCTATAGATTTGCATTGCCGTCGAATTGTATTCAGATATACATCATGTATATGGATAGATTGTTGTAGGATTTTTATAGACACAAACAACGTATGAGCTGGCTGGAATAAAGATGTCAAGAAACCATTTTTTGAAAAAGAAGAACATTGTCCAGATTTAATAAACATAATTAACCTGTTAAAGTCCAAAATCCCTGGAGAGGGGGGCAGCATTGAGTTTTATTCATATATTGCATGAGAAAACCTCAGCTACCACACTAAATAAAGAATTTTTATCTGTACTAAAACACAATGTTACTGTTTTCAGTATCAATATATATATCATTAACATCCACGTCATCAATACAATAGGAAAATAGTTTCAAATAATTAGATTTGAGCTGTTATTTAATTGGGTCCTTTATTATTTCCCTTTTAAACATCTTAGAATATACAGCAACTGCATATATTCTTCATGTTTTGCAATGATCCTCATTGGGATTTCTATGATTTTATGGACAAATGGTTAATATACATAGGGGTATGATATGTTATGTTAAGCCAGGTGTCAGTCAGTCAGTCATTTTCTATACCTGGAGCCAATCCCAGCGCGTTATGGCGAGAGGCAGGAATACACCCCAGATGGTCGCCAGCCAATCATGGGGCACACACACCATTCACTCACACACTCACACCTACGGGCAAGTTGCCAATTAACCTGAGCATGTTTTTGGACTGTGGGAGGAAGCCGGAGTACCCGGTGAAAAACCCACGCAGACACGGGGAGAACATGCAAACTCCACACAGAAAGGTCCCAGACCCAGGACCAAGCTTCTTGCTGTGAGGCAACAGCACTAACCCCTGCGCCACCGTGTCACCCTAAGCCAGGTGTATCTAATATATTTTAGATTTATTATTCATTTGTTATCATTTTAAACCTGTCATTTGGGTGTAATCACGGTCAATTAGTATGTTCCAGATTTGTTCCTAGCTGCTTTGTTTCCAGGGTCCTGGTATTGTGTATACCTGCTCACATCTCCACCTATCATCGCTTCCCAAGGGGGACATGGAAAGGGGTGTAAGTCTCCTCCAACTTCTGCAAAACACGAAGTTATCTCCCCAATAAATTATGTAATAGAAAATATATTTAATAGAAGCCAGCTTCCCATTTGAAACCATTCAATCATTCTCCCCATCTGTTACAGCAGGATTCGCGATATGTCGGTGATATTTTTGATGTCCCCTCCAGAAAAATACTCTTGAGAAAATGACATGTTTATGGTTCCCCCCCTCCCCTCCCCGCAAAGTTGTAATGAGATCTGCGCCCTTGATTGTCGCGAAGGATTGTTAATGTTATTGGTAACACCTGTGCTTTTCCTGCCGCGACAAGTCCAGATGTCGGCAGTGAAATGGTCTAATAAAAATCACTGTGTACAGTAATCACTCCCCGTAATAATGATTTTATGTTGCTTAGATCAAAGAACATCATCGCTAAAGATCTGTCAGAACTACCGAAACGTTTACAGCTGCGGCTGCACTCGATACGTTGGCTTTTGTGCCAGAAACATAGGTCTTTCTGCCAAAGTTAGAAAATGTGAAGGCTTGGGTCGATTAAAATGAGGATGATGCAACTCCAGCCAGCCGGTGTTTTTGGATACTGATTAAGAATTACTGAGATCAGCCGATCCAGAACGTATGGAAGCGTAATGCATTCAGAGAAATCTGTTTTTTTCGGGGTAATGATTTCTGTTTTGTGAAGTTGTGGTGAAAAATATTTATATGAAGGTAGTATGCATTCATTGCATAACAATATTCACTAAAAATCAGTAAATATACTGTACTTTCCAACCCCATTCAATTTGCTGCAGTAGATCACATTCACATAAAATATATTTTCACCAAAACCTCACCTGTAGTTATGGCATTGTCAATACTACAACAAACAGAATGAATGATATACTATCAACTATCAATATAGGATGTCTGTAATAATAAATCAATGAGCATGAACCACCATAGATCCATTACAGTAATTTGCACCTTGACAATTCTCTGGCAAGATTCCGAAGTGTCACTATTTAGAAAAAAAATTACTTGAAAAACAGGCCTGAAACAAATTATACCGAAAATACCCAGAAAAACTTAATTACCCTGATAAACAGGGCGACACAGTGGAGCAGGGGTTACAACAGCAAGAAGGTCGCAGGTTCAAGACCTCCTTGGGTCCTGGGTCTGGGACCTTTCTGTGTGGAGTTTGCATGTTCTCCCCGTGTCTGCGTGGGTTTTCACCGGGTACTCCGGCTTCCTCCCACAGTCCAAAAACATGCTGAGGTTAATTGGCGACTCTAAATTGCCCGTAGGTGTGAGTGTGTGAGTGAATGGTGTGTGTGCCCCACGATTGGCTGGCGACCATCTGGGGTGTATCCCTGCCTCTCGCTGTAATGCGCTGGGATTGGCTCCAGCAGACCCCTGTGACCCTAATGAGGAATAAGCAGGTATAGAAAATGACTGACTGACTGACCCTGATAAACATTTCTTCCACTTTTTTTCAAATTAATGCGCTTCCGTAAAAAAAGAGATCAGTGATGTATACATTATAAAAGTTCCCTAGAAGTTGTATGGTATCACCCTGGCAGAAGACTAAGCATCACCTGATATTTTTTTTCAGCTCGCAACCAAACTGTGTGCATATTGTAACGCTGCAGGACAGTGACTGGCTCCTCACCTCATCTCTGGCCCCATGACAGAGTGTCTGCGGAGCATGGCCCTGGCCTTGGCGCTGGTCAGGTTGGAGGTAGCTTCTCCGTTGATGACCAAGATGGCGTCCCCCACCCCCAGCCTGCCGTCCTGGCTAACAGAGCCCCCTTGGACCACGCTGCGCACCAGCATGCCTGAGCCGTCCTTGATAGCACTCACCGACATCCCTGCCAACACACGCAAACACACACACGCACGCACACACAAGCACAGGTGAGTGAAGGGTTGGCTTCAGGCTGCTTTGAATGCACGCCAAAAAGAGAGACAGACCCCCAACAAACACTTGACAGTAGTATAATCAGTATAATCAAGACAGACGCTAGGCAGATTAGCACACAAACCCGACTCCGCATGTGCTTGACATTCACACGGCATCGTCACGCACTGGAACACAAGTGCAAACACACACACACACACACCCATACCCACAGAGGGCAGAGAGCACAGGTGACACATGCCAGGCGCACAAACACCTCAGTTTGGCTGGTTATTACAATCGACACTAGGAGGATTACACAAACCACTTCATTAATGCAAACAGGCAGAAGCAGGTAAATCTGTGGCTTTACACACACCCCACACACACACATTCACACATAGCAGTCGGGAAGGGACTATGGTGAATTACACAGCCTAGTCTACAGCTATAAAAGATTATGCACATCCACAACACTATGGTCGTATAGAATTTGAAGCTGGTCAAAGAAATGACTTTTGCTTATTTTTTTTATCAAATACGTAGTTTATTATTTTTATTGGTATTACATTTCAGGTAACAATACAATCATAGTGTCTGGAAAACAGTGGACAGGAGAGAGCTACAGACGCAGGCAGGACAACAGAAGACACGCATTTCAAAGACATGAGCGGATGTTAATGAATGTCATAATCCAGATGAGTTGAAGCATTATGTCAAAAAGCTTTTTGTTCTATTACAAATGCTGCTGAAAACACTTTTAACTATTAGAGTAATGCAGGAATTGCCACAGGATTTCTATTTGACGCTTGCAGTAAGTGCAATTAATCTACTATTCAAGACTGAGAAAAGAAATAAAAATTTTTAGACAAGCAAGGCGAGAAAAAAAAAAGATGTCAATTTAGTCCGGCAAATCTTTTCCTAAGCAATTCAGTCCTTGTACAAACCAACCAGACACTGTGCCAAAGTCAGAATGTCTCCAAAATTGGACTTACAGTCATAGTTATGCAATGGACAGGATTGAACATGATATTGTATAATAGGAAGGAATTAAAAAGTAACACAAATAAATATTGAGCTACTATATAATAGCTCATTAAAAAAATACCTCATATTTAAGCTTTACAGATAGGTATATGATGTTCATGGTAACCCTGACCATGCTAAATCTGTTGCTTTAAATTCAAAAAACCCAAAACACACAATCTATAAACCGTCCACATGTGGATTTCTATAAAGACCTACAATATTTGAATCAAAGAACGCAGCAACATACAGACTCTAAGTTATAAAGTAGATTTTTTTCCAACTATGAAATGTACATAATTCAAATCTTCTCCTGTCATTGTCATATAAAAGTTAATATATTTGGATCACCATTCAAATTATTGTGACACTAGAACCCTCACTGATTTTAATATTATTTTTCTTCATGTCTTCTCATATTAATTTGACCTCTTCACTGGCCTCACACACAGTCATATGCACACACACACACACACACAGACACACACACACACTCAGTAATCATCTCCTCTCAGGTTTGAGGACCACATCACTTCATCACCACTCCTCTTCAGGGCAGCCGTCATCACCGCCGGCGCCTCCTATTATCGCCATGCCGGCGATGTACACACACCAAGACACCATCATCATGAGAAAAACGGGGAACATACCAAGGCTACGGTTGCCCCGGACAACAGTGATTGTCCTCTCGAAGCTGGTGTGGGGGGCTGGAGGCAGCGTTTGCTGCCTGTTGGCAGCGTCCATGATGCCGAGGCGCTGACGCAGCTGGTTTTCCTGTGAGCGAGAGAAATGAGGGAAAGGAGTGAATAAGGCGACAAACACGCAAATAATTAAGCACGATGGGCGGCGAACAAACAAAAAAAGGCCTGCATGGAAGCAACTGCGAGAACCGCAGAACTCCAGCAGTATGCCGCGGGTGACCGTGCAACCGGCTGCGGAACAAATTACACAACTTCTACAAAAAAAGAGGCGATGGCAAAGATAACGATGTCCTACGCTGTGATCTTCACAGGCAAAGACCCCTGGTGCAAAACAGAGGAGGATTTTAAACAACTCAGAACTCCTCAGCATGGAGATGCTGTCTATTTTGATACAGTATGTTCTTGCATTAGACCAGGTTTCAATGTAGTCCAAGTATTAGGCACTTAAACTGAAAGGCAAACGATGGCAATTAAGTAAAGGCCAACACAAAAGGCTGCTTCAATGGGATTGAATTGAAGCCACAATAGAGAAACAAGTCTTTGACACTGAGCACTTTCTCTGTACCTGACCTGTGATACTGATACAGCTCTAAGCTTCCAATGTGGAACAGAGTGAACAGACACTCTCAGAGTAATCTTTTTACGCTCCTGTGCACTAATTTATATACCTTTTTGTTTCTGTTTTGGTTTATCAAAGAGGATAAAAGGCAAATATAAAGTATGCACAAAGATTTTCCAGCACTAAAACTAAGTAGCGTTTCTGTAATTTCTGTTGAAAGAAGGTTACATACCGTAGTAGTGGGACAGGGGTGGACGATGCTGTTGCCCTCAGAGTTGGAAGCGTTGGTGTTAGCCTCGGCTATCAGGCTGCTGACCCGAGTGGGGCCGTCGGTGTCATTACAGGAAGCCCGCGCGCTCCTCTCCAAAACGGGCGTCAAACCGCCGTAGACTTCCAGCTGAGGATGCAAGAAAAAAAAACTGTATTTGTGCTCAAAAATGGGTGAATTCACATGGAGGCAAAGAGACTATAAAAAGAAGGCGGCTGAGAATTAGACACCCTCTACTCCTCTCCCCTTCCCTCTCCATCTGTAGTGTGGTCGAGCATTGTGTTCATCTCTGGGCCGCATTAAAAATTCAGGCGGCCTGTAACTGGATTCTCTGTTACTAAGCCACAGGCCACAACAAAAAGGAGAAGAAATACCCTCAAGAAAAAACATATATTTAAGTGATTAACCTGCTCTGACACATGACATTTACTTACATAGTCTTTGGTGGTTCTTCAGAGTTTTTGCTGCAGGTTTTCGTGCACCACATTGGACTTGTTTTTCTTGTTTACTGTGAATTGTGCTTTAAAGAATGGGTATGGTGTACTATATGTAGGCTGTTGTTGCAAATAGCCTATGTTTGATGTTTTATGCTTCATGTCACATGGCACCATGAGTGCATGATGTTACGACTGTGTATGTTTTTATGACAAAGAAGAAGTTCACTAATGCATAAATTCATTCACGCTTCGACACTGGATAATAAAGTTTGTGTATTTGTCCTTTTATTAATATTAAATATGATGGTTTGGAAATAATTTTCATTAAATCCTCCAAAAATGCATAAATACACTTTTGAGATCACATCACACAATTGTGAGACCATATTATTGTATACTGTTAGAAGTATTACCACACCATTTATTGGTTATAATTTATTCCTTATTTCCTTTTCTTATATATCTTAATACATTAATTTACTTAAAAATTGAAATATACTGCTTAAGTTAAACGGTGCCGTGTTAGCCTAGGGGTCATGTACCACTTTTGAACTGCAATATTCCTGTTTTGCACACAGACGGGAAATTTGTATCTCTCTCTCTCCCACTTCATTTGCCTTTACAGTCAAAAATGACAAAAAAATACTAATAAAATTAAATGTAATACTCTCCACATACCGGCAGCGGTTTGGCAACACCAATGTAGACTGTGCCGTAGTCGGTGGACTTCAGGACCTGCACAGCATAATCAAGGCTGGAGCCTTGCAGATCAGTTTCATTGACGAACATGAGTCTGTCTCCAGGAAGCAGGCGGCCATCGAGATCTGCAACACCTCCAGGCACCAAGGACCGAATTACCAGGACTGTTTTAGTGGCATCTTCTGGATCCTTTAAAAACATGGGAATGGAAATTCTGTACATTTGATCTGAAGCGTTTATATAAGCCAGATACAGTACAAACACAAAAATGGATTGAGTGGAAGGGGAAAACAACTCTATGTAAAAGTACTATGTTTTTACATATTTAAAAATCTGTAATTTTTGAGTGGATATGTTTCCGCACCAATATTTAAATCAGCAACGTTTGCAGTATCAAAGGTTTTTGCACACACATATACAAAATACAGCTTTAAAATATATAGCATATATAATATAATCCTTTCTCTATTGTCTTAGTGTTCAACCTATCTATCCCAACTGATAGTCTTAGGCTGCAGCTTATTCCAGACTGTTCTATTTGTAGAAAGGCTCAGGGGCATGTCTCTGACCTGGTAGTCCAGGATACTGAAGCCCAATCCCGACTCGCCTTTCTCCAGCTCGACCATCTGAGCCTCCCTCTCCCACATGGCCAGAGGAGGTGACATGGGGGGCACGCCGCGCTTGGTGATGTCCTCCGCCGTAGGACAGGGAATGACACAGCCCTGGTCCAACTGGGACGAGCAGGAGAGGGGTGAGAATACATAGAGAAAAAGGGATGCAATTTCAAGTTCTGTTTACATTGTACTGGGGAGAAATCTTAACACTAATCCCTCCGATTCTCCCCCTCCCTACTTCTGTAGCTCATCTGTCCACTGATGCATGCGTTCACCTTGTCATTGAACTCAGCCAGCAGCTCTTTCAGGGTGAAGCTGACATCATTGTCTTCCTCCCCGTCGCTGTCGGGAATCACAGGGGGTACGATGCGACAGCACACCAGACACACACACATCGGCAGCTCCTTCAGAATACTGAGCACCTCCCTGTGCGTCTCCCCGACGAGAGGGATCCCGTTCACCTGCCAGGGAAGATACATCGGCACGGTGTATACACAGATTGTAAAAGAGATATTCCTAAGGTCAGCGAGAGGCTGTCATGTTTTAAGCTTTTGAAAAATAACACAAGAGGTTAAATATGCAGTATGCAATCATTTTTTAAAATATTAAAATAGCAGTATTTGGCGGAGTGGGCCGGATCAGTAAAAATGAATGTAGACTGGAAAAAAGGAAATCTTTTACAGGTAAAATAGGTACAGAATATCTTGTTTTTTGAGAATGTTAGTGTTGAATTCTTACAACATGACCAAATTGACCCAAATCAGGAAGAAAAATAAATTAGGATAAATTATCTGCCAGTGGAATAAAATGATTCTACTCAATTTTGGAGAGATTTCAGTTTTTGCAGTGTATAAATAACTACAAATGTATCCCCCTTTTTCTATGTAAAGAAATACGTTCTAAATATTTACTTGAATAATTACCCTGCAATTTAAAACTGGAGAGACATAACAAAAAAGTGCAATTTCAACAATATAATTTTTCAAGTGTTCCATACTCGGTCATATTGTTCAATTCAGTTTTTTGTCACACTTTGTAGAGTCATCCACTGGACCATAGCGGACCATTTAGCAGGCCAGTTCTGGCCACAGGGCCACATGTTTGACACCCCTGATATACAGTGTTGGTACATGTTTATTTTTGTAGGAATTACACATGTTGACTGGACTTCATTTCATTTTCGGTTATCTGGTAGCAATTAGCAGCCACAGAACATGGACTCACGGTGAGCGCGATGATAGATTGAAAGTGATGAGGCTCTGCTACACCGAATGAGGCTCATTTAAAAACATGAATGAACAATGGCTTCGGCGCGCCGCTGCCGTCTGTGGGGCATCAAAGCGTTCTTTCTGTCGCACAGCACAACACATTACACGCTGAAAGGCAGGAGGCACATGAGCCGGCCTGCAGTATGTTTTCTATATTGTGAGATAAGTTACTGTGCCGCAGATTGCCCAAGAGTTCATCACACAGACTGTCTGCTCATCATGATGAGTGATACGAGTGGGTGCATGAACTTGCTCTGCAGACGGGGCGGAGGGCAAGCTCTCTCCCAACAGCACAGGCACAATTACACCGGGGTGCTCCTTCGCACACCCACCTTCTTATGCTTTTTTTGCCGCCTTGAGGGAAATGGTGTAGCCTACTGTAATTGAAACAGTGTGGTGTTTATGGAAAACTATAACTATATTATGCGGTTTAAAAGCTGAACTAATCTGATTTTAATGCTGGGAAACAAAATGTTTCTTTGACTTTACTGTTTGAGTATCTTGAAGTGTTTGAAAGCGCTTTGTAAACACTATAAATAGAGCTGACATTATTATTATTCACCTACCCCCATGTGGTCAAACACAGATTCAGATTTAAAGAAAAACAAATGGTCATCTAATTTCTGTTTTATCAGATGTACATACAATATGTCTTTAGCATGCCATAATGAGCCTCCTACTCCAGTTGGTAACTTGAATAAAAAGCAAACATGACAGAAGCTTTACCACTGTGAACTAACGGTAATCGATGAGGGGTCCTTCTTTATTATTCATCCAACCCTGCACCCTGCAGTTGTGGCAAAAATAATCAGTCCTACGCACATCATCTTCTCCCAATTTACATACTCTCATAACTTTAGCTTTCTCAAACAGCTCAAGGACAAGTTGCAGTGCAGCTGGCCGAAAGAATCAACGGTTACCTCCAATATCTGGTCCCCGTTGAAGACCTTGCTGCTTTGACCGATCGGCCCCTCAGGTAAGACTGAGCACAGGTAGTGATGTCCCGCCCGAGCCTCCAGGCTGATGCCCAGACCACTTGTCTCGCTGAAACGCTGCAGCTGACAAACCTAGGAGATTGATGGTAAAAATGAGTGATGGGGAAGAAGACGGGGAAAGAAAAGCCGAAGGGAAGCAATGTTTGATGGGTTAGAGGTCTGCAGAGGAGATGTGCAGGGGTCAGTCTGTGAAGGAAATGGAGTCATAAAGCATTTATCTTTAAGTTTTTTTATGAATTTAATGCATTTCTTCATTACAGAGGGACATACCATAACTTCATATCGGGGTCCGACTGCCTGCTGCCAACTTTTTTTCAGGTTCAACTCCTCAGTGGGTGTAAGCTTCACTCCTGACAGACAGATACACACATAGAAAACTTACCCTTATATCACAGAAACACATATGTGTATAACGACATACACCAAGCAGTCCAGTCACATTGTCCTAGCCCTAGATATAGAAAGGACTGCATAATTTTTCTTGTGGCCAAGCAGAATATCAACAGACAACAACTCAGACAGGCGCACACACAGACACACATGCACGCACGTGCCCACAATGCAGGCACAGAGGCACACAGGCATGTGTGTTCACAGCCACCATCTGATTTCTTGGCAAACAAATGTTTTCTTGTTCATCTATTAAAGCCTCACAGCAATCAGGGTTTATTTGGCTGTGCTCTGTAATCAAGCCCAAAAATCCTTGTCTAAATAAAGCCATATACGCAGGCGGGGTGAGAGTCAAATGATCCGGAATGAGCTGAATGTTGGATAAACACATTGCACAAGACTATATAAATAGTCTCCCATCAAAGAGCATGCTTCGCTGCCATTTTCCCTGTTCCCTGAGTCCGCTCAGCATATCAGACCAAGTCCAATGATCCAGTACCAGAGTGCAGTATGGGGAAAAAAAGGGGGAAGGCTCACCGCTTCTGAAATCATGTCGGGGCCTCCTGTTGGTGCGCGCCGCTCGCCGGGAGAGTTCACATAGCGAGCTGATTCCTGGGAGACAGGGGGGAAAAGACGTTTCAGAACAGATCCGAGACACGCGTCCACACAAACACACTCGAGTTGAATAAATAAAAATGATTTATACGGTTTCACAGCAAGCGTTTGAGGGAGATGGCAACATTCAAAAGGTGTCAAAGGTCATTATTGGCTTTTAAAGCACATGAAAAGCCGTTTGAAGTGATGTTGGAAGTGAATTTGGTTATGATTTAACCAAGCGACATTATTTACACATCACACGCGCTTTTAGTGTCAAAACCGGCGCCCTGACCCAAAACGCTCCTCTCTTGAACCGCAAAGCACCTGTCTCCTGTATCTTGTTGAGCCCCGCTCTGTAGGGATTGCCCTCGTGGAAGCTGTGAGAGTGGCTGAGGGGCTGCGGGGCAGGAACAGGGGTCAGGATGTGGCTCGGATGGATGCCTCTCCTCAGCAACCTCAGTCTGACCTGAGGACCCGTCCTCATCAGAACTTCCATCGCACGCTGCTCGCTGCAGCCATGCAAGCTCACCCCGTCCACCTGAGGGAGGGGAAATAAACAGATTAAGGAAGAGAAGGGAGAAGAATCAGAAAAGAAGGCACATGACAAAGAGAGAAGAAACATTTTTCTTAGCGGACGGGGCGGAGACGCGAGCACTGTGGTAAATTAAATGGGAAAGTAAAAAGAAATCAATAGTAATCAAATGTAAAAGAAAAAGAGCGAGATGGAGGTAAAAAAACAAGAGATGAAGAGGTAGGTAGGGGTAAAAGTAGCAGAATTCTCCTTCATCAGCTAAAAAAGACCCTAATTGGCGTGTAATGGAACTACTAAAAGCTGCAAGTGAGCGAATTTTGAGACGCTGAAATCGTTAAGATTCAGCAGAGAATATATTTGAGACAACAAGGTATTTGTCTGGGGAGAGCACAATGAAAAAAACAAGCCATCTGCTGTGTTTTCGCTGGAACTCACAGTTAGGATAATGTCTCCGATGCGGACGCGTCCATCTTGATCGACAGCGCTGCCTTTCAATATGCTTTTTACTACCACACCAGCGCTATAGTCTGAGTAAAGCAGGATGGAGAAAAAAAACAAAAACAAAACATTAGTATTGATTTTTTTTCGTCAGCTCACCACACACACAGTCCATTCTTATTGGCTCGGGTTATAGGGATTATTCATTTATAATTTGATTTGTTCCCTTCAACCTGTCTTGGAGTAATTATCCTGAACTGATTTGTCAGTTTGTCAGTGAAAGCAGCTTATGTTAGATGTTATTACCTGAGTTTTGGTCACCTGTGTAGCTAGAAACAGTGAATCCCAGGCCCTGGCTGTTTTTAATGAATTCCACATTGAACTCATAGTCATTATTCAAGCCATCGGGCTGCAGAGACAGAACACAGAAAATAAAAAAAGTTACATATATAGTGTCAATGATATGCTATTTTACATTTAAAAAAGTATTATCATAATGCATTTGACTTTAAATTTGTGTTGTTACTCTTTAAGTACATGCATGTGTCACACAGACACATACAACCTCCTGTATCAGCACCAACCACACCGTACTTCACGCACACACACGCGCACACACACACACACACACCTTGTCATCCAAGCTGTCCTGGCTGAGGACAGGAGAGGAAAGGCTGTTGCCCTTGGTAACATCCCTGGCGATGAGCAGTTTCACCTTTCTACCAGCATTTCGCAGCACCTGGGCCAGGTGGTCATTTGTGAGAGGATGAAAAGTGATTGTGTGTGACAGTGAATAAATGAATAACATAATTTTTTTAAAAATCTGTTTGGAGACAGCTGCCCTGGGAGAGAACAGCATGGAACACTGTGCTGCAAATACACACAATGATGAGGTGAAGCTCCTAAATCCGATTTAGCCGTTTTTTTGTTGTTTTTTTAACATCAATTATATAACAAAAACATCATTACATAATATTATCAGCGAGTTAAAACGAAAAAAGACCAATTCATTTCATCCTGTAGCTTTGAAAATATTTACAAAATGGTTATATCACCTGTGCCACCTGCTCACTGTTCATGCCAGACAGATCTGTATGACCAATGCGCAGGATTTGATCTCCGCTATGCAGCCGTTTGCCCTGGAATGACCCAAGACAGTAACAGAATTGCACAGCAAGAAATGGCATGAGAACATTTTCCCCCAAAAAATATTGGATTATTCCTTTAACTGGCTGATTAAAGCGTGGTTATGTGCTTGATTTACCTTTCCAGCAGCTCCTTCGGGAAGGATGGTCTTTACCATGATTCCTGTGCTGCTCCCTCCTATGATGCCGAAGCCCAGACCCTTCCCATCATTGATCAGCTCGATCACCTCCACATGACGCCTCTAACATGGCAGATGTGACAAGAGGGAGGAAGGCAGAGGAGGGAAGAGAATTAATTATTTTTATTGACATTGTTCAATTATTCTAATAATAATAAAAATAATTTTCGACACATTGTTCTGTCTATAAGATGTTGGAAAATCGTAAAAAAAAAATGGATTTCTGTTTTTAAGCATTTCATGCATATAAAAATAAGTTGAGTCACAAACGATGTTATGTATGTATGTTATGTATCTATCCATATTGTAGTCTCTCTTTGTACTCTTTTTAATGGCTATATATATATATATATATATATATATATATATATATATATATACATGTATGGGTTGAAAATCATAATGACTCAACATAATGACATAAAATGACTCCTTCAGGAAGGGGTTTGTCCATGTTCTCAGGAGGACGGAGCAGAAAGTCAGTGACGTCATGTGACAGGAAGTGCTCGGAAGCTTAATTTGTTTGCTTAAAATCTTTTGTCTAAGTTGTCTACTATTGTGTCATTAGAAGTATAAAATTGTCATTAGAAGTATAAAATGACAGTCATAGACTTAAAGTCTCATAGGCTTCAATGGGTTAAAAACTGATTTGATTATCAGAATATAGCTGCAGCTTCATCTTCAAGTAATGGATTAATAGGCTAATCATTCCTTTCAGCTCCAATATTCTAAATAAAAGTGAAACATCCCAGGGAGGTGAAAACCCGCTCAGATTCCCTGGACTATCTATGTCCACGGACACACGTTGACCAGTGCTACGGTGACACCTCACGGGTGAGCTTACTGTACCTCATCAGCAATGGCAGACAGGTTTCTCCCCATCGACATGGTTCGGGATATTCGAGGGGGAGTGCAGTACTAAAAAAATAAATGCCACGTGTAAAACAAAAGCAAACCTGAAAATGACATCGAGCAGCCTCTTACGATCAGGTGAAAACCCTCGGACGATGTAATAGCTGACTTCGCTTGGGTTTTATAATGTCATGTGATATTCTCCAATGTAAAATGTGACATTTTGAATGCCGATGTGTTGCATTTTACCATAAAAAATAATGTTTATGTATATATAGTTGGATTATAGACTCGGGATAAATTGCTACCTAGCACTATAAACTCCTCAGAAAAGATACCCTGCAGTTTCTGGTGGATATTTTAGGTACCTGGGATTCAGTGTAAATGGATGGGTTGAAATCTGAGAAGTACAGCTCCTGTGAGCCCAGAGGGGAGGCGCTGCCGCTCCTGTGTAAGGGCCTGGCTGCTCCGGGCCCCCGGTTCTCCACGGCCCACGTGTAGGAGTTGCTGTGGCTCAGCCTCTTCAGGTCCGGCGCCATGCCCCGGCACGGGCCATAGTTCACCGACAGAGATTTATAAATCCCCTTCCCCTGGCAGGACAGCCGGAGCAGCGGAGCGGGGATGGATAGGACACGGATAGAGGGGCGGAAAGAAGAGGGTAGAGAGTGAAATGGTACACGACGGATCGGGTGGGATGGAGAGGGAGAGGAGATAAATGAGCGAAGGAAGGAGGAGAGATTCACGGGGAAATGGATGAGGCAGATAGAGAGATGGTGGAGAGGTGCAGACATTAATTGAAGAAAGGAGATATGGAGACAGAGGGGAATAGGATGAGGGTGAGATAGTGATGAAGGGACGGGATATAAAAAGGATAAAGAAGTGGGGGGGGCATTGTTGGTGTGAGACAATGAAGAGAAATGTGGGGCAGGGAGGGAGGAAGGGTACGTGTGTGTGTTAGCCAACAACAACAACAACAACAAACAGGAATAAAATTGAGCGCAGAGAGAGAACATAGGAGAACACAAGGATCCGACATAAAGGCTCCCGTTCAAAGCCGCACAACCACAAAAAACGTTCCCATTTGTCTTTCAGGTTTTTTTTTTCGGTTTCAAAGGCGAACAGGGAGTTTCAGTAGATGCTTGTCTTCAGAGGTGCGCGCCGGTTTCATCCCAGACGACTGTCAGGCCTGTCACTTCCAGACGACGCTAAAACTGTAATTAAAACTGTGTCAGCGTCAGTCCTGATGAAAATCCGGAACCGTTTGACACGATTTTGGTGCCGCGTTTTTCCTGGAATGCTGCGATGCTAACAGGTTAACGCCCATTTGTGTGTGTGCGTGTTGTGTGTGTGTGTGGTGTGGCTCTACGGGGTTAGCCTATCACAGCAGAACACAACAGGCAATTACTGCACCGGGCCACGATGTTACCGCTGACAAATGATTTACAGTAAATCCCTCGACGATGTCATAAATGTTACATGCGGCAACAACACTCGTATATATCTGTGTGCCTGTGTGTGTGTGTGAGCGGTGAAGAGGCTGCTATCTGTGAATAAACTACTTTTAATATGTGATCATATCCAACACACACCTACCTACTCAGGTCAAAACTTGAGAATGTTAGGGATGATGATATATAGCCACTTCCCCCCCTACCCCCACCTCCCCCTCTCTCTCTCCCTTTCTCGGGGCTTTAGCAGTAATCTTAGGTAAGCTGATTACTCATCCGGTTTGGTTCCCGCATCCAGTATTTCGGGAGTGATCATGGCTCCTTCCCCACCGTTCAATACGCACCAAAACGCCCACACTCTCATGCCTGCTCTGTACCTTCGCCGGAGGCTTCAGCTGAGCCTGCTGTAAACTCAGAATGTGGAGGAACAGGGGGCTCTGCAGGACGGTCTTGAGCAGCGAGAGTTTCTCCTGCGCGGGGGCCTCCCCTCGCTCCTTCAGTCTGACTTGCAGCCGCTCCACGGCCTCCAAGGCACGCCGAGTGTCTGCAAAGGAAACGCACAACGTCCCCGTCATTCAGAAATGGGATTTTTTTTCAGGGTTTCAGCTCCCGTAGCCGCCGTGTGACACCAATACAAACCCAGACGTTTGATAAAAAAGGCACGTAATATCAATATTTAATAGGTTCTGGTTTGGGGAAAATGAAGAAAGCATGCACACGATCAGTCAGCAGTGATCTTATGATAAATATTAAAATAAAAGTACCAGTGGATGTGCTTTACACCTGATGAAAACAAACAAAAAAACACACACAACAAAAATAAAAAAAGAACCATAACCTAAGGCTGCTAGATGAATAGCATCTAATGCTTTTCAAGTTCGCTCCCTTTGTCAAAGCTATTAAGTTCAAAAGCTGCAGTGTTCGGGGGGTTCACTTTCTGGCCAAGAGAAAGAAAGCCTGTCTTTTTAAGGAGGGATATGAAATGATTCATTTTAAAGGAGCAGCAGCAGGCGAGCGCGGGAGACGTGCGGTAATTAAATGTGCGTTAAGACCCTGTAAACTCCCCGGTACAAAAGGTCGGACTGCCGACCCTGACCGAGGCCCGCAGCGTTTAAACCGCAGGCCGCTTTCCACTGCAGCCGTATTGACGTGAAACAGGAGGCGAGCACAGGTGTTACCGGGGATGCTCATTAAAGTTCCCGCTCGGGTCAAACAGAGTCAGGCCGCTGCTATTGTGCGTGTTTGCTCATCGGAAAAGGCTCTGACGCGCTGGAAGAACCTTAATTAGCATCATGGATATAAGGTCTATCACCCCCCGACTGTCTGGCTTGAGACAGTAAACTACACCTACACTTACCCATGATTTCCATCGGGAGCCAGCCAGGTTGTTCGGATGAATTGTGTTACTTAAACCTCGCCCTCTCTTTTGTTTGGCACCTGCAAAAGGAAGAAGGAAAAAAAAAGGTTTTTTAACATAGGCAGATTTCGCAGTGTACTTGTGGCATGAAAGTGCCATGGTGTGAATTCTCCTTGAAAAAAGGGCAACAACCTCAAAATCATTGATTGTCTTCCATTTCTTATGAGCAAATAACTAATTGATTCACTTTTTTGGTTGTTTTAAGTGGCGTATCAGCAGCATATATCATAGGATCTCCACATCCTCGTCTTTCCTGGGCCTGTTTTGCCTTGCTTGCCTACTAATGCTCTTTAGCAGGATTTAAGTCTTCTCCAAAAGCCTTTCTCAGCCGCTGACGGTAATTAGCAGTGACACGTGGCCTCCCGACCACTCCGACCGGAGGGTGGGGGGTGCTGTGCAGCCTCAAAGCATGATACCAATGACATGATTTGATTTTGCAAAACGATGGGCTGGAAATGACAACGTCTCATCTAAAATCCAATTAGGAGCCACTGATAGGCGCTGGGAATATCGTGGCACTTCTACGCCCTTCACGGCGGCCTAATGAAATCTATATCTTATTTCTGTTGATGTTGAAGCGATACTGACTGGCTTCGGGATAAATAAATAAATTACAGACGATGACTCGCAGCAATTAAACGGGCCCATTAACTACTAACGTGACACGTTATCTACAAGACAATCTGGTAATTTCTTTGAAAACGATCGAGGGGTCGAGTTAGAGCTATAACCGTGACGAGCGGACGGTGAGCGACGAGTCGCAGCGTCTCACCTTCATAGCGGCCCGGCAGGGCGATCAACAGGTCCGCGTGCAGGTCCGCCTCCTCCTGTCCGAGCCGGGAGAGAACGCGCGGGGTGGCGCGAGCGACACTTTCCCGACGGCACGTGTCACAACAGCTTGTTGGGAGACTGCATAGGTGTCAAGGAGCAAGCTGAGCGTCTTTTGTGTGTCTGTGTGTTTTTCTTTCTTTCTTTCTTTTTCCAGCTTTGTGCGTCCGGCTCAGGCTGCTGAGCGCTCCGTGCGAGTGCGCATGTCACCCTCTGATCTTCACACACACACACACACACATATAAACGCGCACAAACAGGGCTCATACTATAGGAGGCTAATCCTGCAGTGAGCGTCAGGGAGAAGCCGTTAGAAATAACAGGTGCAAATAACTCAGTCTTACATAGTGTATAGCCCACAATAAGATGAAGCCTAATGATGTATTAGAAATTAATTATAGTGATAATAACGATAATAATAGGCATTTCGATCTTTATATTTTAAATCCTAACTTGCAAAGACTCTCTCTCTCTCTCTCTCTCCCCCTCTCTCTATCTCTCTCTCTCTCTCTCACACACACACACACACACACACACACACACAACCACACACACACAACACACACCTTCCTGTGGTGCACAATCTTTACAAACGTAGATCTTTTCATTTCTGACTTTCTAAAATCCCAAACCGGGTGTATTATACAGCATCTGAGGCCGTGTCAGTGGATGAGCTGCGCCGTGGGCACTTGTCACCTGAAGGAACAATTCTGGAGTCAGTCACACACCAAGTCAAGTCTAATCAAACCCACGACCTGTGGGCGTCTTGAGTCACACTCATTTCTAGCTTGGTGGTGGTGATGTATGTGTGTGCGTGTATGTGTGGGGGAGGGGGGGTGGGGTTAATGTATAATCTGCGCGAGCTCTCCTTGCACCGACAGCGTTGGGAACCCCTTTGTGCCTTCACACGGCAGGTGGAGCCCTAAGTCCAGAGATTTCGGAGCCAGATCCATTTCCATGTTTTCCACCAGACACCCCAATTCATCTCTCCCTCATTTCTCCCTCTCTCTCTCTTCCTCCCTTTCTCTCTCTCTCTCCCTCCGCATCCCCCAGGCAGGAATCATCAGCCCTCCACCCGCCCTCCTCGGCTCTCTCTCCCCCGCCCGCCCGCCTGCAACGCACCGCTCCTCTCGCCGGGGCTGCGCTCTGATCAAGCGAGCATCCACCGCGCCTCCAAATTGGTTTGTCATTTCTGACCTCTCTCTCTCTCTCTCTCTCTCTCTCTCTCTCTCTCTCTCTCTCTCTCTCACTCACTCTCTATCTCTCCCTCTCTCTCTCTCGGTGTCTACCACGGTCCTCTGCTCCGCTGCGCCCTGCGCCTTTAGACTTCAGCAGAAAGTCAGTAAGAACATAAAGGCAGTCGGAAAAGATAAAGAGAGAGAGAGAGAGAGAGAAGGGAAAAGGCAGGGAGGGGAGGGGAGGACGGGATACAGACAGACGGATAGGGAGAGAGCTACGCCTCTCTATCCTCCTCCAGCGCTCCTCTGGACTCGGTGCGTTTTGGACGGACGGAGATACATCCTCTTGCGCGCGCGCGTTTATGTGTGTGTGCTTGCGCGTGTGTGTGTGTACGTGTGTGTGTGTGCGAGCGCTGATCGGGATACTAAGCACGCAGCTATTGGTTCATCACACCCTCGGCTTTACTCGTCCGCTCTTTTCGCTATAAGATTTCCCCCAACGTCGGTGTTTTCCCCCCTTTTTTCCTCTCTCTCGCTCTCGGTGTTGTCTTGCGTCAGGAAGAATTAAAACCGGAGAAGCCGGAGCCGCCGAGGCGCCAAAAGAAGTGAAATCATTTATCTACTGGAAATATATATACATATTCTATCCAAGATCTGCGTTCTTGTTGGTGGTGGTGGTGGGGGGGACTATATATGAGAGGAGCGCAGAAAAGGTTATTCCTGACTCTGCTGCGCTGGATGTGCGCTATACAGCCTATATGCGCCTACATCGCTACTGGTGCTACGGTAAGAATCCGCTATTTTATTCCCTTACACATCATGTAGATTTCCTTTCTCTGTGTGTGTACGTGTGTGTGTGTGTGTTTCTTTTAAAATCAGACATCCCATATGTCAACCTGTGTCTGTCACTGACCTGCTCTGGAAGCTATAGGCTCCGGCAGCAGCGCTGACTTTGGTTCTCACGGATGCCCATGGGAATGTGGCCTGCGATTATTGTACTTTAAGGGGCGCGTGGGGAGGAAAAAAAGAGGAGGAGGAGGAGAAGAAGAAGAAGATAAGGAAGAACATGTTACGGACGGACGAGGCGGTTGAAATGTGTTATAGTTCCCCTTCGTATCCGTGCAGAGAAACGGTCCAGCGGCTCGCTGCCGGATGGGGCGTCGCTCGTTTTTTTTTTTTTTTCTCTCCCTCTGCTAAGACGTCGCTAATAATAGGTAACGGTACATGTTACGGCTCCGCTCGCGAGCGACTCGAACCCGTCCGAAATGTACACACACGCTTGTTATTCCGTAGCCGCATGTGTCCGCCTCACTGCGGGGTGCAATGACAAATCACATGCACCATGTGCATGATGGATGACGGATAGACAGGGATTTTTTTCCCCCTTCCTCTTCTTCTGCTCCTTCTGCTTCTTCCTATATATTTTATGACGCTGTCATCTGAATATGTCGGAATGCAGTTCCCCTGCTTAAAGGGGGGTTGTGTGCTGGATTTGTCAGCCGCAGTCAAAAAAAAAATCCAGAGTATCCAAGCCACTCTGAAACACCGAAAAAAGGAGTATCCAGCAGCAGGCCGGTGCTGGACCCCCCTCCCATCCAGGATACGTCAATCATGCGGATTCATGAGTGAAAGCTATATGGCTGTTATTTACAGAAGAGGCGTTCAGGGGCCGCGAATGACCTTGATGTGAGCCGCTGGAAACTACTGAAGGTTGCACAAGTGTTCGATCTTTGACCCGAACAAGATCACTCTGCTTCGTTTGCGTACGCGCGTGTGCGTGTGACCACGTAAACGCACGGCTTCGCCATCAGCAGAAACAAAGCAAAAAGGACGTAAGCGCTTCTACGCCTCCGTGACTAGGTGAAGTGTCTCAGAAATAATATTTGACAATCCAAGCACACTCTTTGCATTTGACCCCTCCATAGTCATTTGTGTGTGTGTGTGTTAGCTTGTGGGTGGCTGATGGACTGGTTCCTTTTTTTTTGTCAGTGCTGCAGCTATATAATAAGAGAAGTATATTTCCAAGGAGTCCACCAAGCAGCAGCCAGTTATCTGTATGTCTGTGCAGAGATACATTTTTTTTAAGATAGATTTGCTTGGCTGCCATTTTGCTGGCATCTGTTGACGTCTTGCGAGGAGATTATTACGTGCGTGGATGAGATGAACAGCACTAAATCATCTGTCATCATCTAAAACATCTACGTGATCCTACTCCTGCTTAATAATAAATGTTGAGGAGAGAATTCGCAGCCTTAACAAACACAACACTCCCCTTGTCCTAGATGCTGCTATCCTCCCATAGTGTGACAAGTTGTTTATTTGTTTAGAAGCGGTGGTGGGGGGGGGGGGGGGGGGGGGGGCGTGTTCTCTCTATATTATTTGTGTGTTTTCAGGGGACCGGGCTGCAGCCTCTGTATTTTTGGTGGGTTACTGACAGGCTTGGATTAGCCTCTCTGCAGAGAGAGAGAGAGGGGGCCAAGGGACGTTTGTCAGACATCACACCATGAACGCTGGGGGTGTCAAAGAGCATCTCGGGTCACGCTTGCCGGCACCATGATGGCGGCGCCGCCATAGTTGTCAAAAAAAAACCAAAAACACCTGAAGCGGTATAATGTGCAACAGCAGCAAACGGAGACAATCTGCTGACTGCCGGTCCGTCTGTCCTTTAATTAGGTCACTGATTCATTTCACTTGTTGTGATGCAAGACGAAGGTCCTCGCTTTGGAGGGGGGGGTGGGCCGCAAATTAGGATCGTCACGCTAATTTGGATCGCCTGGCTCCGTCCGCCGACGGCTGTCTCTCCTCGTTTTGGAGCCACTGACGTAGCATAGTGTTTGGCTCGAGCATTTTTGGGTGGCTCCAGTAACAATATTCAGCCCTGTAATAGAAGCAGCCTGCAATTTTGAATAAGGGGGATCGCACGTTTTAAGCACCTCACGCTCGCATGGCAACCTCGGCATAATGAAAATAAACGTTGGCAGACAACAGGAACCGTTGCAGACAGACGATAACAGAGACACAGACACACTTGAATATTAAGACGAGCAGGCATATAATCAGCATTGTAACAAGTGTAACTGTTGCTTATTACTGGAGAGTCTATTTCCATTGTCAAGGGTTATTAGAGAGTCAAACTTCAACACTCGTGCAATTAATTCGGTTTAGTGGGCATATAGAACCCGAGGGCTGATTTTCCCAGAACTGTTTTTTTTTTTTTTTTTTTAACAAGCTTTTACTGAAGAATTTGCAGGCTCTGGGATCCAGTCGTCTATTCGGTTAATTTATGCGCGGGGAGGTAAAGGTCTGTGTCAGGGAGGCTTGTAGATAAACAGAAGGTAGTGTTTATTGTGCTCACAGAGACAACTGACCTTCCTGCATAAATAAACTGACAGTTCTAGAGGCTTAAGCTGTGACAAGAAAAAAAAAGCACAAAAAAAACCAAGGAAGTCTTAATGTCGCAATAATGATATTAAATTTCAATAAGGGCATTTCGGCGCTTTATTTCCTAATGCGACGATGATTCACATTCCTAGTCTCAACCCCACTTTGTGTGCGGAGTTTAGCCTAATTTAATTTAAAAAAAAAAAAAAAAAACACTTTTTTTTTCCCTGCGATAGATGACATCTCTCTCCCATATTGAAATAATGAGGCCAGATCCGAGCCTGTCGTCCTCATCCACCGACTGTAAAGCACTCGGTCATGTGTTAACACATCCTCCCTCCGACCCTTTCCTTCCCCTTTAAAGTACAGCCGCCGCTTTCCCGCCGCTGACCGGAGCTATCGGCTCAGTTCATTTCTCCTAATGTGTGAAACTTGCCTCTATGCAAGAGGAATTTGCTACCTGATTAGATTTGATCCTGGTGAAGGGGGGACTAGTCATAGACGACTGGCTGTCAGATATCTGTGTATCCACTGACTCATTGCTCCTTTGGCCTCGACTAAAATAGCCCACCAGAGATGGATGTCTTACTCTGCCTAAATAGGGAACTGTTGGAAAGCTTTCTGCTCGGACCACCGCAGCCTATTATCTGTATATTTAGGCTGATCGGAAAATCGGGGAAATGTACAGTGTTGGCCTGGCTCCGGGGTTTATGGGCGTGCAGCAATGAAAACGATCCATGTTGTAATCTCCGCTCTGTACGCACGCTGTAACACTACTAAACATCTGCAGGGCTGTGATTCTTGTGAAGTTCAATCTCTAATAATTAGAGCTAAAACAATTAGCTGATCAATCGATTGGCAGGAAATTAAAACTTTTTTTGTAACTGATTAATCTTTCGCGTCATTTTTCATGCAACAACACAAAACAATGTATAGTTCCAGCTTTTATATTCAGAGGACATGATGGTGAATTCAATATTTGTCATTTTGTCTTTCATTGACCAGATTATTCAGTCAACTGAGAGATAATTCTGCAGAAAAATTTATATAGAAAATAATCCTTAGTTAATAATACTAGCCCTACTCTATTAGCATAAGGTGAAAACTCCTTAAACATTCTCAAAGATTTGATTGCATGCTTTTTTTCAAATCAAAGTTTTGGACCAGGCAAATTATTGAGAAATCAATCAGTATAAATCCATTCTGAAATGACCCCATAGGCATTGATTAGGATATTGGAATCGTGGTGATGTGGTCTTAATATCCATGGCTCTTCCATATTTTGTATTTCTTACCTTATCATTATCATCGTTCCAGTGTCCTTAACATAACATCTTTAAACATATGTTTTTTCCCAGATTTTCGCTTTGGCTCCGGGCGATCAATCAATCTGAGAGGCTTATAGGTAAAATCAATGTCAGAGCTCACGTTTGTTTACATTAAAAGACAGACAAAACAAAACAGATTTTCATTCATTTATGCTCTGACCAGTTGAGCCATCTCAGCCTTTCATTTGTTTCTCTGGAAGTCCTGAATGAATTTAATGTCTCGCTTTTATGTTGTCATCATTGAATTTTATTTATTGGTTACAAAACACCTTCAATAGTGTTTTGAAGAGCGCTGTATAAATTGAAGATGGTGGTTATTATCGTGCCCTTCTGTGTGGAGTGAGGGAGGCTGTGAAAACATCAATTTTACAGTTATTCGCTAACAACCTGAGGAATTATAGTATGTAATACTATAGATTTTTTCAATCTATTTTGGATGAAACCATGCATGAAACCAGGCTGTGCATAATAACCTCCTAACCGGTGCAACTCTAAGTCTGAGGAGCTGAGGAGTAGAATAAAATGTCCAAAGTATTTCACCAATGTCCTTTATCACCAGCAGTTGATTGGTCTCTGAACGACATGTTTAAGCAGCTGTTTCGCAGCTACTGTACACACAGCTCATTGTATTTTAAGACCACTTGTGGAATAGGTCTCAGTAGTTATTATAACTCTTTCACAAAAAAAAAAACTCCCAGTCAACACATCTCCTGTCCACACTTCTCATGTGTGCCCTTCACCTCCCTGTGTCCCAACTCAAAGATGTCACTGCTCAATAGAAAACATGCACATGTGCACACACACACACACACACACACACAAATTCGGGTAGGTAATTTGTCAGTGTGGAATTGAAGAGATGAATTATCCGGTTGGAGTCTTGCCTGTGGCCTTTAATGAGAGACATAACACACACGCGTGCATTTTTTTCCCCCGCAGGTACTCTAAACACACATCAATGCGGTACGCGTCAGCCTCCACCGCTCTCTCACGTGCACTTGTGTGCTAATACGCATGCATGAGCCACAGACACAAACACATGCACATGGACACACACACACATGCATTTCCATAAGAGAGCTGAATGGGGGAATCAGTGAACAAGGCCAGAGTGATTGTAAGAATCTCACTCAAAAGCTCTGCCAATTATTTTGGTCTCTGCAGGAAATCATTAACAATAGCTCTCCTCACCCCCCCACCCCTCCCACCTCGGCTCTCCTCTTCGCGGTTCAGTCCACTCAAGTACGCTGCTGCGCGTGTGCACGTGCACGTGCATGTGCACATGCGTACGTCACCGCGGCATTGATGGGGAAATTCTTCGCAGTGTTGATTGTGTGGTTGACTGTAGTGTGCTCGCTTGTTTAGAGAACTGGGTGCTCGGAAATGAGTCACACACACACACACACACAATGTGATGCAACACAGCGAAGCAGATTTGAATTATGGGCCAAGTGAACAAAGAGGTCATCACGGGGCTGGGGGCATAAATCCCACAGTGCCCGTGCAACATGGTGTTTCTTATCAATGGAGGAAACTGCAGCGGAGGGGCTTTGAAAATGCAGTATTGTTTTCGGAGAGACGGACGGATAAGGAGCGCGCTGGTTGACTTCAACAGCTGAGACAATGGATGGGGGAATTCTGGCCCGATTGCCGCAGCATTGTTTTTTTGAGGACACTTTACGTCAGCTAACAGCAGTTAACGTTATGTCACTCGGTTAAATGATCGCTTTAAATGTATACCAGACTGTTTTATGGATTGTTAAAGGGTCTCTGTTTTTTTTTTTATCCCTCTTCGCTTGCTTTTCAAAGCGTTTGCACGCCTCTTATGTCCGCCATACTGCATCCGATATTTTCCATATCTTTCCCTTCTTCAGCAAATTGTCCACAATCAGTGTCTGCTGTAATACCATCATGCTCGACCCCCCCTCTTAAATTTCCTGCTTACTGGGCTTTTACTTTAACTGCATTACATACATCTTCCACTCCCTGCTCATCTGGTTCCTTTCAGCATAAACCAGGCCCGAAAGATCTAACCCGAGCCGCTCCGACGCGGCTGGGTCGTTTGACAATAAATTTTAAAAAAGAAAAATAGTATTGTCATTTATTGTGGCTGTTCGGTGGCACAGCTGTGATCTTGATTGATATCGAATGGCGTTTTCATTCCAGGTCTTTGAGAGTGAGAATATGTGCCAGGGGGTATTGATTTTGGAGATTAGTTGATGGAGCAGTATGATTGGCCGAAGGAGGGCGAGGATGACTAGGTGGCCATGCTTGATGGAACAAAGATATTGACACGTATAGTAGTGATCAATGGCTTGATAATGCGTGTTTACATCACTTGGGCTGTTTCTTGTTTCTCCCGTAACTCCCAGTAACTCATCGAGGTAACCTGTTCACGCGTTTCGCAAATGGTGCAGTCGAGTTGAGAAAAGAATTAGAATTGGCTGCGATAAAAGCGGCGTGGGCCCCTTTGGTGTGTATCAGCACATGTCAAATTTGTCCCTGACGTATCTTTCACATTTCGCAATAAAACCATTTTACCACCTCTGTGTTTTGCAAAGGGAGCCTGATAGTGTCACTCAAGACAGATGAGCACCACTCTGGCCTGTGGGCCTGCAGCAATAACTTACATGGACCATGTGTCTGTTTTCTAACCGCGTGAGGAATTGTATGCATGTTCTCCAGCCGTGTGCTTATGGACGTTTTGAACCTTCTGATTGGCTTTCTCATCTGACGGCGTATGTGTGATAGATGAGACGGCGTCTATCGCATGTATCAAGACAAGACCTGAGAGGGGAATTGGGACAAGGGCTTTGTGTGGAGTAAGGGTGTGCTAAAGTGTGCCTTTGATAAATGATATTTGGGATTTTTAAAACCAATCTCTGTGTTAAACTCAAGTCAGGCCATATGTACGAGCTGTTTTTTTTACCATTAGAGTGACGCTGTGGCATCTTTTTCCTTTGTGTGTGCATGCGGGTGTAGTTGTGCACCCATGTATTGAAACATCTCATTGTCCAGGGTTGACTACAGTCGATTACAGTTCAACGGTTCACAATCGCCGGACAAATCAACCAGTTTGTTTTTTGTTTCATCATGTACACCTCTCTTCCTCACACGCTCTCTTTCCCTTCCCTCTTTCTCTCTTTCAAAGATTTATGTGGGGCACATAGACAAGAGTCTTTAATTTTACGCCTGGCTAGACCATATACACTATTGCTCCATATTCTTCACGCTTATATTGAATCTGTCGAAGCCCAGGGGGAGAAATGTGGTTTTAAAATGAGGAGACACCCCCTACCCCCCCACCCCCTACACATTTTAAAAGGAGGAATTACATGGCTTTGTTTGGAAGTGCCCTAAATCGCCACCAACAGGTGTCAACACAATTTCTGGGGTCTTGTGGCACAATGCATCGCCCGAGGCATAATTACAAAAGGTAACACATGCAAAGCTGCCACAAAAGCATACTATAGTCTAATAATTACATACAGCAAGCTTATGAATAATGGGGGTGACATGGGACATGCAACCACCGGCTCTCATAATAGAACAAAAACATTGTTTTACTGTGAGAAAATGGTCGGGCTCTATCATGAGAAATCCTCTATGTGTTTTTTTTTCTCTTTTCTCAGGATGACAATGAGTCAGACACTTGGAAAAAAAAATAATTTTTCTTCTCACGATGTTCATCCATTGTTCAGTCCAGCCAAGGCACTACACGTCCAAAAGTCCTCTTGGCCAGCGCGCCTCCTGAGCTCTTAGTGAAAGATATAACCGTTCACCATTTGTCCAACTAAATCTTTCTCGCCCTACTTTCTTTCTTCTTTGCTCCTCTCCAGGTTGCCCTCAGAGGAGCCCTCTCACCTTCATTTGATCAAAATCTTGCTTTTATCTCCTCCTATGTAGTCAGGCGGTCTTAAATCTTAACCTGCCTTCAAAGTGGTGTTCAGCTACTGTGGTTGCTTGAAAATAAAACAAAAAAATTTAAAAATGTGCTACAAAAAAGAAAAAATGCAATCATCCCATGCAAATGCAGCTGACTCACCATATCAATATCGACATTATTTTAAAGTTGACATGGTTATTGAAAGCGTCAACAGCAAGGAAAAGACATTCAGAGAAAGGGCTCACTTCTTCCTTAGATTACACCTTTTATATCATATTGTGCAGGTGTTTCCTCTCAGTTCATTCTTTCTACATTAACAATGCATGGCAATGAGGATAAGGTTGATAGAGAAAGGCCAAGAATGTGGGAAATGAAGGTAAAAAAAACATTAAGGGTAGGGAAAGAATATGGTTACAGTTAAAAGAAAGACTAACATTAAAGGTCCCATATCATACACTTTTCTGGGTTTTATTTGAATTTTTGTTACCCCTAACATGATGTAGTTGTAATTTAATGCACAAAAATTCAACTCAAATGTAGGTTTACAATGCTCTCTCTCTCTCAAGCGTCTCACTGGACCTCCAGAAAGCACAGGTCGTTTTTTGGTCTGTCTTATAAATATTCATGAGACTCTCTTCTGATAGGCTGATTTTTACTTGGAAGACTGAAAAAAAGGTGTATTGTGGGTGTAATGTTGGGGCCAGGTGGGCCTTGCTGGGAAAACTCTACAGACAGAAGGAAACACTGACATCACAAAGTCAAGGTAGCGCAAATGAGTCATGAAACAGTGAAGTTTCTAAATCCCGGCTCTGTGCATTTCTCCCTTTTTCTGAGTGTTTGTACAGTAGAGTTTTTTTTTTATTTTTATATAACCACTAGACCTTATCTAGGGTAAAAAAAGAATGAAAGTGGTTATTTGCATAATATAATGGAACCTTTAGCTGAGAGTCTGTGGCAAGACACGCCACAAGCCCATCAGCCACTCTTGACTTTCCTCCTCGCCAAATGAAGGACGCTACCTCTTGAACCGACGCTGAATGCCGGTGCGGAATGTAAATCGTGAAGTAGATAGTATGTAATTGTCCAATATGAATGTGAAAAACTATGGGCACAAGCTGGTGAGTCTATAGACAAAGTGTGTTTCATAGAGCTGCAGCTCTGTGCACCTGTGTAATTCCCTGTGGTTGTTGACCTGTCTTCTGACGCACAAAAGAGAGCATTAGGATCTAGTGAAAAATTCCTTGTCAAGGAGGGAACAAAGTGGTTGATGCACATTTGAACTATTGGATCGGTCGCATTTTTAATCGTCTCTTTCCAGTTGTTCATATAAATGAGTCCTAATGAAAAATCTCATTCTGTGCCGTGTTCCGTGTTTCTTCACCACCTCTACATCTAAACCTGTTTCTTTCCCGCCGTTCTTCCTCTATTCCCCATTCATTGATCCCGCCATTGTTGACCAGCTCTGTGTGAATAATGTATATGGTGTTCTGAGGGAAGCAGACAAGACATGAATGAAGGTGGTATTTAGGTGGGGGAGCTTATCGCCTAATCTATTTCTCATCAATGATCTTTTGCCTCTGGCAATTTCCCCCTTGTATTGTAGTGCATGCATCCACGACGTGACGTTGGAGGTAGTCACTGGTTCGCATACATACACTTGAATACATGCAAGCACATGCATGCACACAAACACAGTGCAGTGAATCCTCCTATTGTTGCAGGATCTGCCCACCCAGTCATACAGATATTGCTCATGGCCTCCTGTACTGGCTAATAGACCCAATTACTGAACAGCCCTGCCAGCGAGCTCCACAGAGGTCCAGGCCCTGACACTCTGTTTGGATATGGTTGTGTGTGTGTGTGTGTGTGTGTGTGCGTGTTACATTTTGTCGTTGCACTTGTTTTTGTACGCCTGTGAAAATCTTGCATGGCGTGCAGACAAAGACTCTGGAACGGAAAATTCAAGGCCAAACAGAGATATGCTGTTTCCCCTCTGCTGTTACTACCCCCCCCCCCCCCCCCCCCCCCCAACACACACACACACACTAACACAAACATCTTTCATGCCACACACACCCATGTCAAGATTGAAACTGGTGAAATGCGACTGCAAAGTCCATCCTCAATAGAGGAAGGGGGTAGGAAGAAAAAAGGGGAGACAGAGCTGACTGAGCAGGGCAACAGCCAATAAGAAACAGAGTGGAAGAAGGTGCAATATTGTAAGGAGAAAAAAGTGCATAATGATGGAAAACATGGGAAGATGATGCAGAGGAAGATGGGAAAGGGAGACAAGGCACAGACAGAAAAAGATATTATGGACATTCTAACTGTGCATAACTGTCACTCCGCATTCTAGTAACAGAGCTAACAATTTCCCTCCCTGAAAAGCATCCCTGGCATTTGGCAGTGAAATGTCACCCATATAAACCAGTTATCATGGCACAGGAGAGCTTTTTAGCTGTAAACTGCCAGCAAGCGCAGAGATAGACCATTATAGACGTTGATACCTTGACACTTAAGAGGACATTATGTGGCGGAGCACACACACGTGCGTACATGCAGACACGCCGATCACTAAACAAGCAATCATGAGCGAGAGTGGCTTGTGAACTGTCTGGTTCTTGTGTTTGAGTGGGTTATGGCTATTCACACAATCTGGAGGGGGCCATTATTCATATTGCACCCCACATTCACTACATATCATGGCGATCTGTCTCTATTGTGAAAAATGACATCGACTTCAGTTCAGTGAGCTCCAATAATCCCCACCCTTCCCTCTCTCTCTCTCTTTCTCTTTGCCGTTTCTCCTCTTATTTCTCTCTCTATCTGTCCATCTCTGCAGGACCAGGATGTCCAGCTGCCATTGAGATGTGATTCTCTGGGGTTTCATTTCACTTTGACAAAGCAAAGTACATTATAACAGGTAAGAATATATATATATATATGTGCCTGTTTGCCTTTGTGTTTGTGTGTGTCCTTGCAGGTTTGAACACACAGCATCTCATCCTATGATAATTTAAAACACATTTAAACAGGGATGTTGACTCAGAATTGCATTCTTATTTACAGCATGGGCCTGGGGGGAAAAGAGTCGCACAAATATATACACTGCACCTGGCGTGTTGCTTTTGGCAGACGCCACAGTTTGCATTTATGCTTTTATGGAACCCAAATATGACCCATTGTTCTCCCTGGAGATCCCAGGGTTCCATCTGTGCCAGGAAGTGCTCTAATTGGCCCGACAAATGTGTCCTTTCAAACTGCTAATCCAATCAGATATGACCCAGCAAGCTTAAAAAAAAGTATGTGCAATGATTGCAAAATAACGGGAAAAGAATCAGTGGTGTAAAGAAAATTTGCATGAGCACATTTAGTATCCTTGTTGTATTTTGTGCACATAAACACCATATTTTTATTTTAGGAACCTGGATAAGCTTTTTTCCAGGTTTTGTGAAATAATTGTAGAAATAGCCACGATAACAGAAAGCAGTGGCATTTAAACATCTTATTCAGGTTCATATTCATTCTCTATCATACGCTAAGGTGTCATCAACTCTATTTATTTAATAGTTTGTCGGACGAACTAGAAATACAAAGGTATATTATGTAATAACAATCAACAAGCAAGATGAAACAATCAGACTGTTTGGCTTCAGTAATATACTGCATTTGCATAAGTGGTAATCTTTGGAGAAGCTAAACACGGCAGAGCTCAGACAGAAGCTGAATTCAGTGTGGTCATTGTCAACTTATTATACAAACCAGGACAAGACTCAAAAACCGAGATATCAACGTGCACGTAAACATGCTCAGTGTGTACTGACGGCCTCGGGGAGAATAAAACAGAGCAGCAAATAACACAGATATTGAATTCATTTCAATCAGCCCGCTGTTCCTTGAAGGCATCAACAGGAGTTAAACAACCCAGACCTTCATCTGCCCACGAAGCCACTCACTACAACTTATTTACAGTGTATTTACAAGCTGTGCCGGGGCCTGTAAAATGGCGAATTTACGAGCTCCTTTTTAATTAGAAATACTGTCTCCTAGAGTTGGGCTGATGAATTGCACATTCAATTTATTGACGATAAAGGAGGGCACAGTTCCTGAGTATTGACAGCTATTCACAGTATCCCAGCTGACATCAGTTTTTCTCCAAGAGGAGAAATATGTTGCATCTTTGCAGCATAAAAACCCAGATGCCATGTTTTCATGAGGTATCCTATTCTTTATTGATTTGAATTGGCTGAGGATAACATGATAGAACATGCTCTCTTTCTCTCTCTCTCTCTCTCTCTCTCTCTCTCTCTCTCACTCCTTCTGTGTGGTTTGCTATGAAGTTTGTTTAATTTTATCTAAGGTCATTTCATTTCACCAAGGTCATTTTTACTGCTGTTTCATAAGACTTGAGTAAAGTATGAAAAGAACTACACAAGGACATGTCATAGGAACAAATCATTTTAAAATATCCAGTGTGTGTATCAAGACTAGTTTTAGGTTTTCATTTTTTAATGGATTTGTAATAGAGGTTTTGTCAGTGTGGTTAATTACAATTTTACTTTGATACTTAGTATCTATTAGTGTGTGTGCGTGCGTGCGTGTGCATGTGTGGTGTACATGACCAAATCCATTTAAATGCACTTCCTGTGCAGTGAGTGTCACCCACCCCGTGCTTTCCTTCCTTGACTCTCATATGACTTGCTTTGTAATCTAATTCTGTGATATCAAGGCTGCATTATGTCTTATTTCGCTGAAACAATGAAAGAAAAGAAAGAACAACAGGAAAGGGGAAATATCAGTCTTCATGTAGCGGGATGTATTTTTTTTTCCCTCTGTGTGGAACAGGTGTTTCCCGCCTGGTACACACTAACTCTGAGCCTTAATTTGCTACAATGAGGGTGCAGACTGAAACACAATCAGTATGAGTTTCATTGGTTAAACAGCGATTACATGTAATGTGAGTCCCTGTGTCGTACAGTACATGCAGGGGCAGACGAGCAGATGTGGACAAGACTGTAACCGAAAACTGTGTGAAAAACTGGATTTGACTGTGGTGACCATTTTTAAATTTCTCCCTTTAATAAAGTTCGGGATAAAACAAGTGACAGAATTCCAATAAATACATCATAGTACAATATTTAAATTCCCAGCTCTAGCAGCCCTTACACAAATTTTATGTGATCTCACAAACACACACAAGCCCTCCTTGGCCCCCCGCTACCACCCTCCAAGAATAAAAGCTTATTGTCGTATACTGTGACCTTTGCCTCGAGTGGAAAGGCCTTTGTCCTAAGACAATAGAGTCCATATTGTAAACCATGCCAGTCAATGCTGTCCACACAGCTGCCAAAGAATGGGTGCAGATTGTCCAGGGTCCAAGTTGAAGGCTTTGAGGCAAGCACTTGTGGTGTGTGTGTGTGTGTGTGTGTGTGTGTGTGTGTGTGTGTGTGTGTGTGTGTGTGTGTGTGTGTGTGTGTGTGTGTATGAGCGTGCATGTCTGTGTATGTGATTTTTTGTATGTGCTCTTTGAGTCTGTGAGATGTAAGCCTGTTTTCCAGAATCAGCAGATGGGCCAGCACAATTAGACTCAGCCGTCTTCCCTTGTGTGCACACATGTATGCGCGCGCACACACACACACACACACACAGGGCTGGGCATGAAGCAGATGTCTCTGAAACACTAGACCTGACAGATACTGTAACAGAGGAGAGAAAACTGAGGAATGAGAATTGAGTTTCTGGGGCAACCACTAATCGTCATTCAAGAAGTTTATCTACCAATCTACTGTCATCTGAAAAAAATGACACTGGTCATTTCATGGATTTATGTAACTATCCTGGGTGTATTTAACACAATTGGCTCACGTTCTAAAGTTAAGCGTAACTGTGAAGTGTAAAAACTGCTTTTGTTAAATTGCTGCCAAAGTAAATCATCTGTGTGCAATCAATGTCCACTAGTGAATTAAGTAAATCCAACATGTTCTTTTTTTCAGTGTATTGTTATCTAACTATCTGTCTTTCTATTAGGGCTTAGTGATGAAAACTACCATATAGTATATGTCATATAGTGATATATATGAATATAGAATTTATGTTGTCCTGGTTACAGTAATGAGAGTTTTGCTTAAAAACTAAAAACAATGGTTGGTGAAATTTTGGTTGCAGTATGGTTTAGAGCTTTGAACTTTCATAGTTTATCACTTTTTCAAAAATACCAGAAACTTGATATCATTTTTCAAAACTCTAGCTCAAACAACCTTACAGCGGAAGTCACTTTTAACAAAAGGCTGTTGAAAACATGGCATTGTGCATTCATACCTTGAATTCACTTTCAGAATCATTGGTTCAAGTAACAAACGTATCATCAAATACCACATAAGCATTCACTTAGATCAGCCACACACAAGATACTGATAGCTTCACTGTTTAGTTACGAACAATCATTAAGTATTGTAGTAAAAAAATATGTGATACACGTTTCATTATGGTGCCACATATAAATACATCCCTGTAAAAACTCCTCGGACTACAATGTGGAATCAATCAGCAGTTAAGGAGTTGGCAGTATTGGAAAAGCAATTAAGATCCTGCGTACATACAATAATATTATCATTTGAAACATGGTCTGGAGAAGTGGTACGTTGGGACCAGAGAAAGATTGTCTGATAAAGAATGATAATGTATTATGACATCCATAGATAATAATGTTGTCCAAATGCTTCATGTTCCATTGTGACTGGTGTCCACGGAGGTTGTTATCATTACAATTTCAGTCATTTTTCCAAGCAAAAATGCCAGATATCTTTTTAAATGTCATACGACATGATAGCAAACTGCTATATTTCAGTTTCTATATGTCCATCTGTCTAACTAGCTCTCTGTCCCAGTACGCCATCTCCACGTTTAGCCTCAGATCTATTGTATTGACCCGCAGTAACAGATAGGCATAGAGGAAATGAGCTTGTGGCTGAAAGGTCACGGTTTAAAATCGGAGTCGTGGAGTAGCTGTGAAAATCCTGGCAGTTTAAATCCCTCAACAACTACCATCAGGGCTATGACCTCTGGGCACTTAACCTTTAACTGTTCCAGCGGAGCAGCTCAGCGCCCAATAGCGTGAGACTGTGTGGCTGCTCCGTGCAGCTCCCAGGTGTGACTGCGTTAATGTGTGAACGTGGCTCGGGCCTTCCTTTCCTTCCTCTCGGCTACTCTCCCTTAGCCGTTCATGCAGACATCAATGACTTCTCTCTTAGTCAATGAGCCGGGCTAAACCAAGCTTGTGACTTGATGTCTTACAAGTATGTGGTGTTTTCCGCTTATTATTCCAGCTTTAAGCGGAATTCATTCGCCATTTGAAGCCCTGAATTCTCTCAATTGTGATTTAGTTGTTTATCGTTGATGTGCGACGTCTAATGTCTGCCGCCGTGCATCCTGTTGACTGGGCTAAAGATACCAGTCTGTCCCCTATGTGCTTTTTCCCTCCAAGGTTCGAGACGGGGGAACCGAGGGAGCAAACACACGCACACATGCGCACTCACCTACACAGGTGCTAATCAAACACACATGCGAGGAACAAAGACTGACACATACAACCACTTATAAACACAAATACGCCGCCACCTGAGCGCAGCGGTACAACCCTCCACAACACACAGTTGACATCGGGGGAATAGCCCACAGAGATGCTCTTTGTCAACAACTTGGAAGAAAGCATCTATTTAGGGCCACTGTATTCCTGGAAGGATAAGCCATCTTATTTGTGTGAAGAGCTTGTGTGAAACAAAACAAGTTATGGCAGTTGCTATCGCTCTCTCCTCCCCACTGTGTCTCCTCCTATTTGCGGCGTTCTGCTCGCGAGCCCGCCGTTAATTGTGTAAAGTGGAGTATATTGTGAATGGAGATTTCCAACGGGCTTGGTGCGATGATGAGCATATGCACTCGCAGATGTTTTCCCTCCATGCGCCTGTTTACCAGTTCAATTATCCCTATTGCATACTGTAGAGATTTGTTGTTCTATTTGGGCGCTTTGGCTTCCATTCCAACAAAAACACTAGTTAGTGAAGTATTAGGAGCTCGCTTTAACACCGTGCTTGCTGGCACAGCTAGAATCATGCCGTCACGTTATGATGTTGCATAATGCTTGAGCAAATATGTCTGACTTGGTTAGGGATGACAATTCAACTGTTCTGGCAAATACGGTAAAGCAAATGTGTTGCTACGCTGATTTATAGATGTCTTTGGAGTTCAGATTTACAAGATTTATTTGATGTTTAAATATACAGCTCTAAATAAATAAGAGACCACTGCAAAATTACAAGCTTTTCTGGTTTTACTAAAATCAATTTTGGTTTGGATTAATATCTTAATATATGACGGGTATAATTCTGTCAAAGAACATGAGTGAGACTTAAGGCTGAATTATTACTATGTATTGTACATGCACATGTACAGCTCTGGAAAAAAATAAGAGACCACTGCAAAATTTTCAGTTTTTACTACTTATAGGTATGTGTTTTTTTTGAACATTTTTGTTAAAGTCTATAAACTACTGACAAGATTTCCCCCGAATTTAAAATAAAAATATTTAGAGCATTTATTTGCCGAAAATGACAAATGGTCAAAATAGCAAAAAAGATACAATTTAATATTTTCAGACCTCAAACAATCCAAAGAAATAAGATCAAATTAATTAATTCATTAATAATGAATGAATTAATTAACAGAATTAAACATAAGAAGAGAAGAAGAGAAATCAGTAATTGGTGCATTAACCCTTATTTTTAATCCCAGCTTTCATGTGTCTTAGCATGCTTTCCACAAGTCTTTGCCATTGTTCTTGGGTGACTTTATTCCAATCCTGGTGCCTCTTTAAGTAGAATGAGTTGTGCATGTGTTGGAATTCAACAGACACTGGAATGGAATGGCTGGAATACATGCAGAGATGCTGATTTCAGAAAAAAAATGCAGTGGTGTCTTATTTTATTCCAGAGCTGTATATGTCTATCCTATGTCTATCTTTAGTTATTTATTTTATCAGAGAAGATTAAAGCCTGTGAGTATGTTCTCTCCGTGTATTTTTCAGAAGCTCTATAAGATACAGACCAACTCATTCAACTCATGTTTTAGGAACTTGAATCATCTATACAGAATCACTACAATTTTTTTTACTGGGAAGCAATGTTCAAGACCTCTAGTTACAACCTGAATATGAGATCTGAGCAGCGTAAAATGAATTTTTGATCAATCGTTTCTCACTGGCACAATTAAGCATTGATGAAACAGGGGTGGTGATGGTGGTGGTGGGGGGGTTGTAGAAGGGACTTTTTTTATTTTTTCTTTTATTGAGGCTGTGTAACCCAGAATTAGAATCTGATACAAAATCAGGTTTATTGCAAAAAAAAAAATTAAGTAATCCTAAATAATTTAGGTCAAAAAAAGAGAGAAGGATTTCAACTATATTCTAAGTGAATATGAAAACTTCGAACTTCATGAAAGTAATACAAACAGTCTTTAGATGAACATAATATGTATATTTTATAATAACTAATTTTATTGGTGAATAATAAATAATAATCATTTCAAAAACATATTTGAAGCTCATGAAACTGTGACAGTATAAACCTAACATACGGTATGCGTAAACTACAGCAAAGAAAATGCTTTTAGGTATTATTGCCGTTGCAACAATAATATGCTGTGTGTATGAAAGTAAGATATATCACATTTATGTCAGCATCACATACAGGAAACATTCAGAAATCTATTACAGAATGGAGATGACGCACTAACGGTCGTGGTCTGCCTGCTGCTCCTTTGAATTATTGTATTTTCAATGCATCTGCCTGCTCCGGTTTGTTGATTGGAATACATAAGCACACCGGGGATATGAAACCGCAATAAGATCCAGACCTCTGCCCTGCGTGATTTGAATATGAAATTATTAGATTATTGATTTTGTTTATTTGGGTCTCCCGCCCCTGAGGTGATATTGTGGCAGCCCAATCACCATAGCTGACATTTAGCACTGTGTTTATTTTACCTTTGCTGTCTCCATTGATTGCTTCAAAATCACCACCCACACATCCTGCTGCAGCTCATTGTACCATCGGTTTTATGTGCCAAAAGTGATGGATACACCTTATCAAAAATGCAACAGTTGTGGTCTGTGCTGGTGCAGAAAATAACCACATTGCCTCGCAATCACGGAACAGTGGTTTTTACAGGCTTGCATTTCAAACACCATTGAATATCATTATCAACATAGAGGTCGCAATGCATATGGGGGGTGAATTGTTCTAAAATAGGTCTTTAACATATGTTTGATAGCTCATGAATTACATTTATAGCTTTCTCCGTGAGTCTGATGAGGATTTTATCTTAAATATTTAATAACGCGCCAAGCCTTTTTTTAACCTGAAAGCCAAAAATAAAGCTTTTTTTTTCCTTCCATTTTTCTTGGTTGTTTTATGTATTCATGCTCCAGGTCCAGTTATGCACTTGAATGTCCATCCTGGAAAACTTTGACTTTAAAAAAAAAATCTCTTCTCTTCAGTTTAGTTTTGATTAGGTTTCCAGAGAGAAGTAAAAATGCAGTGTCTAACTAAAGTCTTTGCTGACAAATATTTCCACATCACTGTGGACATCCATCAAGAAACATTTCATGCACGTCACTGCTCTGAGCAGCACGGCTGTTGGAGTGACTCAGAAAGATCGTGGATTTAATGTTACTCCACTATATCCGTGAAAGGAATATTTCTTTTTTGTGTGTGTGTGTTCACTGGTGCATTGTCTTTTTGCTGGAGTCAAGGTGACAGTCTGCAAATGAATGTACTCTCCGCCCAATGCAATTTCCTCAGCAGTTAGACAATCCAGAGTTAAGTGCCTTCTTTTATATTTATATACCAGTGTTTGTGCTTATGCATTATTAAATTATGAACAGGGCCCACTAGGCGCCCAAGAAAGGCCTTTTTGAATAAATATTTCATCACTCTGATATACACAGTTCATATCTGCTCTTTAATGCACGAGGCAAAGGTTTCGGTCCTTATCTTATGCAAAAAATACATTTTTTTCCACCTTAACTGAATCAGAGAAACCTACCCTTTAATGTGACGATTCTAAACAAATCTACAGATGTTTGCATGTGAGTATTACGCGAACGTATTGTGATCTAGGATTTGAAAGAACGACCAACGCCAAGGAGAAAACAAACAAATGCTGCCTTAGTAGGAATCTCATTATCCAGGTCCGGGAGAATCTTCTTTTTGCCTTTTAAGTGAAATGGAGAAGAATGGGCGTAGAGGACCCGAAGACGGCAAACATTTTTAATCTTCTTCACGGAGCAACAGCGGGAGCCGGATTGACAGGGAGGATGATAGAAGGGATGGGGGAGACAGCATGAGAGGAATGAAAAAAGGCAGTGAGAGGGAAGGACGGTTTAAAGCAGAGACGTAAACAAGACAGGATGGAGGGTAACAATGGGGGGGCGATGAATAGAAATGGAGGGAGAGAGGGGAACGGAGGGAAAAAATCTAATGGAGAAAGGAATGAGGGGAAGACTCAGAAACAACAGTTCATGTGAGCACAACTGCGTAGTCTCCCCGTTTTTCATGAGGGTTTAAATCCCACGAGTGTTGTCTCCCGCCTGTTTGTCTGCCTCCTCTTTAATGCAGCATCATTCACTGCTGAGGTGGCTGTTCTCTATACTGTACGGCACAACTTTCTCCCTCTCTCCCCCCTTCTCTCGCAAACACAATCACACACACATACTTTGCTTCTCTCTGCTGCTGGCTTTAAGGCTGGGCTTTGATGGATCCATTGTGACAGTACTGGGTTTAGAGCACAGTGACAGAGAGGAAGAGAGAAAGATGGCGACGGGGGAAGTGAAAGGGTGGTATGAAGGAGACAGATTAATCAAAGGGAGGAAAACAACAGCAGTGGCAGCGCGATCAACATCACTGCATCTCTAGTTGACATAATTGATTGTATCAGAGGCAGTTTTGTAAAGCATTAACTTCCCCCTTATGGGTTAGACGGCTGCACTGCCATGCAGAACTGAAAGGCTGCACATACGCTTGTGTTTGTGTGTGTGTGTGTGTGAGAAAGAGACTTTACTGTACGACTACTGGCCTCTAGCACACTTGCTCATTTTGTGTATTAATTAATTTGTTTGTGGTTAATTCCTTTCCTGCTTTGTCATTAGTTGTGGATACAGGCATTAATCAACCTATCAACTATGTAGATGAATATTGACCAAGCATGGAGAGGAATGATGAGTTATTTGTTATAAATGATGACATATAGTGCTACAGTGTTGTTGTTGACCTTGAGGGGATGAATGCCCCCTCTGTCTAGGCTACTTGTTTACTTCCAGCCAGAAAGAACTACATAGTAGCAGTGGAGCTACAGTAGTAGAGTGGCTCAGCTGTGTGGATGTGGAAGTCGCATAGAATTGTTGCAGATTGCGGTTGTGTTCCATCCAGTGTGGAGGGCCTGATCGACTGAGATCACAAATAAAGTAGCAATAAATAAAAGAGTACTGAAATTGCATGTGCGGTTGATCGACATTTTGCGTGCGATTGATTACTGAGAAAAATTGTGGAAATAACAAGGAGCCTGCCGTATTTAAATGAGGGTTTTGCATGTTGTAATGGTTTCCCCAGAGAGTTTGGATGGGCAACGGTTATGGGTTTGCATGCGCAAAACGATCTTTTCCCTTCAAGAAATGTCAACATGGTTTCCGAGTGTAACAGCATGAAGGCACACTGCATCGCCACAAATCTGCAGACAAAGGCAGATGCAGTTAGTTACTATAGTAACTAATAATAAACAGATCTGATAATCTGTCTATATGATTATATCTGACTGACGCTATTACAGCAATAATTACTGGATGATGTTTTCACCTCGTGTGTAGTCACATAATTTAGTAATTAAGTTACACATTGGATAGAACAAGGATAGAACATGGGAAGCTATTTTTGCTGAAAAAAAATAAGTTGTAGAATAGGCTATGATGATTGCTGCTAACCCAATATCTCCTTCAAAAAAAGCTGGATATGTAGCTATAACTGATATGTTTAGAAGTGTGTCGGGTCAGTCTGTCATTTAATGAAAGTAAACAAAGTAAAGAGCATAATGTCGCCATGCTCTGGCGTGATTATCAGTCCTGCTGCCTTTAGATGTTGCAAAAGAAGACTTTCATACAGTAGAAAAGCAGCTGTGAGCAGTAAATACTGTAAGAATCACTCATCACACATTACTGATTATTCCTGCTTACATTATTAACAAACATTATTTTCTGCCCAGCTTTGGTTGGAGGACATTTAATTGAAATGTGCCTCTCCTGCCACCTGTGACCCCGAGGAGGAATATGTAAGTAGGCGTAGTAATAAAACCAGGTAAAGATGAAAAACTCTTCTTGTTGTGCCTATGTATCTCTAGGGCGATTTACACCTTCCCTTGAAAGATATTAAATTCACATGTCTCTGAAGAGAAGTCTCCATCACAGAAATTGTGTTCAGGGCTTGTAGGTACGTGCGCTACATGAATCTATTTATATTTTCTCCTCACAATATTTTGCACAATGGTGTGTAAAAGGTCCCATCTTGTGTATCCATTGAGGCAAAGGTACTGATTTAGTTTATTTTTATTAGATAAGGCATGTTAGTTTGTATATTTGAAAGACACAATCCTCAGTGTGCACCATTAGTAAATCAGTTATTATCAACATTTATTTGTACTGAGTTTTACACAGCACAAATCTGAAAATGACTCTAGAATCACTGGTTTATCTGCAAAAGCAATTAATCAATTAGCTAAATTATACATTTTTGCCATTCTTAGATTCACCTTATGCAATATTTGTTTTATGTATAGTGAACGGGTTTGAACAGGAACACATTCTATGACAAAAACAATTAAACTAATATTGTAACAAAACAAAGACAACAAAAACTGAAAGATTGAGATCTTAACTAAAATTTCAAAATATATGTATTTTATATTTATTGTGCACTATAGTTTCATATTATCGTAATATAGGCTATGTATTTTTCATTCCATTCTACAGTTGATCTTTCTATTTGAAGGGTCTTTTTTATATCCAAATAAAGTATATACCAATATTTGAGGATACAGATGATAAGGATGAAAAGATAAATGCCTAAGGTTATTAAGTTGCTTTAAGATTGTACTTGGCTCACTCTGATGTCTTTTGGCACTCCCTCTCTCCCGCTGCCTCCTTCCATCCCCTCTGTCTCCATCCCTCTGTCACTCCTCCTTTATCCCATCCTTCCATCTCCATCTTCCTCAGCCCTTTTTCTGCCTGACCTCAGTATCTCTTCCTTCATCTTTGTCCCTCTCTCATATCCTTCATCCCCTCTCCTCTCCACCGCTCTCCTCCACTCCTCCCCTCCTCTCCGGTTCTCCACCTCACTCCGTTCTTCCTCGCACGTCTCCGCCTTAGCCTGTCTTGTCTCATGAGGGAGGGAGGGCACGTAGAGTTGATTAGACTGGAGCATGTACAGAGCAGAGCAAAGCAGAACAGAGCGTGGTGTCTAGCCGCCAGGCGTTGAGGAATCAAAACGGCAGCGCCTTATAGACGAGGTCGTTGGCGGTGGATTTTCAGGGTGGTTTCAGTGCATCGGTTTTCTGGGAGCGTCCTCCGAGCAGCCAGAGGCAGTCATGTGGAAACTGCAGTGGTCCGGTCAAAGTCGGAGCCTCCCCAGATGCAATTTTCCAACGGGCATAGAATGTCTAACATGCAGGGAGAGGATGAGGTGCTCAGCCCAGAACTTTGAACTATTTTAGAGCGAAAATTATTTTAAAGGGAGAGATCTCTTTAAATTGAAAATGTTCAGGAGAGTGTCCCTCATGCCGAATGCAGAGGGGAAGGGGGGGGGGGGGGGAGACCGCAACCTTCCTCTGCTCTGTCTCAGTCAGGAATTCATGATCATAACAGGTTTAATACAAAAAAAAGTTTAAAAAAAATAGGGAAAAAAATAAAGCCACCAAAAGGGGCGGATAACAAAGAAATCCAGCTTTGTGCTAGATATGACAAGATAGCCCTAAACCGCTGCCATTCAGTTTTCCATCAACATTCAATCTTTGCATTGTTCAAAAAACATATAGTGATGTGGGGGTGACCTATACCTTTAAGGCTACACTAGAGCACTCTGCAGTTCTTTGCTGTGAAGCCACACAAAGGATTTACAACCAGCGCTGTATGCAATAAATTGCCAGCCAGGCCACTTGTCTTCAGGGCACGATGACAATTGCGTACATTCCTACAGTGAACCAGCCCCTCACCCACCTACACTGGTCTGTATATACCATACCATACATGTTAGGAAAACCGCCAGCGGGAGCAGCCATACTACATCTGGCTGCAACCAGCCGAATGTGTCTTACTCAAACGAGAGCGACAAGCTGACATGACTGTTTGTCTCGTTGCGTTAAGGTTTTTCTGCCGCGAAAAAACATGTGACGCTGACTCAATATTAATTGTGATTTTAATGTGGTCCGAGGGGGCTCCCATGTGAACCCCCCCCCCCTTCCCAAAAACAGCCAAACACATGCAACAGCAAGGATACATGTTGAGGCCGACATGTCAAGACATTTATATCGTTGGGAGACGACAGTATGTTTTTTCCCCTCGGCCTCCAGCTGCACTGAGAGGCCACTCGCTGCTGATCAGTATCTCGGGCTGCATCGGCACAGGGCAATTATGAGGGCGGGCTTTTCACTTCAAGATCGTTCATGGTGGTTTGATTGTGCATGTGCGTGGTGTTTGTGTGTCTTTGCGCCGTGCACGCTTGAACGTATGTGTATGTGCTTGTTTGCACGAGCATGTGTGTGCTTGAGGTAATATGCCTCTCATTACAGGCCACAGGCAAGACATACGACGAGGCCCGTTCCTGATTAGTCATCTATTCAGCCTCACACTGCCAAATTAGCTACCTGAATGTGTGTGTGTGTGTGTGTGTGTGTGTGTGTGTGTGTGTGTGTGTGTGTGTGTGTGTGTGAGATCGGGTCACTCTAATCAAAATTCTCCCAGCCTCCCTACCTGCGCTGATGATAATTTTCCACACTATCCATACCTACTCACACTCTGTCACCCATATAACCTCATTCCATCTCTCTCCATCGCACACACACACACACACAGAGAAAAGGTCCGTGGTGGTTAAACCCTTGCAAGCCAACTGGAGGTAATTTACCGTAGCTTGGCGGACACATGCCATTTTACTGAACACGGTGCACGGCCTCCTGAGCTTTGTTCCGCTCAGACTTCTCTCCAACAAAGCACGAATGAGCAAGTGAAGAGACTAAAGAGAGGGTAAGAACAGGTGAAGAAAAACTTAATGAAAAATGACATTGGCGGAAAAAAGGACGTGTATGCTGTCAAGCTTCTTCCGTGCAACCAAAACACACCGCATAAGGTATCGGTGTGAGTAAATAGAAAGTAATGTACTGGATATGGTTAATAGAATACAATCTATTTCACTTAAAAAAACAAAGCGCTTTACATTTTACTTACAAAACCTCATCAGCGCTGCTAGGGGCTGCAGGGTCTGTCCTTTGTGTGAAACTTTGCGCTGCCAATCCTGTGTTTAGCACAAGTATGGGTCATCCTAAGATGTACATATGTATATACAGTGTTATGTTCTGTACATAGAGAACATGCATTTTTTTCTGAAATCTGCATCCTTACATGTATTCCAGCCATTCCATTCCAGCATATGATGAATTCCAACACATACCCACCTCAGTCTGCTTAAAGAGGTACCAGGAGTGGAATAAAGTCACCCAAGAACAATGGTAAATGGTCTTGTGGAGAGCCTGCCAAGAGGCATGAAAACTGAAAAATATTTATTATTTATTATTAAAAATAAGGGTTATTGCACCAAATATTAATTTCTGAACTCTTCTTAAGTATAAACATTAGTATTATGTTGTTTTAAAATTAATTTGATCTTGTTTCTTTGCATTGTTTGAGGTCTGAAAACATTGTATCTTTTTTGTTATTTTGACCATTTTCTGCAAATAAATGCGCTAAATGATTTTTATTCGGAAATGGGGGGAATGTTTCAGTAGTTTATAGACTCAAACAAAAATATTCCTTTTGCCCAAACACATACCTATAAATAGTAAAACCAGGAAAAAAAAGTATAATTTTGCACTGGTCTCTTATTTTTTCCAGAGCTGTATAGATAAATATATGTATATAATAGAACATTGGAATCTAACTTTTTTACAAATTGTGGCACTGACTACTGATGAGCATTTGTTTTTTTCTTTCCAAAACTGTCACAAACAAAGAATCCCTGCTTTGCTTCTAATTAGGCAACGAAATTCAGTTACATACGTTCTTACAAAATACAGAAATTTGTACAGTATCATCAAGATTTGTTTTCGTTCTCTGGTTTATTTTTTTTTTTAACATCATCGCTATTTCCGATGCTGATAGATTTTGCTAATGGGACTTACACAGAAAGGCAAACTCTCACATCCACATGGTTTTCTTCTAAGCACAGGGTAGACGAATGCAGCATGTGCACATTTGAGAGTCTTGCCTGAAGGCTGAGGGAGTAGGGCATCTGGTCTCCTAGTGATAAGCATGTGTGTGTGAGTGTTTGTATGTGTGTATGTGCGTGTGTGTGTGTGTGCGCGTGTGTGTGTGAGACGTGCGTTGACAAGGTAGCCCAGTCCGGTCAGCACTCATTAGTGAAAGATAGAATCCCCGGATGAGGGGTGCTGTGACAGGCAGGACTCTCATTAGGGGACTGTATACACACGCACATACACACACACACACACACACACACACACACACACACACACACACACACACACAGGGTGCCTCGGTGCACAAAATCAGCCCAACATCAATTAGTTCATGGATGCATGCAATATAGTCTGTGAGTGTAATGGCCTTGGCAACAGCTCTGTAAATGTCGACCCTTTAGGAAATGAATATTCAGGGCAGGAAAATATAGGACAGAGAGGCCAAGTCACTTATGCATACAAGATATCGGGGAGCCGGTTGCCTTAGTGGTTCACTAAATAATCGGTTGTTGCTGAGAAATGATGAACTCTTTAAAATTAGTTTACAGTAATGTTGTTTGCCACAGATTTCCTTAAATTAAGACACATCACTCCTGTCATTTCATTTTTCCGGTCAAATTAGTCTTAAAGGATCACAATTATAAAGTATGCTTATATTTCCGGAACAATTCAATAGAGCAGGCTTATATAACCGGGGCAGAGATGGATAGAAACAGCAGGTAATTCAAAAGACTTGGATCCGGGGACAGTTATTGTTTTTTGGTCGTATCCTGCTTATTAGCTGATGTTTTGCCTAGTTTTATGCAGATGCTTCTTATGCAGCTTTATCTGCCAGGGAGGGTCTCCTGTGAGATATAACTAGCTCAGGATAGAAAATATTCATTTAAAATATATGGCTCGATTATTTCATAATTTAAATAGTGAGTGGGGTGCACAAGTTTGCCAAATTTATGCGCACGATAAACTGGTGTCGGCTGGGTGTAAACACACCACATATGTTTCGACAATTAGCGCTATTACCGCCCATTTATTCATAATATATTAACCAATCAACACATTATGGTAATGGAAGGAAACAGGTCAGAAAAACAGGTCAGAGCTTCGGACGACCACCATCGTCCATGCATTGTGGGCGCTGCCGCTGGAATGCATTTTTGATGTGATTATCGCAGCATATGGGAGCGTGAAACTCAAGTGATTCGGGTTCGGACTAATCCTGCACTGCTTGAGGCTGTCATGCAACCATTGTCTGTAAAAGCACAACTGTGAGCATGGTGCAAATGAGAGGGTTAATTAACCGATGAGCGAGATGGTGGTGCGGCATACGGGATGATGGAATAGCTTTTGAATTATGAAACAGTGGAATGCTGCGGCTGTGGCGTCCGGCCATATGTCAGCGGACGCCTCCTGTGTGTAGCTGGGGACAGCTGGTCAGATTGCTCACGTTCAACTGAGTTAGGCACCAATCAATCAAAAAAAGAAAAAGGGACAGATTGTTGAGGTGTTTAAGTGGGCGGCGTGAAGGATAAAGCACATAGGTGTCTATTGTGATTCTGTCACTTTGGTGCCATTAGGGGTTTTGTCAAGAACTGTTATGCAGATATGAAATCACTCTCCCAATTGAAATATCAGTTAATAAAAGGATGGCCTTATGTAACCTCCTGAAGCGGACCTCCAGCAGACTCCAGCTATGTTCCACCAGGTGGCTTCATTAACGGGTCCCAAGGGTTTGCAATGAGCAAGGGGGAGAAAAAAAAACCTTCTCCGATTTTGTTCCATGGACTGGAGACTAATCTGCAGATCACTCTACATTTTAATAATATAGTATGGATATAGTAAGACAAATCTAATGCCATGTTGCAAGGGCAATTGCAAGGGCCCTATTTGAGCTGGATTGAAAGCTTTTCTTGTGTGTTTAGTTGTTTATCTTCCCTATCTGTTGTATTTGATATCTATTTAAACTATAACCAGTGTGCTGTCTGGGCAAGGTCTCCTTCAGAAAAGAGATTGCGGGTGGACTTTGTGGGAACATTAAGGTCGAATTTAAAAAAATAAATAAAAACAGTTCACCACCTGTTTTTTTTTTTTTTTTTTTTTTTTTTAGAAATTGGAATATGTTCAGAGCAGCCTTCAGGTGTCATGGTCTGTCAGTGTCCCGATTGGTTCCTTGTGTTTTGGGGTTAAGGTTGCTTTGCTGCGTTTTTCCTCCTGTGTAATGCCTTTCCCTCCATTCTGCACCTTGTCACCTGTTCTCCATCGAATGATTAGTCCTCGGTGTATTTTAAGTTCAGTTCAGCATTTGTCTGGAGGGTCAGAGTTGTTCCGCCGATAGGGCCGGGAAGGGAAGTAGTCACGTTGGCGAATCAACCGTCCGTGTGAAAGGCAGAGCCGACACCCTGGAACCACGGATGAGGTCAAGGCGAGATGTTTTGACGGTGTGCTACCTGTGCAAGCTGCTTCTCTTAAATTTATCTTTCAATGTGTCCTTTTTTCCCCCCAAAATACAAACAGTGCGAGCTCAAACGCTTCTCTATGTCGCTACATATTGTGCCGAGCTGTCAAACAAACCACCGGCCAACAGCTTATTTGTACTCCGAAGGAACATCATAGAGTAGTGGCCTGCATGGAGTCCTGTCAACCGACCCTGCTGTTTGTTGCTGCGAGGCCACTCATTCTTGCCTCCTGATTGGTTACCCTGCATGTTTGTCTACTTGTATTACCCCAATATATTGACAGCTGTTGGTGTTGTTGCGTCAGAGGTCACATCTCTGAGTCAGGAACAAAGCTGCATCACAACAGCTTTGTTTGGTTTCACTGGAAAAAGGCAAAGTGAAAAAACGGGTCTCCTTTGCACCATCATTATGGAATCTGTTTGTAAAAAGGGCTATAGATAAGTGTCGACTTATCTCGAAGATTCGTAGATGAACCACAAAAAATACTTCCCCAGGTTTCAAAAGTAAAAAAAAAAATATAATCAAAGTCAGAGCAAAAAATTAAAACAAAAAATGAAACTGGCTGGATGAAACGTTTGAATATTTTATGCTGGATCGCAATTCTAATTTCCTTCTACAATCATTCCAAAGTTCCATTTTATCCATTTTTTTTATTTACAATAATTCTAAATGAGTTTTCAATTTCCAGAATTCATTTTGACATCCTTAAAAAGAACAGACTCGATAAAAACCTCCGATGACTACATGGCTCTTTTTCTGTATGAGTCGGTTGCCGCAGATCCAGATCCTGCAGATCCTTTGGGTGTATCTGTCCTGTCTGCAGCCCGGAGCTTTTGGGCATTGTAGATGTTCAGATGATGCATTATTCATATGTATGTCCCTGGTGGTTATAGAAGGATCTGTCATTCTGACAGTTTCTATAAATAAAAAGAAATCTGGTAGTCGTATAACAGTTATTGCAGACATCCAGAAATATCTAAGGGACAGACTGGGCCGAGGCGGCTATTTGCCTTCACAGCATGGCAATGACGGAGATGGCTGCCTATTGTCTTAGTCTCTGGCTCTGCTGGGCCAAAATGATATGGTCCCACTGATCAATAGTCTCTGTTACACATGATATATTTCCCATGGCTCTGACTCTCTGCTTTACTCCACCTGGCCCCTGCTGTCACAGATTTCTGCAGCCTCCCTTTGTCTGTGTTTATCTGGAGCTGTTCTTGTGTTCCCCTGAGAACTGGGAACATTTAGGCACAACATCGAGCCGCTGTTACCCCTGAACTACTCCCATGATAAATTGTCTTTCATTTGACTTCAACTAGGGTGATTGCATAGTGACGGAGTGATGCAATAACCTTTCGGCAGAGTTAGAATAGATGATACAGGCGAATTTGGGAGTACAGAAAGAAAAATGATTGTGTCATCGGTTGAGCGAGTAGGCAAATGAGCAAGTGATTGAACAAAAGTCAAAAAAAAAAAAGGCTAGAAATGATGCTTACCGGTCTGTCACTGCTACAACAAATCCCGGCGACCATCCTCTTATTAATTGTTTATCACTGATAGACCATGAAATGAACAATTAGATTGGAACATCAATACATTTCACACTTTGATGCTGATGTGGAATACCAAGTGAAGTGGATCCTAATACAAATTCATCATCATTATGCAAACATTAAGCACAGTTTTATTTTGTTTTTCTACAAGGTCAACATTTAGTGTTTAGTCTTGCATTTCCTTCACAGGTTTTTTTTTTCTTCTTTTTTTGTTCATGGATTATTTAGCATATGGTCTGTTGTCTTGTGAAATAATGCATTTCCTGTTTCCAGGTCTGGGATTTTCCTGGTCTCATTAGCGTTTCATATTTAGTATCATCACATTATTTTTAGTCCAGCTGTATTGGAGCCGCACACTGTACATGCCATAAAAATAAGAAGAGCTGTTGATTCCTTTAGAAACAATTAAGGCACAATATAAAATATTCTCAGGCAGTTAAAAGACAATAAAACAGACAATTTGAGAACAAGTGAAGGATGAAGTAATTTATCGTGTCTCGAATTAGAAATAGCTGTACATAATGCATATATTCCTCATTTATCCATGCATATATATGTATAATTGAAGAATTAGTTTTCATGAATCTATATTAATATTATAAATCTCTTCAGATATTCTATTTGTTATAAAGATGTAATTAAATTACTCTTTAGTTATAGGTTTTTCGTAATAATGACCATTTCAGTTACTATTATTTTTCTCAATAATTTTACGTGCTCTGTATATGTCTCTGTGTTTATATTGTCTACAAAAATTATTGATCACTGTCTAGTCCACATACGTCTACAGGAAGCTGCATTGACCTAACAGCAACCCCTATTAAAGCAGCGGTGTGTTGTAAGTAAACAGTGTAATATGGTCCCTGGGAAAGCCCTATCTCCCGCATAACTTTATAGTCATAAGTGCTGTTTGTTTTAGCGGCTCGTCAGTGATAATCAGGAAACATATTTGTTGCTGGGAATTAGAAACAGATGCATTTTTAAAAGAAAGTTGTTGCTCTGTGCACATCTGTTTTTAATATGTCTGTGGTTGTGGTTGTTTTTTTTTGTTAGTTTATGTGAACATTTACCGTTTACTGGCAAATGAAACTAGAAGCAGCCTATAAATACTCGCTGTTTTTCAGCCCAGGCTTGCACCATGTTTAACTTTAAGGGTTTTTGTGCAATACAGGGAGTATGGATGGATGTAATGGTGTGCGCACGTTACCACATACAGACATATATAGGGCATATTAACTTGTCTAGATATGGCATCCCAATGAGAAAACCCTCTCTGTGTGTCAATTTGCAGGCCTGTATGGTGAAGGAAACACTGAGCTGTAAGAGAAACGGCTCACCACCACCAGACTGTCAGGGCTCAGCAGGAAGTACCTCCCTATCTACTTCCAGGTCAACCTCAGACGTCATGTGGACCAGATGCCTGCTCTTCGTCTCAATCTTATTTGCTCCCATCGCTGTTGGTAAGATATAACACCACACACCACAGCATGGAATTAAACATACATTACATGCAGTTTGTGACCCAAACAAAAGCAGATGTGCTGTTGATTCAATTATACTTTCACTTTGGAGACAAGTGGTGGTGTCGTGTTGGTTGTATGCTTCTACTTAATGTCTTTATGAGACATTTGCTCTTCCATATATATTGTATGAGTTGGAGAAAACAGTAGCAACCAGTACTGGCTGAAAAAAATGTCAACTCCTTATTATATATTATATATCCTTATTATATATTGAAAATTAATTACAAGTCATTTCTAACAGTAATACATTTCAAGCTCCATCAAAAGTACCTTTAAAAGCCCAATATTGTCACCCAAATGAAATAATGGCCTATGTGATTTTTTGGGGAAAAAACTAAAATCTTTATCAAATGCAGCATGTTTATTAATTATTGCAATCAGGCCTTCATCAAGGCCTTGACAGTGAATGACTGTAGACATGCATAACACATTGTGTGTCAATTATATAACATTACATTGTCTAAGATAATAAACCTTGTGTAACATGTTCAGAGATTCTTAAATTCTCTTGCTTCTTGATGCAGCTGGCAACATGAAAGCCTGGTGAATTTCCCAAGCCAAAGCATTTTATCCTAAAGAATAAAAAAACTTGACTTAGGCAAAAAATAAAATGGACAAATCACCCTCCTCAGTTAGGACATTGGGCATAAAGAGTATGATCCTTTCAACTAAGGAGTAAGGTGATTTTCTCGGCCAAAATCAAAAACATTATTTGTGTGCCTTCATTGTTCAGAATGTTTCCAAAACAATTTTCAAACCTAGAGAAATGTATAATTAAAATTTTTGATATAATATAATCAAGGGCCAGTATAGGACTTAGTCACTCCTTTGCCAACACAATTTTCAATTTTATGCCACATTTTAACAAAGGACTTTTTTACATCTTGGTTGTTTTAATCTATCTTTTGCCGGATGAGGTGTTTTAGTCATGCGGGGATCTTAAGTTACTAAGAGCAACAAGCACAGCGAATATAAGCAGCCTAAAAAAAACCCCAGAAAAAACACCCATTGTGACTGTGAAACTGCTTTATTCAGTGTGTTTACCTTTAATCACCGGGTCCGTTTGTTTTGGAAAGGAGGAGGCATCTGCAGATGATCCGGCTGCTGGTACAAACCTCCTAAACGTTGGAATCTAAAACTGTTAGACAAAAGCTGAGTTAATATTAACATTCTGGCGTCCTCTTTCCTCAGAACGGCATTAGAGAAAGACTGATTTTTATCTTGAAACTGCTCCATTCAGTGTTTTTAACGGTTTTAATAACCGGGTCTGCTTGTTTTGGAGAGAGAGAGAGACCTCTGAGGATAGTTTGGTTTCCGGCAAAAAACCTCTTAACAATGAGCACTGAAGGAATCCTAAGTGGAAGAAGCTGACAGCAGACCAATAAAGACAACGACTCCCATGATCCAAGGCTACTTGATGACATATTGTGCATTTAAAAAACACCAAAGTTGCAACACCCATGTTGCCTTTTGTAGAAATGAGACGTGTTTTAACAAGCAGTAAATAGGCCTTGCTCACAGGTGTTACTGATAACATTAACGATGGTTCTGTTTCATCCATCAGTGTAAAACGGAGCATGTAGCCTACTATACCAGGACCGGATACTGCAGCAGCTAAATGAAATTCAGCCATCATTTACTAGATACTGTGACTGTAAAAAAGAGAATGTAGGCTCGTCAACAGAATGTTGCCAAAGCTGTGGTTAGCTAGCAGGTTTAGAAGATGCAACAAATCTTTGGCACTAGCAAGAGGTGCGCATCTCCTCTAGCTAAGCTAACAGTAGTTTCTCCACTGAAAAGATGAAAGTAAACCCACCCAACCCACCCAAACAAGCCGACCCTCAAAACATCATTACACAATTACAAATTCTTATCTTTTCTTTGCTAGGACTTTGTTGTAGCATGCTAGCCAGCTTGGCATGCTAACCGCTAGGTTGAATCAAAACACAGGCACCGATACTTTGATGCATGACAGACAGGTCCTGGCACGGCAGGTACACACATCCTTGCAGACAAACGTAGCCTTTGTTTGCAAAAAAAAAAAAGGTTTATATCTCTTTCATGAACTGATGAACTGATAAGCAGAAGTGAAAATTCAACTTGCTGTCACGGTACTGAACCTGGTTGCTTGAGTATTGCCAAACTCCGTTAGAACCTGTTTGGAAAATGTACATCACCATTACAATGTGCAGCCCCCAAAACACCATATAAGTCTACACAAAGTATGTTTTACATAAACATTTATTTAGATAGAAAGTGTTTGGCGCATATTGGTGATGTACTATATATACGATACAATATTTATGTTACACAAGACTGATGAGATGAACTTTGACCTTTCAACATGGTGGAGAGCAGTGATAGTGTTGTTAGTTGGTTAGTGTGTAGCATACATGTGACATACATACAAAAAATAGCATTATTGTTTGGTTTTGCTATGGGTTTTACCTGCCATGAGCAAATGCTAGCTAATGTTAGCCGTCAGTCAAGGATAGCTGACAGTAGGGTGCTGTGCAGCGGAATGCAATGTTTTTCACATGAATTTATTTATTTTACTTTTATCTGTAGCCTACCATGTGAAGGCAGCAGAATTCTGGGTCTGCTGTGTTTTACTTCACTACGACAAGAAAAGCACTTGAACACGATTATTGCGGCTTTCCCAATCCTTTAAAAGTCGCTGCAAGGCTGATGTTAGGTCCGGTATATTTCGCATGACGCGCTGATGTTCAGAGTAACGTGATGAGTCCAGATATATTGAAAGTTCAACGTGTTTAATAAGATGAAAATGAATGGCATGTATCATATCACATTTAACTGAAACAAAAAGCGGTCAACAAAAATTACGGCTACCTACACCTGCCTCGCTCCTTTCCCAGTGCAGGTGATTCAGCCACTGATATAACTTCCGTCAATCATCTGCTGACACCCATGTGACCCAAACCACACACATCACCGTGACAACCAGACCAAATAAATCAAACCAAAAATTCTAATATAACAAACAATATATGGCTCCTACAACGATACCAAGATATATATATATATATATATATATATATATATATATATATATATATATATATATATATATATATATATATATATATATATTTGTGAACTTTCAAACAGGGGAAGGTCATATTTGCCATACATCATAAACGTGTTATTTACAGACATCCCAAGTTCCAAAAGGTAATTTCAGGGAGATGTTTGTCGTTTATCAAGATGTTTACCGGAACTTCTGGGAGACTTGGCCCAATGTTAGCATTGTTAGCCATCATGATGCTAGCAGGTCACTCAGACCTAGCCAAGTATGATTGCACTATCGAACAAAAGGTAATTAAAACAAAACAAACAACAATAAGAACTAGGAAACTTTAATATTTACAGAACAATGAAATACGTGAGTGTGATTTATTTACAGTGTAAGAGTGAATTATTTCACTCTGGAAAGGCCAACAAATTTGTCTGAATATCATGCAGCTGAGGTGACGTCATGCAGACATCCCAAGTCTCCAGGAAGTTCTTGAGAGTGGCTCTGTGATGCCCGCGAGTCGGGTAAAATATCACATATTTTATACTATGCAAGAGTTTTTTTTTTTTTATAAATATGCAATGCGAGTGAGAGCGTTCAGGCAAAACAGTAACTCATGTATTATATGTGGATCGCTTCGATTCGATTGCGCAGGCACGCGAGCGAGAGAGACACGATCGATAAACATCTCCCTGAAATGACTGGAACCTGGGGTGTCTGCATTATATAGTTTTGAAACCTGTCAGTCTACATGGTGCTACATGGTGCTTTTCCTCCAATCACCATGCATCACCACTACATTCTGATTTTCCTCCAATCAGCATGCAGACGCTCAGCGTCCAGGCCCCGCCCACACTCCATTGACTCCCAGAGATGCTCAGCGTCCGGGCGGGCTCTAATTTTCAGCATTTATCCAATGGGCGCCGAGTTTCGAGTGATGAAAAAAAAAGCCCCATTCACTCTCAAAGACGCTCAGCGTCTATGGAGAAATGCATTGACCAGAGACCAGGAAGCAGTATGGGAATGTACGGACATGTAATTTATTTATTTCTGATAAGTAGCTGATTCTGAAAGAACTCGTCTTCAAGATGAACATGTTCTAACAGATTTATAGTCAATAAAATGTTAATACAGCTGCACAAATTTGTCCATTTATTTTTGACAGGGCAGGGGAAGTTCAGCTTCCCTTGCAGTCTTAAAGAAATCACCACTGATTTTATATATATATATATATATATATATATATATATATATATATATATATATATATATATATATACTACAAATTGCAGTAATAACTTTACAGCTTTGACTCCTTATCCACCTCCACATAGGCTGACATTTTTCTAATAGAGCCAGAAACACTGCAGATACAAAACCAAGCAAGTAAACATTAATTTACATATATCCCCTATATTATTGCAGTACACATTTATATCATTTTCTCACTTTGCTTCTCACACACACTGTCACACTATGACACATACAGACACACACGCAGCCTCAGTAGGTTGTCTGTGTGTTTCCTTCTCTCCCCTGTGACGGTGGGCTTTGAAGACTCCTAGAGGGAGCTCTGGCCCACTTGGACTTAATCCTATTAATGGCTGCTGTCAATCACACCGTTGTGAGCAAAAAAAAACTGCCTACCACATGTGTGTGCGCACACACACACGCTCCAGCCTGCACTTGTTCACATGCCATCTGACATGCGTGCAACCAGATGATATAGTACTTCAAATGCTGAAATAGAGTACACCCACATGGACACAGATCCTCCTTAAAACACACACACACATGAATTAAAACCACTCGAGTACACACAGGAAGTGCTCACAGACAGCTGCTTAGACACACAAACACTAAGGGCTTTGCTGCAACACTTCTAGAGATGAGTTTCAGTCAGAGGTATTTGCATCAATGTCTAAAGAATAAGTCGAAATATGCAAATCATCCTGTTTATACTTAGCAAGGATTAGTTGAAACAAAGACTGTTTAGGTTGCGGACACACAGCAGCATGCGCTCCATCTTCTCCAGTGAGCTGGGTATAGTCATTATTCAGGCCTATGTGTAGACAAATAAAAGATAAGTCAAATAAACGAACATAAGTTGTTTTTTTTCAGTATATATGTATAAGTGTGTTCAGCATGATGGAGTGAAATTGTTGATCATGCCACAGCTGGAAAAATGAAAATCGCTGCAGATGACGACAAAAAAACTGTGGCAAATACTGATCATGCCTTCCTTATGTTTCAGCAGTCAGTGCAGCATATATGACATTGTCTAGCCTACAATGTCTGTTTGTCTAATATGCAATTAACCTACTTAGAAAGGTCTTCCTGGGTGTAAATACTTATGGCCAATAATGAACAGATATGAATAAGCCACCGTTTTCATTCTTGCTGAAGGACCTGTTGCTGTGGCGATATCGACACAACAGCAGGCTGATTGGAAATAATTTGCGGGTGGTGGCGTCAGACAGGCAGTTGAATGAAATCACGTGGCTAATAAAGTGCTTCGGCAGTTGGAAGAAGGCGTCTGTAGTGTCTGTACATTTGACAGCATTGAAAATCATACCATCAGGATTTCTAAATACCCAGCTATACTGTAATACCTCAATGGCCAAGCCTATTCTAGCCATAATATAAAGGACAACTATCTTTCTATGAGAAATGCACCCAGCCCATAATCAGAAAAAGCCCATAGTCAGAATCGTCCATGAAGTTTTGCTGTCACGACTATACAGTCAATTTACAGCCAATCAGCGGAGAGGTTCATTAATATTAATGAGACAGACACAAAGCAACCTGTTCGTTCTAGAGCTCCAGACAGTAGCTTGAAAGAGGAGACGTTAAACTATACTGAGATGATTTTTGGTAATTAAAACCACAGAAATCGCTTGTTGACCGGCGTGCAGTAAACAGTGCAAAGACGCTGCTGCTACGATGCCTATGATCATTGTAATGACTAAACATGTCAATCTGTGCTGTGGTGCGGTTAAAGCTCTTTTAATAGTTTCTGCAATTTATTCATTGCTTGAAGCAAGTTTCATAGATTTTGCACATCTCTGAGTGTGGGGATGGTTCTCCTGTCATTGCATCAGCATCCAAAGCAAGCCTTGAGTTGGAGAGCAGTGGTCTTTGTATATAGAACATGAACAGTTTTTAGATAACAGTTTGGATCAAGAGGAATAAGCTACATCAAGTGATACTTGTTAGGATTAATTCATTGCTGGGCCTGGTCTTTTCATGTGATTAAAAAAAAAAACCTCTGAATATTAAAAAATATTCTTTTAAATATATTTAAATATATTTCACATAAAAATATCTTCTATCTAGAGCTTTTTGCTCTAACTCAGAGCACCCACATTTTCCACCGCTAACCACGGCCAAACGCTTTGGCAGCACAAATGAGAGATCACCTTTTAAATCTCTCTCCTCTTCCTCCCTCACCCTTTCCTTCTCCTCCTTTCTATCCATCCACCTCTTTCGCCACTCTCTTGTTCTTGGCCCAAATGTAAAAATCGATATCCTTTTGTTTCAGCCCCCTGAGGCAATGAGCGTGTCTGAATAAGATTGTCTGAACTGTTCGTCCCTGCCAAGTTTCTGTCACTACTTACACAACTAATGACAGACACATTAACATGCGCTCGGCAGCCCTTGCACGTCATTGGGCGCGTTGCGAAGACGGCGAGCTAAATAATCGGCACGTGCCGTATGTGTGATTGTGTGTGTGCCTGTGTCGAGAGGCGCCGCGTGACTGCTGCGCATTTGTTTATTTGCAGAAAGTGACAGAAATATGTGTGGAGCGAGTCCTTTGGGAGCACAGCATGGTTTTATAGGCAAGGCCACTGATAAAAAACACTGTAGATCAATTAAAAGGTGACAGACGAGACAGGACAGTGTGTGCGAGTCAGAGTGTTTACTGCTGTTTATGAAGGCAGAGTGGATTTTAATTGGAATACAGATAGACCCCTTGTTTGAATCGTGCATGAGTGTGTGTTTGTGTCATTATGCTCTCTTTATGCCCAGCGGGGACCCTGTAAGGCAACGCTGTAAGACATCGGATCCAAAGCCAGTCTAGACAGCTACCTACTGTGTATTGATTCCAGCACGCTTCAATTAACCCCCTCCCCAGAAATTTACATTCATGCTCACGAAGGCAGACATGATATAGCCATTGAAAACTAATTAAACTAACACTTAAATAATGACCCACTGCCCTCAGCTCTCCCTTCTCACGTCCCCAATGAAAAAAACACATGACGTGGCTGAAATTTTCAGGCACTGAAAGCTCAAGGTCTAATCATAACCTACTGACCTCCTGATATATATATATATATATATATATATATATATATATATATATATATATATATATATGTGTGTGTGTGTGTGTGTGTGTGTGTGTGTGTGTGTGTGTGTGTGTGTGTGTGAGTCTATTAGAGGACATTTTCAGTAAATGTCATTTATATATCAGTCTTATCTCTGAGCTAGGCCTGCCATTATCAATGTAGTGCCCTCAAGTACCACACTGATATCGCCTACAGGAACAGTGAATGTCTGCCTATACATGCCATAACTCAAAAGCATTTGCGTGTGTGTGTTATGTGCGTGCGCACTCGTGTGTGTACGTGTGTGTGAAGGGCAGTATTAAGTAGAGCTCGGGCAGAGTGTCATTGAGCTCATTCAGATTCTTTGCTGCATTCGTGTAACCATGACGCTCCTCCAGCCAATAAGAGAGCCATGGGAGGGAGGATGGGGTTGCTATGGTTACTGTGACAGTGAGAGCAAGGAAGGTGGTGCTGTGCCTCCTCTTTTCTGGGATGTTGTAGGTAGTCGTCTGTTCACTGTGTGCCTTCATAGAAACATGAATGTGTGCATGTGGTATAATATGCGCATGTGTGAGGAAAACGGTGGAAGACCTTGACAGGATGTATTCCTGAACAAAAACCAAAAGTGACATTGAACAACAAGGAGCCATAGTGAATGGGCTTACAGCTGCAGGTTACATGCATTCATTTTGGACAGATTTAATATACTTGATTTGTTTATGTGACTGGGACTGTGCGCATATTTCTAATGCACAAAGATATAACCTTCTCAAATATTGTTGGTGCCATGCGATTCAAAAGTTCTGTAAAAATTCAACAATCAAGTTTAAATTACAAATAAGGCTGGGTGATATAGGTAGAGTACAACCCAAGTGAACACCTCAGCAGGCGATCTATCAAGGGACAATCAGTGATGCTCCCTGGGATCGCTGCTCACAAACAGAGAATAACAACATCCAAGTTACACAACAACAACTGAAATCCCTTGAAACACCCAGGCCCACATCATCAATATTACAGCACTCCACTCTAATCACAAGATGAGACAATACAGTGTGTATCTAAAGTGAAAAGACATCATGTATGTATATATATATATATATATATATATATATATATATATATACTGTAATAATTTGTCAGACATAATATTTCATATTTCATTATATTGGACATGGCCAGTGGTGATATTGTATTTGTTATCAATGGATCTCTGAATATTCTCCGCAGCAGTAAAGCTGCCAGGCAATTACTCTTTATCTAGACTGATATATAAAACAGCCAACTGCAAAACAGTAATTATAGTTTACTCGCAACAGTGGACATGAACGCATAAGTCTTCTGCAAGTCTATTGTTTTCATTTTGTGTGAATAATAAGTCGATATGACAAGTAGTACAAATGTAATTGAACACTATCTGTGCTTTTTAAAATTTGGGCCTCCGGTGTGACACATTTTAAAGTCTAATAGAAACGCTAATCCTCACGTCAAGCAAAATCTTTATGTCGGCGTTCGTGTTTGTGTGTCCAGCCTCCAGCCGTGCCCCGATCCCCATGGCAGTGGTGCGCAGGGAGCTGTCCTGTGAGTCCTACCCCATAGAGCTTCGCTGCCCAGGCACAGACGTCATCATGATCGAGAGCGCCAACTACGGCCGCACCGACGACAAGATCTGCGATTCGGACCCCGCCCAGATGGAGAACACTAGATGCTACTTGCCCGACGCGTACAAGATCATGTCGCTCAGGTTAGTGAGTGTGTGTGTGTGTGTGTGTATTTGAGTGAGCGTGTGACATGGAAAGTACAACAGCATGTGAGAGTGTGAACTCTAGTGCTGCCATGTGCCTGTAGAGTAATTTTCATCATGCTGGAAATTTACCTCGAATCTCACATTTTCTGACACAGTGCAATTTTTAACATCCCGCAATGATCATTTTAACTCAAACCATCTTCACACCATAAGACAGTACTTGTGAAAATATGCACCTATCAAAAAATTTTAATATGATCTAAAAACACTGATATGACACTTATGAAATGTTGACATTCACTGATTCCATGGTTTGCAGAAAGGTGAACTGTAAACATTTCTCTCTGGCGGCTAGGTTGCAGAGACAGATACAGTACCTCTCGGTCCCAAGCATCCGAGTTACACTAGGTGCCATGTCGATTGAGTATTCATTCTCATAAGTGCATCAGGGCCAATTTCTGCACTACTCATATGCTAATTAACTTTCACAAAGTTGAGAGAAAACAACACAAAAAAATGACACACCTATCAACCTTACTGTAAAATGGAAGAATGATGATGATATGTAGAAATCATGGAGGCCAAACCCATGTAGGTTTTTATTTTTTTTTTTTGGGATATATTAATTTAATCATACATTATTACACACAATTAAAATGTTACAATCCAAACACATGGGCGAAAATACATCAATTCCATCTTTTTTGACCAAACTCAAAATGTATTGTTCTATTGTTCTTTAACCAAACTCATAACAGTTACATCATTCTTTATTCTAACTCAGAATACATAATTTTCCTCATTCTTTAACCAAACTCAGAATACATAATTTCCATCATTATTTCTTCTAAGTCAGAATACATCATTTTCGTCGTTCTTTAACCATCCTAACACAGTGGCACGATTTACATCAATTTATAGTTGTCAATAGTATAATTATGTATTGCCACAGGTTTCATCATCTAATTTGTTCCATAGCACGCAGAATATCAGCACATTGGAAATGAACATAAGCGCATTGAAATGTGAAAATGCATACTCATTCTTTTTTTTTTAATAATACGGCAATCCGATGTTTACTTTTCTGCTATGAGATGCTAACAAATATATTAGGTTATGTCTTAGGTCTTATAAATTGAACATGGATACTTAGCTTGCAGTGTGACATTTAAATATGACCAGTAGAAGAAGTAGTAATAGAAACTGATCAACTAAAATAAAAAAGGAAAATATTATATATATATATATATATATATATATATATATATATATATATATATATATATATATATATATATATATATATATATATATATATATATATCAAGAGTGTGTGTGCCCCACAATAGACTGGCGACCTGTCTGGAATTGGCTCCAGCAGACCCCCATGACCCTAGTGAGGAATAAACGGGTATAGAAAAAGAACAGATGGATGTTCATGTTGTCACACTCTTATCATGATGCTGGCAGCACTGTTATGAATGTGCTGGAGCTTCAGAATGCTCACAGCAGTCCAGTCTTGAGTAGATAAAGGCATGGACAAGTTCATTCATATCTGTCAGAGTTTGAAGGGGCAGAGTTTAGAGATGTGGGAGTTGGTAGAAAGAGGTTTACTGTACATTGATGTCTTATATCAAGAAACTGCTGAGGGTCAAACCTAATACCCAGATTAGTGACTGAAGAGGACAGAGCAATGTCCTGACTGTCAAAAGTACGATAAGCTATGTGGGACATGACTGAATCTTCAGTTTTGACACTGCATCTTTAACTGCAGGAAATTTGTGCCTCCAAAGAGGTCGGTGTGTATAAGGTGGTCCTGGAGCTCAGAAGCAACCAACTTTCCCAACACCTTGAAAGCAGAAAGGTCAATGAAAGGGGGAAGCAAAGAGGATGGGCTGTACTCATAGTTGGGGAAGATGATTGTGGCTTCAGTAGATGATGCATGGTGTGAAAAGGGTGCTTAAGGTTGCCAGGATTGTTATTAATGAGGTGAGAATAGAACTATGATCAAGCAGCTGTAAGGGACTTTGAGAAAGACCTTTGATGTTCGCAGGAGGCCAGTTTATAGACAGCAAGCCCAGCACATCTGAGGCGTTGTTTCAGGATGTGTCCAGCTGTTTTTATTTTCCACAGGTCATGAGTGAACCAAAGAGCGGAGCATAAAAAATTGACTTCAAGCATCTTGACAGGAGCATGAAGATCAAAGACACTGCTGCTCAAAGATGTATTGTAGAGTGCCACTAGTACATTCACTGATGCAGATGCTGGGCAGGAGATGTGCTGGAGGTACACAGTCATGACAACTTGATCAGGGCTGGCTGTTTCAGTTCTGAAAGAGCTTCTGAAGCTGAGTTTAATTTCATTTACTCCCCCTTGTGATAGGACTCACCCAAATCATTGAACAGTAGTATATTGATGGGGCAGAGTCAGTGATGACCAGGTCAAATGTACACCCGCGGGTGAAGGTAGGGACGTCCATATGCTAAAATGACAGGAGGAATAGTCAAGATGCACAGTAGATTCATGACAGCGTTGGTTGACACAGAGCAGAGCGAGGTAAGGAAATCATGAATCTCAAAGAGGAAAGTTGAGTTTGTTTTAACAGGGCAGTAGATGAATAGCACCGTCATAGAGCATGGATGTTTTTGCACTGGTAGTGGAGACCGTTTCAGTTCAGCCTGCTGTATGATTGCTAAACCACCACCATGGCCAGAGCTGCAGGCTTTTTCCATGTAACCATAGCCAGGAGGCAGGCCTCATTAACGATGAATAGTTTTAAGCCAGGATTTCTGTTAGGCACATGAAATCAAGCCCTTTGTCCAATATGTGGTCATGTATGAGGAGGGATTAGGGTGGTGAGAGATAATCATTTCACAGTGGCAGGAGACAGCGCAGAGTATGGAAGTCTGCAATATACTGTGATCCACTCCATATCATCTGGTATAGGGCATGATGTTTCGAGCAATGACCCCCAAGAAGTTGGTTTTGCTTTCATATTCAACATATATATATATTTAAATCTCATGCTCTTTTTCGACTGTAATCAAGTTTAGCTGTAGCTGTGTAGCAGTGTAGGACGTCCTGATTAAGGCAGTTGTGTCGTAGTCTGGAGATCATTACAGTAAACGTAAGGAGAGCTCCACGTTATAGCAAAAACCCGGTAACTTGAGTCTGTCAGTGACAGAGCAGCTCTGGGTGATTATCGCCCTGATAGAGTGCAGCAGAGCCCGATGGGGTTTTGTGGCTCACCTGAGGCTGCAGGCTGGAGGAGGAGACAGATGTTGTCTTCGATAGAAGAGGATCCCAGTGGAACGGGTACATTACGTTGAATAATCCAAAATCCATGACTCCCAGTAAAGAAGATAGGCAGTACTTTACTTTGGTTAATCCAAAGTCCACCGGTTCGATATAGTGCATTCCATCACATAAGCAGTGAAATTCCCAGTCTATTGTCTATTTAGCAGAGAGAAGCATCAGAGCGGGGTGGAAGCCAGTTTGCGGCAGCACTGTGCACTAGCGTTCCCTTGTAATGCAGAGTAGCTTCTCCCACCACAACACAAACACCAAAAATAATAAAATAATGGCAGAACAAACTACGGCGGTGAGGGAAAAGCAATGCTCTGCATAATGAGAATATATATGGGTAGAATGGATATAAATAATGCATTACAGTCACCATTAGTAACTTTATCTTTCAGATCACATGTTACCGCTCTTTCTTGCTGTCCTATTATTTTCTTTCATCTTTTTTTCCTTTCTTTATAAATATTGCGGTCTGATTTGTCTCTGTCAAACCACCTGTCTGTGTCATGTGGCAACGCTCTGATTGCGATTGCTTTGGCCTGGCTTGGTCTCTCCTCTCACTCTGGCAGCTGCAGCATGTGTGGCTACTCTCCTGCAGCTTTTGCCATCCATAATTTATAATTCATACACACACACACGCAGCATGTGCCACACATACACTGCCCAGGGGCTACACCAGACTTTAAGCTCCAATTAGCAGAGCCAGAGGCCAAACTTAATCTTGAGGGATTCTCCGTGGAGGCGACTCAGACTGGAAACAACAGTTTATCACTTATAATGTCCATTTGTGAGTGTGAGTGTGTGGGTTCGTGTTGCATGAGGCTGCGAGGGAGCCTTTTTGTGTGTCTGTGTGCCAAGCCCAGCAAACCTTTAAATACAACAGCGTTGCAAATGTACACACACAATGAGGTATGTGTTTGTGCACTTGTTGTTGCGTCTTGAATTCTGCATTTGGGCTTCTGCATTTTACAACGGGTTTGTGTCTGTGTGCATTAAGCCCCGTCCAATTCTCATGCACCACTCTCCTTCAGTCTACTTCAGCCTGTCTGGTTTCCACTCTCTCATTCCCTCTATGTCTGTATCGTCTCTGGCTTTCAAGCCAAGCTCAACTGGCTGATAAAATCAGAGCATGTTCCGCTTGCCCAGTGTTTCCTCGGTATCACATTCTCTCTTTGTTTTCTTCTCTACCACTCTCCAGGGCCGGGGAGTATGTGCGTGTGTGTACGTGCGCATGCACGTGTGTGCGCATGCATGCATATGTTTGTGCGTGCACCCATACCACATAATTGGTCTTGATATCAAAGCCTCATATCTCCGGAGGGTCTCACAAGGCTTCTCAGGCAACCTAGAGAGGACCTGATATCGCAGCATTTCCCAGATTATCTCCCCATTGGGATACACTGGGTTGAAGGGGAAATGAAGCCGTGGCCATGAAAGTTACGCTTAATCCGTTTTAGCGATATCCTGGCCTCAGTTCAATGACTCACTCCGTTTTATCAGGTTTTGAAGTGAAGTGTCTCCATTTCAAAATGGCTTCTGAGCATTCTTTGTTTTAAGGTCGGCTGCAGCTCACTTTCCGTTGTTTTGCCGAGGATCCTTTGTAAATTTCAAAGCGGCCATGTTGGTTACTGCTGGGCGTGGTAAGGTTGGCTTGTACATCAAAATGTCACTGGGGAGAGTTACATCACGGCAACAGAAGCATTTGAAGGTTTGTGCTCAATGCTGCACAGGGAGGGTGCCGCTGGCCCCAATGGTGGGATGACTGCGAGTTATAGTGATCTATTGACATAAAAGTGACTTGATGGCTTCTACAGAGATGCTTCACAATGCACTACTTGTCCCTTACTGATACTTGAGTGCTTCATGGACCAAGCACCTTTCAGCACTCCCTCCCTCTCTCTCTCTCTCATGCTTTCAATTCTCACACATGCATTCAGCCACTTGTGGCGGTGAGTGTGGACACTGAAGAATGTGTCGACGGTGCACACAGGCACACAAAATTTATTTTGCCACCTCTGCCACAGCTACCATGTTAGAAAATTACTTCGGGACTTTCCCCCGACACCTCCACACTGCCTTTCACCTTGGTTGCCCTTCTCCCTTTCTTTCCCTTTCCTCTCCTACCTCTATTGCCTTCCCATTTTCTATCCCTTCATATCTTGAAGAAGTCCCTCAACACAAAGTGAAACCGCTTTGACAAGACAGACAAGGGTAGGGAGTTGTTCTCCCTTCTCTTCCACTACCCCCCACCCCCCCATCCCCCCGCCCCCTTGCTTTTGGAAGTGTTAAATAATAACATGCTTCATTTATTATTCTCCTATCTGTCATTCTCGATATCTCCATTTCTGTCACTCCATTTCCATTTTTCCCCCCTTCTCTCTTTTTCATTCCTAAAATTGTTTCTCACATCGTGCTTCTCACCCTCACTGTCACTTTTCTCCCTCACCATCTGTTTTAGTTTTCATCGCGCCCTTTCCTGTTTTTCCATTCACTTTTTTTTTCTTTTTGCAGCTCAGGGGGTGGGGGGGAGACGTGAGGTTGAGGCTGAAGTGCAGGGGCTCATGGAGAGCAGCATATTGCCTTTATTTTCATTTGTCCTTATCTTGACCAAATGTCTGGCACACACAATGTTTCAGGGTTAAAGGAAAAACGAGCCTGGTCCCTGGACTATATCCTCAACTGAAGTGGCCCCGGGAATCTATAGGTGCACTATCTTTATAAAACAACACAAATGTGCACCAGCCCTGTGTGCACACACACCAATGAATACACATGCATGCATGAACATGCTTGCTCGCTCATGCATGCATGCTCATGCACACAAACACACACTCAGAGGGAAATATAGAGTTGCTCATCAGTTTCTCGGGCTTAGTCAACTTCTTCTGGCAGCCTGTCTCTTCAGTATAGAGTCTTAGCCGTCAAAGAAACAAGCTAGTCTGCTAGTGTGTTTTAAGAGATTGTGTGTGTATGCCTGTGTGCGAATGCATACATATATAGTTGTGTGCTTTTGTGTGTGTGCGTTTGAGTGTATGTGTGTGTGAGCAAGCGAGCACCAGCGCGTTTGAACCATTCACACGGGAGACTGTAAAGAAACCTCTGAAGTTCTTTTCCTTTGACTCTCTGAATTATAGAAAACCACTTGAATCATAGACTGCAATCTAGTGGGACCAATGTGCTGCAGTCAAGGACTGTGTAACCACTGAACTATGCCATACAGTATTTTTTTTTTGTCCCAGGTATACCTGGGTTTAATCTGTTTCTCTAAACATAGAAGAAGGGAGGAGAAACAAATAATGACAGAGATACAGATAAATAAAAGATCTAAACCTTACATAAATCTTACATTTTTGATTATTATTCCAGTCCAAAGACTAACAAAAACTATATTATCTGATAAATTGGAAGTTTTTCTCTGGGGCAGCTGAGGTTATGACTATATCTTATTATATACGGTTACGTTATCAGCCCAGTAAGTGGCTGTTATCAGTTGTCATTGCTGCCATTATAATGCTTCAGGTGGGTTGATATACTGTATGCACCCACTTGTAGGTGCATATATCAACACAGCAGACAGACCCAGAGGCATCCAGGGGACCCTGTTCTCCCAACTGGAAAACCCTCACTTCCACATTTGAGCTTGCTCTCCTTTCAACCATCCACTCCCACACAGGAGATAAAACTGACAGACTCAACAACTTTGCCAAAACACAAGTGCTGTACATTAATGCCACCCCCACAGCACCCATCCCTGTGAATCAGAAAACACTTGAATTTGTAGATTTCACCTACATAGGCTGGTGCATAAGTAGACGACAAGGCCCAAAAAGACATCAAAGCAAGGCTGGGAAAGGCTGGAGGTGCCTTCTCCCAACTATGTTTCATTTGGAGGTACAAGAAAGAAGTCTTAAAATTAAAACAAAGATGCTCTTGTACAACAGGAACTTTAAGTCTGTTCTGCTGTATGGTTCTAGCAAGTAGAGAGCTAGAAAGTGGTCAAAACAGACATGAGGAGAGTGGAAGTGTTGCACAATGGATGCCTCAGACAAATACGAATCATGAAATATCCGACCGTCAGCTTACAAGAAAACAGGTAGACAAAGCATCAACAAGGAAATTACATGCAGACATTTGAAATAGCTGGGACATGAACTAAGAATGGAGTGAGACTGGATCACAAAAGTTTCTTTAAGATGGACAGGCAAATAAAAAGTGGAGAGGCCCAAAACCACTTGGTGGAGAACTGTGACACAAGAGCTGGAACAGATGAACCTGACAACATGCTGCGAAGGACCGAAAGCTATGGAGAGAGCTTACTGAAGCCTTATGTCCTAGAGGCGATAACGAAGAGTACCACAAATGGTGTGATAATGCTGTGGTTAAGGTCTGGTTAGCTTTATGCACAAAAACACTCAGAATAGGCTCAGGAGAAAATCTGAGTTTGGGTAAAAGTTTGGGTATCACTTCAAACACGGTTAAACATGGCAACTATCGCAATAAAATGCGTTGATGCTCAGATGTTACAGTAAGAATGGGAAGTGAACAGTGATCTTGAACAGTTTTCTCCTGCTGCTTCAGTAAATGTAAGTATCCACAGTAACTATGCTATCCATCCATAAGGAAGTGAGCTCATATTAATGTCATCTGACATTGGCCGATCTCCCAGGGTCATAGGTAATACGGCCACTAGATGGCGGTTGTAACTCTAAGGTGACATCCAGCTTACTGCCTAATGAGCCAATTAGGAGGTAGAGCAGGGCCCCTCACATCTATGGGTCCTGGTGACAACTAATAATGGCAATTTAACTGGCTGAAAACATAGCGGGTGACTTTTTCTACCTATATCTCTTCATTTTTCTTCTTTCCTTCGTCCATTAACTATCCCATTTCGCACCGAATGAGGTCATATCTGGAAATGTCCTACTTAATGTGTGCACGTACATGTCTCATGCGTGTATGCATGTGTGTGTGTGTGTGTGCTGCTACCCTCATATAGTCACTACAGTTACAGAAGATGCCCCGCGGCACCCTGGGGGCCCAACTGTCACCCTTGCTCAGTGCGGTAATTAGGGCCCACACACATACATGTGCATGTACACACAGACACACACAGATAGATGTGCATACTGTATAGAGAACGGACACTAAAGTCGGAATGCACATTAGAAATGACAGATTCCGGCACACGGTCATCCCTGAAACACATATACAGAAAGTTTCCTTCACACATGTGACAGCGATGAACACAAATATTCCTTTGTAATATCCTCATCATGTAACACTTCAGTCGCTCACACACAGCCACGTCCTCCTCCATCCTCCTTCCTCCCACTGCTCCTGACCACGCATGCACATACATCCACCATGAGTGACAGTTGTGCTGTTCTCACTTAAACCTCTGCATTTCCACACATCGGTCTCCACTGTCTGACCCTTTCCCTCCTGTCACCACGGCTCTGCTAACCTTAGTTATCATGCTTCACCAAGCACCTAAGCTACATGGCTGCCTGAGAATGGTTTGAGAATGGTCTAGACGCCACAGACTCACTCTCTCTCTCTCTCTTTCTCTCTCTCTCTCCTCCACATACACACGCAGTCTGACACATCCAGAGTGAGTCACCGCCTCAGATACGCTAGCATGTAGACAGACTTGACTTTCTGACTGACTCGATACTTGACATTGACATGTAAGCACGGGACCAGACCAGGAGACTAGTAACAGCCCTCTGCCCCCTGCATTGTACGTTATTTATTTATTTCATAGAGAGACAGCATGCGCTGACTTTTGATCATTTACATGAAATGAACTGTCGCACCGGATTTATCAAGGTGCTTATTTCCATACAGCCCTAGAGTCAACAAGAGGATGCAATAAATATGATATAGTACAATACGGATTAGAATAAACATACATGCCTTACGCAGTAAACACAATAGGTGCACATTGCACAATACAAAATACACTGCAAAATTAACAATACATTAGGGCTGTCAATCAATTAAAAATACTAATTAAATACACAATGTTCTGAAATGAATTGTGATTAATAACAATAAGTGATTAATCATTTTATTTAAGAGAGTAGCTTGTAATAATAATATTAAATGGGAAATCACAAGTTTATTTAAATTGCCTATTTATGCATATTCATGAACATCTTTTTTTTTACTACATATTGTCAATAAAAGCACGAGGCCAATGACTCTCAGTTTGAAAGGCAGATTTCTCATCTACACTTTTGAAATAATAACAAAACGCTGGCTTTTAAAGCACAGTTTTAAAGAAATTGAACACTTCTTCGAGAGCAATCATTTCTCATATGCAATAATATAAATAATAATACAAAAATGAATGCACATTTATTTATAGTACAGTCACATCATTTTGTTAACAGCTAAACAACTTGTTTAAACTGTGGAGGTGTGACAGACAAATGCACATAGGGACACGCAGCTTTAAGCCTGAGAGAAACACAGGGATGTCAGCAGAGGAATGTTGCTAGGTGGAATCAGGAGGAAGACTCCCTGTGTGTGTCCTGTAATCGGACGACGTGGAAGTTGCCATGGTAACCGGTCGAAGAGGAGAGAGGAGGAGAGGAGAAATGGTGGAGCTCAGGAACTGTACTTGGCCGTCATCTTATTTATCATAATAGAGGCTATAATGTGTTTGTGTGTATTATTTGTGTGAACAAACTTGTGACATCATCAGTGCTGTCAAAATGATCATGAACATTGTTGCTATTATATTTTCAAAATTGCTATGAACCGTCATTTCAGTCCTGTAGTCACATTTTCAAAACTTTCAGCGCATCAACCTGTGTGGGCTGTGAGATTAACACATTTATTATTTCTTTGACACAAAATGCATACCAATGAACTTCTTTTACACACAAGCTTAATCAAGACCATAACAATGGATTTCCACTGCCAAATTTCCAAACGCTTTCACACTGTAAGTCAGAACAGATAACTTCATGTTCTAAACCTGATTTATACGCTCAAGTTGAAGGGAACAACAGTTCACATTGTAGACTGAAACAAAAAACATATGTCCAGTATTTGATTTCATTGCTATTGAGAAACAGTTGATTTGAAATGGATCAATCACTGCTGATTCCCATCTAGGAAACACACTCAGGTGTTGAGATTCTTTCAACCATGGATGTGTATTTAAAAAGAGGACCTGTCATGTGTGGATAAAAAAAACAATATAGAGCAATGGAAAGAAAAAACAGTTGGATGAGGAAAACCAGGACAAGGGAGATAAGTTGAACAAAGACATGGAAGTAGAGTAAAACTGAAATAAAGGCCAGAGCTAGAGGACCCTGTATTTTTATTTTTTTTTCTTCTTCTTCTTTTTTTCTTTTGTGCCTTTTTCTGTTTGTATATTTTGTATTTTCACACAATGGTGACCAGCTGCTATATCACATATTTTTGTTCTCTTCCAGTAATTTCCCTGTTGCAAATGAAGCCTTTACAGCAGCAATTCTGTCACTTACTGTCTTCTTTCTGTTCATTGTATGAAGCCTCTCTGAGATGGGTCATTCACTTTTATTGAATGTTTGCAAAAAGAAAAAAAAAGACATTTACGAAACTCAACAAAAGAAAATTGTGGAGAGGCTTCAAAAGAAACTGCAGTGAAAAGACAATTTATGATCAATATATATTGTCTGTTGTATAAGGGTAGGACTGAAACATGTAAATTAATGCAGTTTCTGTAACTCCAATACCTGTTAGTGTGTTTATTGCATGTGCTGTGATTGACTAAATGTTCCTGTTGGTAGAGACATTTGTTTCTAAAGAATTATTTGATTTGAGATGTGTTTGCAGTGTTTTAGTAGACTTTTAGCAATTGTGAAAAAAATCATAATTATTTTATTAACTTGAATAACGCATTATTGTTACTACTATTGTTACTACAACCTAATGCATCCATTGGTACCAACCAAGCGATGGAGGTTAAAAAATGATCCAAGCATTGTCTGAACTCTGTGTCTTCATGTGTGAATCAGTTCTGACTATTGTTACCTTGTTTAAATTCAACCGGCGCTTGAAAATGCACACATTTATTGTTGTTAATAGTATTAGTGCATATAAGAAATGATTCCCTTCTACGCTGTTTTGAATTCAGCTGCCTTTCAAAAGGCTGGTTATTTATTATTATTTCTGTTATTGCAGATAACAAATTTGCCTTTCAATCTTGCTTCTGATTTTGAGCGCCTTGATGGTTTATTGAAAATCTGTAGTTCAGAGGAGAGAATCTGTGTTGAATTTAAATCTACTTCCTTTGTGTTCATATTACATGAATTTAGTGATTCAACATTTAAATATCCAATATTACAAGAAGGAAAAGCAATTAATCTTGACTAATCATAGCAAATTGTGCGATTAATTAGTTAATATTTTGAAATTGATTGACAGCCCTAGATATTATTAATAAGTTTTGTTATAACACAATTAAATTAATAAATCATTTTCCCTAAAATAATTATTTATTATTTTATGCTAAGAAAATGATGGTACAAATAAATTCATTTTAGAAGCTGAATTAACATGCGTCATGTATATAATTAGGATATATGCTCATTAAATTTGGCATTACTGTAAAAAAATCTCCAGTAGCCATATTAAAATCAGATTTCTCTTTCCTGACAATTTTTCCTACACATATAATTGTTTTCTTAACAATGTCACAGGCTGCAGAAATATATTCTTATTAATTGGCTTTCAGATGCTCTTAATGTATATGCGGAAAGGTAACTGCATATATATATATATATATATATATATATATATATATATATATATATATATAGCATGTTGTATATCAAGTATTAAATTGTCATCATTCTCAGAAAGATTGTGTGAAAAATGTGTGAGAGTGACATCCTCCAGCCAAATATTAATAATGTAACACATTTCAAAGCTTTTTTCCCAGTTGGGAAAACATTATTTTACCTGTGGCTCGTCTGACAGGCTGTTCCAGAGCTGACAGAAAATGGATTCAGGCACCACACAGGACTGTGTTGGTGTTTTGTTTGTGTATACAGGTGCATGTGTGCGTGCATGCGTGCGTTTGCAGGAGAAGAGAAAGATCTGTCATTTCTTCATACCTGCAAGTATGCTGTGGTTGGTACAGGATGTGATTCTTCTCACAAACACACACCTGTCTGTTGCTCGCTTCCTCTTTACCTATGTCAATTACAAGACCTGCATCACTGTTCAATTACTTACAGAGCCGGTTCCGCTGCATCCGTCTATCATTTCTATTCCTCCGGTTAAGGCTTCCATTCTTATAGCTCCATTTATCCATCTCCAAACTGTATGTGTGTATATAACTATGTCAGGGAGCTAATAAAGCAGAAATGAGGCCAGTAGCAGTGGAATCTTATATGTGATGTGTGTGTATGAGAGATAGAGGCCTAACGGCGTATATCCTGTAGCGGGATACAGTAAGTATCCTCCGTCTGCTGTCAAATGGGTTTTCTGAACTCCCACAGGACCCATAGAGCTCTGTTAAATCAGCTCTCCCCCTTCCTTTTCTTATTTTCGCAATCTATCTTTTATTTTATGTTTTTCCAATTGCTCTACTCCCTCCATTTAATTTTTCCAATTCTTTTCAGAATGTGTTACAATCTATCATTTTTTACCTTTGGGAATATTTGGAGGCTTCAAGAAAGGAACATTTTTCAAAACAGCGTTCATTATATTATTACGGATAATTTGGACTATAGATATAGTGTACATCGTAGTGTTATAATCTAGTATATTAAATGACAATAAACAGTGGAGGAAATATATGGAAATGTCATTATATCATCAGATTTAGACAGGACAGAGGATAAACAAAATATATTTTTGATTTAAGAAAAGGCAAATGTGGTTACAGGGCGAACGCAATCATGTGATAAATAACTGAATATGGCTAAGCAGTTTGATATCAGCTCCTTTACCTTTCCTACTTTATGCTTTTATTTCAAATCATTTCAGACACTGCATCAAATATCACCTCCATACAGTTGGCTGCCTGATTCTGGCTTGAAAAATGTGTCCATCTGTCAAACAAAGCATGCTTTTCCAGTCTATTTTCTAAAAGTTACCTTACAGTGAACAAGCTGAGAAAAATAGGATAGTGACAATATACGCACCATGAATCCATTTCACATGTCGGCCATTGCAGAACACTCCCAGGGAGCTCTGTGGGGAGATATCTCCATGTGCCGAACCATCAATGCTCCTCATGCTGTGGAAGGAGAAGCAGGGATACGGTATTCAGTAATACAGTTATAAAACAAGGTGTAAGGCAAGTCTGGAATGGAAATCTCTTGCTCCCACAATCTGGACCTAAAGCTCAGTCCGAGCTAGTTCGAGTCAGTCTTTTTCTTATTTTGACCTGATAAAATCAAACATGTTTAATATTAATGGAGGTTTTTAAGTCTTGGCTTGGGCGAATGAAGTTGACTGTGAGTGAGGCGAGTTCTCTCCAGCCCTAAACAGGCAGCAGCAAAACGGGCTGTTACTAATGTAATAGCTGCAAAAACCTCAAACACAGTCACACACACGCGGTGAAGACAGGCAGTGAATTAACAGTGTTATAAGTCAGTGTTTAATTGGACGTATATCTGATCCACCGTCCAGCACTTGTTTTAGTGATTAATCTTCATTTTTGAAGTGCTTCGCCTCTCATTTCTTCTGGTAGAATAGCACAGCTTAACCAACTGTGTTTTTCCAGACACATAAGGAATCAATTATGTCATATTTCTTAAGGGAGTTATATATATATATATATATATATATATATATATATATATATATATATATATATATATATATATATATATGGTTTATAGTTTAATAATGTGTGTTGATTACTGATTGTGGCTGATCAGTTACTCAGTTTCTATCAGCAGTATACAGTAAATATTGCCCAAAACAGTTCATGTGTACTAAAAAAACAAAAACAAATATAAAATAATAGTTAAATGGAAATGTGTTCATAAGAGGAGCAATCACCCTGTCTATTGTTTCTCTTCACAGTTGTTGTCTGAATTAATTAATGAATAAATTAACATCATCATTTTGGCTGGTTTTGCAGAGAAAAAAAAAACTCCTGCATACACAAGGGCAGCTGTGGCCAAAAGCTGCTTCTATTTCTGCTCCATTGTTCAACAGTTTTTATTATTGTACATTTACAGCAGGAACAGGGATAATCTCAAAAGGAATCTCCTTGTAGTCTTGAAAATACCCCCCGCCCGCAGGTTTTCCACTCTTTGCAAAATCTTATATTCTGTGGCACATTAGGTTAGAGGGAGTCAGACTTTAGTCTTTTAGTGTCTGGGCAGACATAAGACAACTTGTCCCCCATTACAGCAGTTGGTGCAACAAATTGAAATCTTCATAATTTTAACTGTACTGATTACTTTGGGAGCACCGGGAAAAAAAGGGCCAGAAAAAGCCTCCAAGCACAGCAGTGCAGGTACTTACATTACATCATAACTTGGTTTTGTCCATATTCATAAAACACTTTCCTCTCTGCCCTGCTGTTATTACAGATGTGTCTGAACTAGCCCTCTTCATTCGCCCACGGACTTCTCCTGACAAGCTGTGAAATTTAGCCAATAACAATCGAGGGATTATGGGAAATTGTGTTTGTTAAAGGCCTATATTACATTGTTGTTGCTGTTGTTTTAAACTGCTGTCCTTATCTAAACATATTAAGGGAGACACACAACATATTCTACTTGTCAGAAAAGCTTTGTTTCACTTTGACTCTATAAACATTGATCATAGAGTGTTTGTCACATACTGTAGAATGTTTGTGGGAGTATTTATTGCTTATAGAATATGTGTGAGTGTGTGTGTGTACTGTTTTAATGTTGTTCAACATGCATTTTATTTAATTTTGAGCATCCAGATTAAGAGTGTGGAATTTGACCTAGATTTTGTTGTATTTGTTGGTTCATTCATCAAACAGGGTTAATCAACAGGTAGATGTGATTAAATGATTTTTAATGGAGGCAAAGAAAATCATTTAACTCACACCTACTCGTTGATTAACCTACTTATGCAACGTTCAATTGACAACAAAACAAAAACAATAATTTTTTTCTGCGTTCAGAATTTTTTAAGTTGTAGTCATCTAACCCAGTTTCCCTGGTAACGGTTGAGGGCCTGACTAATATCTGGAGCGATCATTACCATCCCTTAAGGTTCTCAGGCAATGTTAACGTTCCCCATTAATCCAGTAAATAGGACAGACCTTAGATACGGCTTGGCAAAGCTACCAAACTGGGGCTCATTTTTCTACTTGTTTGTTTTCTGTGCTTCTCTGTTACATTTTCCTCTGCTGTGTCTCATTCTTCTGAATCTTTGTATTCTTCGTATAGGTTGAAAGAAATGTTCAAATCAGCCACTGTTGTGTTTTCCTTCCTGGTCCGGTTGTTAGTTTATCAAGTTGATTACTCAGCTGTGCTTGCAGCAGTTGATCACAAGTAAGTTTGACAGCTGTGCTCTAGCGGATGAATTCAGAACAGGCGATTAAACTTGAGCCGAACTGCATGTGCATTTAAACGGTTGTGATGCCGGCCAATCAGAAAAGAGTATTCACCCAGACCATGGCATAAACATTGTTACACGAGGGGGAAGCAGTGCAACAGATGTAATAGGAACGTCTAGCTGAAGTTAATTTGTCCCCGTGGCTTAAAACAGCTAAACTAAAATGTATGAAACCAAATCAGGATAAAAATAACAGGATATAGAGCCCTCAATAATTCTTACAAAGAAAGGAAACAAGTAATGGCTGTGGTATGAACACTGCTTTCTCAACAATGTAATACGTTATATGCAATACAATGCAACTCAAACTATTGGGTTTCTGTTATTTAAGGAGCGGAGATTAAGAATGTGTGTGTGTGTGTGTGTGTTTACTGTTTACAATATTCACACGCCATGGCAGAAAGTTTGAATGTGTGAAGCATGTTCACACTGTGTTGTAGGTGACTCACACAGTGTTGTGGAATACTTTGCCTGTATATTCGAATGTTGATTCCCAAGGACATGTGCCGGGGCTTTTTGTGTCACTCACTCTCAGACGCCTCCTTCAACTCATGAGGATTAGTTCCCAGCTCTCACTTGCTCTGTAATTATATAGTTCTTCAACACATCTGCACTCCAGCCTGCACACACACATACTCACACACACAGGCAGACGCACACACACACACATTCACAAATATTTATTCCGTTTTATATCTGCTCACAGAAGCTCACACATACATGTAGGGATCACAAAAAAAGCACACAGGTAGGCTCCATCAGCCGGCGTCAGCCTCATCAAATCATCAGTCAGTCAATTATGTTCATGAGATATAAAGACAGCGTCGGAGTGAAGGGAGGGCTGCCAAACAAAGTGAGAAACATCAGAGCCTGTAACAGCAGCAGCAGCAGCACCCACTGCAGCATCGCTGCTTCCTCTTTTCCTGCCTGCCACAGCTCGGCTTTGTTAGGGAATAGTTTCTGTGTGTGTGTGTGTGTGTGTGTGTGTGTGTGTGTGTGTGTGTGTGTGTGTGTGTGTGTGTGTGTGTGCGTGTGTGCGTGTGTGATGCACATTGCAGGGAAGAAAGCCAGCAGGCAAGGCGGTATCCGGGCCACTGCCTTGTTTTGATGTGGTCATGCTAATTAAAAAAAAGGAGCTTTTCTGCCAACACCAAAGAAAGCGCACAGGAAAAAAAGATGGAGCCATTTCATGAAAAAAATAAAGAAAGAGAAAAACAATAGGAGGTTGCAGAGGTGCATTCGTGTGTGTGTGTGTGTGTGTGTGTTGGGGGGCATGCAGACGTGCATGTTTCTGCATACACATTCATCATGGTCGTGGAAAGAACGCACATTTTTGCTGATGTTTTTTAATGTTCTGTAAGGCAGCTGGATAAACACATTGGCAGAGAGAAAGTGACTGAGAGAGAGAGAGAAAATAGAAGGTGCTGGGGACATAAGGGAGTCTTTTTTGGATCTGACTCAGACTACTGGCTCAAACAGAACGGTGACGTCAGCATAGGATTTACTAAGGATGGAGGGATGGAGTGAAAAACAGAGGGAGGCTGGAGATGACGCCCTGAGGGAGGTTGGGATGAGAACGATATTAAGAAGAGAGGGAGCGAGGACAGACAGACAGAGAGATAGAGAGCGAGAGCAAAGCCAGCAAACACGAGGCCCACCACATCTATCTGGGTGTGACTTAGGAAACTGCGGCTAAGTGGGTTTATGATGGATAAACAGAGAGAGAAAAAACAGACGGTCGGAATGAGAGAAAGGAGGAAAAGGAACGGAGGGGAATAATTCCTTGGCGCAAGAAAGGAAGACAAAAGCCGAGAAAGAATATGGCTTATTATCTTCGCTAGGAGATTGTGTAGTAAAGGAAAAGAAAAGGTAGTGCAGACAGAAATAGACAGACCAGTAGAGAGAGAGAGGGGGCAGGAGGGATTATGTCAAATCACTGCTATACCCTTCTATTTAAAATACCAGTCAATAACCTCCTGTTTTATGACTCAGCCTTGAAAGTTGCAAGAACTGAACCTTTTTTTTTGCATATCATAAAGTAGAAATGTGCACATACCCCACAGCTTGCAACAAATCTTCTCACTTTTGCTCTCTCCAAAGACATTTGCATCTTCCCTTTCTTTCATTCCTGGCACTGGTGGTTTGAAAAAAAAATGTATTTCAGATATTTATGCCTTCTGTTGGCTTTGACAATTACTTTTTAGAATCATATGGTTTCACTAGCATCTTTTTTGAGTGAGTTAGATAAAAAAAAAACAAAAAAAAAAACCTTTTCTTTAGGGATGAGACATAATTTCTAAATCCCCTGGGTTCCTTGATGTTACCAATGTCCAGGCATTTTTCTCCTCTAAAAGACACAAATAAATCTTAAATTTTTGCAGATTAAAATCTCCTATGTTAAATATGTCGTGGAGTTAGTTTCCAGCAATGTTCAATGTTAATCAAGCTAAAATGGCTAGCCTTGTTAAGTTAGCGGCCTAACATCCGAGACGTCCTGTGTGTCAGAAAGCGTTAGTGAAAACATTAGTGCCGTGAATAAAGCTCCCAGGGGCCAAGTAATATTTACGCCCTTTATGAACAGCAAAATAAAGATGCAGGTGCTGTCTCCTGCAGAGGCAATATAGGAGATGTATAAGACTCATTTGGCCTCTTCGGGTGACTGGTCCACCCAGCCGCGGCTACCGCCAGCCTGATCGCTGTGAAGGAAACGTTATCCGACCATACATGTTTGTTATTGATCACCAGCCTTGTAAAAACCTGCCCTGAATTTAGCCTGGTTGACAAAGCAGTCAGCAGTGAAATGAACAAACCATCACGTTCTTATCAAAAGTCACAGGGGTTTTGGAAAAAAATAAACATAAGCCACTGATCTCTTATATTTTGTAGCATCTCCTTGACATTTCTCTTGTAGACAGCAGGCTCGCCAAAGGAAACTGACGATTTTCTCTTGGAAGACTGAAAAGAGTGTGTGGGACAGTGAGGGCAGGTGGCCATGTCGGCCAGCCATTTTGTCGGCTATTTTTCAGTTTTCGTCTTGGTCTTGTGTCTAATGTTGACATTAGTTTTAGTCATATTTAGTCAACCTGTATTCTTTTTTGTTTTAGTTGATGAAAAGTCTATTTTTAGTCTAGTTTTAGTCTTTGACAGCAGGTTGATAGTAAGGTTAATCACAATTAATCTAGTCAGTCCAATATTATTAATTTTAGTCTTTTTCCTCAAGATTTATTATATCATTTTTACTGTAAAAGGGCAGAGACAGAGAATACAGAGGAGCAGCTGCAAAGAGTCGACACGTGTTGCTGTTTTCTGTTGGCCCATGCCCAATGTGAACCAAAAACACTGCTGACATGATGATGTCTGAAGGAAAATGGGTGACTTGCTAATGCCAAAGATCACACTAAAAGGAATTTTTTTAAGCTGGCAGGTAAATATACATATCGACCAAGATGCAGCTACGCCATCTAAAATGAGAAATAATATGTCTTCATTTTGTATTTTAAGTGTTTTTAGGCAGCAACACATTCATTAAAATATGCGTTAATACATGAAATGACTCTGTGTACGTACATTTTACCAGTGAAGCACTCCCCGCGTCACCGCATTTAGTGCCGAAAGCACCGGTCGATACTCCTCTCACACTCACACACACACACACGCACACACGCACGCACGCACACACACACACACACACACACACACACACACACACCCCTGGCAGCAGTGCTGGAGGAGAAATACAAGTGACGCGCATTCCAGTGAAGGCACTTTTTGGATTGCAATTTAAAAAGTCTGTGACGAAAGAAGACAGAGATAGTTATAAATTTATATTATATATACGATATATTTCGTATTGTCTCATCTGAAGAAATTAACAGCTACAGACAGAGAGTGTTACTGCACAACATCAGAAATTCAAGGAAATATATTAAAGTGCTTAAGCAGCAAAGTATCTAAAACCCAACTGTTTCCAGAATGTTTATAGCTTATAGTTTCATTTGATAGTTTATTCAATCATTATTCAACATAATATAAACTTTTCTGTTAATATCAACAAAACACTGACTGAAAAGGCACAAGCAGAAGCATAATGTCTATATATGGCTATAATACACATGTCTTCAATTTAAGCTACCCCAAGAAATAACTACAATGAACCCTCCACAAGTAGCTTTGTGAAGTTTTCACAAAAGCTTTGAAAAAACAAAAATGATTTAAACAGAGAATGAGCAGAAATAATAATCATACACTGTATATAGTGATGCATGGGATGGTTTTGATGAAAACAAAATGAAAATAGAAGTTTGCCTGATAGGAGATATTTAATCTAGTCAAAGTATATGACTATATCACTCAGTGAATTGTCTTTCAATGTCCACTTTGCGGCAACACGGTGGTGCAGGGGTTAGCGCTGTTGCCTCACAGCAAGAAGGTCGCAGGTCCAAGACCTCCTTGGGTCCTTGGTCTGGGACCTTTCTGTGTGGAGTTTCTCCCGTGTCTGTGTGGGTTTTCACCAGGTACTCCGACTTCCTCCCACAGTCCAAGGTTGAGGTTAGAGACTCTAAATTGCCCGTAGGTGTGAGTGAATGGTGTGTGTGTGGCCCATGATTGGCGACCATCTGGGGTGTATCCCTGCCTCTCGCGCTGGGATAGGCTCCAGCAGACCCCTGCGACCCTAATGAGGAATAAGCAGGTATAGAAAATGACTGACTGTCCACTTTGCACATTCATCACCTTTGCGTATGGATCGATGTGGGATTGTCTGCTACAAGTTGTCAGAAATTGGCTTTTTAACTAGCTAAAAGCCACATTTTTACAATACATTTCAACTATTCTGGCGGAATTTCTACTACTATATTATAGTAACATGTATCTTTTTATTAACTGTATATTACTTCATCTTCAATATACTTTGACTATTCTCTTATATTGCTTTTATGTTTTATTACCTTAATCGTCTACTTTTGTCTTTTCTTTTCGTGCCATATTCTGTAGCTGAATGACTTTTCCAGACTCCCCTCTGTCTGGAACAGAGTTTCTCATAACACTGTGTGAACCACCTAATATTTTGGCTTCTGTGTACTACAGAGTTGTGAGATGTGTTAAAACTGTTTGTTCTCCCTCTGCTCATTCTTCCAGAAATACTTTGGACTCTGTAATGACTCAAACTTCTGCACCGAATAGAATATTCTTCTTTCTTAAAAGGCATTTTCTTGACATATTTATTTCAATCAGCCCCTCCATCATTTGTCTCCAATATAGAAAAAATGCACAACAGTTTGGCAGTGTCAGCAGGATCCCACGGTATATAGGAAAGGACGACTGAGCAGAGTGATAGTCGACATCTGGCAGGCCTGCCACCTCCCTCCCCTACCTCCTTTGGGTTATTTAGAGAAGAAGGGACCATGTCTGAGGTCCTCCTAACTGCCTCCATTGGGATTCTGCAAACCTAGGACAGATAAATAGCTTGTGCCTTTATTTGGTGAGCTGTTGAAATTCAGATTCAATGTTTCATTTTGATCCAGATGGAGAAGAAAGTTAAACCTAACAGTTAATGGTCCGAGTCCTGTACAAAGATTTTGAATCAGCTGGAAAGTTAAAAGAACCCAACAGCAGTGAATCAATTGACTCTCCAAAATTAAAACACAAAACACTCTCTTTAACCAGATTAAGGATTTTAGTGATGACTGATTCTTGAGATATCAAGTGCTCTGAGAAACACTGATTTTAACATATTATTATTGGTTTGAATCTGTTGTTACTGGTTTTAATCCCTGGATCCTTTTTTGGAGAGGAGGCGACACCTGAGGATAATTTAGCTCTCGCTAAAAAAACCCTCCTGAACAATGGACAGAAAGAAGGAATCCTAACGGGCAGAAGCAGTAAAGGCAAAAATGATCCCACATGACATGACATCATCAACTCCATCTTTTGTTATTGCTTTGATTGAGGGACCCTTAGCTGCAGAACACAGCATATTGTGCAGATTGTACATGGAGATAATTATTCCTCTTTTTGAGCACAAAGTTGTGAGTCAAACAGGTAGCTGTAATCTCCTATCCTCATCTCTTCTTGCGATGACATTAGAGCCACTCGACCATCGTTTTAAGTTCAGCAAATTCACCATTAAATGCGGCTTGTGCGCTCTGATTCTTTGGGCCAGCCGGTCGTGTCCATCAGTAGGTGTTCTGAGTGAAGTTGTGGTGGTATGTCACTTTTTGCCCCCCAGTCCACAATTTGCAGTGATGACAGGTGACCAATGACGAAGGCACCGGGGCAAGAAATTAAAAAGCACAGAGGCGAGAAAAAAAAAAAAAAAGTGATGTAGAGAAGGGGGAAAAGACTGGTGGGTATTGTCATTAGAATAAGACAGACCTCACAAAACACAGACTTTTAAACCTCTTGAATCCCAATAACTTTTCACTTGACCACTGATCAACGATAGACACCAATATATGTCGCAGCAAGCGAAAGTCTAGCCTGCATTAGCTCTGCGTGTTATATGTGAATATTGAACAAAAAATTAAATTAGCTCTCATGCATATTTCATTATGCAAATCACGGAATGATACTGTAAGAATAGTCACTTGAGGGGTTTGGCATGCCCATTAAAAATATCTCGGTGGGAGAATCTGAATGTTTTTAATGTAAATGTCTCCTGTCTGACAGGTGCACAGTGAGGGAAAGATGTAGAGACGGAACAGTTGTACTAATGAAAGGAAATATTCAGATGAGAGAAGTGGCTCACCAGCCATCTTAAAACCGGCTTTTTCTCCTCATGTGTCCCCATCATCCTCATTCTTGAAAAAAAATATATCCGTCATTCATGTTATTTAAATATTTAATTCAATTTAATTTAACAGTAAGTGCTATTGAGATGAAGCGGCACTTCACTGTGGGGTGGCATTTTACCTTATTACATGTTTTTATCATGATAATATATGTGCTCCAATCACCCCCCTACAGATCATCTTTTGTTAAAGGGTCTGGCCTCAGTGTGTTTAATTATAAACACACTTGTCATGCAAGCACTATTATAGCCACACACACACATGAAAACACAAACCTTCAGAGGCCTATAGGGAATATATAATGTACTGCTTCACAGGACCTGTGTTAATAAGAGTGAGAAATACTTACTTTTTGTATGTCAAAGGAGACGGCCCCCCAGATAATTAGAATTAATTATCTGGAGTCTAGGGCAAAATACTCTTAAAGCCATAGGTTATTGTTCTCCTGTGCCGCGCGCACACACACGCACACGCGTCAGAAGTGTTCTTTTGCAGCAGCTCTTCAGCTTCCATTGCGTACCACCTTGTGTATAAGAACCCATTGATTCCATAACAGGTGTGCTAGTAAGGACAAATTTTTTGCTCTCTTGTCAATGTAAAGTGTCCTTAACGCAGATAACTCTTCAGTGCATGCTGGGGTGAATGTATTGAATTATTTCAGCGGCTATAATACATCTCGCTGTATATTACATCGCACGCAGTGGAGTGTTGCCTCGGACTTTACAAAGCCACATACTTTTGTGCGTTGTTGATCTGTTATCTGTTTATCTGGATGTGTTCAACTAACATATCTGCCTCTTTGCTTATCTTCTCCGTCCAGATGCAACAACCGGACCCAGTGTGCCGTGGTCGCCGGCCCTGACGTCTTCCCTGATCCTTGTCCTGGCACCTACAAATACCTGGAGGTCCAGTATGAGTGTGTTCCTTACAGTAAGTACACTCTCTTTAGAACGTTAACATTTTTTTCACTATCACACAGGCGGTACCACTACTTTGTATATATATATCACACTAGTATTATAAAGTATGAATCCACAGACTGTATTTTAAATGTCAGTGAAACTGGGAGAATCTCATGTACTTATTTTGCTTTAAAAAAAAAAAAATCTGACTACACAGGCCCGTGGTATTTCATAGTGATTTATCAACACACAGGCATGCAGTTTGTGCTCCAATGACCTTTCTAATCAGTGATGTGCGTGCCAAAGTAAGTTTATATGGGAAGTTATGATGAACTAAAGCTCACCGGGAAAGTCCAAAGGGAGGAAGGAAGAGAAAGAAAGGATGGGCACAAATGATGACAGATGGCTACTTGACCTTTGACCATGTGATAAGAGTCCGGGAGGTCGAAATCACTGGGGTGAAACATTAAAGGATGTGGTGGAAAAGTATGCCAATAACTGTGGAACTTTTTGTTGTTTTTCACCAGCATAGTTGAACATAGTAAAGACATCTATTTGTCCTTGATTATTTTTATTTCACATTACATTCCGGCTTAGAAAGTTTGTCCAAAGGCAAAGTTAAAACACAACGCCTGCACCGTCTGTTTTTTGTTCTTTATTATTGTCTGTATCATTTATTTAGGTGAGATACCCTTAAAACCCTTTATTTTACTCCTGTGGTTTCATTGTGCAAGTACCTTTTTTTCTAAGTATTTATATATTTTTTTGGCTTTTTATGCCTTTACTGATAGTATAGTGGAGAAAGGCAGGAAAGGGGGAGGAATGGCATGCAGGAAGAGGCCGCCCGATGCAGTATTTGAACCGGGGCCGCCTGCAGTGAGGACTGTCGCCTCTATACATGAAGCGGCTGCTCTACCCACTCTGCCACTTGCTGCCCCTCAATGTGCAAATAAATAAAATTAAAACAACATGCAGCCATGTAAAGAATACTTCAAATGCATTGAAAAAAGGCCAAAGAAAGGATTACAGGCAAGTAGAACATGGATACATGCTATTGGACATATGATATGATTTATTTCCAATCCAGACTTACTGCACAGATGCTACATTTTATTTTCTAGCAGATTCCAAACCAAACTAAACAATATTCATTGTTTGTTATATAACCAATGGAATTTCTTAAACTTCTCCGTATTACATGATTTGATGCTTATTGTCCCCTTTTGTCAAGCTTACACAAACCCATTTAAAGAATCTGTTGTGAATGAAAATGCGTCTCTTTTGTACAAATACTGTATGTTTTGACGTGTTTTCTCCGCTCTCGGGGATGGAACAAAAGTTGTTCTCAGCTATTCCAGCCTCAGCAGAGACAGGAGTGTTTTTTTTTCCTTAATGTTTAAATTGCCACCCGACTTTTTTAACTGATCAAATTTAATGTTATTTAACAAAAACAATAATGCAGTAATATACAATGCCTTTATGCACAGTTAAAAGACACAAAGAAATGTCTTACAAAAGCAAAATAGGACTAAAAGCCTGATGAAATAAAAAGTCAGACTTACCTTGAGTTGTAGGCATATATACTTACAAAACAAAATTTAAAATGGTAAAGTTTCAGGAATCTAAATAGAAACTGCATGAAATATGGAATAAAAAGCCAGACTTTTCTTGAATTACAGGTAGTGCAGTGTTTGGTTTCTAAATGGCGTTTCATTATTGATGGCTTCAGGCTTTCATGTGCCAGCACTTTGCTGCACACAACACACTTTTGTTTTGTTGTTGCTGAGTTTTGGTCCCTCTTTTTTGTCTTCGATGTAAGAAAACCCCAATTTACTGCAAGTCGTTCGCGCTTCACTTGGTTTGACCCGATTTTGAGAAAACCGTCTTATTTTTAGGAATTGTCAGTTAAAAAAAAAGGCTCAGAGATGGCTCATTGAGTATTGCGTACTGTAGAATCCCTTCTAAAGTGCTGCAGAAATCAGAGATATTTATTTCAAGTCGTTTACTGAGTGTACAGTACAGCCTTGGCACCATGGTCCATACAGACGGCCAAGGTGATCTCCCACACTGAAGCATTCAATTATGTCTGGCTAAACGGCTCTTGCCTGGCGTCTAGAATGACCAGCAGATTAAATAATAGAACTATCAGAGCCCTCTCTGGAGCAGATGGAATCACAACCTGATACCTGCTTAATGCCCCACCAAGCACGGGAGCACTCTCACACACACGGGGCATCAAAACTCAGTCTGTGCGCATGCAAGTATGTGCGTGTGTCAAAGTGTGTTTTCACTCTTGTCTTATCGGTTCGTTTGAAACTTGCCTGCTGCATGCACCATCTTTATAGTTGTTGGAACCGCATGCCAAAATACAGCCCTGCTTATTTCACAGCTACATCACAGCTCAGGAGCAGCTGAGTGTGGGAGATGAGTTGTGTGCTGATCTGGTAAACAACGGGTATGTCAGGGTAACGCCCCCCCGCACCCCCCCCCATAAAAATAGACAGCATCTGAGCACAAAGTCATTAGAGAGCTCAGCTAACAGAGGGAGTGACAGAGAGAGGGAGAGATGGCACGCCGGAGGAAAAGATAGAGAAGGAGAGAGAGAGAGAGAGAGAGAGAGAGAGATGTCGGGTTGTAGAGAGAGAGCCTGACAGTACATTAGCAGTTTCCATGTACTGACTAAGTGTTCAGGCTGGATCAGGTAGCGCAGTGATACACTACCTGGCTCCTGTGTGTGTGTGAGAAATGTTGCACAAACGTTGCAGAGGAAAATATGTCGTATAGAGGTGAAAGAACTCCTTGGATACCCCGATTCACATTGTTTGTCCGTGAAAACGTCCAGACTTATGTGCCACTGGGGCAGTTCAATATAATTTTTATCATCAATTCAAGTATAAATATAGGTGCAAGCATGTAAGAACAGAAAGAATAAACCATACTCATCCTGCAAAACGTTTCTGAAATGCATCCAAAAGAAACAGATGATGCCTCCGCTTATTTAGTTCTTTCTTTTAATTATTTATTTTCATTTTTTTTTCATTTTGTTTACTGTCCCCGGCTTCCTATCTGCGTTCTTTTTAATGTTTTGTAAGCCAATATCATCTCTTATTTCCTTTTGTATCTGTTAGTAGGTCCATATTATCTGTGTATGTATATACTAATTGGATTGAATTGAATACAAAAAAAAAACAATTGGAAGACATAATAAAAGTCTTAAACGTCAGAACAAGATACTCTGATATTCATCCAGGAGATCCAGCCATCTACCATCAAGCCGGCATGCTTGACATAGAAAATAAATGCTGTCAACCACGTTGTTGTGAAAGATACATTTTGTAAGACATTAAGTGGTGAAATATCTCCAAAACGTTGCCATAAATTAAGACGGATCAATAAAGGAGGCTTGTTTTTTTGAAATATTTGACAGCGCACTCAAACTGTTGCATCCCTAAAACACTCACAAGCTCCAACAAATCATCATATTTACATACAAAGGCGGGATTGGCTTTAGTGCATTCAAATGACTATAACATCACGGGGCAGCCATAAATCAAGTGGAGGTCTCCCCTGCTTTTAAACACACTGTCAGCGCAGAAACACCTGACCTAGCGATCACCTCTGAAGCCAGGTGCTGCTAATCAGGAATTGATTGCGCGGATGGAAAATGAGCTGAGCTCCGAGGAGACGCCACTTTCCCTGGGCGCTGCTGTTATTGCAGAGCCGGTATGTTTCCCACTGCATAGATATTGTAAACAAATCTCAAAGTGGGTTGTAAAACAGGTAATTAAATTATGTACGGTTCAGTTTTCAGTGAAATTTTGCCCCTCCTCCTCCACCTCCTCCTCCCTTCCTCTTCTGCTTTTTTTTTTTTTTTTTTTCTTAAGGATTTTTTTGGCTTCAAGTACCTTCGCAACTCTTCATCTCTCCTCCACCGCAGGTTTTTGGTCGCTTTCCAAAAGCCAAAATCAAGTGCTCTCCCCACTTTCCGTCACCTGCTCTCTATGGCATGAGTGTGTGGCAGTCATATGCCACACTAGCCAGCTAGCTTTGGCAGTAATTAGCCACCTGTGTATTCTTGCTTATAGCACTCCGGGCAGTCTATAAATATCCATACATTAACACACCAGTGTACAATGAGCTTCTCCAAGGCAACTCTCACACACGGATGTATTTAATCTCCGCAAATGCTGCACAAGAAGATATATGATTATGTGTATTGTTTCATCCATGTTCATCTATTAAGAACACTTGGGATTATGTCTATCCGTATCCTCATCTACATGAAGTAGACCCTGGCTCTCCAACTGGCGTTATGAAGCAATTAGCCTACTACCACATTTAGTGTACTAATCAGAAAAGCCAGTGATATGTTATGCAATACCCATGCAGCCTATTTTAGACAATAGAACTTGGCTCAGTTGAAAAGCTAATTAAAAGATAAAAATCACCTTCTTGTCTTACCAATTAAAGACTTCTGTCAGATCGGACCCCTGGAATAGCTTCATCACGACGATCATCATGAGGAGCTGGGTGTGTGTATGTGTGTGCCGGTCTGTGTGTGTGTGTGTGTGTATGCGCACACGCATATATGTGGGCGTTTTTGTGTTTCCCAGAGTGAGATAGAGAAGATGGAAGGGAACCAAAGGAAGGGACAGAAGGAAGGAGACAGAGTGAGGGAGTGAGCGGAGAGAGTGACAGCCGAAACAGAGATAGAGAGAAATAGGTTAGACGAGGCCAGCAGACAAGGAATAGAAGGAATGAATTAACTGATAAAAGATACAGCGAGAGATGGACGGAGGGTCTGGGCTGTGGGCAAGTGGCAGAAATACAGAGGATGTAACGCTGAGAATGAACGAGGGGAAAGGCAAAGACTGAATTGATGAGAGAGATTGATCAGTGAGGATGAGGGGACAGGGAGAATGAAGAGAATAATGAAATGAGAAAAGACAAAAATGTCTGGGCCCATAAATGACCTTGGGCTTCAGCGGGCTGAGCTGATTGCAGATCAGAGATAATAGTTGTAAGGCTGCTGTCGCCACTCGATGTCTGCAGGGACGTGCAGGCGAGTATGCCTGTGAACACTTACATAGCTCTCACTCCCAGCTCGTCAAATACGGCAGCTTGGTCAGTGGCCCTATGCTTGAAACTATTAATTTGAGAAACTGTATATTTGATCATATAATATAAATAATATAATTATATTAAATAATATAATTTAAAACAGAGATTATTTTAGGCCTAGGCTAGTCTAACTGTAAGTGCGTTTGTGATTTTTTGGTTTTAAAATCTAAATCAGTAGTCCTTTGAATGTGTTGATGTTATTGTAAGCGACAGCCTCTTCTCATTCCCGGCTGTCAAATAAAACTTAAAGGTACAGAGGTTTTAGTGGCATATAGTGGTCAGGTTGTAAATTGCAACTAACTGCTCAATATATCAACTGCGGTGGCTGTGAAAGTCACAAAAATCTCAAAAGGCCCTCTTTAGAGCTCGTGTTTGGTTTGTCCATCCTGCTCTGCAGAGGGGGACCTACTTCCCAAACAATTCTTATTTTGATTGGATTATATACTCATTAAAAGATATTTATGGAAAATTATATTTCACAATTTCCAGTTTTTCCTTTTCGACTATATGCCACTAAATCTTACACACTGAATATGTATTTATAGGGGATTTTATTATTTATTAATTACAATTCAAATTCAATTGTTTTTTAATTCTTCTTCTTGCAAGGTCACTTTGAGATGATATCCCTTAAAACACTCCCTAGACCCACTACTTGCTGACTTGATCCTATTCCTTCTGAGTTTATTAAGAACCTTTATCCCACTCTCAGCCCACTATTGCTACAGATAATGCACAGATCCTATTTGTGGAACCGAGCTTTCTTCTATGAAAATGGAGGTTATTAGCCCACTCCTAAAGAAGTATAACCTGGACTTGATCAACTACCGATCTACCAATCAAATATCTGCAATTTCTTTTCAAAATTCCTTGAAAAAAGCATTGGCTCAGCAACTCATAGATCACCTCTCATCCAATAATCTGTATGAGCCTCATCAATCCGACTTCAGCACAGAAACTGATCTGACAAAAGTGGTAAATGATTTACTACTTGCTTCGGACTCTGGCTCAGTTCCAGTATTGGTGCTCCGAGACCTCATTGCAGCATTCGACATGATTGATCACCATATCTATTTGATGGCTTAGAAAGTTATATTGGCCTCACTGACATCACTCTCTCCTGGTTTAGATCATACTTGTCTGACAGATCTCATTTTGTTTTAAACAACTGTTCATCAGACCACATTAAGGTCAGTTATGGTGTGCTACAGGGGTCTGTGCTGGATCCTATTCTTTTCTCTATTTACACCTTGCCCTGTTGTACATTATTCAACTCCTCTTCTATGCAGATGATGCCTTAAGTCTCCATTAAACCTGACATCAGTTGGTGAAGCTGGAATAATGCCCATTAGCAACATGAGATTGAAAGTGTCAGTGATCTTGTTAAGGCGGCAGGGCTGATCTACAGTGGTTACAGAAGGTTCAAGTTGTGAATGGGAGTTGAGTCAATATGACAGGTGGTGTAGGTTTCAGAATGGCTAACACAATGGCTAGACAGCGTAGCCTTATAAGTAAAGAAGCAGTGATCTGAAAGGACAGCTAGATGTGGTGCGGGAGCTGGAGATGAGAAAGAGAGAACACATGTCAAGACCGGGTCAAACCTTGTCCTTTACTTGTATTGTATTCATTCTCTGATCTAATTGCTTTGAATAAAAAAATCTGCTCATTGTAACTAAATTGTAAATGTAATTGTAAAGCCTATTTTAAATGATATAATTTATTATATGCTATTGCTGCTATAAATAATAGTGCTAGGCCTGGTCTTGTCCCCATCTACATGTGGAAAGTTTGTGTGTAATAACTTTGTTATAATCCTGTACTTATCCTGTTATTCTGTGAACACAGAAGTTTATATTTGAAGAGAATGTATGCATGTAACAAACGGAAATGACAGTAAAAAAGGGAGTAAACATTGCAGTATCGTAGACAACAGGAAGAGTAATAGATTTCGATATTGAACAGTCCTGCACCTGCAAAATTAACACTAGGGGTACCTAGAGCATCATATTTTGAAGTGTAGGGCCACTGACCAAGCTGCAGTATTTGAGATACTGAGAGTTGGGATTGAAAATGTGTTGACGTATTACCTACGGTCACGGTACTACACGGTCAGATTAACACAGCTTCTGTGCATGTGTGTGTGTGTGTGTAAGAAGGAGAAATAGAAATGAAAAGAGATATAGAGAGAGCATCCAAGATACAGTGGTGTGATTACAAACATTTCCCAAAACTGAGAAGATACAGGCTCAGATATCAATGAATATTTAGATTTTTTTAATGAATGTGAAAGTGACAGGCGACACATTCTCACTTTGCTTTTGCTCATCGCTCTAAGTGTTATTGTTCTGCTATTGTTTTCTAATATTCATTCAAAGCCTTGCTAGGAATAAATGAGCAGGGCTCTTTTTTCTTTTTCTGTTGCTGAGAAACTAACTATGCAGTAGTGCCGTTTAAGTGGTTTTGCAAGTGATCTGTCAAAGATACCAGATAGATAAAAACATATTGTGCCTCTGCAGAATTAAATTGAGAATAATACTGAGAAAAAGATTGAGAGAAGATACCCTGCTTGTTGATGGGATTTTTTTTTTTTAGAAACAAGGACGTTTTCTGGAAAGTTGTCCTAGTCCACATTCGTTGCCTTTTCCTTCTATCCAGGCTTGTTGCCTTAAATTAGCAGCAGCACACACTACCTCTCATCTCTTGCATTGTCTACTAACCTTGAGAAAACCTTGAGGTTTCAACATATGTCTCACCAACATATATTTATTCTATGAAATCGCACACAAAGATGAATGCCTGGGATTTGTGAAAAACATCCATTTCTCTCCCCTCAGAGAGATTAAAAACAGAGATGGCTTGAAAAAAAAAATCCTACAATGAGCTCACCGAAAGCAGCATCTGCTAATCTAGCGAGGCAACGAGCAGCAATATAAATTGAATGACATTTGTTTGACATTTTGCGTGCCATTTGGTATACTTGTTGCCGCCACACTTTTTCATTTGAAATCTATTAGTTGCTAGTAACCTTGAACTTTGCATGTTTTTCCTTTTGTTTCTGTGAGGCTGTATTAAAGCCTCAGGTGATGCGGTCCTTGTTGTCTGGTGTCATTAATCCCCGTCTCCTCAACCACAATGTGTCCCCTTGTATTGTTTATATGTGTGTATGTGTGTGTGCGCACACGCACATGCACATGTACACGTACACACACACGTATGCCCATATACACACTTGTTTTAGGTTTAAAACAATCTCCTTCCAGAGATCGCTTATTTATCGGGAGTTGTGCTAAGCCGCACCAGTTACCATGCATTTTTCATGAGGCAACGATTTAATGGTTGCTTGTCACGTATGTTTGCATATATAGTGTATTTGCTGATGAGTTTGGGCTTTAATGTGTTGAAGAATTTATGCCTGCATACTGCAATATGTAGTGCATTTGTGCTATATATAAACATGTAACATCCAGAAGTCCTTCCAAATGTTTATTTCTTTACAGACTCCTCTCCTCTTCCACTCCCTCTCCTCCTCCTTTCCTCCTCCTCCTCTCTTCTCTCCTCCTCCTCCTCCTCTCCTGGGACCAGTTCCATTCAGCAGGTCTCTAACGGTCTTGAAAGACACGAGGGCACTGCCTGCAGGATTAGGTTTCTGCCATGTTCACATTCCACTCGGTCCCCCGGGGAGCAAGGTGGAATGGAATTCATATGTTTAAGAGGCGCTGAGCAAGTGTGCACATTTCATCGCGGGGCGACATGAACGACTCCCCACCAGAGCTCTAAGGATAACGCTCCGAATACAATAGGGAGGGAATTGGCGTTGGCACCGAATCAAACCAGTACATTCAGCGTGCCTTCTCCTTCACATGCAGATGTTTGCACACTCGCACACAGACAGAGTGGGTAACATATACAAAGCATCCGCTCACACACTCTGCCTCAGAAAGCATTTTAATGTGGCAGTTTTGGCTGGTCCACTAAAATGCAATTCCATTAATCAAATCAGTTTTCTGGTTTTCATTGCTCAGTTGTTATTAGCATACATTAAAAAGGAGCTCATTATCTCGCATCATTCTGTATCTGCTGTATATCCCCCTGCGCTGTGGATGGGACCACCACCACAGCTGCGAGGAACGTGTGTGTTTGCTCTCAGTATCGCTTTGTCTGTCTGCATGGCACATGTGTCCGTCTGTTCCTACATGTGTGTTTGCGTGTGTCAGTTCCCACATGCGTGTGCGTGACATATGTGAGATGCATTACTGTCAGATAGCCTCCCCGTTGCAGTGCAGTCTCCTCAAACGCTTACATAATGTTATTACCAATCACACATGGAGAGCATCCTGGCATTCTCACAAGGTTAAGATGAAATATGAGAACGATTATGGAGATCTGAGATTGTATTATCATGATTTCCTTATTATTGCATCATTAATCTATTTTTGTCTCTTGTCTCTGTCTCCTTTTTTCTTTCTTTCCTTCTTTCATTCTTTCTCTCTTCTGTTCCTTTAAATCCCTTTTCTATGGCTCATGCAGAAGTGGAACAAAAAGGTAAGTCAAATGTGCTCACATTCACACGCATGCATACATGTTCACTTCTGGTCTTGGGTATCACTTTTTAATGACAAGCCTTGCATCGGGTTTGTACCTCATGGCAAGACTCTTTCAAAGTCACTGCTGCTATATTAAGCTTGATCTCAGCATATAGAGACAATCTATGAACACTGGTTCTCATTAGACACACTCTAGGCTCATATTATTCCATGGTATTGTATAGAATGTCACTTAAACTCTCCACAGGTCGAGCGCATTTTTATGATGAGCCAATGAACAGGGAATTACATTGACATTTAATATTTCAGATGCTTCCCCATGATGTGGGAATTATACCAGTGCTTTGAAAAGCCACTAAAAAATCAATCAATATTCCCTAACCCTTTGTGTTGGATCTGGAATTATATTCCTGGGAAGAATGGGAAAACCAGAATGTGCATCTGGTGTGCATATATGCGTGTGTGACAACATTTCAGTTAAAATTACAAAGGTCCCTGTGACTCCTGTCACACAGGCTTTCCAGAATTTACTACGTCTCCCACATCACCCATAAAACATGACCCCAGTGTTCCAAGATGGGAATACCAAACAGACTGGGAAATTAATTATTGTAACAATTGCAGAAACAGCAGGTGATAAAACACGCAAGTATTTGGTTTTACAGTCGGTTGTTTCGGACAGAAATAGAAAAAGGAGAGAAGGGAAGAAAGAGCTATGAGACTAATGAGGAGCCAGGGTGGGAGGGACAAATGGTAATAGAGGGAAAGGGGGAAGTAGAACAAAATGTGCCATTTTCTCTTTGCTGCGAGAGCACAGTATTATCTGTTGAATAGGAGGCACACTGTTGCTGTGCTTAAGAATGACAGTGACTATACAACAACCAAAATCATAACACAGTATCATGTCATCGTCACTCACTGGTGGTTAAGGTTAAGATAAAACACAATGAATAATTTATAAAAAGGAGATAAACATTTCACAGGCAGTGTCAGAAAATCTAAAGAGACTATCTGACATGTTACAGCAGCTGCTTAAAAATGTATCTAATGTCATTTTTTTTCCCCTTATGATCCGTAGTGTTTCTGTGTCCTGGCATTCTGCGGGGAGTGTACCAAAGCGAGCATCTCTTTGAGTCAGACCACCAGTCCGGTGCCTGGTGCAAAGATCCTCTGCAGGCCTCCGACAAGATCTACTACATGCCCTGGACCCCGTACCGCACGGACACGCTGACCGAGTACTCCTCAAAGGAGGACTTCATAGCCGGCCGGCCCACCACCACCTACAAGCTGCCGCATCGAGTGGACGGGACCGGCTTCGTCGTGTACGACGGCGCGCTCTTTTTCAACAAAGAGCGCACGCGCAACATTGTGAAGTTCGACCTGCGCACGCGCATCAAGAGCGGCGAGGCCATCATCGCCAACGCCAACTACCACGACACCTCGCCGTACCGCTGGGGGGGCAAGTCGGACATCGACCTGGCCGTGGACGAGAACGGACTGTGGGTGATCTACGCCACGGAGCAGAACAACGGGCGCATCGTAGTGAGCCAGCTCAACCCCTACACCCTGCGGATCGAAGGCTCCTGGGACACGACCTACGACAAGCGCTCGGCCTCCAACGCCTTCATGATTTGCGGCGTCCTGTATGTGGTGAAAACCGTCTATGAAGACGACGACAACGAAGGAACGGGGAACAAGATCGACTACATGTACAACACCGATAAGAGCAAGGAGATGACCATTAATATACCCTTCCCTAACTCCTACCAGTACATCGCAGCAGTGGATTACAACCCCAGAGACAACCTGCTCTACGTGTGGAATAACTATCACGTGGTCAAGTACTCGCTGGACTTTGGCAACAACGGTAGGCATCGCCATCATTCTAATTGCTCCTCCCCCCACCTCTTCCTCCTGTCTTTTACTTCATGTAATAAGAAAAATATTCCCTCTTTAAATTTATTAGTCTGGCTGTGACTTTTTTTTTTAAACCTTAAAATGAAATATGTAATATTCATTTTAACGATAAATGTCCTTTTTTTTGTTGTTAACATATGGGATAAATATGGCCAGTAATTCTCCAATAATTCATCTGTAAAACATTAAAAGGAAGAAAAAGGAAATCACTGATCTATGCTGTCACAGCTCTCAGTAGCACCCATGGTATCTTTCTGCGTTTTTAACAAGTACATTGTACGCCGGTGTCAGCACAGTTGCTAATTGTAGGGAATATTTCTGCTTGTTTTCAGTTTAGCAAAAAGAGATCATAAGCATCATAAAGACCACCTTGATCTTTAAAAAACACTCCAAGCTAGAAATCAACAATGGATTCTTCCTTAATGGAGCCAGGAGTGTGTGGAGGGATGAAATGATACTGATTTCATCAAGGGCATCCGCATACAATGAAAATTTTGAGAAACGTCGACCTCTTTTTAATATATTCTGTGAGACCTCAGTCAAAGGTTTAATATACAGACAGAGCACAATGAAGTCCCGCCTACACCGGAAGGAAAAACAATAATGTTCAACATCAACATTGACTTTGCATTGTGTGAAGGTTCCGTTTCGTCATTTCTGTCAGCCAGCGAACAAAAAACATGTCTAAGAGCTGCTGCTGTGTGCTGGGATGCGCTACCATTCCAGAGCCATGTTTTCATAAACTAATATTACCCAGCAGATAAACATAGCCTGTCAGGCAATAAGACATGAGGCATCAGCAGGAATAATATAAAAACTATGGGATCCTGACTTTAAGTATGCCTATGTTTGCAGTAACAAACATTTTGTCACACACACACTTACACACACACATGGGTATTCTCCACTATAGTAGACATCTGTGCTAAAATAATCTTCTGACATGCTGAAATCCAACATTTTCAGTTAGCTGCAGTCGTAGCAGGATTTTCTATAATTAATTAATCGAAAATTAGCTCATTATTTTGACAGCCCTAGTAAAAAATAGAACTGTATCTGTTCCCTTTCACAGTTAAAAAATATAAAAAATAAGAAATCATATTACGATATCAACATCTACAGTTGGGCCTGGTTGTCTAAGCTGAGCAGGGATCAGTCATTGATAAACCCAGATTGGAAGGAGGGTCCAGGTAGCCGTATGACCCGCTTGGACCAACCTGGTCGTTGTGTCATTCCGAAAGGTCTGACAATACTATCTAAACCAGAGTGGATCACTTTCAACTCTGGTGTGATGTCGGATAGCCCCCTCCCTTCCTTCCTTTCTCTGGATGGAAGGGCTTAGGCCCCTGGAGCCTGAAGAGCTATTTGCTCAGCATAATTGCCTTTCAGCACCTTTCTATGGAGTGGTCAAGACAGTCTGGCTGCGTGTCTTATTAAATGATGTCTGAATTAACACGTGTTCTTACACGCAGTTAGAAGGCACAGTACAAGGAATTATAGAGGGAGGCAGCATTAACTCGGTTTCTACCGATCAGCGTGTGCGCGCGTGGGAAGGGCAGCCACGCTGTAAAAATGCGACTCCGTGTGTTAACGCAAGTGTGATAATGTGCACCCCCCTCGTGCCTGTGTGTGCTAATGTACTTACAGTATGAGTTTGTGTTACTCTATTCACGAGTGTGCATACGTGTTTATTGGTGTACACTCGAGAGTGTGATCACTCTCATAATGGAGCTCGCGGTGTCTCAGGAGGCTCTAAAGAGGAGATCAATGGGGATTCAATGTGGAGAATGACCTCCAATGCACAGCAACAAGCCAGACTGCTGACCAGCGGGAGATAATACAATCAATAGTGCCCTGCTCCTTTACTCTCTTCCTTGCTCAGCTCCCTCACTCAATGAAGACAAAGAATAAATTATCTTAACTGCATGATTTTCTCATTCTTTGGGAAAATGAGGCGACGAGTCGATTAATTGCAGGTTTACTTTGTTGTTGTATCTAGACTATTTTTTGCTCTCCGTTCCTTTCCGGCTCGTATAAGAGAGCTGCCTTTTTCTGTTTAGATTCACTTCAAATAGCTTAACCACATACTATAGGGTAAACTTACACTGTTTCCAGTGCAGGAAACAGGCCAAGGAAAGGGGCCACGCTAGGGTTTCCACTCATCACTGATGTGGCTTAATGCTGGCCCTGCTTTTGTTTCGGCTCGCTTGGACTTCTTAAAGATATAAAAACGAGACAGGAAATGGACCAGGGAGTACAAGAAGGCAGAGGAAGGCCACTGAGTACTGTAATTGGGGTACACACGGAGAGCACCAATTACTGTGTTGTGTCTGTCCCGACGAACAAAGGCAGCTCTGTAGGACAGTTTATGAGAGGTCATTCGGAGACATTTTGCACTTCTTGAAGCAGGCAGTTAGTTTTTTAAGATGCATATCTTCAGGTTCCATATCCTCTGGGTTTTATGTGTTGTGATATATCTAACAAGATAGAGTTGTGGTTTTAAGTGCCGAAAATCATCTCAATATAGTCTGACATCTCCTATCTGGAGCCTATCCCTGCTACTCTAGATAGAACAGCGTGTTTTGTATCTGTTTCATTAATATTAATGAGCCTCTCCCATGATTGGTAGAAGTTCAACAACTTCTTTGTTGTACAAAAAAAAAACTATAGTGTAAATAATGTTTTAGGGAGAAAAAAAGTGTTTGTATTTCTCAAAATAAGACATTAAAAGAAGAATTTATTGACCCCTGTGCTGAAAAATGCAGACCTCAGTCGTACATCTCGAGGTTTGCTTGAAGAATCAGAATTCAAACATCAGGGGGAATAAATAAATCAAGGCTTAGTTAACCTTGGGCCAAAAGATAATACATAGCTTTACTCCCATGTATTCCATCAGACTTTCTGTCTTTTTGAAATGCACATTCTTCCTCTCCTGGCACTTATGAAGCAAGTGAACTGCCTCCCCACATTTATTGTTTCCCATGTCTGGTGGTGTTTTGTCTTTGTCTGTTAAATCTCCATTTTCTCCCGGCCCTGCATCTTACACAAACACTCACAGTCACAATGGCAGCAATCTAAATATTTCTCCTTCTCATATGTCTTTCTCTTCAGAGCAGTGTTTCCCCTGTTTCTCTCCCTGTCCCCCTTATCTCTCCCTTAATCTGCCCTCCTTTTCTGTTCCCAACTCTTTCCAGATCACACAAGGCTATTTCACGGTGCTGAGTGTCCTCAGATGTATATATTATAGAGGCCCGGCGCATGAATGCCAGAGTCAAAGTCACTTGTCTCCACATCACCCCTTCCTCCGCTCCCCAAACACTCTCTCACTCTCTGCTGTTTATGGAGTTGTTTCATCATGTCTTCTTACATGCATATTATAGAGGCCTGCCCTACGCAAGCGGCATGGCTCCGATGAAACATTTGAATAATTTATCACCTCCAGTCCGCCTTGCCACACTTTAGAAAGTTTTCCCAACAAAGTCGCAAAATTATTCATGTTATCTACATCTCCGCGAAGGGAGGGGGCAAGCAGGGCCTACGCCGAATAGATCTAAGCATGTATACGCACCAACCTTTTACACCTTCGTTTCACTCCTTGTGTAATTGCCATATTCTGTTCTGTGCAATTTGTCACATGCCGACCCTTTAAGGCGGATGCTTCTACTTAAGTTCAGGTGAAACACCTAACTGCATATGTTACCTGATAGAAGGCATAGATCTATGTTGAAGTTTTCTGAGAAACTGTGGAGGTTTTTGTTTTTTTTTGCCGGGTTTGAGAATCTAAATCAGATGGAGACAAAAAAAAATCACTGTTTTACATTTGGTTTCAAGCATTTTCTAATGATGTCACTTTATCATAACCCCTTAAAATTATAAAACTACTTTCACATATTTTTCATTTCGATTTGAATTATGTTTAAAATGTGGCTATTTTTGGTGAAGCTGATTTTTTCCTAACCCTAACCCTAACCCTATCTCAATATATGTTAATAAGTTTGCTATAAAACAATATAAAAATATAGGAAGAAAAAGCAAACTAGGTTTTCGGATAGCTAATTGTTGCATTAACTTTTTTCATCATTTTGCCCCCCCCCCCAAAACCCAGTATGTGCACAACTGATTTATTACATTTTCTGATTTATTGGTTTGTGAACTTAAATGCAATTTGCACTTATAAATGAATAATTTGGTCAATATTGAGAATCAAACAGTCTTGAAATGCGAACTTCACAAGAACTAACTACAAAAATACAACTCAATCAACCAAATGTTTACTTGAATCAAATATTTTTCGTGTGAAAAATTAATGTAACTAATCACAAATAACAGAGTAATCCAGGATTCTATTTGAGCCTATTAAATCCACAGCTATTCACTGATGACCTCTACTTGCCACTCTTGCCAATATGTCAGTTTACGGAAATTTAAAGTTTCACCTTTGAACTCTTAATGGCTGGAATCACAATGTTCCATTTCCTCAGGAAGTCAAGCATGGAGTATCTATTGTCTTTACCCCTCTGAACTTATTACACCATTCTCCCCTCCTATCCTCCTCTCCCCTCCCTCTCATGGATCTGATCTCCTCTCCCCTCCCTCCCTTCACCTCCTCTCCTCTTGGGGGTCTCCTCTCCTCTCTTGGCACCAGATTGCAATCAAGCGGCCGGGCTAAGCGCTGCAGGAAATGTTAGAAACTACCAAAGTGGAGGGAATAACAGGAGTTAATGGTTGGAATTGAGGCCCTCTTTCACCAGATCACTGATTAGACTAACCCTTAGTGCACTCCTGGCTTGTCACACCAAAGTCTGAGTGATAAGCCCTTGAGCTGTTCAGACCACTTAAGATGATTCATCTTTGTCAAATTGAAGCCAGGTTTACTGTGTGTGTTTCTATGATTGTTTTATTTTTTAACCTCTATCCTCTGAATACAAAAATTCAACATTACCAATTTCGGCGATCCCAGTATGAGAACATTGCATTTGTGCCTTTGTTCAATTTCATTTCTAAAATGGTCAATATCAAACCATGCTAGTGGGCAAACACGATACAACAGTTAATATAATGTAATAGAAAGCAACATAATTTAAGTGTCCATCACACCTCCGGTCTGCAGCCCTCCTCTCTTGTGTTTGTCTTTCTAACTGCATCCATCATCTGTTCCTCCTCCGGGATTCCTGTACCTCCTCCATCCCTGCCCTGCCTATCGCCCCCTTTCCCAAATAGATTACGACACAGCATCTCAGCAGAGACTGAACTCTGCTTTAGAGAGTCTGGTGCACCTGTTCCCTTCCTGCAGTGTGTCCTTATCGATTGGATTGCCCCAGCCAAGGCCTCTGCATGCATTTGGCCTCCGAACCGCTTCTCCTCTGCCAAACACCAGATGCCAAATTAAGCAGGCCTAGCCAGGACAGCAGGGTGGAAGGGAAACCCACAGCCATGGAGGAAGTAAATACAGGGGAGAGCAGCAAGCGGAGCGTGGCGCCATAGCTGCGCACGATTCACATTTTATTTATAAAATATATGAAAAATGCAGGGGGGCATCAGAGTGGATTAATCTCTAAATGATGAGCCATGGTGATAAATCGCGGGGAGTAAGAAGCTGAATAGCTACAGGGTCACTTGCTAGAGGCTAGAGCTAACTCAATGGGATTTTTTACAGGATCTCTGCTACATATTCAAACTGTTGTTCTCATAGAATTGACATGAATTCTATGCACAGCAGCAGCAATGGCACAATGTGGACTTAAAGTCTCCGCTTCATGGTCTGCCCCATTAGCTTTTTTGCTTTGAACAAGGGAATTTCCCATGATTTAATAAGAAAGAAGCATGTAATTGGCAAAGTTGCTGCAGGTGTCTCCAACCTCAGCTGCGGGACGACGCGATTATGCAACTGGTTAAGTCAACAGAGCGGAGCGCTGACTTGTCTGTATGTGAAACATTAGCTGCGCGGAACGCGGCGGTGCCTGGCAGCCATTTTGAGGGAGGCTCTATTAGTTGAGGTTGTTTTCTATCTCCAAGTATCACCGCTTTGAAGTGTTCCATTCTGTCTTATCAGCAAGCTGGAGCCGCTCGCCACAAGCTCTGTGAGCGCATGAGTGTGTGCGCACGTTGTGCTGCACACAAGTGAAGGAAAAGTACATTTCTTTACGTGTGTGCGTGTGCGCGCGTGTGTGATGTTTGATGCACAACTGAACTGAGCGAAAAGTAAGTGTCTGTACAAGTAAGTAAGTGTGTGTTCGCGCATGTGTGAGCACTCCAGCCATAGGGGCAATGTGTTATCGCAGTATGCAGCCCCATTCAGTGTCTGTGCTACTATCCAGCCTAGAAAGCTTTGTGCCTTCCAGTCAGATTATAATTTTACTGTTACCCCTCTAGATCTAAGGGGAGTGTGTGTGTGTCTATTTGTGTCTGTGCATAAAGGCACGGAAGCAGTCACTTTTAAGGAGACCGCAAAAAAAAGAAAGTAATCATCTCTCATATTAAGAAGTTTTAGTTCTGTGATACTTAATTCAACTCCCCTTTCTCGTTGCTTCTGTTCCACTTACACTTTCCGTTTGTCTGCCACTTTTTCTGACAACGTGGGAATCCTGCCAGGGGAAGTTACTTTTCCCTCTTGTCTCTCCTCCATGCCTTCTACCCTTTGTGTTGTGGATTTACCATCCCTCACTTTACCGAGCGAGAATGTCAACAAGAGCATTCGCAGGCAACAGAGCGCGGGCAGAGGGAGGCGGCTGCAACCACACAGGAAAACATGTCGGATGATCATGTGATGGCATCCCAGGCCGGCTGACAACATCTCTGCAGCCCTTCCAGCCTGGTGACAGATAGACAAGTTCAGGAACAAGTTTACTGCCAGCTGCCATTATCCCACATTCCCCCTGAGGTCACTGCAGATCAGGACAAACAAACACAACAGAATAGAATAGCTGACAAAACAAACCCAGCGCCGGGTTCATTAGTAACTGATTCACTTGTCACAGGAATGCACAAACTTCCATTTTTGGGGTTTAGACATTTGAATAATATTGCCTATGTGGCACACGTATTGGCCAAGTTGTGTATTTTTTTGTACATTTTGGAATTTCTAACCCAATGCTAATCACATCATCAGAGGCCATTTTTGTCTCACTGAATTGTATTTTCTACCAGACTAACCCTTCTCTCATATTTGGCATTGGATGTAATTTTCCTGGTTTCTGTTTCTGCTATATTATAGAGCCATACAGGTCAATAAAATAAGGGTAGTTAACAAAATAGATAGTATAGTGCATTCTCAGTCAGGCCAGGTCAGTTCTCAATCAGACATCGTCTCTCTCTCTCAAAAAAAGAGGCAATATCCAGGCATTTAAAATTCAGAAAATCAATGAATATTTGGTAGCTATGACCAGGGCTGTAGTTGGTTAAGAAACAGAACAAAATGTTGTGTTTCAGACATTTTTTTTAAATTCATTATTTCAAGTAGCCTATATACTACATTTTAATTTGTTTTGTCATATGAATAAATAAAGGGCTAATAGGTATATATGCTGTAAAAACAACAACAACAATAAAACTGTGAAAAAACATCACATATGAAGGGAAATATCAGGATATTTTGATATTATCAAAAATCATCCCATGACTGGCCGCCAGTCCACATACACTCATAACGGACTACAGTGAAGTAGCAGAAATCTTGTATACAGCAGTATCACTTTTAAAACGAAAAATATTTGCCTATTCATAGATTCTGGATCTTTAAATGGGGCAAGAAAGAGTAGATGTCATTTTAAAAGGGTGTTTTTTATGGTTCATGAAGATGGTTACTGCTGCCATCATTTCATTGATGCAGTTTTCATACGGGTTTCCCTCCCTATGATATATATATTTACACTTCTTCTATTTTGCATAACCCATATGCCATATTGTGATATATTGACATTCATATAATCATATTGCCCAGTGCTAAATTGAATAGTTAATGCCGCAATAGGACTTGGTCTCCAGGGCAGAGAGGTAGTGCAGCAACAACGCAGCGAGAATTTCAAAGAATATCATTTCTCACATGTCTGCGGTGGAATGCGTCTGGTACAGAGCGGCGTTTATCATGCGGCGATTAGAAAGAGGAGGGCGTTCCTGTATTTGTCAAAATGTATCAGCCACGTTTGTACACTTTCATGCAAAATCCAAAAGTGAGCAGCTTCCCACTGAATTTGTGACCTTTGTTGCTCTGTGTCTCATGTTGGTTCCTGTGGCATCTGTCTCAGTGCGGAGCACCGTTTAGGTTACATCATGGCTGACAACATGAAGTTGTCACAGTGCATTTACTCAAGGCTTGCTGAGCTTAAATGTGGGGAGATATGTCAGTGTACAACCTCTAGCCTTTTTTTCCCCCTTTATAAATGTTTCATGTTCCCGTTCTTCCCTACAGCATCGTTCACAACATCCTCAGTGACGCCAGTGATGAATTAATCACATTACGAGATCTTTTTTTTTTTTTCACATCCAAAGGCTGCGAAAGAGCAAACGCAGGACATAAACGTAGACAGAAAAGAGCACACATAAAAGGGAGTATGTTGAGATATGGATATGTAAATAAATTAAAAGGATGTTGACTTAACTCTTTTAACTCAGGTTGGAAATATCAAGAGAACAGCAAAGGAAGGAAGAGGGATAGAGCAGCATGAGTCGTGAAGCCCCCCTGCCTTTGATACTTGCAGACTTTTGAGTTACCTCACCCTGAGCTGCCAGCCCCTGTGTTTTCTGTCCTGTACTTAAATGACAGGAGACGTCAACCTCACACCCACACACACACACACATGCACACACAACATTACTCTTCTATTGTTGTGGCAGAACCCCTAATGGAGCTTCCTGTTTAACTGCAGATAGACACACAGTCTCACACATACACACACAGGCAGATTGACAGCTAGTCCCTAGGCCACTGCTGCCACACATGATTGATGGCAATGTTCCGTGGAGAATGCATGAGGCAGGGCGGCAGTGATTCAGGAATGAGGAGCAGCACAGTTTAGGTACAGAATCACTCCATTGAGTTGTGGAGGAAGAGAACAGAACATACAGGAGGAGTGGGATCAGACATGGCTGTCAGTCAAGCACCCAGACAGAGAGTGAGAGACTGAGAGAGAAAGAGAGAGAGTAGGTGAAGAAGAGAAGGTGGATTTAATTAAACTTAAAATACACAGGGAACTTCAGTTATCAGTAAATAATATATACACCCGCACACTTCATTATCTGCTGTCACACCTTCCATTAACCCCCCCCCAAAAGAGACACACTCACACACACACACACACACACACACACACACACACACACACACACACACACACACACTACAAAATTACAACAATTAAGAAACACTGCAGTAAGAAGATTCACGATTTATGCACATTAGTCTCAAAATCACTTTTCAGAAATCTTATCCCTTCAGATGAAGCACCTGTGGATGATTTTACAGTTTAAACACTACAAGCTCCTCGCAATTACACCAGCCCGTACTGGTTAAATTTGTTCAATCACATGCCTTTCACAAGTAAAACATACAGTACAGCTCCCACTGAGAGAGGACAAAATCTGTAACCCTTCAATGTCAATAACCAGCCTGTAGAACACAGTGAGGCGTATCAACCCCTTAGGCAGAGAAATACTGTTATGCCCGTGGTTTCTTCTTTTTTTGTGTGTTGAAAATCATGAAACCTTGAATTGTAACATCACATAACAAAAAACTAACACCTTCACTACTGTGACTGCTACAGTGAGTGACAATGGATTTTCAGAAGTCATGTAGTGTGATGCCGGTATATCGCATACCCACAAAATACCTCTCAAAAAAGAAATCTTAATTAGAGTTACTATGGATATAGGCATAGATGAAATATTGCATTATGCGTTACTATAACGAGAGGGGGTGGGTGGGATTTTTTTTTTTTTATTACACTTATTTTTAAACACAACAATATAATTGTGTTGTTGTACTTAAAAGAATTGGTGGCAGGCCTGCAGTTTTCTGGAAGTTTGTCCCAGATATGTGGAGCATAAAAACTGAACGCGCCATTAAGTTTTATATACTACACACCAGGGTATATTGTAGAGTAGGCAAAGAAAAAAAAAAGAAATAATAAAAAAAAGAAAACCTGATATAAACAAAAAAAAAACCTTCGATATTGCGAAAAGTATTGCATATTGTGGAAATATTGCAATTTTCCGATATTGAAAATTGTTCTAAGATCTTGTATGTCACATTAAGAAAAGATAAAATGACAATATAAACACGTAGTGCACAATGGAAAACAGATTGCGGTTCCTTAGGCTGTATTCAATGCCTCTTCTTCCCATTCGTTTGAATGGGGGTAGTGCATTTTGGCTGCAGGAGCACAAACCATGCAGGGGAGCCAAAAAAAAAAATTTAGCGGGCCATCCAGCAGAAACACAACCCAACACACATAAACCTGTTCAGACTGATCAGGGCTGCATTTCCCGGTTACGATGTAATGATGATCTAATCTATTTAAGAGCCTTGTGTGTAGTATACAGTGCTGCGCACTCCTACAGATGCGATGAAGTGGAGGCGGAGTAACTCTTGTGCGACCTTTGTACGTTGCACATCAGAAGAGTGCAAATGTTTACAGGATAAATGTTGAGCTCATGCAGTTCATGCCAAGTCTCTGGATATTTATCGCGTGATGTGAAATAATATTGTGAAATATTGTTTGGATAAGTCATTTTCATGTCAAGTTAATATTAAACTGTCACATGTGCTGCAGATGTATGTTTGGAGATGTGCGCTGTTTTACGGCTATTGGCTTGAAAAGCATCGCGCTGGCCTAATAAGGTAAAGCTGACAGGATTAGCGGAGTGCTGAGGGAGATCTGTCGAGTGTTCCAGACCACTCGTAACATCTCCCTTAGTGAAGCTAAACCTCAGAACAACAGAGAATCTGGGAAACACACACAGCAGCTTCAGGAAGATCTTAGGATGCACTTAGCTTGGTTATTCCTCTATGGAAAGGCACTACAATGCCTGATCTTTGTGTGAATACTGCCTTATTTATAGGAAGATTAAGACAAAACCCTGACATTTTAGACATTCACACCTGTACAATAAATGTGTGCACAGGGACAGATAAAGCGATTGCCTGCTTCAACAGAATGATGTTTATGAAGTTGAGCTTTTAAAATGTAAATGTAAATCCATCTGTAAATAGTGTTACACTTTAATGAGATCACAATGGCTTGAGACTGACAAAATAATTCCAAAAGAAAGTGAGTAGGAGAGGGAAAATTCCTTTTACGCAGCTTTCGATCCTGCTGTATTGATTTGCACCACATGGAGATGACAGGCAGACAGGATGAGCCGTGCCGGTACAGTCTGTTGACATGGTGACACCACAACACCTCATACACACACACACACACACACCACACACACTTCTATATGTTCACTTCCCATCATCCATTCATTCTTTACTTCTGTCTCCTAAACATGGTCAATGTGAATTATTGAGTATTTTTACAATGAAATATTGACACTAAAAGATGCCATATGCATCTATGCTGATGTCATGGTGTTATGATTCATGCATGACACTGAAAGAATGTTTCTTTCTGACAGATTAGGCAGCAAGAACCACTCCTGTGGACCTGTCCCATAGGAAAGACACCATGTGCATGTTTGCACGACCAGTTGACCCTTTTGCCACTTGTATTTGCGACAAAAACAGACACACAAGACAGCTCATTCTGCAGAGAACTCAACAGAAAAAAGGGAGATTTCGCATTCCACATCCTCACGTAGTGCACGTTTATTCACCAGTCAAAAGTCCACCTCTGGATATTAAAAACAGCTTTGCTTTTTGTAATTTTTTGTGTAAGATTCGTGTTCTATTAGTTTGAAAAAATAGATTGATGGGCAAATTACTCACACACAAAAAAGAAAACTCTCCAGCGTGTAAAAGCCTTTAGGAAGATCAATTGTTGGTCTTGCATGATATCAAAGATCTTGCGCATATTAATAATAATTATAATCCTTTATTATAGCATATCCTTTTATGTAGCACTGCTAGAACCTTTATTGGCTTAATTAATTAGAAAGATGTCCTAAATTTGGGAAGTTAAACTGATACAAACAACAGAGATCAGGAATATGTTCTTTTGAACCTTTATTTAACCAGGTAATAATATACCTATTGAGATAAAGATCTCTCTTCCAACAATGACCTGGCCAAGAGGACAGCAGCACACATCACAAAACTTGATGAAACAACTACATTAAATTAAATATTATATTAAAAACTGGGGTGCAGCAGAAACACTTTGATGATAAAGTGCAACATATGTTCACATTCAAAACATAAAGTGTGGTAGTTATAAAAAATAGGATGTTAAAATGCAAAGGTGCAGTAGTTTACAGTAAAAAAAAAATAAATATATGCAATATATATTAACATTTAAAACATAAAATGTGGTAGTTATAAAAATAGGATGTTAAAATGCAAAAGGTACAGTAGGTTCAGTAATAATATAAAAACACTGACTGATGGACTCTTTTTGTCTGTTCCATAAAATGGAACGGAAAGTTCTAAATGAAACAAGTTCAGTCTGTTTTAAAGTGTTCCATGCAGAAGGGGCAGAAACACTGAGTATATTGAAACACAGACATTTTGAAGTCATCAGAAACTTGAGATACTCCCTGTCAGAACTGTGTATTGATGTGTGAATTAATTACCTGTAAACATTGTGTCTGTCATTGTAACATCGTTTACCATCACAGGCCATCGCTAGCATGGATGGTTTGTCTAAAGATGCCAATTTCATTAAAGCTTCCATGCTGTCCCACTGGGATCCATAAAATCCACAGCGTGCCTTTTTTTGAATCCTCTTCTCTTTTCTCCCCAGACTACCGCCCTCCCATGATCCCTCCGATGCGAGGAGGGGGGGGAGGAGGTGTAGGAGTCGGCGGCGGCTCCTCCTCTTCCTCAACCAGCCGCACCACCACCACCCGCTCCCCGCCCTACTACACCACCCCGCGGCCTCTCCTCACCACCTCCCCTGGCCAGCGCTACCGAACCACCACCACGGTCCGCCAGCCCATCATGGTCCCCGCCGGCGGCTCGTCCTCCGACACCAATCAGATTCCGGACACCAACCAGAAAGCAGGCGGACGCCCCCCTCCAGTGCAGGTCCCTCCGCCGCCCCCGCAGCCGCCCGCCTTGCCTCCTCAGGACTTCTGCAGTCCAAGAGTGACGGCCGATATATCGTGGCCCCGTACACATCAGGGCCAGACAGCCAAGCAGCCCTGCCCTGTGGGGACACTCGGTAAGGAAGATGCATGCGTGGATGGATGGAAAAGTGTATATTGGCCTGATGAGGCCAGAGAACAGTTGGTTTGTGCCTTCTTTGCTTTTTTTGCTCCCTCATCAGATGCTGGTGCTCCTTTGTGCAAAATGTTTGGTAAAATGCTTTAGGAACAAAACCGCACCTGTATTTGCTTCGGTGGCAAAGATGGATTTCATGTTTCAATCATTTTTCTTAAAGCCGCAGTGTGAAACCGTTTGTCACTCCAGCACACAGCCCCAACCCACAGAGCCAGGGAGAATGTCACAAGACAATATTAAAAAAACTCAGTCTACTGTGAAACACAGAGATTTATCTGGCGGCGATCAATGCTCGAACTCCTTTGGCAAGGACTTGTATGAATCGGACGATCATTTATATGTAAAAGTTCCACACTATGGCTTTAAGTATTAACAGCACAAATAAGTAAAAACCTTAAAACAGTACTGAGCGTGGAAAAAGATATTTTTATGATACATTATCATTTTACGATAAGTATTTTATTGCTGTAGCTTGTCTATGTAATCCACTTTCTCCTTGCAAGTTGAAATGCAAACGTGCATCAAATTTTATGAGCCATATGGTTTGCATGAGAAACCTTGCCTCAGCAACCTTAGCGAAGTAACCAGCTACTCTATGTCCATCAGTTTTTTTTCTTTTTTTTCTTTTTTTTTATAGAACACATTTAAAATGAATAAATGTTGACTGAGACCCTACAAACTTTATCATTTTCAATTAATTTTCATTGTAATTATGTTTTGGATGTATCTGTTTTAAATGTGTCTTAACGAATAGGATAAGTGATAATGGATAATTGAAAAAAAATAGTGTCATACAGCAGACGAAATAAAGATAAAGCATTACGACAATCATGCTGGAGACTCGAAAGCAGTTATAAAAACATGATGTAGAAGTGGCAATAGGTGAGACCTGACAGTGAGGGCTGAAGTGAAATACTAAATCACCCATTGACTGAGTGGAGAGGGGTAATTGAACAGATGGAGTCTGGAAGTGAAATATGCAGTTGGCTGCACCAAAATAAAACGTATATATATTTCTCTCTGAAGATGTGTTGAAGTAATAATATACAATTTTACAGCACACACGTTTCCAATGGACACATTTTAATCGATTAGTTCACATGGCACAGACGACTTTCCTACGACTACCTTCCACGCGCGCACACACAAACCGTTAAGTGAACCCCAGGCCCGCTCAAGAGTGTTTATGTCTCCTGCTGAATGTCAGCGCTGTCTCACCCTGTTTGTTTCGCTTGTCTTGCAGGCGTGGCCACATACATGTGCGTGGCCCATTTGGGCTACTGGGATCCTCAAGGCCCTGACCTCAGCAACTGCACGTCGCCCTGGGTCAACCACATCATGCAGAAAGTAAGTCTGAACGCTGCTGCCGGCCCTCGCGGCTCCAGACGAGCCCTAGTTTAAAGGATGTGTATTATGGATATAGTCCTGAAGCAATTTCCCTCGCATGAATACACATTGACCACAGGGAGCGATCTAGGCCATATATCCATCTTCGTTTGTTACTCCTAACTCATGTCTGAAAATTGAGAGATTTTATATGGCTGTAGGAGAATGGAAATGTCCAATAAGGTCATTTACACCGTGATATCACTGCAATAGGCTGGCAGGCATTATGTTAATCTAATTTGCATTAGACTCTATTGTTTTTGCATTATTTATTTAGTTATTTTGTTCTTTGAGATACTTTTTTCTTGCCATAGTTACGCATGGGTTTCTGTCATGAAATCTGCATTGCAGCCTTATGCTAACATAGAAGCTATTTCTGTATTCATAGAAATATATTTATTTATTTTTGAAGGAAAAGCACTGTTTTTTTCAATGAAGATAACTTTATACTAATCAGAAATACACTCTATACATTGCTAATGTGGTATATGACTATTCTAGCTGCAAATGTTTCTGGTGCAATATCTACACAGGTGTACAGAGGCCCATTTCCAGCAACTATCACTCCAGTGTTCCAGTGTGCATCAGAAGGCTAATGGATGATTAGAAAACCCTTGTGCAATCATGTTAGCACAGCTAAATAAAACTATAAAACTGACAAAAGCAAAGTTTGAAGAAAAAAAATGTCTATTTATTTTAAATGCAAATCACTACGTCTAACCTTGTCAATGTCTTGACTATATTTTCTATTCATTTTACAACTCATGGTGGTAAATAAAAATGTGACTTTTCATGGAAAACACAAAATTGTCTGGGTGACCCCAAATTTTTGAAAGGTAGTGTGTGTGTGTGTATATATATATATATATATATATATATATATATATATATATATATATTCTACATATAAGCATCGCATCCAATCTGCCAACAACACTCATTGTTTTGCTCTTGATACTCTCTTATCTCTTTTTCGTTCTGCTGCTCTTCACCTCCATTCCTCCATATTTACTTCTCTTGCTCCATCTGTCATTTTCCTCTGTCCTCCAACTCCTGTCCTTTGATTCCTCTCTTCACGCTTTCACCAACTTTTCCTCCTCCTCCTCCTCCCTTTCCCAACTTCCCATTCCCCTTCTAACACCATCCGACTTCACTTCCATCGATCTCTCTCCGTCTTTTGCTTTATTCCCCCCTCTCCCCTCGTCACCCTGCTTACTCCCAGCTCCGTTCGGGTGAGACGGCGGCCATCGTGGCCAAGGAGCTGGCAGAGCAGACCAAAGGGCTCCTGCGTCCTGGCGACGTGCCGTCCACGGTGCGGGCGATGGCCCAACTGGTGGAGCTGCTGGATGTCCAGCTCAGGAACCTCACACCCGGGGGCAAGGACAGCGCCGCACGCAGCCTCACCAAGGTACTGCAGCCAAGACTGTGTGTGTGTGTGTGTGTGTATGTTAGGAGGGAAACATGCAGGTAGGAGAATGCAGAGTGCAGTAATTGTTATAAAGAAAAATACAAGAGAGACAAGAGGAATGAGGAAGAGAGAAAAGAACAGAGAGAGGGACTCTTAGGTTAAACACCATGATAAATAAAGTCAGCGGTCGGTGTTTCTGTCATACAAAAGTCAGGGCTTGATGAAGAACCACACAGAACATTGTTTGATTCCCCAGATGATGAAGAGCTGATTTTAGACATTATTTGACAGATCAGGATCGAAATTTAATAAAAATCTATCTCACCCTGGGATTTATTCTCATTAAAACATACAATATTTGAAAATGAAAACAGGCTATGAAGACACTGTCGACGAGATGGCTCGAATTTGTTCTTCAGGATTACATTAATGGAAACTTGATCCCGAGTATGCAAAAGATCTGTTTTACTACAGCAGTAGACAAGGAAATAATTTAGTTCTGCACTGTTCATGTAGTCATTCAATTAAAGCCAGTTAAATCATTGGGGAATGGCTGACTCGCTGGCTCGGCTGGCTAATTGACTGACTGACTGACTGGGTGGGAGACTGTTTTCTTGATTGTCACTGCTTATACAGTCAGTAGCTTTTTTTTTTCCTTAGTTTCAGCTTCTGAGTCACTGGGTCTTCTTTATTTCCATCCTCCCTATCGGCCTTTTTCCCATATAACTGTATTTGCTTCTCATGTGCTTTCTCTCTCACTAAGTAATTTGGTTACACATGTGAAATGAATACATAAGAGCATGTGTAAGTGGAATCAATTAATCTGTGTTTCGCTGTTGACCAAACAGCCTGTTAAAGGTTGAATTTGTAGGAGGAAAAAAAAAAGTCCTGAATAGAAGAGGAAAAGTGTTCCTCCTGATTTCAATAATGACCCAATTATATATACCTAATTGAGTAATATGCCAGCTTATTATGCTAATTTTCAGCAGGAAATCAAATATGACCAATCACGCACTAGTGGCATGGTAATTAATACCATTTATTCATTTGGTGGTGAATGTAGAGAGTGCGTAGGAAAAAGGGATTGAAGGAAGAAAGGGAATTATGGAAACAATCTAAAAGGAGAAAAAGAGGGCGCAGAGAGACAGTAGCGGGAGGTGGAAGAGGAGTGAGAAGAATAACAATGTTTTCCAGTCAAAAGACTTTTTGTGCAACGTTAATGAAGTGGGTGTGCCTGCCTTTGTGCTCCTTGGGGTGAATGTGTGCATGTGTATGATTGAGAGTTGTTATATCGCTAACAGCTGAACTGTTTGAATTTTCAGCTTCAGAAGAGAGAAAGGTCCTGCAGGTTTTTCACACAGGTATTTCCGCTTCCTGGTGTTGTTGATTATTTTACCACAACATCGCTTTTTTTTTTCCTGTTTTTATTTTTTTATATATATATATTTTTAATTTATGATCAGCATGTAATCCTCCGCTCTGTGTAGTCAAGTCGAGTCCAGTCCTCGGGAAGAGCAACAGAGGAGGGATCCCTCTTCCAGGACTGACAGACTTGCAATAGATGTTGTGTGTCCAGAATGCAGAATGTACAAATTCTAATTCTGTGCTGCAGCAGCTGCCTTATGATTTGCATCCCAACCCTTTGAGGAGGGAGCTCAATTAACAGCTCTGTTCTGGTCCCGAAAGTGCGGAATCACTGGTAACCATCCGCCGGTGTCTGCTAACTAAGTTTTCTTCTCCTCAAAGGGTTTGCTGACATTCTTTGTTTTCAATTTTTTCTTTTTTTTTGTTTGCATTTGGAATCAATTGTACTGATAAGAGGCTATGATCAATATTAATAATAGCTCATCTATTTTTCAGTACTGTGTGCAGAATTGTAAACAGGCCTGCCTGGAAGCAAACGGCTCGCTATCCATCTCCATTCAATGAAACGTCCTCTCTGCTGCTGTATCAGAGAGAGGGAACTCGGGATGACGGATATTCGTTGCATATTGCTTGATCATGGCCTCGGTGCTTTAAGAGCAATACTTGCGTGTGTTTGTGGCTCGCCGTCCATTTATTTCCTGCCCGTGTTGGTCTGTTTGTATTGACGTTTTGTTTGTGTTGATGCCACGGGCTCACGCCGCGAACATGGGGGGAAACACAACATCATTTAGGCATGTTTCTGGTCAGCTAAAAAAAAAAAATCACTATTCGTGAACATCAAAGGACCCCACCTTCCTCATCCATGTACTGGAGCTAGACTGCAGAGTCCCGCTTTTTCTCTCACTGCACCCCCCCCGGACTCAACTCAAACCTACACACACATACACTCACAGACACACACACACACACACCCTTGATGGGCTTGCTCTTTTTCTCCTGATGCAGGCTTTTCTTTTTCCACTCTCCCTTGAAAAGTCTTAACGTCAGCACCAGTCAGCAATGTCACATCATAGAACATGGCTTAGGACTGTATGCAAGCCGACACACACACACACCCACGCACACCACAAATAAATAAATATATCTTCAACAATGATCTCATGCCGTCACGTCACAGCAGCCAGACATCTTGATGCATCCCGGTAATCCGATAAACGCTGCATTCCGACAGCCAGTTACAGGTTAACCGCACACACACACCTTGTGCACTGTGGGGGGCTGGGAGTGATCGATTATATAATTAGCCTTAGTAATGTGAAACAAAATTATACCAACAGTCCCTTACTCTGCCAGATAGAAATGTGCATGATTAGGAATGTGGTGTGGCGCTGCCCTCTCCCTGTTAATTATCTACAGCACTAATTGCCAAGTGAGAAAAGTGGGCAGGAGGTTTGGGTTCTTAATAGAGACAAAAAATAATTGAATTCTCTCTCTCTATCTCTCTCTCTCTCTCTCTGTCCTTCACTTCCTCTCACATTTCTTCCCTCCTCCTCCTCCTCCCTCACTTTGTTTGGGGAACTGGGGACTTGTTTCATGTATACTAAATTGGCAATTTATTCATGATGAAGTTGGTGGTGTGGAGAGGCTTTGATGCTGTAGGGTGGATTGATAGAGGAAGGTAGAGTCTGCAAGGTAGACAAAGAGGGAGAGAGAGGGAGGGGGAGGAGGAGGAGGAGGAGCGGGGAGGCTGAGCAGAAATTAAACAGAGGAGTCGGAGAAACAGAAACGGAATGCGAGAGAAAGCGAAAAAAGACTATAAAAGGTGCAGCGAGGAGACAGTGATGCTCAATGACAATGTCTAATTTGCCCTCTATTTATGGATGGCGGGTCAGAACATGGCATGCTGTGAATTTAAAGCCTGATTTAGCTGCAAACTCATCCTGTCAGGGCAGACAAACTCCCAACAACAACTGACAGATAAGCCTGCTTCTCTGATGAAAACATTTTCAAAACATGCACTTTCTCAGAGCTCAGTCAAGCGAGTAAAAAAAAAAGAAAAAAGAAAAAAAAGAAAAATTTCCGTCCTTTCTTCAGCTCTCGCCCCTTCTCCATACTTCTAAGATCCATCATTTTACAAAGTGTGTCTTACTGTGTAGGAGTGTACACATACTGTACGTCCATGCACCCATGTGCCCGTTCTCCTGTTATGTAGCTGGAAGTATTAGAGCAGCCCAGCTCTAGTTTGTCTTGCTGCTGCAGTTTACGCTGGATTACCCCAACGCTTCAAAGCATTTCACTTCTGCCCCATTTACTGGTGTGTGTGTGTGTGTGTACACACCCTCTATTATATATATATATATATATATATATATATATATATATATATATATATATATATATATACACTGTATATATGAGTGTGTGTACATGCACACACATACGCACTTGTCTATGCCTACCCCGTAATATAAAGTCATACACACACGCACAACTGACACCCTTATCTGTCTCTGCAAAGTCTCTCCCGTCTTTGAAGACCCCTAAAATAACCTGTCTCCATTTAGCCCTCAAGTCCTCATGCTTGTGTGGATAGAAATGTCACCGACAGTGCCAGTGCTCACTCACACACGCACACACACACACACACACACACACACACACACGGATATTCTATCAATGACTTTTCTGATGTGGAGATGTCTGGACCTCAAGGAAATCCCCCCCCCCCCCCCCCCCATATTCTCTTTACCTATCTCTTCTCTGCTGATGCAATCTCAGTAGCAGTGAATTAAATTTCAATGAAAAAATTATACAAAATTGAAAACGCAAGATAATCAAACGTTCTGTAAAAAAGCAATGAAAAGTTTAATGAGAGTAGAAAAAGGGGTGTTGGGGGGTTATCTGAAACACATCAAAGTGAGCATTCCGGGAGCGATGGAGGGAATTGAAAGTAGTGCCACTGCTGTCATATCGGCTGTGGCTACACAGAGGGTCCTCTCCACTCCTGATTCTCTGATGCCTGGACTGCTACTGTACAGCAAGTGGAGCAGAATGATGCACTGCAATGGCTGTCCCAGCACCTCACGCACACGCTGAAACACACACACACACACACACACACACACACACACACACACTAATACCAACATACATACAAGCACACATAGATCCCATCCCATACATTATACAAAAGTGTGAGACAGCCCTATAAATGTGAAAGTGTGTCTATCTGTCAGTCTGACTGATTTTCACTATAGAAATGATAGTATGTCACTATTAGTTGTTTTTTTTCAGGCAAGAAAGCAGTCATTTTCCAATATGTGGTGAGTTTATCCAGATAACGCCAGTTTGAGAAGAAAGGATCTGTGCGCCGCAGCCACTTACATACATCTAGTATCAACTCCAGTCCACTCAGGTTTATTTGTATAGCCCAAACATCACAAACTACATATTTTCCTATGGGGACTTTTATAGTCTGTACAGCAACACAACATCCTTAGACCCTCAAATCGAATGAGAAAAAACTGAAAAAAAACATTAACAGGGAAAAAAGAAAGGAAAAAAATGTTGATTTTATTTCTATCATAAAACTAACACTTCACCTCACCCGACTGCTGAGTTCTAGGTATGCAGCAGCAATGCTAAAAAGAATTTTTATGGTGCAAAAGAAACAGGAGGGCTCATTCGATCATAAAATGTTTGAAACAAACCACCAATGAGTCAGACATTACAGACAGGGCCCAACTTAGGAACACAAGAGGTTCTGAGAAGCTGTTCTTAAGCCGAATTGTTTACAAGTCATTATATATTAAATTTAAATCTGTAATTGCCATTTAAGGTCATTTAAATGCTATTACTACTCTATATATGAAAGTACTATTCCCAAAGACTTACCAGAAACAATTACAGGACATAAAAACAACACCTAAACATGATTATACAGTATATAATAAAAAGAGAATAAAAAGTTATTGTAGTACCGTACTGTAACTTACCTTTAGAGCGAAGTTGATGTGCATATGTAGACGGTGGAGGAGGAAGAGGAGGGAGGCGAGTGTTGGAGTATGGAGCGGTGCTGCTCGGTGTGAGTTGCGGCAGAAAGGGGAACTAGTTGGATGTGGCGCACGGTTCGAAATATGAACTTACGAACACAATACATTATTTTACAAATATTTATGAACATCAGTCAGCGGTTCATCTACGGTTGTATCTGCAAATATTGGTAAGTCGGATATTTGTATTTTGGGGAACTTCTGTATTAGAAAGAGAAATCATCACCCACCACAATTCACATAATGCCAAGTTCAACTTTAACCCACTGCATTTGATGTAGTTTGCATTCAGGGAGTCTACCTTCAAGAGATTACAACTTCCTTATATATATATATATATACATATACACACACACACACACTTAATTGGTTATTAATTGAGGCTACAAAATTACAGAAAATAGCATAAAAAAGGCCATCATTTCCAAGAATCCTTCAAAGATGTCTTAAACCCTTCTCTGTCAACAGACTTAATTGATAATCACTTAAATTGATATAGTGGCTCTGTTGTTTTAGCATTTTCTGATCGTGTGTGTTTCTCACACTGATCTGAGCTGCCACCTCACCTACTTACAGTGATGTGACAGTGTTCTTATAATTGGTAGAAATAATGGGTGAGACGACAGAAATCTAACCCCAGACATATTTAACCGGCATCTTCCCTTAAGGAAAGCTTGTTGTCTTCAGCCACCGTTGATGGAGAGAAGGGAGAAAGAGGCAGGTTTGCATGTTTGTGCTTCATATTCACTCCTACTTATAGTTGTTTGCTGAAGCAGTGGATTAATTAGTTTTTGTTTACATGTAGCCCTCCCAAACTCATCCGATATGCATCCCGGCTAATTAGCTGCTAGCACTAAGGGAGGGAATATTATCATAATAGCTTGTTGGTTAAGCACTCATTTCACATGTGTGATATACTGTATCAACATGTGGATATCACACTCCCAAAATAAACAGGTAGGATTAGCTCACATTCCAGAGGCCAACTGCCCGTTTTGTAGCGAACGCCATCAACACTTGTATGACTCATCGTCTCCGGTGTTTTTCTATCTGGGACGCTGTCACACACACACACACATTGTGCCTCTCCACAATCGCTGTTGCTGCTCCTGTTCTCTCAGATCCCCATATCCCTGAATGAAAGGGACCAAGAGAAAGTCAAATGGTTGATGTGTGAATTCCAGTAAAACGGATGTCTCACACTCATCCTCCCTGCACTCGCCAATTTCCCACCGGAGCCCCCCTCCCCGCCCCTTTTTGCTTGTACAGTGACACCTGCGCTCCTGTTTCCACTTTCGCCTCTGCCCTCCTCGAGAGGGAGTAGCATTGAAAGAGTGAGAGACGAGTGAGGGATGGGCAGCGCGTCCGCAGAAAAGGGCGGTTTACGGCGAGAGGGAGAGAAAATAAAGAGATAGACAGGGGTTTGAGATATATGTGTTTGATAGCACCTGTATTCGCTTTTCTGCCTCCCTTGTTCCCAGTGGACGCCTGTCACCATGGACTCACTGGACTGTTTTATCACTCTCCCATGGCTCTCCTCCCTTCTCTCCCTCTACAACGGCTCTCTTTTCTCTCCGTTTCTTTATCTCTCCCAGGGTCTTTTAAGAGTAAGAGTGAGTGTGTGTCTGTGTGTGTGTGTGTGTGTGTGTGTGTGTGTGTGTGTGTGTGTGCGTGCGTGCGTGCGTGCATTGTTCATGTCTGAGAAGGAGGAGGTGAATTCTTAAGAGCATAAAGGAATGTGAGCTGGAGACGAAATAAGTACAGTATTGTTTCACAAGGAATATTTCATATTTCTGTGTGAGCCAACCCTCCGTTTAGTTTGGTAATGTTTTTTTGGATTCAGAACCGTTATGCACGGCTGGATATGACCCAGCAGACATTATCTGATAAAACTCTAATTTCTTCTCAGACCCTCAAGCACAAGTTCTCCAACTCAAAGATAAGACTCTAGCTTAAAAAAAAAAAAAATCAACCTGGGGGTGTAGTCCAACCCAGTATCATGGCAGATTGTGAAATATTTATGAAATTTAATCTATAGAATTGTGTACGTGGACATAAAATTTTTCTTTTTTTCTATGATACTCAGCATGACCTTCACAATACTGGAAGTTGGAAGTATCCCTGTGCCTGCACCACATACAACACTGACAATCCAGTGTCCTTGATAACTCATCACTAGGATCCATTAATGTTGTTTGAATTATTTCTCTTTCAAGATCCTCAGCCACTGTTGCCAGGAAAAAAACAGGCCACTTCATTACCCTTATAAACCCTTTACTTATTATTACATCTGCTATTTACTCTTCAGGACCCGAATTTATTCTAAATTGATTGCGATTATTGAATCATTTTTGTATTGTTAAGTTATCAAGGACACTTTGGAGTTTTTGAAATGAGAAATGTTGCTTTAAAAGAAAAAAAAATTGAGGTCGAGGGAGGAAAATATTTCCCGGGAGCGAGTCCTGTGATCCGCCAACAAAACTCATACTCACAGCATTATATGTGGTGCAAGCAGCAAAATTACCTCCAATTGAAATACATTAGTTTGAAATTCGTGCTAAGTGTCCTGAAAAAAAAAGAGGAAAACATTTGTCCCTGTACATGAGTTTGGGTTTGATTTTCAGGACAACTGTGATGGATTTTCTCTCATGATAGAAGGGAAAAAATTGTTATGAACATTAAATTCTTTGAAATGTACTTTCAAAGAAAATATAAAAATGCTTCTGTGTTTTTGCCTTTGTTATGTCTGCATGGGAATGCCACATTTGCATCGCTAACATGTGTTCTTTGTCATGGTTCATCAACATGATAAATGAAAAGCCATCGCATTCTCAGTGTTGCATCCCATTGACTGCTGTCTTCAGTAGTTATGGAACAGCAATGATATCTGCACCGTGAATGAATTTACATCGACATCATTGGCTGAGCGTTTGTATACTCTTCCGCCATGTGACCTCTTTGTTTTTGCTGCTGCCTCAGGCCATGGTGGAGACGGTGAACAATTTGCTCCAGCCGCGAGCACAGACGGCATGGAGAGAGCTGCCCACCAGCGAGCAGCTGCACTCGGCCACTCTGCTCCTCGACACGGTGGAGACGGGGGCTTTCATGCTGGCGGACAACCTCCTCAAGACCGACATCGTGCAGGAGACCACTGACAACATCCGTGAGTACATTTGTTTGGTTTCCTTTCCGGAAATGGTGCCTGTCCAGATGCCCTCAAGGCCCATTTCCCCCAATTTCCCCATCGGAGCTCCACATTGGTTCAGGGTTGAAGGCACAGGTGTTAACCTATAGAAATACAAAGTGTGGTTTGGATGGGACTAACGAATTTGTAGGTTTCATTGACTTCACCCGCATACTAAATGTCATTTCAAATGTGCCTTGAATTGTGGAAGAAGCATGGTTCTTAGAATTCATAGTTTTCCATCCATTCAACTAGTCACTATCCATCCATCCATCCATCCATCCATCTATCCATCATCGGCCCATCTAGGTCCACCCAGACACCCAAAAATCCATCCATCCAGCCATTCATCCATCATGATATTATTATTACATTATATTTAATGGACATTGCATTGGATTTTAGACTCTCAGTTGGATAAAAACAATTAAAATGTCATGTCGGGCTCTGGGAACACGAGAAATAATTATATAATAATATATAATAATAATGATAATTAATCAAGAAAAAAAAGTTGCAGAATAATTGCTCATTGTTGGCTAATATTCTTAAGAGCTGAATGGGAGGTAATGAAACGCAGAGATTGCATTACATTTGCTGGACAGTTAGTCAATACCCTGGTAAAGAAAGCAGGGGATATTACATAAATATACCAAACATCACTATAATTATATGGTTCTCTCTGAAGTGCTGAATCTATCTTTGTAATGGCTAATGATTTAACAAATCCAAAAAACAATCTGTTATCCCATAAAAACATGGAAGCGATAACCACATTGTGTTCAACAAGGGGCCCATTTAGATTATCCACGACGTGACAGTAACTGTTGATTCTGGACTGGATTGTACAGCAGCAGCATGTGGGATGAATGTGATAAGATGTGAATTAAGGTGATGTGTTCAGTAGTTTTATGACACCTATACATAAAACACAGCTTTTGTTACAATACTTAATGTTATGTGGGTTTTCATATAGTAGTAATATGAAGGAACAATTAGACATTTCTGGAGATATTTTTTAAAAATGAACAATAGCTCCTTTCTTAAGATGTGCTGGGTTCCATGGACTCCTGAAAACAGAGAGAAAAGTAGTAGTTTGCTTAAATGAGGAATTTTGTTCCAATCCAAAAGTGTTGCACAGTAACAGCATGTACAATATGTTGAGGTTAGGTACACAAGTTTTTACAGTACATGTAGCCGTTAAAGACGGGTCATGATGGGCCAGGTTGTTGTATGAGAATCTTTGAACGGTCAAATCCACAGAGACCCACACTCACTGTTAGTTAATAAAAATGCAGGGAAAAAAACGACCTTGAGGCTTATAAGGCAGGGATGAATTGTTCACCAGAGACAACCATTTTTATTCAGTTTATATATAAATATATTTATTTTTTTTTTTGTATTTTCATCTCTTTGCTTGTAGGCGGATTTGACAAAGCAGAACAAAGCTGGTTATTATGGCGTTGTGCACATCACTTTCCGCTCCTCCCTTCGCTCTCATCTCCCCGATCCTCTCATCACTGAGCCACAGAATAAGGCAGAAAACACCGAAGAGAAAAAGAAAAAAGAAAAAAACTTGCTTTTCATGCCTCCACATAGTGATTTATCTTGCGAGCCATCATTGCATCTGCAGCCAGAGCAGCGGGTGTCACTCACCTATGTTTCCCTTGATTACCCCACCCCCCTCCCTCAATTCGATGGGCTTGTGTGTCACACTTTTAGAAATGAAAAGTCACAGAGGGGAGAAGGGAGAAAGCTGAGTAAAGGAGAAAACTGGATGAGTGCCTGCTTGAGGGCGATGGCGGTGGTGGAATGTCAGATGATGCTCTGAGGGTTTTTTTTTTCCTTTTTTCTTGCTCACTTCCACATCAGTAAGCAATGAAATCAAAGCTATTTACGTCACATGACGCGGTGCTAACGTTCTTATCACACACTCCACAAGGATTCCACAAAGACGGCCCTTACAAACATGACTCCTCACACACACACACATACACACGTTTGAGTGGAGTTCACATCCACCGCCATCCTACACGCTTTTCGCCTTACATAATTCCAGACCTCTCCTCCAATTTTTTTCCCCTCCTCTCCTGAACGCACCACAGAAATGTGGTTACATAAACAGCCATCGAAATGTAGGCTACAGCTGAAGAACTTAAACAGGAAATCATCTTTTTTTTTTTTTTTTTTTTTGTGGAAAATGTTGTCTCCGCATTCCTCTTCTTTTTGAGCTGTTAATCTTCCCTCACAGCTAATCCAGTGGGCAGATCCACTGTGATTATCTCTCCGTTTTATTCATAACCGGCCCAACACCGCCTCTCATCTCTCCTTTTTTCTCCTTCCATCCTCACTTCCCTCTCTCTCTCTCTCCGTCTCTCCTTGTCTCCTCCCTCTCCACTCTCCACCCTGCACTTTTTAAGCCTCCTTTTTCCAGAGGAGTGAGCGACAGGAATAAATTATTTGAATGACGCATTTTAAAGAAGCCACAGCTGCGGCTGTAGGTGATATTGTTGTATTAGCTCGTGTGTATGACTATGCCGTGCGGTATTAGGTAGATGAATAAATAATGTTATTATTAGAACCAAAACAGTGATTTGGAGGAATAACAAGGCGGTAACAGCGTGTGTGTGTGCGTGTGTGTGTGTGATAGCGATAATGAACAAGGGTGTTTCTTAGGAGGAGGATTGTCATGACAAGGATGCTTTAATTAGATTAGACTCAGTGTGTTTTGATATCCTGCTGGTGTGTGTGGGTGTAGATGTATGTGTACATGTGTGTGGGTGGGTCGCTGTGTTAGTGTGTGTTTGTAGCTTGAATATTTTAGTTTGGTTTGTGCGCAAGCACGGGAACTTAACCAGAGTTTCTCTTTTCTTCCTGGCAGTATTTGCATATCAGTGTCTGTGTTTATGTCAGCCCACCTTATTTTGCCACCATTTCCTCTCCTCCATACCTCAGCATCTATTGCTTTTCGCCCTATCTGTTATTATACTTAGTATATACAGCTCTGGAAAATAATAAGAGACTGCTGCAAAATTATCAGTTTTTTCTGATTTCATTACTTATAGGTATGTGCTTGGGCAAAAGGAACGTTTTAGTTTGAGTCTATAAACCATATATAAAATAATATGGTTTAGAGCATTTTTTGCAGAAAATGACAAATGGTCAAAATAACAAATAAGATACATTTTCCGACCTCAAACAACACAAAGAAACAAGATCAAATTCATAAAATTCCAAATAATTCTAAAGTTACATAGAAGAGTTCAGAAATCAGTATTTGGTGGAATAACCCTTATTTTTAATCACAGATTTTTCATGCTCTCCAAGTCTTTACCATTGTTCTGGGGTGACTTTACTCCACTCCTGGTTCCTCTTTAAGCAGAATGAGGTGTTCATGTGTTGGAATTCAACAGACGCTGGAATGGAATGGCTGGAATACATGTAGAGATGATGATTTCAGAAAAATAATGCAGTGCTCTCTTATTTTTTTCCAGAGCTGTATATAGTCTCCCTTCCACCCATCTCAACTATAACCAAAATATCTGCCCATTTCCTATTTCTCATCCATTCTCGCTTTTTTTTTTTTACCTCCTACCAGCGCTTCACCCTGACCTCCACAACTTCCCCCTCCTTCCAGCCTCCTCCCCTGCTCCACATTCCCTTCTCTTCTCCTCTCATTTCCATCTGAGCATGTACTTGTGTTGTTTATTTGATCAGGGAGCTGTTCTCACCATGAAAGCCGAGTGTAAATCATCAAATTACTCCAAAGCACAAGATAGCGACATGCCAAAGGTATAATTAGTCCTTAATTAGAAACTTTATCTAATATGTTACACGACCACAATCAGAAATGTGCTAACAAACCCGGATCGTTAAATTGGACTCCCGGGTTGGAGGAGAGGGGCTTGATAATCTACCTGAGTGTGGTGGACAACTTGCCTGGGGACACAGTTGCCCTTTTTCAGTAGATAAATCCAAGTTGTTTCCTTTTTTTGATGCGTGTCAGCTTTTCTTTGTTAAGAAGCTGCTTCACGATTCATGCCTGTGTTCTGCCGTGCAAAGCAATTTGTGAGAAAACATGGTTATTACAAAACACTGCAAAACAATGTGTGTGTGTGTTCCAGAGCTGGAAGTGGCCAGGCTGAGCACGGATGGGAACCTCGCAGACCTGACGTTCCCTCAGACAGAGCTACATGGAAACTCCATCCAGCTATCAGCGAGCACTCTCAAACAGCATGGAAGAAATGGTACAAAGAACACTCTTTCTCTCACTCTTATTTATACAACCAACCAGCTCAGAAGCGAGTGCAGAAATCATCTCAGGACAGGGTTCACCTGTGATTCATTAAACAGTCGTATCTGGCCAATCACAGCATGCAGATGGTGGGGCACTGATAAATGTGGCAGCTAAAAACAGTTCTCATTTAAATATCATGTCCCTATATATTCTGGTTTTTAGAGGCCTCGCCTCTAGAGTTACCACATGGAGATGCAAAATAGAGTGGAGAAAAGAAACTTCGTAAAAATAGACACCCTAATGACATAGGTCCTTAAAAAGGTCGTTAAAGGACACGAAAAAAAAAAATAGCTGCAGTATAAGCTGTGGTTAACAGTGTAGGCATGGCTAATCAAGCTGGGGTCAGCATATTTAATTTATACATCTGTGATAAATGTCTAGGCTAAATCTAGGTATATATTATATAGTCTTGGATACTAGCTCTTTATAAAAAAAAAAAAAAAAAGTGATGAATAAGCCTGTGTGGCTGCTTATTGTCACCCTATTCAAATAATGGCCTGAGTCATTTTGTTTGACTTTTTGGGAAACACGAAACACTTAATCAAATACAGAGAATATTTTATTTATTAATAAATACATACAGCATTGGGTGTCACTTATTTAACATTAAAAAATGAAGCGACTTTTTGAACATTCTAGTTCGACTTCAGGCAACTTTAAACCTGCCTTAAGCTGTCTTTTCATTCCATAATGCAAACTTACATTACCTGGAGTAAATTAAACAAATGTCTGATAAATTAAATTGGTCAGGAGGCAGTTCCCTTTTTCATCACTTTTTCAGGTCTTCTTTACCCGTTTTGTATTGAATGTAACTCGTTTCCGACGTCCAGTTTTGACGATTTTTTGAAACCTGAGATATGGCAAATTTTCAATGAAGTGAATGAAATGAAGATCCTGGAAGATCCTTTCTTTCTTTATATCCAGCTACATATTCATTGAATATATTGATATGCACATCAATTAAAAATAAAATATTACACTATACCTTGCAAAATTTGTACTAAATTGCCATTAAACATGATAGCCTATAGCTTTTATCACTCAGCAGTAGAAATTGATCCAAGTATCATGTTTAGAGCTTCTTCTGGCTTTTTGAAGTAGCTGCCATTATGAAAGCCTATTAAATACCCCAAGTAAAATTTGTCTCGGCCAAAAATTAAAATGACCCAAGTAAAATGCCCATTGTCCTATAGGGCATAAAGAACATGATCCTTTCAACTCAGGATTAAGCTGATTTTACCAGACGTGGCACCGTCATTAAGAGAAGATTTAGGCCAAAAACTCACTTTCATCAGAAAAAGAGGTCGGATATTAATTTAATAGGGTGACAATATGCTTATAATATCAATATAATAACTTGGCATGAGATTTTAGTGTGACATCCACTCATGTCCAAGTACATGAGTTTTGTGCGAAAAATGTACATACAGTACATGAGGTCTATCCGGCTCTTACTCCGTTTAAATCCACTTGCAATTTCTCTTGTTTTCACACTCATTGTTCATATCTGTGATCAGTGATGAAGCCAAGAAGTAACAAGCCCACTGCCACTGTGCGTTTCCTGTTTTCCAGGGGAGATCAGGATGGCCTTCGTCCTGTACAGGAACTTGGGCGCCTACCTGTCCACAGAGAACGCCAGCGTCAGACTGAGCAGCGAGGCCGTCTACCCTAATTACTCCGTTATCGTCAACTCCCCGGTCATCACAGCATCCATTAATAAGGAGAGCAATAAGGTTTACCTGTCGGAGCCTGTGGTTTTCACTGTCAAACACCTGCAGGTGAGTAATTGATGACTTATTCGCTATAAATCGTTAAAAAATAACTCCCTGAGGTTGAAGAATAAGGTTGGTGATATTCTTTGTTTTTTTGTTATTGTCAAGAAATCCCATGAAACCAAAATCAACTATGAACCGATCCTGCTATCAAAGATCCGAAGCCTCTTTTAGCTTATTTGTCTGTGTGATAGAGCTCCATTGTTATCCAACAACTATTAAAAACCCATCAGTCAGAGGCAGAGTTGCACTGGGTGACATGTTCCTTTATTACGGTGAACAAATAGGGAGACGATTTATTGTGAGTGAACAACACATACACCATCTTGTTGCCTTAAACTAACGCACCAGAGGTTTTCTTTAAAAATAAGATGAATGCATTTAGATTTTGTTTTAAGTCTGTCTGCAATGAAAAATTAATATTAATCATTTTAGACCACATCCCTGGTCATATTGTTAACTTATTTCATTATTTTTCCCACAGAATTAGAAATACTGTCTCTTTGTACTTGTATATTAAAATTCAATCACCTTCTCTTCCTGCTAACAAGTGTCATTCATCATCTTGCCCAGAGCAATTTAACCAATAGTATCATTACCTCCACCTGTCAATCAATGCGAGTGTGAGAGAAAGTAAGATGAAGTTCACTGAATCAAATTTTGGTCTCGCCTGTTCATACCAGAAAGATGTCACTATTTGAAAGTTAGATGGGCCCGGTTGGACTTTGACAAGATGTGACTTCATTGACTTTGATTCAGCCCGAATGAGATGAGAACTGCTGTATTAATATGGGAATATAGCTATAAATATTCCATATTGCTTCATAAATGGACTAACGTAAGAATCAGGATCATCAACACCGCAGTTTTATTTTGTGTTCATCCAACAGACAAAAAAAACCGACACTGTTTCACTTGCTCATTTCAAGAGTAACTTTACAAAGCCAACATACACATACACACACGTCATCGGTTTACTCAACACGGGCCGCTCCTCCACTCTAGAGTCTCCCACAACATGCATGGACGGACACAGCACTGTCACCTCCTGCCAGGGCTCCATGTTTATTTGTTGCTGCATTCTGTCCCTTCTGTTTTGTTGCTGTTGTGTGTTTTTGACTCCTCTGTGTTTCTGTCCTCTCCATCCCTTTCTCCACTAATTCCTCCCACTGTTTTCACACTTTCTGATTTTCTGGCTCTCCTACCGTTCCATGTTTCTACCTCCCACCTCCCCATAATTGCATATCTGTTCTCTGACTTCCTTCCTCTGATTCGTTTTTTTTTTTTTTCCTTTTTCTTCCTGTCCGTCGCGCTTTCTCTCACATCTTCCTCTTCCTCCCTTGTCCCCAGCATTCGGAGGAGAACTTCAATCCCAACTGTTCGTTCTGGAGCTACTCCAAGCGCACCATGACTGGATTCTGGTCCACGCAGGACTGTCGTCTGCTGGCTACAAACCGCACACACACCACCTGCTCCTGCACACACCTCACCAGCTTTGCAGTTCTCATGGCCCACATGGAGGTCAAGGTAGGCGTTTATCGCGGAGCGCCTGCCAGCGGGGCATGGGCGGGATCAAAATGGGTAGTTGTTCATCATTTGATTAAGTGCTGCTGGCGAAGAGATCTTAAAGAGCGGGGAAGGAAGGAAGAGAATGGGACCGCAACATCTGGAAAACAGATTCCATCTCTCCAGACTCCAGCACTGAGTAATCATACTTGGCAGGGGAACTTTTACAATTGATTCGTCAAGCCAGATGATGACATTTGGTTGTCAAAAAAAAAAAATCTGCACTTTGAACATTCATATTAAGAATATAGATTCTGGATTACCAAACATATACTTTTTTTTGAATTAACATGGAAATTGGCATCCAAGACAAAAGCTGCAGATCTTCTTTGAATGTACAAGGAACAAAAAAAAAACATGTTTGACTAATCAGAAAGCGAAAGGGTCTCATTTATTTTTGATTTCCGTGAGCCGCTGTGGGTGGTGGATGAAAAACCGGAGTATCCCGCCATGAGCGTGATAAGTGCTTCTTTTGTTCTCCCTCTTCGGTTACGTCCCTCCTCACAAATCGGCTCTTGTAAGTCTGGATATTTTGTGACACCCAGCCTCTCCCTCTGGGCCGGAGGATGTGTGGTACTTCTAAAGGGGTCATGGTCAGAGCGATCTCGACAGCCCGGTGTGAACACAGCGTGAGGGTTTGAGCAGTAGATCCATCACAGCAGTGCTGTGTTGAACATTGCTCTGCCTGCCAGGTTGCAGGACACTGATGGATAGAGCCGGCACACCTGTGCAACGCGGCGTAACGCTGTGGCCCTGAACGCTCAGCGACACACAGCCAGACTCACATCAGTCAGCGGGAAAGGGGTGTGTGACTCATGTCTCGCGTGCGTGCCTCTTGCAGTATGTTCCACGTCCGCGTAATATGAGTTGTGTACGTTACCTAGCACGACGAGGCTAGCTGAATAAATAACCCCCGCTCTCCTTTTCTTTTTCTCACGCTGGCAGAAAGCGGACAGCATGCATGACCTGCTGCTGGACGTGATCACGTGGGTGGGGATCCTGTTGTCGCTGGTCTGCCTGCTTATCTGCATCTTCACCTTCTGCTTCTTCCGCGGGCTGCAGAGCGACCGCAACACCATCCACAAGAACCTCTGCATCAGCCTCTTCATCGCTGAGTCACTGTTCTTGGTCGGGATCAACAGGGCCGACCAGCCGGTAAGAAGGGTGGGGTCATGTGTGTGTGTGTGTGTGTTGTGCTTATTCTTTGACTGTAAGCTATCAATGTTAGAAAAGATGGATTTGTTTTATTTTTCTCTTTTTAAACAGTTTTTCGCACAGGCTTCATTTCAAACCGAGTCTTTAACTCACGCTGTGCCGGCGCTGGCTTGGCCTCCTGGAACTGTCCACCGACCAATTACACCACATTACTGGCAGGGGTAAATCATGAAATGTTTACCAACTTGCTGTCAGAGGCTGACCACATTGCAGCTACATGAATAAGAAACAGCAGATCTGGTACAGGCAGTGTTCCTGGAGTAAATCTAAAACAGAAATTTCTCTATGCGGCCGTTAAACAAACCCGCATCAGTGTATTCAAACCAGCTCGGATTTATGCAACCATTTCCTGTAAATTGTGTAGGAAAAAAACAGCAAAAAACAAAAGGAGCTTATTGGAATTATTTGACTGGATATGCTCAGTTTTTTTATTAAATCATTGCGGTACCGAGCTCAAGACAGCGCCTCGGATTAATCATATTACCGTTTGTGGTCAATTCAGAAAGCATTGCTAACCAAGGCAGGGGAGGAGGCAAAAGCACTGCTGCACTGTCAAGCTACAAGCTGGTGTACAGTAGTTATTTATTTTATTTTGTGTATAAATGTGCGTATACTGTATTTCTTACTGTTGCTTTTATTTTTCTCTGGCTGCCGCTGTAACAACTGAATTTACCCCTGGGGATGAATAAAGTTTACCTTACCTTACCATAGCCACGAGAACATGATTTCAGTTGAGTTTATTAAATACCTGCAGCTCCCCTACTGCAGCAGAAAGGATAAGTGCGTTTGCCTATTGAGAGGGACGCTGTGCACATTTAGAAATGAGAAAGTTTAATTCCGTTTCCTCTGGAGAGCTTCCCCTGTCCCGTCAAGTTTAACTACAGTTTTTAGCATTTCTGCTTAAATGTCTGATGATATTTGCCACAGGGACATTATTGCATGCACAGGAAATGTTCACAATTACTGAAAGCAGCCCCTCTAATCAATCAAGTAAATCATTAAAGAACATACTAATACATCAATACGACACAATAAAGAAATCAATCAATATAGCCTAGAGGGGCAGGTTAACCTGGAGGGTAATGTCCCTAGTAAGCGGCTCTGTCTGCTGCCAGAGACAATTTTTAGTAGCATGTGTCAACACAGTCTGTGAACCATGCATCTCACACTAGGTTATTTTTCCCACTCCACCATTAATATGCGCAGGATCTAATTTTGCCAGACCGGCACGCACACAACAGAAAAAAAATAATTATCGCAACATGTCAGCCACCTGGAGGTGGGGGTGATGCACCTCTCGCAGCTATGTAGTCTACCAGCACATTTAGCTCATTTTTCTACTTTAGTGGCAAGCACAAAAGAACCAAACCTGATTCTCAGTCGCAACTCTTTAAAATGCATACCACACAGACCTGCATGTTGTAACAACTAGTGGGAAACAGGGACTCAATAGCGTTACTCTGCACACAGAGATATGATTGTTAACACGTTCGATACACAGGGAATCAGTAAACAGCAACCTAATCCAACAGCCTGGGTCAATAGGGCAAAATGAGAATCAAGAAACCAGTGCTATTCACCTTATTTTTGAATGCAGAACCATTTATCAATTTCCAATTTTTTGATCGCTTGTCTAGTGTAACTAGTTTTGGCTTATCAGTATTGTGGAGTACGAAAAAACACTCCTGCTCCAAGTCAACTTCTGTTTTGTACTAGTTGTTATGGTAATCCCTAACAGACAAAAACAATTCAGATTTTCCTCAAAGCCATAGTTTTGCACCGAATTGTTGTGTCGAACTGAGGTGAAGCAACACATTCTCACTACCGACCCGTCAACAAGTAACCTCTTTAGCCACAGAAAAAAACAAGGTAAAGATCATAGTTTTGGGTTAAAATGATTACTTCAAAATGTGCGAAATGACAGTAAAAGATGTTGGTTTAACAGTGGATTTGGACAGGTGTCTCCTGTAATTCTTTTCAACTCCAGTCCATGAAATAATGTTTCACACCATCCACCCAAGCCTCTTCCTGCCAACAAAAGTGAAACTTAAGAGGGACATTGTCTGAACTATATCTCCAGGTCTATGAGCAGATTAGCCTGTGTATTGAAAGATGTTGGGTTAGGTGGGGTGAAGCTGGCCAATGACTGGAAGTGGCTGTCCTGAAGCACAAAAAAAATCAATAGCAGCGCCCTTATTTCCATTTAATATAAATTGAATAAATGTACAAAAAAGTCTCTGGAATGCTTGACTTAAGGCAAAAAGATGAACTGGCACAGGGGTCTGGAAGCACATAGACTAAATACACGAGGGGAAGCAGGGATAATTGGACACAGGTGGATACGATCAGGGTGGGGCACTGAAAGAACACAGACACAGAAGTGGGAACACCTGAGGGCAGAAAGTGGGGATCCAACAAGAGGAAAGGTGATATTTAAAAAGTAAAACAGGAACATGCAGCAAAATGTGAAACGTTACCTAAGGTGCTGGACGAGATGGGAGAAATGTAGGCCAGATATTAAAGTTTATGTATCAGCTTCGCCGATTGTTTATACTCAGCTTCCATCTTGCCAGTTGCGTTTGTTTGTCATTCGTCCCCCTCAGGACAGATGAAGTTTTCCTTTCTACTGGGAAACCCTGGCTCTGAGGAGGATGTTTATAGAGAAATACAACGTTAACCAAATCCCACATGAGGCTGGTTGGTAATAGGCCTGTCTGATAAACGTTCAAATTGTGGACTTTGATTTCTTGTGAAGTAATTTTCTATCATTTCCTCTGGATATTGATTATGAAATTGCTGGGAAAATGGTGTCGTTTATTTCCTTATCAAAAGTTGATGATGCACAATCAATTATGTCCACGTATCTTTTGAGATTTAGAAGAGTGGAATTTATGTTTGCGATGTGGATGCTGCCGATATGTAGTAGAGGATGTTGTACAGCAATAATTGTATACATATGGATTTTATACTATTGTTAGTATAGAATCATTTGGAAAAGGGTTGGTTTGCACATACAGGGAATCTGCATTGGTGTTATGCACGAGAACAAACCTATACAAGCCTATACAAAGAGAAAGAAAATACCAAAGAAGTCAAGTAATCATTAATAACATAAGAGTTATTAAGAGTTTAAAAAATATTTAATATTATATCTATAGAATTTTCACATTTCACTTTGACAGACTGACCTGAACTGAATTAAGTCCTTTGTTGGTGAAGCATTTAAAAACTGTACATGAATACTCTCATACTCTACATCTCTACAGGCATGGCAGGTTATTACAGTGATGACCAAGACTCTCCAGTGTCCTCTGAGAATTTCAGTGATACGTCTGGCTAATGTGGAATTATAAAACACTTAAACATGGAAAAATATTCCTTATTATTGCAACATCCTCTCTGCAAATAGGGTTAATGAAACTTTACTAGTTGCAACCTAATTTGGCCACTTTGTGTTTCTCATTTGCACTAGCCAAACATTACCAAAATGGGGACTTTCTATTACGGCTAATGATGCGCGACCTCTGCTTAAGTGGGACTTTGTTGCAGCTCAAACTGCAGAAGAAGAACAGAATACAAACTAAATCTAAAGAAAGTATATAGAAAAGAGCATTTTTCACATCCATTATCAACAACTCAAGTCATTTGTTTAAAGTGGGAGCTAACAGACTGTTTTCTAACAAGCTACATATATGTTAGCAATGTAGCTAGTAGGGAGAACTTCTGTTCCTGACTACAATTTAGTTTTTTTATAATGAATATTTACTAGATGTACTACGGTCTCTGTACTGTAGTGATTGTACATGTGGAATAGAGTGCATATTCAGCACAACAAACACATCATTAACTGCAAAGACAGCCATAAAAAAACGTGTTTCCCTGCCTATGTTTACACTATTCTCACATTCAGTCTTTCAACCACAATTGTGTGCATTAACACAAACATTTTATGTGGCGGATTCAAAGAAGAAGCATCCTTCTAATTCCTTAAGGCAAGGTCACTGAAACATAAACGATATAATAGGAAAATACGGTTTCTGGCTTTATAGGCGTCTCGCAGTGATCGACTGCGTTTTCTTTCTCTCTGAACATTTTGAATCATTATGGAGTTTATGTCTGTGGGGGAGGAAGTGCTGTGGGCTGTATCCTTTATCTCCTCCAAAGCATTCAAAAAGGCCTTTGTCTCCACTGAGTGTTCATTGAGGAACCCTTCTTATTGCAAATGAGGAGACGAAACCGATAGATGAGATAGAATGTGTTTTAACATGAAGGTTTGTGTGCTTCTCTTTGTCCATGTGTAACTTGTGTGTGTGTGTGTGTGTGGGAGGGATCATGTTTCTTTGCATGCATGCGCACTGCCGTCTCTATGCGTATGCCATCCTCCCGTTAATTACTGGTGACTATTTGTGACCTCCATTAACATCTTCACCATCACTTAGCTCGCAATCGGGCAAGCCAGTAATTCCAGCAGGAAAACTAAATGACTTTGCATAAGCAGCCACTTCTTTTACCTGAGTGTGTGTGTGTGTAAGCTACACTGTGTGATCATTAGAAATGGAAATGAGTGACTCCCTCACCCCTAAACTCATTGTCTCCCAGACATTAGGTAATTGTCTCTAGCTGCAAACCTTCCATTATAAAAGTCTGTCTGTTAGCTCTCACATTCAGTGATTTAAGAGTGATTCTTAGAACATTGCTGTGAATGTGACGGGCCAAATCTCCCCGTTCGTTCTATCCACCGCTTCTTTTCTTAAGCACCTCTCTTTTTTTACTTCCCATCCTATTGCCTACATTGTTAATGTGGTTTTAGGTTTGATACCTCTGTTTCATTTTTCCATCTTCTGCTGCTCTATTTTTTTTTTCACATTCAGGAGACTCTCACTGTGGTGTTGTATTAAGTACTTTATCACCTGCCTCTCTGAGGCTCTCATGCATCACTATTCACTAGCAACTAACGATGTGATCCAAAATCTAATTTACTCACTTTCAAATGTAAAGGTAAATTTACTGGGTGGAATGTTTTAGTTGGATTCGATATTTAATAATTACGATGTAGCTAGAATTTAACAGTGGTGGAAAGTAATTTCCACCATATTCATACTTTTAAGGATATGAATATTTCCACCTCTAGAATTTTGATCATATAATTCACTTAAAACATGCGGTTCAACTCTTGTAGCAGCATAACTAATTATTCCCATTCAGTATCTTCTCTTTATCCCTTTTCAAAAAGCGTTTCGCTATTTTTAGCTTCAAACATTTACTCAAGTCCTCTACTTAAGTAGAATTTTTTAAGTAGAATGTATTGTGATTTAGTTTTTTTTTTATATGTATATATGTATGTTTATTTTCCACTATAATTCAGAGGAAGGGTTAGGGTCACAATGCACTACGAATTGTAAGCTTCACCAAGTAGTGATTTCACCTCTACACTTGTCACATGGTTTCATTTGAATAAATGTCCAAACAATTCAAAATTCTACCAAAAATCAATTGGAGTGAACAGATAATAATAAATAAACACTAATTAATCAGTCATTTCATTGCAAGGCTTTTACTTGTAATGGAGTACTTTAACACTGCTGAATAAGGATATGAATATTTCCACCTCTGGAATTTTGATCATATAATTCACTTAAAACATGTGGTTCGGCTCTCGTAGCAGCATAAAAAAACCTAATTATTCCCATTCAGTATCTTCTCTTTATCCCTTTTCAAAAAGCGTTTCTCTATTTTCAGCTTGAAACATGGTCATTCAGGCACAGGCGACAACCAACTTGTCACTTGTATTTTCTCATCGTATTAGATGACTTGCAGATGAAGACATGGAATAATGTGTGAAGGGGGCTCAGCTAATAGCGCTGGTAGTGATTTTGAGTCATTCTGTCGCCTGTAATTGCTGTTCTAGTACACTATGAGGCCTTGGGTATTTCTATTTCCTCTTGTCTATTCCGGTATTGGTGGCCCCGTTTTTAATCCTTCACACATTTTCTTTCCTTTTATAACTATGATAAATGATTACTTTCATCATATTTGCTCAGTCATCTTTTGTTACTTTTTTTTTTTAAATCCTCACCTTATCACTTGCAGTGTTTGTGGGGGTTTGTCCAACAGATTAAATAGTTTCTGGGCATTATTACAGTGTGTAGTGTTACTGTATTTTTAAATCCTCTCCTTCCTTTCCCTCAACAGATTGCCTGTGCGGTTTTTGCGGCCCTGCTCCATTTCTTCTTCTTGGCAGCCTTCACCTGGATGTTCCTGGAAGGAGTACAGCTCTACATCATGCTGGTAGAGGTGTTTGAGAGCGAACACTCCAGGACTAAGTACTTCTACCTGGCAGGATACGGAGTGCCTGCTGTCATAGTGGCCGTCTCCGCTGCAGTGGACTACAGGAGCTACGGCACCGACAGAGTGTAAGGATAGAGGGGCGATGAGGAGAACGGAGTGTGAAGGAAGGATGGCTGACGGGGCGGGGGAAGGGAGGGAGGCTGGAGTGCCTGCTGTCATTTTTGGCTGCATCTGCCACACTGGACTCTACAAGCTGTGGCACTTCTGAAGAGTCAATAGTGAGAGGTTGAGAGGAGAGAGAGACAGAGAGAGAGCGCGAAAGATAGAGAGGAGGCGGAGGGAAGCACGGAGAGGAGCAGGGGAGGACGCGCCACAGAGTGCCTGCATGAGCACAGCAGCGACAATGTGTGAATATGGAAGGATTTAACGAGTGGGATAAAAGGATGGGGGGGGCGCACGGTGGAGCAGATTGAGAGAGAAAAGCAGTGATTTAAATGTGAGAGTGTGAGAATGGAGAAGAGACTGATGAAGTGTGTCAGGCTGCGCACACGTCCGAGCTGGTTTGCACATACGTGCGTGCACTTGTGTGTGTGTGTCCGTGCATGCATGCTTGCGTCTTAAAAAGAAAGAAAGAAAAAGACAGAAAGACCCTCTTCCCCGGAGAAAGCAGCACAAAGTAGTGAGTGGGATGAGGACATACATTATGAGCACAGTAACATATTCATGCATGATTGACATTGACTTATCCAACCACAGTCACAAGGTGAATCTCAAGAAAAGGCAGCCAGAGCCAGCAACTCATATAACGTTTTTTCATAATATCTACAAATACAGGAATGAACCTTACATAAAACACGTGAGCAAATAATGTTTGCTAATGTTTGCTAGTGTGTATATATATATATATATATATATATATATATATACACACACACAACTAATCAGAATTACACTCTTTCTACACACTTGCTAATGTGATAAATGAATATTCTAGCTGCAAAAGTCTGGTTTTGCACAGTATTTGTATTATTGAGAACTCACCATTTATCACCTGCTCTGACCACAAATTCAAAAGAAAAAGATAAATAATAAGTTTTGGGTTTCCTTATTTCCTCATTTTTAAAAGAAAAGCACTGTTTTTTTTCAATGAAGATAACTAAACTAATCGGAAATACATTCTATACAGTGCTAATGTAAAGGCCCATTTCCAGCAGCTGGTAAAATGCGTTTGCTCATTGCGTCAGAAGGCTAATGGATGATTAGAAAACCCTTGTGCAATCATGTTAACACAGCTGGAAACAGTTTAGCTGGTTAGAAAAACTATAAAACTGACCTTCCTTTAAGCAGGTTGAGTATCTGGAGCATCACATTTGTGTCGTTGATTCTAACCTTGTCAATGTCTTGACTATATTTTCTATTCATTTTAGAACTTATGGTGGTGAATAAAAGTGTGAAGAGTAGTATACAAGTATACATTAGTCATATATACACACACACACACACATACATATATATATATATATATATATATACATACATACATACATACACACACACATATAGTATGGCACGGGACTGCTCACGATTCTGAAACCACCATTTTAACGCTGCAATTTTCCGCATTAACAATGTGGATGGTGCACTTTTTTTTTTTTTTTTTAAATAGTAGTAGAAAAATCTCTTCACTCAATTGCTTATAAATGAGCGGCTCCATATAGGAAGTGAACAATGACAGAACACTATAGGGCTGTTTAATGTTTCACATGTGCTCACATCCTCGCTGCTCAAGGGGCCTTTGGTAGTTCAGACCTCGCAGCTTTCCCGCGAGCTACACATCACCTCGAATAAGTCTGAAGACTGGAAAAGGGTTGAATTTAGCTGTGTTTAACGTCAAAGCCACACCAATCCGTATGCCACTTAGATCAATATTTCATCGTGGGATGATCATTAAAACATGAGAGTCTGAATGCCAAGCTTTGGATGAATAATCAGACTGCATGCCATTAGGCAGCAGAGGACTGGAGAGACTTGTCTCGAGTTAATAGCCGTGGTTTAACAGTAAAAACAGAAAATATGATTATATTCCTGCTAACGCACTGTAGAGCTTATCTCATCAGAAAGCGGGGATGGTGTTAAAGATTAATTTGACCAAAAAACATTTTCTTGTCATGTGAATTGATATTTCAACCGCACAACCAATGCTCCTGATTGTAATGGCACTGTGCCTGACGGATTTGAAAAGAAGTTGACTCATCATCACAGCGAAGTACCCTCCATTAAAAAGCAGAAAGTGAGTGACTTATTTATCACTTCGGCCTTGACAACGATGCTGCTTATCGTGTTAAACATGATACATTGAGACAAAAGATCTGGAAATATCATCTGCCATCCCTGCTGTGTCACCTTGTCACATATTAGCCATCGGCGCTGAGTCTCATTCACATCCCGTAATGAAGGTGGCTATGACTTAGCAAAGGAGCCCTAATGGAGGATACAGTGACACAGTCAGGGACCCATAATGGAGGGCTCTCTAATGTGCTGGAAATTGAAAGATTAATAATTCAAACGTAGCTGGTCATGAATCAGTCGGCCATTTTGCTCCAGTGGTTTTCCTCTGGTACGTTATTTTTTTTTTTCTTTTCCACCGGGTCTGACCTCAGTGGAGGGCACTCTGGGACGTCTGTTTTTCTCTTCCCCTGCTCGCTGCGGTGGATGAGTGAACATGTTTGGGGTAGAACAACTTAGCATACAGCAGTATATCTTTTACCGCCGGTGTTGACCTTGGGGTCAGAAAGGAATGCGTGCCTTTGTGCGTGTGTTGTGCGCTCATGCGTGTCTTCTATCTGTCAATGTGTGTATATTTAAGTGTGAGTGGGTCCCTCCTTCCTCCTTTAACCTCATCACAACCATCCCCAGACTCTTCATATACGACGCAGTATGACGCCTGTGATCCATAACTCAGTATTCAAATGATCGTGGCCATGTCATATTTTTTGCGACTGCAGGATGCGGCCGTGTCGTATATCTGTGCCCTAAGGGGGATGTAAAGCTTTATTTATCACAGGTGCTCATCCCCTCGCCACCTCCCCCGCCCTCCGTGTGTGATGTATGTTTGAGGTGTGTGTCTGGCCTGCGATCGCTCCATCCTGAAAACGTCTTTTCTCGCCATTCTTCATCTCTTTCACTTTTTCATCTCCCCAAAAAAAATCTCTTTTGTTCTCCCTCTCTCGTGATGCATTTGATATACTGTATGTCGTGTAACGTGCTGCTTTTTCCCACCTCCTCGTGCCGTCCATGTGCACGTGTGTTTGTGTGTATTTCTGTGTAACTGTGATGCATATCCTGTGCTCTGATGGTAAATCTTTCCTACCTCACATCTATCCGACGCTGGAGCATGTTTTTAATCCCCATGTGTCTTTCCTCTGGTTTTCATGCTCGATGTGTCTCTCTCTCTCCTTTTGTCTAGGTGCTGGCTGCGATTGGATACATACTTTATCTGGAGCTTTATAGGCCCCGCTACACTCATTATTATGGTGAGACACACATGCACGCATGCTCACACACTCTTGACATAGCACTACATGTACAGAGCACTGCCGCACGTTCGTGCGAGAGTGACTGTTTTAGGTTTAGGTGTTTGTTAATCTCCTGCACGGTTCGCCCGAGCTCCTCGACATGTAAGTGGAAGCAGAAGGAACTTTATGTGCCAATTTAATAATTCACGCTCGTGGATTAACTCTCAAGTGGGCACACATTCAGACAAGCTGGAAATCTTCGGAAGGACACGGGAGCACAAACGGCTGTAAAGTGTGCCCGATTATGATAAGTATTACGCAAAAGTTACGTTTCTCCCATGATCTATTCAACATTCAGAGCCCAGGCACCGTGTGTCCTTGCGGTCTAGCTACGTCTTTACAGTGGCACAAAGTAAAAAGGGGAGCACAGGTTGCTAGTGAACTCAGCTTGACCATTTTCCTTGTGCTTTCATAGAGGAGCGCCCCTGAATAACGCCTCGTTTTGTTGACTCAGCAGTCAACAAAACTGGTCTGGAGGAGCACAAAAATACCTTGAACGAGTACATGGAGGCATAAATAGACTAGGCAAACAGACAGAACAGCACAATGTTTGAAAAAGAGTCTGAGTAACAGGGAATGAAAGCATTGGGATATATTCCCAATTAGGTGAATGTCAGCATGTACACTGACGCTCTGCACTCATTTTAGAAATGTCAGGCAAGCTATCACTGATCTAATCGGGGCTGTGAGTGGAAGTGGTGCAGGTGGGACTGCTCTGTTCTGACTCTATCATTGGTAACATGCAGCTTCAGAGACACAGAGCAGCAGCACAGACTGCCATTATTAAACCACCCTATCCAGGCACTAGCCGTATAGACTGCATCTGTGAGAATTGGATTTCTATTGTACCAATGATACTCAATGGATGTAATGACTGCTGAATTTTCCCTGGTGCTCCAGCTGCTGTATTTTGAGCACATAAAGGGTTGCTGATTGTGGGCTGATACTGTGTCCCCAAGCCAATTACTGCTGGAAGGGAAAATGAAATGATATGCACTGTGTGTGAGTGAATTGTTGTGGTGACATTGTGTCTTTAATTAGGCTTGTCGCCGCAGAATATTAACTTGTATGTCTATGTATGAATGTGTGTGTGTGTTTGTTTCAGCTGAATGTAATTTTCCTTGGTATCGCTCTTTATAAGATGTTCCACCATACAGCCATTCTCAAACCAGACTCTGGGTGTCTGGACAACATCAAGTAAGTACATACGTACATACATGGCATCATGCAACCGCAATGCATATTTGTGCAGATTTGGTTATAGAAATAGTTTAGTATTCTAGGTATCTGTTTTGTTTTTTTTCCCCCCTTTCTTGCTGAGTTAGAGGAGAAGACTGATGCCATTTTCAATATGCAGTAAATAGGAAGCTGGAATCCCAATGTGTCTTAGATTAGCATAAAGACTATAGGAACCAGCAAGAACGGCTCAGATGGAAGGTAACAAAATCCACCTACCAGGAATTCTAAAGCTCTCTAATTGACACAATATATCGTGTTTGCTTAATCAGTTAAAACAAAAAAAGTGTAAAAGAGCACAAGTTGCAGTTTTACAAGGGTTATGCAGTTGCCAGGCAACCAGTGGACTCAAGTCACTGCTTCAAGAAATACTCTAGCACATAACCGCCTGTAAAACAATTGACATTGTTACCATTCTACAGATTCATGCATTAGAAATTAAAGAAAAGACTTACTGAATAACATGTTAAAATCCTATGTCATAGAAAGCAAGATTGTAATTGTTTTGTTTTTAATTATAAGGTCTAGCTATTAGATAAATACTGCCACATAATTAAAAAAAAACTCAATCTAAGAGAGAGAAATGCACAGCCCATATTCAGAAACCGTGCCTTAAAACAAACCATCTAGGCTTTGTGAAATTATGATGTCACAACTATACAGTCACAACACCCCCCTCCCCATTCACAGCCATTCAATTCAGCAGAGAGGCTGATTAGTATTAATGAGACAGACATAAAACATGTTTTTTATTGAGCTTAAGAAGCTTAAGATGTTTTTTAGTTATTAAGACCACAAATAATCTTTCTAGAGATTTCAAAACTTCAAACATAACCCAGGGAAAGTGTACGATATAAGACCCTATAAATAGTGAGTTTCAGACTGTAATAGCTTTTGACAGGCTAGCTGTTTACACTCTTTATGGTAAGCTAAGATAACTGGCTCCAGAGTGGCATCAGCCTTCTCATATACTGTAACTCTTGGCAAGAAAGAAAATACATTGAACTAATCTCTTACATCTAATATTCATCATCTTTATATGGGCACATTAGCATGTTGCATGAAACACATTTCATTTTTGTTTGACATCATTTCAAGATGCTTCTCATTGAACTTATATTATTATTCTCCATTATCTCACCATTACTCATATCACCCTCAGAGAATGTCAGTGAAATATGACTTCATTTCCACTGAACACTGGAACTCTGTCTGCTTAGCTAACTAATCAGGATTGTGTTATTTCTCGTTCCAGTGCAGCTCAAGACAAAAAGGCTCAGTCTAATTCAAACAATATGCCATGGCTCGGCACTCAATGCCTTATTGAGCACTGCTCCAAAGTTATAATGTAAATCGTGAAATGGCTTACTCATTTGGTTTATCATTCAAATATTACTTCCAATGTATCTTTCGCGACTGCAGTTTAGAGCGGGATTTCGAGTGGGAAGCCTTTTCAGGAATAAAGAAGCAGCCAGCTGATCTTTCCTTCAGTGTGGTTCAGGGAAATGTAATCAAAAAGCCTGATGAAAGATGAAAATCAAAGAATGATTTAGAAAATGATGCTTTTGGATCTCCCCCCCCCCTTTCCTTTTTTAATGACTTCCCTTAGTCTCTCTGAGCACACTGAAGGCTGAATAGATTTTAATCTATTTCACTTCATTAGTCATGTCTTACTGTGGTTCATTTACTCGTTAATCATAATCATGGCCTTTTTTCTTATTATTTTTTCTTCCTTTTGTTTTCTTTGTCTTTCCTTGTCACCAAGCCATCATAAATTGTCTTTGTTGTGGATTGGCTCTGGTAAGGCCACCCTCCAATCAGGATGTCTGTCATCTTCCTAGAGACATGTTGATTGGCTTCGCTTGTCATCTTTCTTGTGTGTGTAGAACCAGCCTGGAGTCTATGAATATCCCTATATTATCCAGACTAAACTACTCTTCTCCTGCCTTGTAAGAGGGATTACTTGTTCATATGTCATTTGTGAGCTGCACCTTTGACCTATAGAACTAATGTGCTATTGAAATATTATAATGGTGAGCTGTGAATGAGGGGAAACAGAGCTGAGAGAGGGAGCATGACTCAAGGGAGTGCTGGAGGGATAGTTGGGATGGAGGGATGAAAAAGAGAGGAACGAGTGTACCCTTTATTGAAGAGGGTCGTCAGACGAGCTTTATTGGAGGTTCTGTCTCGCCTGAATGGTGCCACAGAGGGCAACATCGAATCAATCACCTCAGTCTCACTCACTTACTCCCCTCCTGCCTCGCTCTTCCTTCCTTCTAACTCACCCTCTGTCATTTCCTCCCCCCCAATCCAGCCCCATTCTTTCCTCACACCCTGTCTCCGTCTCCATCTCCTCGCATGAGAGGTGATCACTGCCCAGTCAGCCAATCAAATTAACAGCCATCATGGCAGACCAGAAACTGTGACCTTTAGTGGGAAATGTCATTTATAATGGCTGTAATGTCCCTCTACTTACTGCCCAGTGGAGCCACTCACATGGCCCCCACGCTCAGGCGAGGACTCGCCATGCATACACATGCCTGGACATGACCAAATTTGACATTTGGCTCTTTATGACTCATAGGCTTTATTTTAAATGGAGGTTCACAGCCTTAAAAACTTTTATTCAAATTAATTCCATTAAATTGTTATAGGAACAATTGCACTAATAGACTTCAGGACCTTCTCCCTGCTGTGAAAATATTTTGACCCTCCGCCATGTACTCAGAGAAAATCAGAGAAATGTAGCTCAGAGAAAGTCTTAACTTTGTCGATAGAGGCTGATGTCATCTAGCTTGTAACCTCACTTGCCTCTCTCGAGATTGGATGTAGATGAGCAAATTTACTCCTTTTGCAGTCCTCTTATCCTTTCTGTGAAAGTATAATTCTTTTAGAGGCGTTTTCTCTAGTTTTTCAGCCCACTCCTGCGGTGTTGGGGCTGTGAATGGACGCTCTCCAACCTTTTACTCTTCCATCATGGTCTCACATGCCTCAAAATAGGCTGCATAGACATTTCTCTGATTAGGCTACTATAAGTAAAGCATGCTGCCATTAGCTATACAGTAGCTAATGCTGATGCTCAGGGTGGGGTATTTTGGGTGCGACATGCAGAAACGGATGATGCTTTTCTTCTTTCAATCCTTCCTCCCTCCTCTGTAGGTCTTGGGTGATTGGAGCCATCGCCCTGCTGTGTCTGCTCGGCCTCACCTGGGCTTTCGGCCTGATGTACATCAACGAGAGCACCGTGATCATGGCGTACCTCTTTACCATCTTCAACTCTTTGCAGGGCATGTTCATCTTCATCTTCCACTGCATACTGCAGAAGAAGGTGAGCGAGACACACACACACACACACGAGGACAAAGACATTTTAGTCTTGACTTTTAAGGGCCTGCATGGTATGGCACCGAGCTGCCTGGCCGAGCTTCTAAATCAGCCTGAGATCCTCAGAGGCCCTGTTAGCTATTCCCCGGTCAACACCGAAGACCAAGGGTGACTGGGCTTTTGCTGTTAGGGCTGCAACCCTTTTGAATAACTTGCTTGAGGAACTTAAAATTGAAAATCCACTGCCTTCTTTTAAATCAACTCCCAAGACTTTTACTGTTATAGCCCAGGACCTGTCTTAGGTATGTCTGCACTGTTAAAAACAACAACTGTTATGACACCTGTTATGATCCCAAGGAAAAATTTGGGATTTGGGGAGTTTGCTAAAACCACTATCTGGGCAAAAAAAAACAAAAAAAAAACGAACATAGCCCTTTGATGTTACAAGTGAATAGGATTTTTGTTTTCCTTTATATATATATGCTCAAGATTTTTAATTAAATATTCACATTAAGAGAAATGGGATTTTTGTTTTCCTTTATATATATGCTCAAGATTTTTAATTAAATATTCACATTAAGAGAAATATTTTTCATATTACATTTCATCTTAAAAGGTGTTATATGCAAATTAGCCATATATCTCATTAAATACTCTTCCATGACCCTTAACACCGTCATTCTGAAAATTTTAACACCTCAGAGAGTATGTTTATGCATTTAAAGAAATGTTGCATATATATATATATATATATATATATATATATATATATATACACACTAAAAAAACTATTACAGGCAGCACAAGTGAGGCATCATTGTTGAATGATAACAAATTAGGGAAGCCTAATTTGGCTGATTTCGAAATCACATATGGCAGCTTTAAGTGCATAGATATCTAAACAAGGTCCTTCATTAGTTTTTTTTAGAATTATTTTATCTTTTAAAACTTTTAAAAGTTTTGTTGTTTGATTTGTTGACTGATGGTACTTGATTGTTCTGCTTTTGCACTTTGTAATGGTAGTTTTGAAAGGTGCTATATAAATGAAAGTTATTATTATTATTATAAAGCTGTACAGAAATAGACAGAGTGACAAGCAGACAGATATACACACACATGTGCAGGGACACCAAAAATATCTGCAGACACTCTTCGAGCTGTCACAGGTTTGATTGGTCATTCCAGGAACCCTACTGGCAGCTCAATTCTCTTATTTCTTCACTCACTATCTCTTTCTGTCGCTCTCTTTCTCTTATTCTGTCTGTCTTGCATTTTGGCAGCAGGTAACAAACTGAATTTCTAGCGTTGTCTCCTCCCTTCAGAAAATACGTCTTTCATCATCAGGCAGGGTTGTAACAGCTGAAGTAGCTTTTTTCAAAACGCTGATCATATTTAGCACTAATGGTAAAAACGTGTGCGTGTTTTGACGTCTAATTGGCTCGCTGGTTACACATAAGTTCCTATTCATAGTTTCCACGATTTATTTTAGCCATCTCACTGACATTCGCACAAAGCTCCTCATGCATTTCCTCTTTTAACAGTCTCCTTTATATAGGTTTTGGGCTTGGATGGCCTTAAGGATAAGAGGCGTTTGTGAGTACACGTGTATTACTTCTTATATTTGAATTAAATGAGCTTTCCAGGAAGAGTGATATTTTTACTGAGTCTCCCACACACTGTCAGTGCCTGGGAGTGAAGAAGAAGTGGAGTAGAATATGGAAATAAAATGCATCAAATGCTTAAATCGCTTGTCTGGCTGCAGTCCCGCAGAGAGTTTTTAGATTTACAGTAAGTGTGCGAACCGTAAACACTGTGTATGCCTGTGTGTGTGTGTGTGTGTGTGTGTGTGTGTGTGTGTGTGTGTGTGTGTGTGTGTGTGTGTATGTGTGTGTGTGTGTGTAATGTGTGTGCACTTTACTTAGGTATGTGTTAGGCCATAGGATCAGGTATCCAGAGAGATGTCCTCAGAACAGTGCTGAGGTTTTCTTTGGCTGCAGCCCAAAATGGTTTCTCCCAAGATGCATAGAGCAACTCACATACACAGCTGTTCAAACAGAGCATGTGGCAATACACGTCTGCCAGTCCAACAAGCTTGTTAAAAAGCAATTACACTTCTATTTGTTCTAACTTGATTGGGATCTAAATGCAGATGTTCTGTGTGTACAAGTGCATCATATGTCTCCCTAAGGACTCTGTCTGGTTCAGGTGGATATGTGGCAGTAATAAAGTCGGAGTGGACGCCGATGGTGAAAGTTTATAAAAATGTAATCCTTTAATATCTGAAATTTAATGGAGAAAGGGAGGTTCACGAGGGGAATATGTCAAGTCAACCCCTAAAGTCTTGTTTTCATAGTGCGTCATCTTTACATACGTTTCAAAATGCAGGAATGAAAGACTTCCATTGATCCAAAAAGTGGAACATCGGTTAAATTCCCCCTCTCTCTCATGTGTGCTTTTTTGATTTCATTAATTGTGCGTAAAAAGCGGCTCTGTGTGTAACTCTCTCCACCTCCGACCCTGCACAGGTACGTAAAGAGTATGGCAAATGTCTGCGTACTCACTGCTGCAGCGGCAAGAGCGTGGAGACGTCCATCTCCTCGTCCAGTAAGACCACCACCTCACGGACCCCAGGCCGCTACTCCACAGGCTCACAGGTGAGCTTACCTGCCTGCACACCTGGACGCTACAGCACAGCAGACTCTCAGGTGAGGCCAGAGCATGCCATGAGGGTTTTGGGTTATCACCGTTCACTTTCAACTCGACTTTTGCAGGAGCGTAGAGGAGCTTTGTAGCTTACGTAGATTCGAACAGACTCTTTAAGGTGAAAACTGTGAACACACACTTAAGTTTGAACGCTATAAATCATGTGGATATTGTGTTGAAAGTGGAGATAACCCAAACCCTGAATTACGCCTTGACATATTGATGCTGACACGTAGGTAGGCGGATAAATAACAATGGCATTGATGGGTGATTATTTCTCTGTCTCCCTCCTGCTGGTCTTTGCTTTGCTTTTTTTTTTTGGATGGCCTCTCCTGCACTAATTTGCCCTTTTTTTGCACATCCCTCCCTAATATATTATGTTTTTTTCCTCCATATTTCTTTCCCTTTGTTGTTGTCGTCTTTTCTCCCTTCACCCTTTTCCTGCATTTACTCCTTCATTTTGCCGTTGCGTCTTTGTCCATGCTTTTTTCATCCCCCCCCGTCCTCTACTCTCTTTTTCTCTCCCGTTTCCTTTACTCTGTGTATAGAGTCGTATCCGGCGGATGTGGAATGACACTGTGAGGAAACAGGAATCTTCCTTCATCACTGGAGACATAAACAGCTCTGCCACACTCAACAGAGGTAACCACAGGATACCTTCCATTTGCATCCTCATCACTGTCACCATATCTACTTTATTAATAGCAGGAGGCTCAGACAGCATAAGCTGTCATTTAGTCAAGTGGGTCCAAACTTCTGATAATGGTGCCGTGTTCTTCTAGAGAGGTTCGCAGAACAGTGTAAATATCGCTTGCTATCGTCTTTACTGCTTCAAAGGATGACTTTACAGGAAGGAGAGTTGGGAGCAGACTCTTGTCAAAAACATCAACAGTTTGTGGTCCCATTATAAATCTTCAGAATGTAGAGTTGACTGTGTTACAGGGGTCTGCTTTTTTTTCCAAGGATGGTCATTTTTTTAAAGCATTATGGGCAAGATATCCTTTAGGTTTAAGCATGAGGTAATGCCTTGAGCTGAGCAACTGGTCTCAGTTACGCAGAGTTGCTTTCAATTAATGCCGTATCATTAGTGTGGGTGGAGATATGTGTCACTCCAAGTGACTCCAAGTTGCTGCTTCTAACATATGAGTCTAAAATGAAAATTAAAGTAGTTTTGCATTGTTTTCCACCCGAGAGTCTGTACACTCTGAATAATTAATTTGAATCCACTGTTGGAGAAAGTGAGATTTTATTTGCTTTTTAATTATAAGGAATGTGCTATATAAATATGAAACATCAGTCAGTCTATTTCTATCTAGCTTCACAACTCTACTCACATAGCATCTTTAAAAACTACCGCTACAATTGGCTCTGCGGGAAAAGGGCAAATAAAAGAAAGCAGGAGAACAATGAAATACCAAACCAGTCAATAAATAAAATTACAAATAAAACGCATAAAACAAACAGATAAAAATAATTAAGAAAAAGCAATAAAACTAAATCTTGAGAGACAATTTAAAGAGGTCCCATATCGTAAAAGTGAGCTTTTAATTACTTTTTAATTATAAAGGAGGTCTATGATAGACATTTCTAAACTCAGGGTCGCAAGCCCAAGCAGGGTCGCATGTAATTCAAACGGGGTCGTCTAAAAGGGGGAAAAAAATAAATAATGTCGAGACACACAAAAGCTTGAGAAAGGACATTTAAAACTTTATACAGATGATTGTCGGTTCTTAAATCCATGAACAGATTGTGTTAGGGATATCACAACTTCAGAAAAAACACAGGAAACGGGTAAAACATGGGACATTTAACGAGAGGGTATGAAGGTCACTGTGGATACCAAGTGTCAGGCTTAGTTCACTGTTTTTTGAGCCGTCTGTCATTGTCTCTTCAGAGTGAGCCACAGTAATGGACTGTAAGGATAGAATCTATGAGTATAACTGTCGAAGGCCGAGGGTAATGAGGACATAGACACCCGAATGGCTAGACATCTTGACACACACACCCACCCACACACACACATACACATGCATACACAGTGGGATGCACACACGCATACACTGCTATTTGTTAGTCTGTAAATCGAGGTTTGGCCCTCGTTTCCTTCAGGCCACTAATAAGCTGTTAGCATGACAGATTGATGCTAAAGCAGACACGGTGTGTGTCAGCGCCTGAATTATCACACACTTAGTGAGACAGGGCTTAAGACACCCCCACCTCCTCCTTCCCTCACACTTCAAAGTATGGTGCAGAGAGCTACTTAGCCAGTAGATCTCAAATTACTACATACTGTCACTTAATGAATAAGGATAGAATGGAATAAATTGGATATTCTGAATCGAGAAGGAATGCATTCATTTTAACAATAAAATTATTTATTTATTTATTATATTTATATTATTTCCTGCAATATTTTTATTATTATTATTTTGTGACTATGGTTGCACATTAGCTGTAATGCCTCTATAATCTTACTAGAGATTAACGCACATCACCAATAATTAATATCTATATTAAATGTATTTCAGGGACATTGTGATTAAAAAATGATTACCCGAATGCCTGTGAATCATTCACTTTCTTGTCGCCTTTCACTTTTTCAGTTATTTTGTCTGCTAGCCAGCTTCTTATTTCTGAGAGAGAAATGGCAATTAAACTTGAACAAATATGAACTCCACTTCTAAAACTGAAGTTGCGCGTGTCAGACTGCTACTTCCATTCAACTCTATCGTCTCTATCTATAGAGCGCTTCTGTCTCAGTTATTTTCGCCTCTAACCTGCAGCCACCTACAGTGTTAACGCGACTGTATATACATGCTAAAAAATAAGTGGGAGGATCAGTATATTTCATACAGTGAGCTCCAACATGATGATGAATATATAGGAGCTGTCACCCGTCTTCTGTTTTTCTGCAGTGTCTTAATGTGTACATGATCTGTCTCCTGAAGAAAATGCACCGAGAACACTTTTTTGTGAACTCTTTTGTCCATTAACTATCCTGTAGTCATGCTCCTCTGCTCAAGCGTATTGAACTGCAGCACAATCTTGCCCCAGCAATCTCTTTCTCTCTGTGTCTCTCTCTGTCTCTCACCCCCCCCCCTCTCTGCCTGTATGCAGTGGCTGCAAGAATGACATGTCAAGCTTTTTCTTAGCTTTCACCTCAAACTCTATTTGCTTGTTCGATTTACTTGTCCTCTTCTCTCCCTCTTTCTTCCACACACTCACTTCCCATCTCACTCTCCTCTTTTCCCCTCTCTCACTTACTTCCACTCTACTCGTCTACATGCTCTCTCCTTCAACCGCTCTCTCCGCTCGGCCTCTTTTTTTTCCCCCCTTTCCTTGAGTGCTTCTCTCTTTCTCTCTCATGACTTGGCTGTTGCTTTTCTTCTTTCTTCCTCTCTCGACTTGGCTTCTGCTCTTCCTCTCTCTTTCTCTATCTGCCTGTACCAGGAGCCATGGCTAATCATCTTATAACTAATGCTCTCCTTCGTCCCCATGGTACTAACAATCCTTATAACACTCTCCTGGGGGACTCTGCAGTCTATAACAACCCAGCCGTGGGCATGTACAACACCCAAGGTGTGCCTGATGTTTCTATTCTAAATATACATTTGAAAACTGTTTTTTTGTTGTTGTTTTTTTACTACATTAAATTGATTTTGCATGGTTATTTCATTTTAAAATGTTTGCCACTGCAATACACCTTTGGCTGTGGTTCTGATCTTATTATGGCTCCCAAGTGAGGCGATCAATCACTGCAATAATCTTCCAAAGGACACCCACTGGGCAGTTCTCACAGCACATAAATGTGGAGATGAAAACTTTTTGATGATTTATCAGAACTGTATAACGGCATTCACTTGCTGATTTATTCCATACTGTAGTTGCACACATATGTTAATGCTTACAGAATCGCCATATCTTTTATAAGCTACTTGGGAGCCATGAACATTTTTTTTTTTATAATTGTTTTTACGATTTTAAACAGTGTGTGCTTCATTTTGAATGTTCTTTTGGATGTGTCGGTTGGGATTTGTGTATTGCTTGTGTTACTGCATTTCTACTGCGTATACAATTTTAAATTTGACGCGTGAGGTGTGTGTTTTATGTTTTCTTTGTGTGGAATAAATAACAAACCATACGATACCATCCAGCTAACAATCAGGGCCTGAAAAGCATTTGAATTTGCGAGTAAGCCGAGGTTTCCTGTCAACTTTTTTCATCATGTCTTCAATTAACCCCAACCCTGAATCGTTTTTCCTCTCTCGTTATATCAACTAATAATTGTCTCTTCTCTCTCCTCCCTCATGCTGCCCATCAGCACCTTACCGAGATACAAGTATGGGCCAAATTAATACACTTCTACTTCTTCAATAACAACTTTCTTCTCTCTTTTCTTGTTTTGAATGCACTCTGCCTAAACGCTTTTTCAAGGAATGTCGTTCAAAGCAACATGAGCACTGAGTATTCTAAATTGCATTGTGGATCCTATGTGCAAATAGACCTTTGAGTTGTTACAATTGAGATGATTTGGCCTTAAAATTACTGTGCTCTGCTGTAGTGCTGCCAGTAATTGAGAAAAGAAAGTACTTCTGAGATTTCTCCTAAATGAATTATGGACGCTCGAAGCATTTCGCCTTCCAAGAAAATTATCATTGCTTACTTTTTAATCCTCAATTCACAGCACACTCTGTGATATCAAACAATTAAAATATTTCTTCTGAGAAATCCACTTAGTTCATTTAAAGATTTTTAATAATTATTACTATTTTTTTTCTTTTTTTTTTATTTCTCAGAGGGCATCTTGAACAACGCGAGAGACTCCAGTGTTATGGATACGCTTCCTCTTAATGGTAACCATGCCAACAACTACAGCATGGCCAGCAGTGAGTACTTGAGCGACTGCGTCCAGATTTTGGACCGTAGTGGCGGCTACGGCACCCACAGCAACCACAAGGAGACGACCCTGGAGAAGAAGATCCTTAAAGAGCTGACCTCCAACTACATCCCATCCTACCTTAACAACCATGAGAGGGCCACCACCGAACGCAATCACAACCTGATGAATAAGCTGGTCAACAGCAGCATGGCCAATGGAGGTGACAAATTGGATTTAAATGATTTAATGGTTAGACGAGATGGTGAATGCAATTCTAGACAGGACAGCGCTTGTGAAAAGCATAACTAGGAGTCCTGGGCCCCTGTTCTCCTAATGAGTAATGAAACGCTGCCCTCCAGCCTGTCCACGCCTCCTACGCACATTTGAAAATCAATTTAAGTGGCGTGCAGGAGTGGTGCAGATCTGCTAAGCAAAGTCAGCAACCCCACTTGGCACCCCCACGGATTTGCCCATTTAGGTCAGATTGCACAATAAAATCGTATCATTACTTTCTTTTATGTGATTTATTTCCTGTAGAGATAAGTCAGTAAGGAGCCAATCAAAACCAAGGCAGGCCATTAATTGTGGAGAGAAAGATGGTCCCATTTCATGGGCTCTACAAAATTGTGGGATGGCAGGGGTCAATTCTCAATATATAGGGTTAAAAGTTTAAAACTTTCCATGGGAAATGGGACTTTTAATGGGAAAATAACATTTATAAAATTGAAGGTTGTCCCTTACAGGAACTCAAATATAGTTGGGGAAAATTTACTGTAGCATGTAATCATGGCTAAAACAACCAGATATAAAGGGATAGTTCAACATTTTTGGAAATTCACCCATCGTCATGATTCACATAGCCAACGGGTGCTTCACCGTTTTTGACGATACAAGCCATTTCCAGACCAGTGGAGCAGAGCCGCAAGCTGCTCAGCTCTACTACATGGCTAATGGTATTTTTTGGTTTCCCTCATGAAACTCAGCATATATACAATCCAACAACTCCCAAATGACAAATTGCTACCTGTACATTCACCACGCTATGAGATAACGGAACACTACGAGACCTGAAGCAAAAACTCAGGACTACTTTCTTCAGTAAGCCACTGAGTGGAGTGACACAGTGTGAGAGTCTGGAGTGTGAAGGCCGGCTTTACATTTACCTTGAGAAACATTTGTTTCTCATAACATTCCAATATTATCTCATAGTGTGGTGAAGTAAGTTTTCATAATATTATGGGGTAAATATATTTAGGTAAATATATCTATAATGATATTAACTTAACAGCTAGCTAGCGGTTAAGTGTTAGCTGTTAAGTGTTAACTGTTAGGTGCTAAATATTGAATATTTACAGAATTCCCTACCTTAATTTTCCATGTAAAGTTTCTGGAAAATTACCGGAAATATTCACTCCTTTGCAACCTTATCCACGACTCACAAAAGGACATTTAAAGTTTTGATCTGTTGTACTGTTAACAGTCAATGTTTAGGGCAGAATTTCCCACTTCTTTGACAAAGAAAGTGAATCCAAACCTTTGACTAGTAATATATTATTGATGAACATAACATAGGCAAATTAATGTGGACTAGGTAGCTTTGAAAATCTCCCCTGTTGGGTGCTAAATCCATGATCACGCTGGTAGAAAGCACTGCTTTTTTTTCAAAATCAACTATCAAAAACCTGCTCTAATCCATATTCCTACCATGATACTTTCAGGCAGCATGGCAGGAAGCAGCAGCAGCAGCAGCAGCGGAGTTGGCGGGTGTGTAGGCAGCAGTAAAGAGGAGAACGGTCCTATGGTTCTGGACAACCCTGTGGCCTTCCCCCATGAGGAGAACATGGGGTTGGAGATCATCAGAGAGGAGTCCAACGCACCTCTGCTGCCGCCAAGGCCCCCACCACCAGACAGCCACCCGCCGCCTCCCCCTCCCCCTCACAGTTTTGCCCGACCACGACGCATCCCCCAGGAGACCAGCGAGAGCTTCTTCCCCCTGCTGACCAACGAGCACACTGACGAGCACACGCATTCGCCCAACCACAGAGACTCGCTGTACACCAGCATGCCAGTGCTGACGGACCTCCCAGATGGGCAGATGAACGGTTTAACAGATGGAGAGGAAGAAAGCTCCGGGGAGCTGCAGCCCTGTAAGAGTGCCACCGCACCCGAGCTAGATGATGTCTATTATAAGAGCATGCCAAACTTGGGCTCCAGGAACCACCTTCACGAGCTACAGAGCTACTACCACATGGGCCGCGGAGGCAGCGATGGATACATGGTGTCCGCCAACAAGGAGGAGTCGGATTCGTCACCCGAGGAGCCACCCATAGACCCTTCCCACCTGGTTACCAGTCTATAGAGCCAATCAAGAGACTTCTATCCCTCCCCAGCCCACTCTCACACTTTCGACCTTCCAATGAAAATCATTCTGTGTTGTTGACTGACAGACTTGAGTTGACCCGCCCCTGGATTGATGCGCTGTGAATGACATTAACTATGGTTCATGACAATATGGTCTGAGATGTTGCTGGTTAAAAGGAAAGCAGGGACTGAATGTATTGTCATAAATGGTGCAGACTGCGAGGGCGGTTTCGAGAGACGTTTTGTGAACACCTAACAGGGATAGAACTTCTAACCTGGAACGGGGAGGGATTCTGTAATTTTACCCCACCTGTTTAACTTTTGTTTGGAATCTTGGATTGAGCGTAGTCCTACAAGTTCCCCAATATGGACCTCCAGCAGATTATAGCATATAGTCTCCACTACCACCACTAGAGGGGCATGGCCCCCGGTGCTGGTTGAAGGAGCAGTCTGTTTGTTTGTCTGTATGTCTGTCTGTCTCTGTCTCACTCTAACAGACACGTACTGGGATGACGTTTCAACTTCTCCAAAGTGTAGAGCAGGATGATAACTGGTGTTCACAACATGAACTGGCCTTAACAGGGCCCTGCTCCACTACCTGCCAATCAAGGGGAGGATGTATGATATATGCCCTCACTACCGATCCCAAAAAACTACTTCATTGGGCAATCGAACTGTAACCATATCACTGATGTTCTGAACTCTCTTCCTGTTCGTATCTGCTAAACTGGAGTTGTGTCTGGGCTGGTGTAACATTCCTGCAAGTTGTAGTGACTGCGGCTACTGTGTATTTCACTGAAAACAAAGAAGGAAGATCATATTATAACAGACTGAATAAAAAAAAAAAAAAGAATGGATTCCGTTACTTCGCCTTTCTTCTCTAAAAGTTTTCAGTTATCAAAGGATTATGAAGAAAACAAACAGTTTCTATGTATTGTACAGAATACAGATACAGATACAAATGTTGCATATGACCAAGTCTTATTTTTTAATTTTGAGTTGCAAACCTTTTGTCTGTGGAACTGTTCTGAACTGTCATGATATGTTCTGGTCACATGTAGACTACAGAACGAGTAAGGAACAATCTTTCTTGTCACTCTTTCATAAATACAGAGCCAGTTAAGCACTCCTTAATTAATACACATATACCCCACCCACACTTCATTCTGGTCCTTTTATAGCAACACCACTGTCACGTTTTGCAAATCAATTGTTACTATATACTTTACCACAGTGTAGATTTAAATTAATGGGGGAAAAAATGCAGCTAAGTTATGAAGGAGATGGTTGCCTTGGAAATGCAAATTTCTAGCCTTTGGGTCTCATCTCATTTGTTGGTAAATGATACATTTCTTTACTTTAGGCACGAGGAGCCTTGGTAAAAAGACGCCAGATGTTTTGATGCATATCCTCTCTATTGCCAAATATTCTACCAATTGACATTACCTTGCTGTGCTGGTTGAGATCTTATTGTACAGAAAGAAAAAAAAACGCTGAGAATAATAAATGTCATTCTCTACAAAAAAAAAAAATAAATACATAAATATTTCCACTATTTAAAATGCGGTGGGTTCCAGCTGTGAAATGCCATGATGTTACACAATATGTGTACTGAAGATGTGAAACCCCTGCACACAGCAACACTGTCTAATGTGGGAAGCCAATGTTTACTTATTTAGGCAGGAAATTTCATAAGTGTATGAAGTGTAGCTTGCACATGTATCCCACAAGCCCTTCCATGTCCCCAAGAGAGAAATTATTTATTTATCTGTTTATTGGTTTAAAGACAGCAAAACAAGCTTAGAGGAGAGAAAGCTGACTTTAGGCAGGAGTAAATAAAGTGGCACTGGGTTTGTTTTTTTGGTTCTTTTTTTAAATTATTATGATCATGATTATTATTACAATATTATTGCTAATTATTTATTCTTTTTGTATGGGTTCCAAGTTGAATGATCTCATAACTAATATTTGTTGTAACAGTGAAAGTTGTTTGCCAACAAATAAATTACTGACATAGCTTTGTGTTTTTTTCTGCCTCTTTAGTTTCATCAGTAAATTGTTTTTTAGGGGAAGAGGAGAGTTAACCCCAACAGCGTTTTGACTTCAAACATGCTCTTCTAGCCCTTCTTATCCCTAGGAAGGTTATATACTATATCTATGCCAAAATGGGTTTTGCTAAATGTATTTCTGTTTCAGTCTCGGATGAAATGTTTTCTGTAAATGTGTGAACAATTATCTGTTAATGATTTTTATTGTCCAGGAAACAATAGTTTACATATTACACAACTTAACAAATGTTTACTCTCTGGCAGGCATATATGCATGCCACAGCTCTCCAATGTATTGAATAGCTCTCCAGCCATTTACTTTTTTCTTATGCATGTAGGCGTGAACCACAGGATTCAGGTGATGAGAACAAGTTCAGACAAACCTCCTGTGACAGCACACAACATAAAAGCACTTGATATTTTTTTTTCTCTCAAGGATAGCTTGAGTGGGATGGCGAGAGCAGGTTGATGTATGTATCAAAGGTGTCTGTGTAAAAGGACAGTTAAGCCACTTAAGGTTGATTTATGCTTCAGCAATGAATCAACTCCGTACCTACAGGGTTGCCATAGCCTGACATGACATGCATCTCCCCAGAAACGTAACTGCACGTCTCGTTGCCAAGCCTCTCAGCGACGCTGATCAGCTGGACGAGCAGAGAAAGTTCACCCTCTCCCTGCCGGGATCAGTTCAATCTCCTCTTGTTCAACCGTTTTTTTTTTAAACACAATTCATTCAGTTTAGTCACCATTGTTTGGACTACAAGAAGAAGCTGCAAGTAACTCAACACAGCAGCATAGAAACACTACTGCCAACTAGAGTTTTGGTGGTAAAATTATCAAAACAGACGCCTGCACACAAGTATAAAAACTCACAATAGCGTATAAACATATTGAGGCTACAGCATAGGCTCTGCATAGATTCAATGCAGAAGCATAAATCAGCCTTTAGGGCAAAAAGCTCATCCATCTCAAGGAATGTCGTATTTGCCAAATGTAATTTACACCTTGATGCCAGAAAAAGTAGCATACTAGAAGGGGCGATACAAAGGTTAGGAGAAATGTTGTGTATGTTTTGGCATAGGTTTGATTTCTCCCATACTAGTTTGTACACCTGGATAGTGCATGGGGGAAAGCACTCTTCTATGGCAAACAGAATTTATAGCGTTATGGCAGGGAAGCTTCTTGCGTTAGGGCTTGTGAAATCTGCTGGTTAAGTCTGCCCGTATCCAAGGGCGTTGCCAAAAGAGGGATTTTTGAAGCAACAAAATGTGTCTATTTCAAAATGGGAGAGAAAGGGTAAACACATGGTCTATTTGAATTGGGTATTGCTCCACATATAAGGATGTTGTATACTAAATGAAAATATATGCTTGATTTTTTTTCCTTTGACTGCAGAATATTGATGTTATGGAGATGAGGACAGTACATCAAGCCTGGAGCCATTTTCTTATGTGTCTGCAAGACCAAAATAGAATGGTGAGAATGGGCAGATTGAAGCTTCTAACATCAAGTCTAGAAACAGTAGGCAGTATAGAAACCCCTCTGCCAACTTGCAAAATTGTGACAATGTAGGCACACCCCAGATTTTTATCCCCACAGAGAATAGTCTTAGTAACAGTCCAGCAGCATATCAGCTGTCCAAGGAAGGCCTCGGCCTAGGAAACATGAAGGATGGTCCACTGACTCCTGTTCCAAGGGAGCGACTCCCCTCCCGTGGGAAAATAAGCAATGGCCTGTCAAAGGCCTCGGGCTGCTGTTGAACACCTTTTCTCCCCTTCCTACAGCTATCCGAGCAACAATTGCAGACTGAAGAAGTGGGCTCTCTGGTGGATAGACATGCCATGGTTTTCAAAAATAGTTCAGATGTTGGACATGATCCCCTGGGTCCGCCGAGCTCGGCAAGACTCTTACAGGCAGAGAGCAAGCTGCTGCAACACCTTCCCCTGAGCCTGGCCTCTGAGTAGGCCTACCTGTTAGCTGTAGTACTACCGCAGAAAGAGGTAAAGCCATGGCAGTGTCCATAGGAGAATTAGTGGAAGATTTCTGAGACTTGTGCAATAAAGTAGTTTCACTGGCTTAACCCCTGTGATCCTGCATGTTCTGAAAGAGCCCCTAGTGTCCCCGATGTCACATTCTCATCCAACAAATTCGAAAATTCCAGTTGTCTGTACTACAGTTGCTGGCTTCTTTCAAGGTTGTGGTTCTTGTACTGTCTTTTTACTAAGACTAGGGCAGATCGCTGCCTAAACATGCAGGGTGGTCTTGCATCTAAATCTGGCAGTCACACAAACAAGGCACCGCAATATTTTCTGTTTGTAGGGTATTGTTACCTTTGCACAGAATTTGTATTATTGAGGACTCGCCATTTATCAACTGCTCTGACCACAGATTCAAAAGCAAAAAATAAATATACACGACCATTCAAACGTTTGGGGTTACTTTCCTTATTTTTGAAAAAAATGGACTGTTTTTTTCCCAAAGAAGATAACTAAACGAATCAAAAATACATTCTATACAATTCTATTTTGGTAAATGACTATGGTAAATGAGGCCCATTTCCAGCAACTATCACTCCAGTGTTCTAATGGTACAATGTGTTTGCTCATTGTGTCAGAAGGATAATGGATGATTAGAAAACCCTTGTGCATGATTCATTTTAGCACAGCTGGAAACAGTTTAGCTGGTTACAGAAGCTATAAAACTGACCTTCCTTTGACGAAAGCAAAGTCTGAAGGAAAAAATAATTTCAAATACAAATCATTATTTGTAACCTTGTCTTGACTATAGTTTCTATTCATTTTACAACTCACGGTGTTAAAAAAAAAAGTGTGACTTTTCATGGAAAAAAAAATTGTCCATGTGACGCCAAACTTTTGAACGGTGGTGTAATAAGGGAGAGGCGGGTTGTATGATATTTTATAATTTACAATTTTATAAAATTGACTTCAGACTTCTTTATAACTAAATGGAGCCACCTCACACTTCTCTTGTCCCTCCTTCCCTTCCACTCCCTCTTTCTCCGCCACGCTGCCAGTAGCTGGCTGATTAAACAAGCATTGGTCTATGTGGGTCATATCTCTGCTGGAGTGCTCTGATCGGTTAGTGCTGCCTGGCTGTGTTATCTTCCCGCTTGCTCCCTGTTTTCCTCCTTCAAGGGAAGGCTTTCAGTATGTCTTACAAGGTGCCGCGTCTCTCAGACTCAGCTCACACACCAAAATGCAGAAGACTGCAAGGATGAGCAGGGGTATAAATTAAATGGAATCAATCTGTTTATTGTATGATTAATTAATGAATGCTGCACACTGTGGGAATCTAAATGCGATGACAATAATGCGGAGAGTACAAAAAAAAAAAACTGAACACAAAAGAATAATTCAAATCGTGCAAGACGACTTCTCAAAAAATACAAATATGCGTTCTATATATATATATGTGTTATTTGTATACAACTAAAACAAGTGTGATGTGGAAACTTGTACTGAGAATTAACTCATGATTGCCCAGAATTTCATAAAATTACATAGGATTATGGATCTTCAATGAGGGTTAGGTTCATCATAGGAAAAATTGTCTGGAGGGAATCTTTGAAATATTGAAGGATAACCTTTGTTCATGGTATTCACTGCATATTAAACATTCAACAAATGAGCTTTGTGCATATAATACGGATGTTTTCATTTCTTGTAGAGGCAAAGGTTGATTGATTGACTTGGTTTTAAAGCTGATATGTTTGCTCTTTTCCCCTGGCGAGTCCCTAAATACCTTGTGATGGATTCAACCCGGTGTGCCAGTAGAGTCTGGCGTTAGCGATGAATGCGACTGAATGGCATGGTAACAAGCAGTCCCCATTGTGAAACCGATATTACATTGTGGTCTCTGTTAATTAAGGCAACTATGACATTTAAAGCGGAGTTTGAATTTGATTAAATGCAGAAAATCAGCCCGTCCATATACAGTATGACATTTCAAGATTTCCATCCCATTTCTTCCTTCTGCACTGTTAAGCACTATAAAGCACACGGGCGCATATTTCCCAGGCATTCTGGAATCTTATTTAGGTTCTGATGGAATAGAATGGAACACGTGACCTCATGTTATAGAATTCCTTGGTGCTGTCATTGGAATTTATTGTATTAAATTATACAGTTTTAATTGTATTGTCCACGAATTCCATCCATCACCATGTGCCTATTCCTTAGTTGATTTGACGCTTGCTGAGAGAGAGAAAGCTAATCAGTCTTTCTCTAAGCCACATCATAACATTCTTCTGAATGGCTAGCCTTGCCCTGACCTCTGGAAACGCATCAAAATGCACATGGGTCCCTCCACTGTCCTGTGTGTCAGTGTGTGTGTGTGTGTGTGTGTCAGTGTGTGCGTGTGTGTGTGTAGCCATGTGTATGCGTGTATGTGTAGCCATGTGTATGCATAGTCATCTGCTTGGCTTGTGCTTGCCGGCCTGTGTGCTGCAGCATGTTGACGCTTAATTGCTCATTGTTCCTCTTGGAGAATTTAAAGCTTTATTATCCAATTTTTTGTACGATTCTCAGTTTTAATTTCCTAATTCATTGTCTATTGTGTAGTGCTGTTGTTTCCGTTTGATAGCTTCTGTTTGCATCTGTAGTTCGGCTCATTTGGTCCAGACAAAGGGCAAAAATCACACATCGTTGCATTTTTTCGCCCCTTTCGGTTCCTTTTCACACCACGTCATTTGTTCTGATCCCGATCAGTTGAGGAGTTGGTGAAACGAACTAAAAGTCACCAACACAAGTCACGTGGGATCACTCACTTCACTCTCTGGCCATAAATGTTATAGATCATATTTCCTGAACTGTTCTCTGATTGTTCAGGAAGTAAACAAAGAGACAAAGAAAAGGAAACAACATGCAGCTTTTGCAAATGACACAATGGAGATACCTGCAAGGGTTGAGTTTAGCCCTAGTCATCAGGTATTACCTTGTTTGCATCCATCGCTTCAGGCAAACTATAATAATAGTGCACATCACAGCTGACGACGGCAGCTGATATAGTCCAAAATGCATTACTCTTTCAGCAGTTGGGCCAGGTTGACATCAGATCATATTCTTACTACAAATTAACCACTCCAGAGTTAGTGTGGAAGCCTTTGGGCCATTTTTGGAGTGTGATTGCTGCATTCACAGCTGCCCAAATGAACCGCGCCAAGGGGGAAACGAATTCTAGTGCAATTCAATCGAACTAAACGATGCAGGTGTGAAAGCACTCTTAATCTTAATGAAAACGCCTGATTAAATAAAGATTAAATACAAATCTTGTTAAAGGTCCCATATCCTGCACTTTTCAGGGATTTATTTGAAGTGTTGATAACATGATGTATTTGCAATTTAAATACAAAAATTAAACTCAACGTAGTTACAGTGCTCTGTGTAAAGCGCCTCGCTAGACCTGCAGAAAGCACAGTTCGTTTTTGGTTCGTCTCATAAATATTCATTAACCTCTCTTCTGATTGGTCGGTTTTCACTTGAAAGACTGAAAGAAAAAAAAGTGTGTGTGATGGTGGGGGCAGGTGGGCCAAGCTAAGAGCCTCTACAGGCTGAGGGAGCTGTTACATGACATCACAAAGTCAAGGAAGTGCAAACAAGGCACGAAATGGAAAAGTTCCTAAATCCAGGCTGTGTTTGATGCATTGGACATTTATTTTATATAGACCTTATCTGGAGTGAGTAAAAAAAAATAAAAAATCAAAGACCTTTAAACCCCTCACCTCAATGTTCTGTGAGAGTGCTCATTTGAAGAAAAACACTTAACAGGTACACATAGGCCAACCTCAATGATTCACTCTAATTGGCAAAAAGGGAGGGAAAAAAAGACAGGCTTTAGAAAACAAGTGACAAAGGGTGAGGGAAGACGGGGGAGAGAGTGGCCATCCATCCGCTGGCTCTTTTGAGGTCACATACACCCCCATGCATGTTTAATTGGCTTTGGGATGGCATGGTGTTTCTGCTGCCTCTGCTGTGAGTCAGACTCACTAGGCTTTTTCTAGAGCGTGCCTTTTCACAGAGGCTCAGCAATGGAGATACTATTTTCGGAACACATTAGGAGCCCAGAAAAAACTGACATTTAGACTATCACTGGGATAGCTGGGAGTGGGGGAGGGCTAGTCACTAGCGAATATGACAGACGGACCGGGTTACTGCCTGTGTGCTTCTGTTGAGCTAGTACAATAGGCCAGACCCATGTCAAATTACTTTTTGAAATTGATGCTTTCACCTAAATTGATAATAGTTTCACCAGCGAAAAGAACTGATTCAATTATCCGGAAATACACACGTATTTCTCGCTGCACAATGGAGCAAACGTTGAAAAAAGGAAACACTTTCAATTAATAATTTATCATGGTCACACAGGAGGGAAAGCCAGTGCAAATGAAAGGATGTCTTCTCAGGCCGCGTGATTCTCATGAACAGCTTCCTGTCGCAAAGTGCTTTTCAAACCCTTACTGTTTTCCCATTTTCCCATTCTGTGATAACGCTATTATGAGACATGTTTAGAAGACATTCCAGCCACCTTTTTACGACTGCAGCTTTGGGCCAGGAGAAGATATCGTCAGGTGGCATCCTAATTTAGGATCCTGAACCACAACTTTGTCGGCAGTGAAGACCAGTCCCAAACCAAGAGATTCTTTCCTCTGCTTCCCCCCAAACTGCCAGCTGCTGTTTTCCACTATCTTCTTGCTATTCCCAGGGACGTGAATATCTTCTATACATTCTAAGAGAGTGCCGAGAAAGCTCCCGCAGTCAACCTCAACAGTAAACAGCCAGGCCTGTCATCCTTTGTCCCTGCATTGTTGGATCGGGTCCTGGCTCGGGTACCTGTCTGGTACCTGGTGGCTCTCCAAGGAATACCTTACCAAAGTAGGGTTTGTAGTACAAACAAGGCTAAGGCCCATTGGTTCTATAAAATGACAATATGTTTCATTTAAACACCAATACATGATAAATTGCATGTGTTACTAAGCTGTAATAAACATTGCAGCTGGTAACATATGATTCTAGTCTATTCATTTAAAATGTAATGATATTTTCAGTAAATAGATTTTTTTTCTTGCAAGAGGAAAGGAAATATTTCTGACCACCTTTTCTCTATTGTAGCTGCAGAGACACAGCATGCACTTTTCAACCTCACCATTCCCTATTCTTACCTGTCTGAATTTAGAAATCCTTGAAACGCTGGATGCTGATAATTTGATACTCTGAGTAGCAATGCACAGAGCACCACATTTAGCATTATCTGAACTTTCCTTCAACCCACTTGGGTTTGTTTGTTGCTATTGCTTATGTAGCTCATGTGCACAAATCCTGGACCCCAACTTTCAGTTAAACATACACACACACACAAAACCATTGTCAAATACATTGTCTCATTTTCTTGGCTTCACCGCACTGAAGAGCAGACACGGCAAATAAACATCCACGGTGTGTAAGCTGCTCTGTCTATCTTAAATAGCTCTTTTCAAAGCAATGGTGCAAAACACGGAGAGAGAAGGAAATAAGTGAGGCAAGAAACAAAGATAAACCATGAAAGGGATGTCAGAAGCATTTTGACAAACAGAATTATGTGTACATAATAATTACTTTTAGGAAATTATTTAAAATATGATGGAGAATTAGAATTAATTTACTAGGTTTTGTAATGGCCAATGCATTCCCATCATATCTATCATGATGTATTACATTAGATAAAGCAGCAGTAAGCTTTTTTTTGTTAAATGTACTTATTATACTTATATATACTTATATAATATTAACTGGGGTCTTGGACATATCCGTAATAGAGCAGGCGGTCTTGAATTAAAAAAAAAAAAAAAAGGGCAACAATTGTGATGAAGAGAAAAAAAAATACAATAATGCTGATGTTAAAAAGAAATGGCAACATCTCAATATCTCATATTACCAGGTAGCCAAAGATGCAGAAAAGCAGTGTGACAAAACTGGAAATAATAAGAGCAAAGAAGGAGAAGAAACAAAGTCGAGAAGCGGAAGGTGCAAATGACGCGTGTGCAGACGGTAAAACAAAAGCAGGAAAAACAACACAAGCAGGAAAACATGGAGGCATCCTCCTTCCTTTATCTCCACCGAGCACTGCAGCCCTAACTGGTGTCTCCCATGGGCCCCGTCAACCTTTTTCTTATGATTGGTAATGAGGCACAGCTGCCTTATAGTGGGACCATCAGGCAGATTGCTGCGGTTCACTTCAACAGGCGCGATGTGGCACTGGTAACTGGATTGCTGACAGTGCATAAACAGAGGACTTTTGGTAATGAAGAGATCACAATCTTGGTTATTATGAGTGGGAATGTAATCTCAGCTCCACTAAATATGGTTCACAAGGACTTGTGGCCTGCTTATTATGTTTTTATGTTTTCATTGGCAGTGAATGCCAATTCTTTCTGGATAATCTTTTTTTTTTTTTAGGTAGAAAAAGTGTTACTGATGCAATGCTGAAGGAATCGGAGCATGGGGATGTTGCATTTGCACATTTTTCAGACGAGAGCATGGAACTATGAATCACTATTTTGCCGACAGCGATTCTTGTGGATTGTACACAAACCATTTCCTCCGTGAGACATAAACTTCGCCGTCGTATCCTTGAAATTTATCTTTGTCCTCAGCCGATGAATTTGAAAAAGATCAGAGTGTGGGTGTGTATCAGCAGGAGCTGACTCTTTTGCAAAGCTGCCAGCCTTCCCTTATTCCTTCCTGCCAGCATGACAAAGTTATTACTTCTACTCTATTACTGCTTATCATGCACGGAGCTGTGTTTAAGTGAAAATGAGCACAGGGGCTACAACTTTCCTCACAGCAAACAAAACATTATTAGGTCAATTTCTATGTGGCCTGTTAGAAACCCAACAGACCTGTAGTAGCAGGTGGTAATTCCGCCACTGTCCTTGTTGCTGTTGGATGTTTTTTAGACACCTGGACCTCTGGGGTTGTGACTTTGAAACATCCAGTTAGCTCAGAGACTTTTCTTGTGACTCCCTCTGCCCTCTCTCACTTTGATTTATTTGTTTTTGAGCTCTTTCACATTCTTTTCCAGGCAATTCTTTTTTTTTTGTTTTGCGTGACTTTTGAAAGCAAATTTCCACACGAGACAGGAAACAGCCGCACATATAAAGAGCTGAAGAGCAACCCTACACGCACAAGTTGGGAGAACTGCACAAAGTCAAGCGTGATTTATAAAAAATAAATCTACTTTGAACGAGCCTTGCGGGTGCCTCTACTTTGTCTGGCTCCTCGTCAAAGCCTGTGCATTAAAACAGTGTTTATCATGTAATTTGTCAGGAGGCGTTAACGCAGCAAACCGAAAACAATGACCACAAGTGATGCTGTTAGGATGGAGTGAACAGAGGGATGAATGCGATTGGTTTTGTTTATTTGTTTTCTGTGTGGCTCCTCCTCCTCCTCACAGCTGTCAGCTTGACTGTCTGGGGGTGGCAGTTTACCTCAGTATATGGATTCTCAGCCTGTTGTTTGGATATGAATCATGAGTCCTTTTATCATTCCCTTCAGGAGATGCTGGGTGCCAGTTGCTATGGCGACGGTAGCCTACGTTGTGGCACAGAGAGACACCTTGCGAGATAAATTTGACCAGCGAGACTTACTTCTTTTGTTTGTCATCCTGTCTTTCACTCTTCAGCGCATTGTGAATACACCAGTGCCTTTTGTTTCATTGGCGATGTATTGTAAGGACCTGGGTTCAAGTGCAAGGTCGAGTAAGTGTTGAAACACACAGGACGCGGACACGCCACAAAGCGCCCTGGTCACGTGAACTGATCTATTCACTCACCCCAGGCGTGCTCTGGCAATCACATTCCCAAGTTAGTTTTTTCTCAACTGTTACTATAGGACTTGATATTGTAGAAACTGAGATTTTAAAATAGAATTTGTTTCTGAAAACAAAACCATGTATCACAAATGCAACACACACACACACACACAAGTGAAGTCTAGGTGTTAATACTGTCCCATGTTTTAAAAATGGAGCCTGTATTTAGAAACAGTGCTGTCAGAACTTTCTGGAACTTGTGATATCACAGCTATACAGCCAACGCCTCCCCCCAATTCACAGCCTGAAAACCAGCCATTTAGAAAACAGGCTCATTAATATTAATGAGATAGACCCAAAACAACCTGTTCTTTCTAGAGCTCCGGGGAGAAGCTTGACAGAGATGCAAAACTAAATTAAGATCACTTTTGATTCTCAAAACCACAAATACATATTGTGATTGATAAACACTTAGAATAAAACCCATGGAAAAGGGTTGCAGAGTTAAACACACACACACACACTTTACTTTTTCACAGTATTTTCCCCAGAGGTCTTGTGGATCATCAAGATGCTTTCTGGTAGAATTGAGATGAGCCGTGATGTTCTTTTTGCTCAGCGGTGGTTTTTGTCCTGGAACTCCGCCATGCAGACATTTTTGTACAGGCTCTTTCTTCTGGTGGAGCCACGAACACTAGCCTTGTTGATGTTGTTGTGTGACCTCTTGGAACAGTCGTTCCTGCTCGTGTGGTCATTTTGGTTTGGCTGGCCACTCCTGGGAAGGTTCACCACTGTTCCCTGTATTCACCATTTGTAGTTAATAGCTTACTGTGGTAAGAGCCATTAACCGTTTCTAAAGCTTTGGGACTCCAAACGTCTTTCTAACCTTTTCCAGACTGATAGATCCCAATTATTTTCTCTCTCATTTGTTCCTGTACTTTCGATCTCAATATGATGTCTAGCTTTTTGAGGACAGACTGGTCCTAATTAAGTGATTTCTTGGTTGAGAACAGGTGTGACAGTTCACTTTTTCACACAGAGCCATGTAGGTTTTGTGTTCACATGCATCGTCTGACTAATACTTACATTTTTTTTTTGTCTGAAACATTTAAGTGGGCAACACGGTGGCGCAGGGGTTAGCACTGTGGCCTCACAGCATGAAGGTCGCAGGTTCAAGACCTCCTTGGGTCCTGGGTCTGGGACCTTTCTGTGTGGAGTTTGCATGTTCTCCCTGTGTCTGCGTGGGTTTTCACCGGGTACTCCGGCTTCCTCCCACAGTCCAAAAACATGCTGAGGTTAATTGGTGACTCTAAATTGCCCATAGGTGTGAGTGTGTGAGTGAATGGTGTGTGTGCCCCACGATTGGCTGGCGACCATCTGGGGTGTATCCCTGCCTCTCGCCGTAATGCGCTGGGATAGGCTCCAGCAGACCCCTGCGACCCTAATGAGGAATAAGCAGGTATAGAAAATGACTGACTGACTGACATTTAAGTGTGACAGACATGCAGAAAGAAATCAGGAAGGGGGCAAACACTTTACACACATACATACACAGTTCTCCTTTGAGAATGAATCTTAAACATAAAGGGAGGAATTTATCGAGACGTTAAACCGAGGTCCTGACTCACTGTGGTCATTAAAGCTCCCAGGGCACTTATTGCAAAGAGTAGAGGGCTCCCCAGTGTCCTGGCTAAATTCCCAACCTGGCACTCTCCATCTGGCCACCTAATTATCCCCCCAGTGTAATTGGCTCAATGATCCCCTCCTTCCCTCAAGCTAATGTGTGGGTGAGCATTCTGGCGTAAAATGGCTGCCGTGCATCACCCAGGTGGGTGCTAGACATCAGCAGTGTTAAGGTGAGTTTCCCTCTTCACATAAATGTAATCTTATTATTTTATTATTATTAGCGTCAAACAGCCCCAGGCTGAGATAAAAAAAAGGACCATTCAAAGACCTTCTTGAGAAAATTTTGGACTGCAGAAGGATCACTCCATGTGATTGCAGTTGGACTTTAATTAAACACACACCGGAAGTAGGAGCGCCTTCGCAAAAATGCTGAAAAGAAAGTGTTGGGCTCAGTAGTTGCAGTTCACGTAGTGCTGGTAAAGTCGTGTATGGTTGAATATTTGGTGCAAATATGTAGAGGCTCATATCACCATCCTGCATGTACCTGGCATTACCTGCAGGTACATGCGGTATCTGTGGGTGAGCCGGGTTGGTACAGTAGAACACTGACAATTACCTAGGTTTTTTTGTGTGAGAGGAGGGCTGTGCAAATGCTGGAGTTTACACAAGAAATTGAAAGAGCGTCAAACATTTCATTTGATTAAAATTCTGCTAGCATGAATACCTGCTATAATGGATGTAGTGATTGAAAGACTGTTAATTAATTTCCACAGCCCAAAAACTTAACATTACTGCAGGCACAAGCACGCACACAGACATATGCACGCGCGCACACACACACACACACACACCATTTATCACCAGTCCAAAGGGAGGTTTGATTAGCGTAACACCTGGCGTGGGTGTGGCGAGCGAAATAGAGTGTTGTGCATTTAGATTGGCTGCCTGGTCCTTTCCTGAACGGCCTTTGGAAGTACTAGACGCCCCAAGCCCTCCCTCAGTGAACAGGACAACACATTTGTCAACTAACCGAAACAGCTCATCTAAATTTTAAATGTAATTTAAGAACCATTCAAATGTATGAGCCACAATGCACCTCACAATATTAACAATTTAGCATCACGAACACAGCACGAATGTTGGTCACCTGGGAAGGTGAGTGTGTGTGTGTGTCCCAACATCTGTGTAAGTGTGCATTTTGATGAACTACAGCCCTTCTTTTTTCTTCTTTTTTTCATTGTTCCAACATCCTCCTGAGATCTGGTCAAACTCAAAACAGCTAAACAATACTACGTGTTGGCAGATATTCATCCCTCAGGCGGGAGAAGGATTAAAAAGTTCGTTTTTTACTGTAACAACCAAGGACTCTTCATTATGTATCTTCTGCTTCTTTTCAAATCACTGATGCAAAAAGTATGCTTTCACATGACAGACAGACAAAGAGAGAAGGGGAGAGAAAGAGAGAGAGTGCAAGAAAGAGAGCAAGAGAGGGTGGGGGTATTTTGAGGAATGAAGATCCTTGTACTGTTATGTTCAAACAAAGGTTTCCACAGCAACCACATGCACCATTAGTCCCCTTATCAAAACTCAGGGATGATGCGCCTCAATTACCCTTCATTCACATGCACACATATACTCTTACCCTCAGATCTGCAAGGGTATCTCAGTCCTTTGATTGAGCATTGCTTTGTAAAAATAGTACCGCTGCATGTCAAAGGACGATATGGGGGAGTTGATCTCTCGGCTGTTTGACTGAGAAGAAGCTCTCAAGGCCAAGCGACAATGGTTTACAGTGTTGCAACAGGAAAAAAGACAGTGGTCTGTGTTTTGATGATTAGATTATTCTTCAGATTATGGACTTAATGGGGACTGCAGCTTCCAGTAAACTCCAAACAGTCTTGACAGACAACAGTTTTTACATTTGAAAATATCATTCATGACTGCACCTCCAAAAATCCTGTTGGTAGTAAGATAAAACTGTACAGGTGGAGGATTGGGCTGGGAAAGATAATAGAATTCAGTGTATCTTTGGTGAATTTTTAAAAATGTGCTTCTAGCAATAGGCTTCAAGGTATGCATACTGCTTTTGCCAGCTCCCAGGAGCCTAGATTTTATCTTTATTATTTATGGCTTAGAGAAGCTTAGAACCATGAAGTACACAACAACGATACATTATCAACTGGATTTGAATTTGTATATTGCGAAAATTAATATAGTACCCAGCAATATATCTAGCATGGGCTAAGCCACTAAAAGAACAAAGAATTTAATCATTCCCTTTTAATTAAATTGCATAATCTTGATATGTAATAATGACATATTTTGTATTAAGTTTGGATTTTGCACAAACACCGTGGGCGATTAGCCGTTTTTGTTATTTACCAATTACCGCCCTCTGGTTTAAACTTTAGTTTCTTCACATTTTCACTTGAGTGAAACAAAGAAAGAAGGAAAAAAACTTTTAAATTTGGTCCTTAAGTTCAATTTCCCAAACAGAATCAAGTGTAGAGATATTGGAGTACAGAATAGAGCTTGAATGCAATTTCAAATTATTCTAGCCTATTCCATTCTACTGCTACCATAGGTCAAGCCTATTTTACGCAAATGATTGAAATCAATTAAACAGCCAAAGAAGATGACGAAAATGGAAGAAAAAGCAGAAAAAGGAGTCAAGGATTTTTTTTTTTTGGTTTACTTTCAGGTCATAAATTCTTACTTGCACACAAGCGGAGACATAAACCGCACATACTGCATACGCACATAGTCCCTCATTCGTGCCTTCTGATCCAATCATAGGGTCTGGCATAGGATGACAATCTGGGGATTGCTCCATCATCAGAACAAATCCAAAGGATCCAAGCTTTCATCTGGACAGACAGCCGTCTCAGCACATCAGGTCAAGGGTAGCAGACTGCTCGGATGAGTAGCGATATCCTGAATTCAGGCTCCTGGGCTGAATTCCAATAGTGCTGCATATCCTTCTGACTAGATTGGAATGAATCAGAATAAGGAGGAAACGTTTACGTAATCGTCCTGTTTATGGATTGAATAGATGCTGAAAAAATAATGCTACGACTTCATGTTACTGAAATGTGTCAATTCTTTGTGTTGCCATTAAATGAATGGTGGCAAATGGGGTTTGCGTGACTTTACTTTACTTTCGTTACTTTAGCACCACTAATGAATCAAAAATGTTCACTTTGAAAATCAGCTTTTCTTGAAAATGTATTGGATTGGCACAGCATTTTATACACACATTTAATGGCTCACAGATTATTAATCTGACCTGAGGGATGCCCTGTCTTTTCCTCCAGCACCGCCAGCAGACTGACATATTTGGTTCAGACTGAAATGCCTTTGACAGTATTGGATGAATTGCCATGAAATCCGCTACAAACGTTCCTGGCCCCCTTCATGATAAGCTGTGATGACTGTAACTCTAGCGCCATCATCTGGTGAAGATTTTAATTATTTCTCGTTAATTTCATGACCAAAATTTTGAGCAAAACCAATAACATTCTTCTCAGCCTCCGCTACAATGTCAGCATGCTTAGCGGTGATAATACACATGTAACCATGCTAAAAATGAGGGCCTATTTGCAGAACCTTATGTAATATCAATATTATTATATTATCATAATTCAAATATGTAAACATGCTAAACATCAGCATATTATTATTGCCATTGTGAACATTTGAGCATTTTGATTTTAGCATTTAGTTAAATACAGAAAGATCTGAGCCCTGTGTGAAAAGCCTGCTCATGCATCTGAATGAAGCCAGTCTGTGATAATGATGCAGCAGCAAAAATTTAACATGCACAAATTTTGGTGCAAGGACACATCCCCTATACTTAGGACGCTTTTACACCACTAGTCTGATTATCTGGTCTGCACCAAGCAATACAATTTTTTACTAATTACCATATAGACTCCAACAAACCAAAATTGGTCCAATTGATGTTCCATCAATGTTTATCAAATAAACAGGAGATGAAATAATCAGTATCCCTCCCATGTTGCATCTTGAATAGTTACTTTGGACCTGAGGGTACATTCTTATGAGAGGAACCAGGTGGACCGAGACCACCTCTTTTTGGAGGTCTTGGTCTGCTAGGTTTAGTGCACCCGAGTGGGACTGATACTTTCACATCAACGAAAAAAAAATGAACATAGCGTCTTTCGTTCGAATGGACTGCTGTTTGTATGAAAACACCCTTAGACGATTACATTGTAAGAGGAAAAAAGAGAAAGAGGGGAAGAAACCCCGGGAAGAGTAAGCAATAGACAATTTACATATTGTGTAAAACAAAAATACAGAAAATCTGTGTCTGCTGCATATGTGCCACATCCTCCCACAGAGTGCAATTACTATTACTATTTATTTTATTATTACTATTGTTTAACAATAATTAAATTCTTACAATGTTATATCCACAGCCCTAATTGAACCAACATTTTTCTGCACTTTGGGCAAACCCCAGAATATTGCTTTTATTTATCTTTTAGAAAGGCATTACTGTAATTAAAGCAAAAATAGAATATAAGAATATCCTTAAAGAAGTCATAAATACTGCAATGATAGAATGAAGCAGCAGCAGATTAGATAAACAGTTTACCTCTGGGATATGTGGGTACCTCAGAGGTCTAGGAGGGTTAAACAACACTGCTGTCCCCTGTGATGGTTTAATGCAGGGCCACTGACTACAGCCTTACAGAACTGCTTACCTGGATATAGAGCCTGAGTCCTGTGTTGTCCATTAGAAGTGATATCAGATTGCTTCACTTGGGATTTCTTACATTTTATACTTACCTACACTGTTTTCTTTTTCCTGGACAGATGTCTTTGTCTTCTTAGAAAGCATAGTTGTTGTGAGTATCTAAAGCTCCTTGAGTTATTGTAGCTGGTATTAAGAAATAAACCTGACTGGAATGAACTTTCAGATATGATTAGATAACAAATACAAACCAACCACGCCGGACCACTGTAGTTATCATTCCCTCTGTGAATGTGATTCACCATTTCAGCTGTGTGTCTGTAATGAGCCAGCGTAGGTGGACAATGGCCTCAGGGGAAGAGCTTAAAAAACAACAGCCGAAACGGAGCAGTGATCGAGCTGTGCGACCCGACGACCTGAGGGCACCGTTGACCTTCCTTTGAAGATCTGCATTTCCACAAAGTGACCCTTCTCACACAGAGATCGCACGACTGGTATAAGACAAAGATGGTAAGAACTCTCAGTTGTGTTTCTATTCACGCCTGAAAAGTGAGTAAAAGGAGCAAAGTCTCGAAAATATATTGGAACTCAAGGCTAAATTCGCAGTCAGTGAATCATAGACATGCACAAACGTGCATATGAAAACTACCTCTGTGTCTCATAACACGCAAACACCCTCACAAACATACAGCATTATGGTATCTACAGATTGAATAATAGCTTACAGATCTGCTGTGCTAAGCTTTAAATATTTATAATTGAAGTCTCTCATCTTGTGCCACATATTCATCGACCCAGTCCCCCTGCTGTCATTCACATGTGTGTATGTCATCGTGCTCTTATGGACATTAAGGTAGAAGTCGAAGTTGCTGCTCCGCTGTACGCCTGACATTGCAATCTTTTTTTCCACCAAACTATTTTATTTAATCCTCATGTAGCATTTTGATCATCAATAAATGATTGATTCTGAGACAAAAGATTAACAAATGAGGTGATCATCAAGAAGAGTGAGAACTTCATTGTGCTCTGCAGGATTGGATTTCATAGGAAAACGGCTAGATTGTTTTGCAGTATGTCATTGCTCAATACGTAAACTCATTTTACTTCACAATTAATGCAGAATGTCATTATGACTGCTGCAGTTTCATTACAACTAGGAATCATATCCACTGCCATCAAGGCTGGTGGACAAGGAGCAATACACTCATTAATATAGACTTATACCAGACTTATATCACTTTACTCCTCATTCAACCAACTCTATGACCTTATTAAAAAGGTACACTGCGTAAGAGTTGCCTTGAAATTTGGTGTAAAAAATATTAAATTATCAAAAGGATGTAAAGAAACAGTATTGATGTTATTTCACAGACGTATATATTGTGTTGCAGAGATATCTCAAATAACCATGCTAACCAACCAGCAATCTGTCCTCTCATAATACCACTTTGCACCTCCGGGGGCCATAGTGAGTCAATGCAGGGTCCAGTCTACCCTCAGTACAACATGAGACAAGGAAGAAGTAGCGATGCCTTGAGGCAGAGCCAGGCTGAAAGCTGCTGGAATTTTCACTGTCAATGTGTCATGTTAAGTTTTAATATTAATTTTTATCAGGCAATAAAGTAACCATTTAGATTCCCAATATGTGGTCGGTTTAACCAAATATCACCTAAAGTTGGGCTGACGTTGCCAGGGAGACAACTGGTCATCTCAGCTGCCTGATCTGGTGAACTGATCTCTGTGCAGTTCTTATAATATACCCCATTTTGATATCTTGACAAAAGATTCAGCACAGATTGACTGTAAATCGTAGGCTTTATGGTATATTCAGCCAGACACACACATAAACGCACATACACTGTATTAATGTATTCTGTGCTGTCGGGGGCCTTTGCGTCGAACATCTGCTCACTGCTGGTGGGAGACTTTTATCCCATCACCCGGTCTCCAGCACTTGTCTCATCTTCCATCCTCACACCCCTGCACTTCCTCTTTAATTGATCACATCTTCCTTCCCTCAATCCTTTGCAGTTGTTTTCGTTTGCTGAAACACGGTCAAAAGTAAAATTACACTGTCAAAACTCCTCAGAGAAACAGAAGTCTATGTGAACCAAACTCGGAACCATTTTTCCAAAACAATATATTTCCAGCAAATGCAAACACAGTTTTCCAATTCATGAAATGCAAATTAAAGAGAGAATAATGACAAATTTCTGGGATGTGCTCAGTAGTATTGCACTGATCGCTTTGAAATATATTGAAAAATTTAATAGAATGTTTACAATATGCATTTCTCATACCTGAAAGCTGTTAGCCTCTTTAGTCCAATCAGATAAAAATGGGACAATAAGAAATTGTGGCCAAATGCAGGACAGAGGGGGAACAAGAAACTCACAGAATTGTGCATGAGTAATTATACATGTTGGGTGCTTCTTTGTTTTGGTAATTATTCACTTCACAAGTAAATGACCATGTGTGGGGATATAGACAAAATATTGCATTGGTGATTGAATCATATAAACCACTTACTGCTTGCATTGTGCTACCGATACCAAAACTGTTAAGAAAATAAATTTCTAGTTAAACTGTACACAAGCTCCAGATACAACTATCAAGTGAGAAATATGTATAAGAAATGGTTCTTTAGTGATTTAATTTACGTGGATCTTTTCCTGGCATTGTGTCACAACCTTCTAAATAATGAAATGTTCCACTTAAAAGATGTGACCTTGGATGGCAAAGTTCCTCAAACTATGAATACACACTTCTTTATTATTATTTCTCAGTAGAACATTCCATAAGTGAAATTATAAAAAAAAATTGACCAGGTTTTAAAAAGTTAATTAGTTGAGGGTTAATCTAAAAACACTGAAGACTATAAAGAAACAATATAGGATGGAATGACAATTTTTTTGGGATAGTGTAAACTCTACTTTGGGGCAACATGGTGGCGCAGAGGTTAGCGCTGTTGCCTCACAGCAAGAAGGTCGCAGGTTCAAGACCTCCTTGGTCCTGGGTCTGGGACCTTTCTGTGTGGAGTTTGCATGTTCTCCCCGTGTCTGCGTGAGTTTTCACCAGGTACTCCGGCTTCCTCCCACAGTCCAAAAACATGCTGAGGTTAATTGGAGACTCTAAATTGCCCGTAGGTGTGAGTGAATGGTGTGTGTGCCCCACGATTGGCTGGCGACCATCTGGGGTGTATCCCTGCCTCTCGCCGTAACATGCTGGGATAGGCTCCAGCAGACCCCTGCGACCCTAATGAGGAATAAGCAGGTATAGAAAATGACTGACTGACTAAACTCTACTTTTACATTTCTGACATACTTGCAACCTCAGCAGGTAGTGCGAGCACCTTAATCATACTTTTATAGCTTGTCTATATCTATAATTAAGAGCCTGACTTATTAATCAGATGGTTATTGGCCTGTCACTGATATATCTGTGTTGGCATATATTGGCTGATATGCAGACTTTTTATTTTTTTTTTTACAGAAATAAATGATGCAGTAGAAAAATCCTTAGAATTTCACAGTTTCTCCAGCAGAGCCAGGTCCAACTCCACATACTCTCATTCAGAGTCAGCAACACCTTCTGCACCTGGCACATATGTTGGAGCACAATGAGCAGAACAGACTGTGGTGCAGACCTGGACTGATGCAGTGTCCTTAGTTCAGAGGCTTTCATCAGACTAGTGTGGACTAGTCAGACAGAAGCCTACGAACTGAGGAAGCCATCTGGAACAGGTGAAACGCCAGTCCAGTCCAGTTGACTACAATTCATTTTGAGAGAGAGAACAATGACCAGGAGGAATTAGACACTTCATAATATCGGTATCCAGCCCAACAATCCAGTCTTGGTCATGCTCTTTTTAGAGCTGCGTGGTATGACCAAAAATTAATATCACATTCTTTTTCAAAATTATATCAGTTTCCCGGTATTATATGATATTTTGACGGTATAACCACGTTTTCTAATAATTTAGAGAATTACTGCAATATATCGGCTTAGAATGACCAGACTAGTATTAATATAGGTTTGAATGGCCCCACAAAATGCTGTTCACAAAGAAGACGTAGGCAGTCCCCCTAGCAACCTCGCCTTTCAGTGACGTCTGACTCACGTTTTGTGTTGCAATGCCAATGTTAACGTTACCTGCAGATGTAGAAGAGGATGCAGATCTTAGTTTCATGCATTCTTCGTAGTCTAGGCCATGTTTGTGGAAGAGGTGGTGAAGCAAATTGCTTGTGTTGCCTCCTGCTGCAACAACTTTAGCCTGACAACAATTACTGATTATGGTTCTTTGATCAGTGTCAGATTTTTTTTAAAGTACTTGACTCATTGTTGGTAGAAGTTCCTCTGTGTCTGTGACATTTTCTCTGTCCATGTTGTTTACTGCTCAACACACACAGCCGCATGCAGCTTGTTTGGTACAACTGCAAAATGCTCTGCTGCTCTGTGCTTTGAACACACACTCCCCGGTATTGGAGTGTATGAAAAATGAATATACAATATATACAACCCCCCCCAAAAAAAAAAAAAACACACCGGTATTCCGTATGAAACGGTATACCGCCCAGTCCTAGCTCTATCTATAATGCATACTGCATGAGTGGAATAATGGCCCAGGTGGCCAGCACAAATACAAAAGCCCTTTGAATTTAAACTTTTGCGAACAACAAATATTGTTGTCCGCCCACATAGCTTATTCATTATGTCACACTTTAAGTTTCAGAGTCGACCAACACTTACAAAACAACACCTAAGGCCTGACGGAGTCACGCCTACAGACACCATGCATCACAGCAGGCACATGTGCATTTAAACAAATCTAATATATAAACATATAGAAATTATAAAGTGGGCTTTACTACTGCCACCTACCGGTTTAGTAAACATTATTTCTTCTTTTGTTCCCTAGACAACTAAATGAAAATGACACTGACTTGTACCAGAAAACACACTAGGTGTCATGTCTGTCAGTTTTGGCTGAGTGGGTTTTTTGCCACACCTTCCTTCCATTATGCCAGTTTTTTCTTCCAGCCTATCAGCTGCTTTTCAGTTCTCCAGTTCATTACCCTCTTCCCCTCACCTTGGACACAGTCAATCTGAAAAAGCACCATTTTGGTTCGATGTCGGTTTTGTTTCCATGCTCAAAACGGTATGCGACAGGCTTTGATATACATTTACTCTCATTTGGTGGTTTGTCAGAGGCCCTCTGTCTTACCCATTTCTGGTATCTTCACTTTAAGCTATTGAATAAAGGCAAAAAAACAACAAAATCTGAACTCAATGGCTTTGCCCAAATCTCTCTCTCTTTCTCTAGCCATCTATTCCTCCTGTTCTTCCTTCATCACTTTCTATCTCTACCGCTCTACCTACTTTTCTCTTGCTCCATCTTTTCAATCCATCCCTCTTAACCACCCACATAGTACCACGCGCTCAGCTCTCTCCCACCCCGTGTTATCTGTAATACACCACATAAAATCACTGCATGGTAAAAATGAGAAGGGTGGGGGGGGCATTAGAACATACAGAAAGAGGAAGAGAGAGAGAGAGAGAGAGAGAGAGAAGGGGGTTGAGAAAAATAGAAAATGCAGGTAAGAAGGACCAAACACCTACATTAGGTCTATATGCATACATAAAGGCACCAGCACAGGCTGAGATATCGACACCCACATCCCATCTGTCATATGAGAACCTTACACCGTAACAATATTTTTCCATCTATCCATCCATCTATCCTTCTATAGCACTTAACAAAATTCATACTCCAGGTTCACAGTTTGGTATAATTTCAGTAGCTGGAAAAAACAAAAAAAAAATGCAAAAGACTTTTGACTTGCAGGGAGCCTTTTATGTGTTGTGTGTTCATCTCAAGTTGTGGAACCCGGACTGTGTTTAACATAGGTGTCCATCACAACAGCATATATAGATGACAGAAACATCAAAAAAGCATATGTTAGTACGGCAGCCTATCCCTGATCTGCTGAAAATATGTGGGACAACTACTTGCACACCAAATATTCTGAATACAATTACCTGGTGTGTAGTTGTCGTGATATGTATTAGCTGCTAAGATATGTATTAGACTGCTATGAGTGTGCTATGTTATTTTTTATTACCAGACACTTATTACGAGGCAAATATTCTGCAGAGTCCTCCGTCCTCTGCTCCTTCCCTTCCTTTTTTCCTCTGGTTGTGTGTGCTCAGCACCGAAGATTTGAATTTAGAAGTGAAGTTTCCCGCCTCCAGAATCACACAACGTTGAGAATATGCATCAGATAGAGCCCAGCAAAGTCAAAAGCAGCAAGAACACAAGGTGAACGAGGTGAAGTGACAATGGAGCTTAGGGAAAGTTCAGTCAGGGAGACGATATTTTTTTGCACGCTCAATTGTTAGTATTTCCATCCGGCATTCACTGCTCTCATTTATATGCTTTCAACATTTCCTAGCTGTCATTTTCTGAGCTGTCAAACTGACGCATCAGCAGTCTCAGTACCTGGTCTTTGTGAACCTATAACACGGAAACACGGCATCACTCGCCAGCACATCATTGTGTTGCTGTCTTTCTAAAGTCTCTCTCTTCGCCGCCAGTGGTTGGACTCCAAGGGAGGAGCTGATCAGGGATGATGCCCCTCAATTTTAAAAATCCCTGTCCAATCAAATCATTATGAAAAGGATTTATAACATGACTTTAACATTCATCATCAGTCAAGGAACATCTTCACTTCCTGATTGAAATAAAAAAAACAAACAGGTGACACGACCACCAACATGAATCAGCCCATCAGTGTTATTCCATCTCAATTAAATAATTTACAATAAAAACAGAAAAAACTTAAAATATGACTGACTGACAAAAAAAAAGAAAGGAATTACTTATTTCAACTGGGGGAAAAAAAATCAAAAAGGACTGAAAGCTTACACCAGCATGCAGAAACCTTTTATTCCAAGCCTTATTCTTTTTTTCACCAAAAATTTACAACAAAAACAAAAACACATTATTGTGTATGTTTCAGTGAAGTTACCCATCTGTTCTTCCCAGTATGTAGCAGATAGTGGCCACGCATATATTGGAAGTATTTTGTAGCAGCTCTCGGAATAACGATACGTCAGATCAAACTGATGAGTAAAAAAATGAGTACTTTTATTTATTCGGTACGCGATGGTCCTTACTTCACCGTGAAACTGTTCAAAAAACATACAAACATAATAAATACACAAAAAAGACAATTCCACAGTGAATGCAAAAAAAATACAGTTTTAAAATACTTTGCATACCTCGCTACGCTCCTCAAGAAATACAAAACACTTGTTTAGAAGTTAAGTGCATGCTGCAGTGATTGTCAATAAAGAGCAGAAACAGATACCTCTAAAAAAAAAAAAATAGTGCAGCGGCACAAACATCCGCTTTGTCATACATTACACACAAAAAAGAGAAAACAACCAAAAACGCAACCAGAACCCTCCCCAACAAAACAATCTTACCCGGTCGGTACGACTCTGCAGCGGCAGCATCTGCTTGGTAGATGAGTTAGCCAACGATACCTTGACAGGAAGCATTTCACCCATCGTGGGACGACAACTTTCGGGTCAATTAATGTAGATCAAAACAGAAAAATAAATCAGATACATCAGAACAAAAAAATACAGCTTCACAAAACCCAAAACAATTTCCCAAAAACAAAACAATTGGCATCTTCTTTTTTTTAATTTAAACCTTTGCCTTTTAATACAGAGCTCTTATTCCAGCCTTTCACATATTTAATTGTCTTCCACCTTTTAGGCAGTGCCTTCATGAGAAAACTCTAATTTTAAAAGTGAAAGCATCGCTCTCAGCGAGCAGCTACACACTGCAGTCGTGCCTTTGGGAGCACTCCCTGTGGAAATCGGAGGCAGTTTAACTGGACCGGGGTTGGGTCTGATAGAAAAGGGGAACAGTGGGAGTACATAGAGGGAGGCAGGAAGAACGACAGAGCGAGAGAAATAGAAACAGCGCCCACACTATATGCTACCTCATTAAAGTTCTGCAAGAGAGGAATCAAAAGGAGGGGGTAAATAATATAATACAACCTAAGCTGTTTCCCTTTTCTTCTTTTGACGAATTCTGTATCGGCTTAAGTATTTATATGTCTGACATTTGACAAAAGGAGCCATTGTGAAAAGGGCTTAGCTTCATTGTCTCCAAAGTAAATGGAGCTTTTTGCTGGTGCTTAAATTTTTCCATGACAACGGTATTATTGACTCACTCTTGTTCAGGTTATTGAATTTGAATAGGATTTGCATATTGTTCCAGACACATTGTGTCCTGTACAATGAATGAAAACTCTCATAATGTTATGTACTTTTTTTAATTACCTCTGTATGTGCACAGCAGATGTCGTATAGCATGTGCGAAAGGGAACAATGACTGTTTATAAAGGCTGATGTTTAAAAAAATAAATAAATAAAAAGTCAGGAAGGAGTTTGCCAAGAGCCTCTAACACTCAAGACACTCAGAGCCATATTTGCATCACTGAGTGCCTGGAAATTACAAAAATCAACATGATTCAGTGCTGCGTTTGTGTATTTGTGTGTGCTTGAATGTTGCGAGTATATGCATGACTGTGTGTTCACTTGCACATTAAATGTTGTTTCCCCTGACAGTTTTATTACACTCCCTTTCTTTCTATGTCACGCACAAAGTCGCATGCGCTCATAAACGCTCTCAAACACACACACAGCGCGGCGATTCACTGATCTTCCCTGCTCTTTTGTTCCTGATACACCTGCTCAATTTACCTCCAATACACACACGGAACTCGGTTCCCATGAGAAAGGGATGGGGCAGATATATAGAAAGATATATTGAATCAAAGTGAGGAAAATATAGGAGCAGAAAAAAAAAAAAAAAACAGAAAAGGTAAAATCTACTTTGTGCTGTTTTTTTTTTCTATTTTCTTGCCTTTTGCTTTTTTTTTTTTCTTCCTCGACTCCTCTCCATCTGCTTTATTTTCCTGCTCTCATACTTTGCTCGCTTTGCTCCTTAACATCTTATTTTCCGCTCCTCTCGTTGCCTTTTCACCCCTACCTTCTCCTTTTCCTTGCTATTTGTCTTCACTATGTATGATATAATTAATTGTTGAAGAAATTTTTATTCCATGACTAAATTACGAGTCTAAAACGACTAAAATGAAACAACAAAGTCCTGTCCCCTGGTCATCCGTTAAGGCCATTAGTGGACTAATCATCACACATTAATGATATTCATTTAATTATATTTATTTTGTTTTAAACACATTAATAACTTGCATGGTTTCGATGGTGACATCTTTACCTACAGAACTACATGAGGTCACCTTCTCCTCTGAAATAATCCCATACTGTGGAGTACCTGCCCGACATAGAAATTAACCATCTAAAAACTGCAGGGAACAACTGGTTTACAATAAATTTTATATAGTGATCTCCCCCCTCCCCCCCCCCCTTCTTTTTTCTCTCAATTCTACATCCAATAAAAAAGACTCTTCTCATTGATTAATGCTTGGTCAACTATTAGGAGCCCTACAAAACAAAAAGTCTAAAATGTGACAAAAATTAAAACTGTTTCATTGAATCTTGATCAAAACAAAACAATAAAAATAAAAATATGACATTAACTAAATATAATGTTCATGTAAGCAACTAAGCTTGGTCTACTAAAATCCCCTGTAAAAGGGTACAAATTTGCATGTGCATTCAAAAATATTGCAAATGTCGTTGATGGGTGTATTGCGGGCGATTTACAAGAAAGTAACTGAAAGAGTGGAAAGCATAAAAGAGTTACTACGTGAACGACCCTAGCGGGTGCAAACACACAGACGGCAGTATTTAAATGCAGGTTTTGACAGGCGATAGTCGTTTTGCATGTGTAAAATATGCTTTTCTTCAGAAAATATTTGGTTGGTTCAGAGGTGAAGAATGGAAATAAAAATAAATAGATTTTTTTAAGGCTTGTTTATATGATTATATCGGACCAATGCTATTTCAGTATTATTATAAAATATCTCACCTTGGAAGCAGCCACATAGTTTAATATTTAATGCTTCACAGCAGTGTTTGCACTGCAATGTGTTTCAAGGATAAACAACACTCCTTTTGTTAGAAAAGGAAGTTGTAAAAGAGGCCATGAGGAGCATGGCTGCCCCGATCTCCTCTTTGTAAATAGGAATGAATATCAAGCCATGACCGACCGGACAGATGTGTGTGAGTCGTTTTTAAGTGATTTAATGAAGGTTAACACAGTGAAGGGCTGCGCGTAACGTGCTCTAGCTTCAGAGGAGGCAGATCTATCAGAATATCAGTAATACGCAGCAACGCTGCACTGTGCCTTCAGATGCTGCAGAAGAAGCTTTTCATACAGTATAAAGCAACTGTAGACAGCAGAATCACCCACATTCATTTAAAGATCAATGCAGACTGATTGAATGACTTTCCTCCTTTGCACATTAATTACGTGCGGCCGTTTGCACCTCTTTTTGAAAAGTATTAAATTCAGACGCAGTCTCCATCACAGAAATTGCGTCCCAGCTTTGTACATCACAGTTTAATCTATTTACATTTTCTCCTCCCAGTATTGTGGAGAATTGCATGTGAATGCCCCATCTTGCTGATTCATTGAGGGATAAATACTAACTGGATAAGATGTCCTGTTTTGCACATTTGAAAGACAGTCTTCAGTGCACACTATTCAGTTAGATCAGTTTGTACATTTGTGCCTGAGCACAAATAAATGACACAAACTGTGGGAGCCAACTTACATTTATAGATATTATTATGCCTTTATTAAGGCAAATAAATGCACTTTGTATTTTGTTTAAAGATCATGTATATTAAGATATGCAAGTAATTAAATTGATGGTTAAAAAAAAAAAAAACATTGTGGCCGGCAAGAAGGTTTACTGAAGGAGTGAAGTTTCCGCACATGCGCAAGTTGTCGTTCCCCCGGGACTGGAAGGAATGTATTGTTTTTGTTTATCGATAAAAAGTGAAACTCAACATCTGCATTTGTGGTCCTTTCTTTTGGCAAGTTACCACAATTTATTTGATAAAATCCAACACCAAGAACAGACAGATTTAAAATTTAAATGACGAATAATTTAAAATAAAAATAGAGGCAACAACAGTCTGAGCGGTACTGACGTTACATAACACAACTGAGAACGTGACTGGTACGTTAACGTGACATATTAAGAGTTATTCCAATAAATATAGCATCAATAACATGCTAAGAAGTTTACCAAAACCATCCGTGTCACTACAAATACCCGCTAACTAAAATCCAATGAAATCTTCATCCTTGGTTGAAGTTGAAAAAAACGTGACTTATAGTCCGGAAAATACTATAAGTCATTAATATATAAATCATTTTTATTTCAGAGTCCTGTAGAAGTTCTTTCTCTTGAAGTTGATGTAATCGCATTAAGCCAAGTGCGTCATTGAGCTACACCAGCCATACAAATCTTCTGTAAATCAGGCCCTGAGACTAAATTAAAAATACTTGTCAAAATTAACACTGAGGAAATTTAATTGTATTGCACATTTTCTAGCAAACTTTAAGCATCCATTTTTACATAAGGATAGTAAGTCAGTACACATTCTCAGCCTAGCTGAATAAGTATATAGTCTTTCAGAAAAACCCATTAAAGTATCATGAAACTCTGAATTAAAACTAAGTTCCGCTGGCTGAACCTTGATGAAAACAAAACAAAAAGACTAAAATGTGATTTCGACTAAATATACTGTTGATGTAAGCGACTTAGACTGAATTTAAAATCCTAGCCAAATTTAGCTATGGTTTCTCTCCATTTCTCAGGATAATAAGACACGGAGAAAGAACCTTGCTAGAACCAGATGTCATCCATTTTACATCTGCCACTGTGCCCAGCTACTTTAGAACTCCAGCGCGCATGCTAGCCTGCCCGTTCGCTTCGTTGGCTGCCAAACAGTTAGATTTGCTCTCTGAGCACAGACGTTTTCCCCTGCCAGAACAGTTTGTCCCAGTTTCCCACAGAGGAACTCTTGGAGTGTGTTGGGAAATGTGTGCGCATGTGTGGGCTTGTGGGCATATGTGCAGATGGATCTACTGAGGTGTCGCCGTGCTTCTCTGTGTGTGAATGATGTCAGGTCGTGTGTCCCTGGGGGATCCGGCGCAGGGAGGCACCGCTTGCCTATAGATGAAAAAAAAATTCAGAACCACCAGGACTGCTCAGCATTTGTGGTTTTTCGGAACCGTCTGCAGGGCTTGCAACTATGACAGACTTCATTCCATACAAATTCCATCCACTGACACTCCAGTTCTCTCATGCTCTCTCTGTCTCTCTTTCACTCGTGTTATGGTCCCCAGCATACTATCCTAACATTCCCAAAGCTCAACTCAATGAGTCGAATTCAGTGTCTCATTAACGTAAGGCATTAATGTTTCAGTTTCAGTAATTGTGGTTACGGCTGCTTATTTAAAAACCAATATTCATCAAGGAAACTTCACCCAACGTGTCTCATTGTGCTGCCTGGGAGAAAGCACAGGCATGTAGAAGAGACTGGCTGTTTTGATAAGTGAACATATTCTTGTTTTGTCATTCATCAGTACCATAAAACGAGTCCATTTCAAATCCTTCTATCCAGAGAAATAAGCTTGACAGCCAATCTGTTAAAGCACCTGCTCGGAAAACGTCAAACTGCTCCTGTTAGGGATAACGCTGAGAATGCCTCTATCTCTGCAACACGGGATAAGATCAGTTTTTCGACAGGTTGTGTGCCAGTAACACAGAGAAGAATGATACCTTGTGTGTCAGGCTGCATTGGAGAATTGCTGCCCATGTCTACAAAATCGGTCAAATTCCAAACAAGATTCCAGTGACAGGTGATTGGCATGGCTTCTGGGATAGAAGATAACACAATGTAATGCAGAAGTAAAGCAATAAGCAAAGGTATTGTGTACTTCTCTGGATTACTCCTCAATGTGAAATGAATAGTAATATTACAATTTTAAGAAAGGCAATTGATTACTTTTAAGTATAACTGTAGGAAGTATTTATTCTCATAGAAAAATGGAAGCTTAAGTAGATTTTTCATGGTTGGCCAAATGAGCGTGTTTTGGACAGTTACAAGAATTTATGTTAAAAGTGTGGCTATCAAGCTACATATCAGTTATGAAATGGCATTGGTAGGCCAAGTAAAACCGGACTTATGATAAATCTCTCACTTCGTGCTTTTTCTTGTATAGCGTAACGATCTAAGCATGTTACTGTTATGTCTATAAATAAATGAGTTTAAACCCAAATTCCGTTCTGTTAGGGGATAGTGCTGGGATTTCCTGAGGGTCTATGAACGCAACTTGGACAGCTACATCTGACCGTAGCCTACCCCGGTTAGTGTGAGGAATAAAGTAGCTGCTAAACCAACTAATGTCTTACACTGGAATTTTTGAGAAACATTAAAATACTTTGATTATGTTGGCTGCAAGACTGGGGCAGGAAGAAATGGGACAACAGAGCTTTGAATTGTAACAAAAGCGCTGGGCAGCTGTAATCAAAGTGCTGCTGCAGGATAGTACTGTGATACGTACTGTGCGTCTATGGGTTTTTAATGATAATGATGATGTTTTGAATATCTAAAAAAAAATTCCATGGATGGACACCACAGACACACAGATGCTCCTTGCTTTTATAGATAAGATATATCCGATCTCTGAAACCTGCTCATAGACCAGTTCATAATGCGAGGTATTAAAAAAAAAAAAAAAACAAATATAAGTATTTCTTAAACTGTATAATGCAAAACAAATCATGACCAAGAGATGAGTCTTGACTTTCTCCTTCAAACATTTCAAGGACTTTTAGACATCTTAAGTCTCCCGGAAGCTCTAACTCCTGTGTTCAGACACTTCTCACTGTGCTGCAGATCAGTCGCAAGGAGTCCACCCACAGAATGGCAGCAATGTGGGGACTGTCCTTAAGCTGCTGGATATGCTGTGCAAATATTTGCCTTTATATCTATTTTGATCAGGAGTCCATCTGTCAGCACTGACTAAGTTGACAGAGTGTAGGCTAAGTGAAGAAGATGAGAGGAATAAAAATACAGAGGCCACAAACTGAGTAATATCAGTTATATACTGTATTATATGAATATAACATTGTCTTGTTTATCAAGTTTAAAAGATAAGAGATTTGTCGAGCCAACTCTTAATTAAGGGTCAATTAGCATGCATTCATTGTCACTAATTCAATCAACCTTCATTTACTGTATATAGCACCAGTCATGCATAGAGTGCAATGCCAAGTGCTAAACATACAAATTAAAAATATATGTTACAACAGGGGTGGAATATCCAACAAATGAAAATACAGAAAAGAAAAAAGAATATAGAGTGGATATAAAAAGTCTAGACACCCCTGTTAAAATGCCAGATTTTTCTGATGCAAAGAACACCAAGATGAATAATTTCATGACTTTTCCACCGTTAATGTGACCTATAACTTGTACAATGCAATTAAAAAACAAACTGAAACCTTTCAGGGAGGTGAAGCAACAATAAACAGCTGAGATAATGAGTTTGCACAAGTGTGCTTACCCTCTTATAACTGGGGAAGTGGCAGTGTTTGGATTTAACCAATTACATTCAAACTCATGTTAAATTGGGGTCGGCACACACCTGTCACCGTTTAAAGTGTCTTTTATTAACCCTAAATAAAGTTCAGCTGTTCTAGTGACTTTTCGTGGCATTTTTGTAGACACATCTTCCAGCAAAAGCTGTGGTCCACAGAGTGTTTCCAATGCATCAGAGGGATCTCATTGTTCAAAGATATCAGCTAGGTGAAAGATTGTTGTTGTATAACAATTTCAAAGGAATTAAATATATCATGGAACACGGTGAAGACAGTCGACAGGTGGAGACACAATAGTGGCACTACCAAGAACAGGACGTCCGTCCAAAGTTGCTAAGAAAAGAAGAAAACTGGTCAAACTAGTAACATTGCAACACTGGCTGTGTATTACATGTAACAACAACCTCCCATCTTCTTATTTCTGGGCTATGGACTAGGGTGGATATAACATCTAACAAAATGTCTTATGGTCGGATGAAACCAAGGTTGAACTTTTTGGCCATAATTCTAAAAGTTATATTTGACACAAAAAACACTGCTCATCATTAAAAGAACACCAGACCTATGGTGAAGCAGCATTAAGCTTTGGGCTGTTTTTTCTTCAGCTGGAACTGGGGCCTTATTCAGGGTGGAGGGAACTATGAACAGTTCCGTACACCAGTCAGTGTTGGCACAAAACCTTCAGGCTTCGGTTAGAAAGCTGAAGATGAAGAGGAGGAAGTGCACGATAATAACCCAAAGCACACAACAAAAGAATGGCTTCACCAGAATAAGATGGAAGTTTTGGAATGGCCCAGCCAGAGTCCAGACCTGAATCTGATCAAATCTCTGTGGGGAGATCTGAAAAGCGCTATGACAGCAGATACCCTCACAATCTGTTAGATTTAGAACAGTTTCGCAAAAAAGAGTGGGCTAATATTGCCACGCTAATGTGCTACGCTACCCAAAAGAGTGCTGTAATAAAAGCCAAAGGTGCTGCAACAAAGTATTAATTTAAGGGGTTGCATGTTTATGCAACCAGGTTAATTTATTGTTTTGATTTTTCTCCTTTAAAAAGTTTCAATTCATGTTTTGGAGAAAAAAAAAACAAACCATATTTTCTGCAGAGATTTTGAGAAGATTTGAAGGAGAACATTTCGAAAATATGCAAGTTGACGTAGATAAGACTTCTCTACATGTTTATTTACTTGTATGTGCTTGCAATTGTGCCTGATGAAAAATTAGTGCAATTATGTTTTTTATGTTTTAGTCATTTTAAGACATATTGTACTTCAACACAGTTTTAAATTAGTTTTTCATGTGTTGGAGCAGCATAGCAGCAAATGCAACAAAAATAGACCAGCTGCGTAAAACGAGAAGGGAGCACCACGGGTCCCGTGGGCAGTGGAGCTGTAGTTGATTAACATGGAGGCGATCTGCTACCGGCCCTGCGCGAAGCTAGTGGATTCCCACTATATAAAAACTTGCAGCAATGTGAGAAGTAACAGTACAGTGCAGGATGGAAGCCAAGCTAAAAACAATTTAGATTTTAGTTTTTTTTAAAATATATCCACACTCACCCACCCTGCCACCCTCAGATCCTCCAGCAGGCCATTCCACAGACAAAGAGCTGAGTCAAACCCTCAAAACAGAGCAGTGACACGAATTAAGCTATTATCTGGGTGAATACTCTTTTCTGATTGGTGGGCAGAAGGACATCAGGAACTGTTTGACACATCACCTGCCCTTAATTCATCTGCTAGAGATTAGCTGTCAAATATAAATGTTATGAACTGTGCAGCATCTGAATTATCATCTTGATAAACTAACAAGCGGTCCGGGAAAGAAAATAATTTTCTTTAAATCTATTTAGAGAACAACAATTTTAAAAAGGACAGGACACAGCAGAGGTAAATAAATTGAGAAAAGAAAGAAACCAAATGAAAAATAGGACAATAATTGAGCACTTGTTTGTAGCTATGTCTCTTATTTAAACAAATCAATCTAGTGAATGCCTATAAAGTAGCACTAAAAATCAAGCTTAATTTTAATACTATGAGGAACAGCGATTGAGCCTTTTTTTATTCTGAACTCAGGCTGTTTCAAGGTTTTTAGGGGCCCTAGGTGAAAGGGGGACCTGGTGCCCCCTGGTTTGTGATTCAGGCATTGAAACCAGTGTCTGCCCCACTATTTATGCCAACTATTACTTTACTCAAGCAATCAGAGACCCCTCTCTCTTATCAACTTTTGCTGCGGGTTTACAAATGCATCGAAATAAATTAGAATATCATGGGGGAAAAGTTTATTTATGTCAGTAATTCAATTCAGAAAATGAAACAAATACATCCATAAAACACATAAAAAAACATGTCATGTTTTTATTTAGTTTCTTTTATTTGTAATGCTATTGTTGTTCATTAAGATGCACCTGTAGAAACGTTCTTAGTTAAATTATAAAGAATAAGAATTCTTACATGAATCAATCTTTTTCCTCCCACCCTTATTGTGTACATTCTCTCTCACCCATGTTTTTTTCGTCTTCCACTCTCTTCTTTTGCTACATGATGTAGCTTTTGTGATAGCCACTGAAAGAACTGACGTGGCTGCTTCTGTCAATCTATAGGGGAGGGGGTACCTCGTGGGTGATTTCAATAACAGTGTCACTTTTCGGTCATGGAATTTAGTGAGGCTGTTATTTGAATACATAACCAGTCATGGTTGGGGGCCCCTACCTTGCAGCTGGGGGGCCCAGGCAATTGGCTAGTTTGCCGGTGTGGTTGCACAGGCCTGCCTGAACATGACAATCATGACAACAGTAAACTCTTGTTGGAGCCAGTGCATGTGAAGTAGATGATGAGGACCTTAGGGGATGGTAATGATTGCTCCAGGTTATAGTCAGGCCCTTGGGCCTTGCCAGGAAGCCCTGAGTTAGAGCTTCTGAAAAACTGTGCAGCTTAATTGCAAAAAATAGGTACTTTGATGCACCTTGTAAAAGGGAAGGTTCTCTGCCTCCATATCTCACATCAAAATCATTTAACACACACCTACTTGTGATTAACACCTAATTATTGCACAATTCACGGATAATCAATGAGCAGACAACACTTAGCAGTTGTTGATTGCTTTACCTGTTCTTGATCTTGGTTGGCAACCTCTTAGCAAAACATAAATTATTGTTCCTGTTAAAGATCCCATTTGATAATACTGACGATGAATATCTTAACAAAAGTGTGAAAAGTCACGTATTCTTAAAAAAAAAACAAAAAAAACTGTTGTTTAAGTAATGAGTAAACATAAAAATCTTGTTTGGGTTTGTTCCATATTTGAGACACACGGTTTGTTTGTGTGTTTCATGTTGGCTATGTAGGCTCTGTTAGAAATTGATTGATTATTGACTCGGCTAACAACACAATAGTGGAATGGAATCAACCTGTCGGGGGAGAGAACAGACAATGAAAATGTTTGTTCCGCACTAAACGGTACAGTCAGTGCAAACACCTCGTGGCGTGGGCAGTTAGCCAGCCTGGTTCAAAAATGCATTTAGAGTCTGTTTTGTTGATACATTCACAGAATTATAGCCATTTTGACCATACTGTGACAACGTTCTCATTTATATGAGAATAAATGAGAATGTCATAAAAAAGGGTTTCACTGATTGTTGCTAGAAATAAGTGGCAGTAGAATGAAAGGGTCATAACGCAACAGGACAATTGGAGGCAAAAAAAAAAAAAAAGCTGAACCGCTTTTACTACACAAAATGTAAAAGTAGCTTCATTAAAACCGTCCTACAGCTAGAAATCTTGTAAACATCCCGAATCCTCAATAAAGACACAGCTCTCTAATATGGAATGTAGCCTTCTTTCTCAAACAGTAAAAGCAGGTTTGAAAAGAGTTGGAAGCAAGACAATGAAAATGTCAAAGTGACAAAAATACACACACAAAAAAAGAATATATATATATATATATATATATATATATATAAACTTAATAGGTTAAAGCTCTTATTGGGCTGACAATGTCCACCTCGCTCTCTCTCAGCAATATCCTTTTGTTTTCTTTATCTGTTTCTCCATCCAGACCTGAACCACCTTGTGGGTGTCTGATTGTAACCATGGAGATGAACCTGAATGACCCTATTAAAAAAAAAGCCCTAACCTTCGTCAGCCAAGCCCAGCTGGCAAAGAATAACAATATTGGCGGTCCCAATCCCTGACGCCCAACACGCGCACGCACACACACACACACACGCCCTGAAAATCACACACTGATAAATTACATATGCAGAAAGGGAGCGAGAAAAATGCTGTGTGATTTTTCATCCCCCATACTGCTGCAGCATAAAGAAATCACCCAACATCCCTGTACCTGACCTTCAGTGTTATTAAGGAGTCTTCTTTATTCCCAACACTTACACAGCTCTTCTCTGAAGAAAGCAATTAATCCATTTTCTAATAAATTAACACCCTAGGCAATTAGGTCTGTTTTTCTGCCACCTCTGCTTCTCAATAAAGTGTTCATAAATGGGGAGGACAAGGAGGTGCCTCAAAGGAAGTGATTTTGCTGGGGGTGTGAGGGAATAAGAGCATGCATCTGTGTGCAGGACAGAGAAAGAGAGACTGCTGTGGTAAAGAAAGGGTGAATATAATAAAAGTGAAAGTGATTAAAAATCAGGAGTTCAAAAAGGAGAGAGAGATTGGCAGGGGTTGTAAATTTCACGTCAGGAGCAAAGACGTGTAAAGCCCAGCTGGGTCTAGAAACTGCCTCAGCAATGCATGTCACAAAGAAAGTGTTAGAGATTAAAAGGGGAAAAAATGAATCCCAGCTACATTTCATCTCCTGTGGATCATTTAGTAGCTTGCCCTGTTGACAGATGTAGTCATGTTTCATTTATACCGAAAGCTGTGATTATAATAATTTAGGTACATTTTTAACAATAAAACATAATTCATTTGCTTACTGATTGATTGTTTTTCTCCAAACAAGCAATATTCATATTTTGAGTCCAACTTGTCCATAAAAACATATAAATGATGCATAATGTGCCTTCTGAAACCTTTCAGATGAGAAGTGACGAAATAAATTTAAATATTTGAAGCCAGGAAAAAAAACAAAAACAAAGACATACGATCCTAATCTTAAGGAGTACGGAAAGATTTAAAAAGGTCCTATATTGTGTAAATAGCCACTTCCATGTTGGTTTTACACTAGATACGTTTTAGGGATTTTATGAAAACTGTCCCATGCATCAAATACTCAGAAAAAACAATAAATGCATACGGACTAGATTCAGTATCTTTGCCATTTAATGGCTTGTTACTACTTCCTTGATATTGTGATGTCATGCGGTAGCCCCACCCCCAACCGGCACACACACTTTCTTCAGTCTTGCAAGTAAAAAACAGCGGATTAGAAAAGAGGGTCACGAATATTTATGAGATGGATCAAAAATGACCCATGCTTTCTGGAGCTCTAGCAGACCACTTGAAAGAGAACTATAACAATACCTTGAGTTGGATATTTAAATAGTGCATGATATGAGACACAAATAGATTAAGTACATATTTCATTTTTGGCCAAATTATGGTGTGTTTGACTGTAACATATAGTGTTAGACCTATAGAATTGTGGGAAGCAACATGAGGAGAAGCACTGTGATATGGAGCTTTACACTGTAACTTAAGTGCTGCTGCAGGATAGTGCTGTGATACAAGTCTATGGGATTTTAACTTATTTTTTCGTGGCACATATTCTTTCATTATACTGTAGCCAGACAGGAAGTGATGGGAGAGAAAGAGGGAGAGACATGTAGCAAAGGAATGCTGCAGCTGGGAGTGCTGTTCAAGAGCAAGGTTGCATATGGCAAGCTCTCTACCCCTCCCAAGCACACCTATGGGATTGTAACTTTTAATAATGATAATGAGGTTTTCAATATCTCTCCATGGAAGTCTATGGGATTTTAATTTTTAATGATGATAATGATGTTTTGAATACCTTTCCAAAGAATTCCACAAAAAAACGATAGACATGCCAAGCACCAACTACATCTGAATGTTGAGGTTGATCTGGCAGTCGGAGAGAAATAAGCCACAGATACACAGACGCGCCTTGCTTTCTAGATAGATAGGTGTACATGTACATCTTTTTTTAGGATGTGTATAAATGTAAAGGAATCAGTTAAATTTGTCCCAATAAACACTTTTAAACATTTTTAATCTAACCGCAATGTTTGCAATGGCAATACTTAACACGCACACAGCTTTTTTTCTGTGCAAAGTACAGCCTCCATTTTCTCAGCGTGCAGAATAAAAACATCGAAAATCTTGGCCAGTACCACCCTTTGTCTCCAATAACTGCTGCCATCTGCTGTGACAATGACTCAGAGAGACCCGTAGCCTCAAGGAGTTAAAGTTAACCATGGAGATGTTGCTGCTTTAAACAGCCAAGGTTGATTCCATTCATTCAGTCAAACTCAATATATCTTACGTCTCCTGGGGGCAATTTTTTAATGGAGGAATGTGGAGCTGAAATAATTATAAACCTTTTTTTTCCCAGTGCTTATTAAAATCGATTAATTAATTGATATATTGAAACAAGTTATTACGAGATTAATTCAATGTGCATTTTAATTGTGCACTTAAAAAAAACAATTAGTAAAAAAATACCAACAGATATACTAATTAATAATTGACATATGTGTCATTAGTCACTCTTTCATCTAGTTATCTTCATCGTTTCTAAAAGGGTTTATTTTTTACAGATTTAAAATTTGTACAATAATTAACAATTCTCACGCTTGAAAGTTCATATTTTCTATTTCATTCGCACTAGAATTTAAAGATGCCATATAATTTTAAGAACACCTTTCTTCAAAGTGTGCCAGACCAAAAAAAATAGAGGATATGTTTGGGGTTAAGACAGCAACTACAACAATTTCTTTTTAAGTAAAAGAAACAAAAAAAGCTGCAGAGCCAACAGGACAGCCATTAGACAGTCATGATTGTACTCCTCCTAACACAAGGATTTCAATATGCAGCTAGCGTGACAAGCAATATCAATTTATAAACTTCAATCCAAACATGTAGCCCAATCCAAGTTTCAGGTATCAGCACATAATATTCAGCAAATGCACTTTTTTTTCCCAGAGTAGAGTTCTCCAGAGAGACTAATAATACAAACAACCGAGATACCACACCAAACACCCAGGCTCAGCAAGGGAGAGTGAGATGGAGAAAGCAAGACATGGAGAAAATAGCACTGGTGGTGTTAACTTGCAACAGAAGAGAGGAGGAAATGAGGGAAATGTAAGAGACACTGAGTATGAAGTCAATTTTATATTGTTTGTGACAATTACAGCCATCAAAACAGTAGGTAAATGCCGATTGATAAAATACATTTGTCTACAACTCGTTAAAGTTGGATATGTCTTTGTGATAGATTGCTTCTTTTAAATCGGTTTTACTCCGAAAAATATGTAAAAATTGTATTTTTGAGCTTCGATCAACAAATTACAAGTTCTGTCTGGTTATTTTAAAACACATTTAAGGAGCTTGAGGGCAATACAGTTACTACAATTTGTGAACATGCAGGAGCCGGTTCAGATGAACATTGAAGAGAGGCGACAGAATAACAGTGGAATAACAGTGTAATATGGAGGTGTGAGCTATACAATCATCAACCGCAAAAATCAAATGGTTTTTGCTTGCAGCAGTGGATGCTACTTATGATAACATAACAGCAGAAGCCTGCAGAGAAATGGTTGTGCAATACGAGACGATTCTTTCCCGGTTGCATTGCAAGAAATACGTGTGAGGGCAAAAACTCAGAAGATATCATACTATGATGTTAAGCTATGTTTCTGTCCAGCGCAGCACATATTTCAAACAAATTTCCAGAAAATTGGCAGTAGGAAATGTAAGTTAATGACAAACATTGCAAATATTCAATGTTGACTTCATCAAGATAAACAGTGTGTGAAGGCAATTCTTCAATAAATTATTGCAGAATAGGAGAGCAGAGATGAAATGACTGCGAGTCAAACTTCAAATAACGGAAAACTTGATGGAAATATGGCACTTGTGTATTAATCAAGGAACATTACAGTCTCCTCATTGTTCCAGACAGATCTGATAGAGTGATGTTTGGATTACATGCTGTATCTAATGATTTATTCACCAAGCCTGTTTTCCATTATATTGTGTCACATTTTACATTTTCTTATCACCAGCCAAGAGTGAAAACTTTTTTTTTTTGCAACTGCTACAAAGTGAAAAAAGGTGTTCACACTCAGCAGTGGAGGAGTATGGTAGTTGTTGCAGCGTCTTCTGCCGCTACATGCGTGCAACACTGCAGAATATTGCAGAAGCTCCAATATAGAGGGATGAAAGGGAGGGGGGGGTGCTGGAATGTGCCAATCATCTCATAATGATTATTAAAATTTTAACCCAAACTGAAAAATGCTTGATCTTCTACATTCAGCCTCCAAGGCCAGAGCACCAATTTTAGATGACAGCCTTCATTTTGCCAGATGTGCAACATACCAATTTAACTTGATCTGAATATTGTGGATTTTAGTCATCACTCTGCCAATGTTGCAATTAATATCCTCAAAGCCAACGAAGTGCTCAAAGCTGCACTCAATCATTTTATGGCAATTTTGGTCTGCTCATCGGCCAGAGGATCCACTACTTTGGTCAAGACCCAAATATCTCAACAACTATTTAATGAGTTATGATGAAAGTTTGTGTCATTCACAATTAGACGATGAGAGTGGCACAGGTTTAGATACATGTAGCTCAGGATTCTCAGCCCCCAAACCTCTCTTTTATATAGCTAATTTCCTGCAGAGGCCTTTCTTGAGCAACCAAAAACAAGAAAAACAATTGATAAGTCTACTGTTTGCTGAGCACCAACTGACAGAGAGAAATAGTGGCAGGCCGGTGAACACAGCAGAGCATCTGGCAAGCAAAAGTTTGAGTTTGAGTGGAGCAGAAACCTGGAAGAACACTGCTAACATCACCAACAAACTGCAGTCATTCAATAATTGCTGCCTCAGACGTCTCCTGGGAACCCGCTGGCCAAACACAATCAAGAACACCAACCTGTGGAAATGCACCAAACAAGAGACAATAGAAATAGAGCTGAAGGAGGAAGGGGAGATGGATAGGTCATACCCTGAGACAAAACAAAAGAGCAATAACCAAACAGGCACTTACATGGAACCCACTAGGAAAACATCGAGAAGAGAAAAACATCACTATTTGGAAAAGAAGCAAAAAGCAAGAGATCAAGACAAGTGGACGGACGTGGTGACAGCTGGGGAAGATGGCCCAAGATAGAGAAGGGTGGAAGCTATTCATCAAAGGCATGTGAAAAGAATACAAAGGCTGACACAAGTAAAGTCCAGCAGGTACCTTTCTTGCAAAAAAAATAAAACATTTGATAACTACTACTTGCTAAGCACAAAATAACAGACAGTGGCTAAATGGCAAACATTTCAGTTGTTTAGCCTACATCTTGGTGTGATGCCCACAGTTGGCCGACAAAAATCCATTAATTCAGCTTTAAAAAGGACAGTAAGTAAACAATTGCTCTCGTACACACACGTGATACAACACCGCAAGGAAGCAAGGAACAAAATATAGAGGTCATTTCCCTTGACATAATGTTAGACAATTTTCATTGGAAATTGCAATTGTAAATTCAATTTCTCAAGAAATTGACTTTGAGATACCCCACCTACCAAGGTTCTAGACCTCTTAACCTCTTGGAAGAGAAGCAAAATGTCTTTAAACAAGCTGAGAAGTCCAGATGCTTTTTTTCTACAACTCCACAAGAATAAAGATGACCTTGATGACAGAACTTTTATGGACAAAATTATTTTTTTTCAACATGGCCTTCAACTACCTGAGGAGTTAAGCAGTTCTCTAGATGTGAACCAAAAATTGCCTCAGTGTTTAAAAGTTCCTGCATTGCTTGAAAAGATGCACACCTGTCTGAACTTTGCAGACACACCAGACATATCCATGACCAGATAAGAAAAAGACAAGTCTATTTCATTCTACACCAGCAGCAGAGAATTTACATAACATCAGCTTCTGCTTTCTGTAAATTATGTAATTTAAGCTTGCTATCAATTGTTCTTTGACAGAAGCTAATGTACGAGAAATATATACCGTATTTTCACGACCATAAGGCGCACCATATTAAAGGCGCAGTCTCAGTTACGTGTGCCATTCCTGTATTTAACACACACATAAGGCGCACCTGACGATAGGGCTCGGATTTTATATACATGTCCTCTACTACGTACGTCCGCCTTACAACAACACACACACAAGCAGACGAGTGAGAGAAGTGTGCGTATTTAAAAAATAGATCGGGAGATTGGCTGGATGCGCTTGTCGGCGATGCGTTTCTCGCAGTAGGACCGGAAATTCGCCATCTTTTCAGAATAATCCGCTGGACGTTGCTGCGCTACCGTAGTCCTGGTGCGGATGGAGATATGGCACCGTTTCATAAAACGCCAGCACCAAAACGGACCTCCTTGAAAATGTTCAATTTTCATTTCCTCCGCTATCGTTGCTGCTCTGAGTCGGATGGCGACAGTCGAAACGCTCCTCCCGCTCGCTCTTTGCTCAACGATCGATTGCTCGAGTCTCTCCTCCAACTCCGGACACCTCGCTTTATGTCCGCGGAAACTCAGCTGAGTCTTCTTCGCCTGTCGGAGCTCATTCTCCAGCTTCCTCCACTTGCGAATCATTGACTCGTTAATTTTATATTCTCTCGCGGCGGCTCGATTCCCATATTCTACGGCGTAGCTGGTAGCCTTCAGCTTAAACTGAACTTTGTACGCGTGTCTCTTTGCCATTTTTAGTGTTGTTAAAACAACAATGTTCTGCATAAAGCACATACCTGTTCTTTTATACACAATCCATGCCCACACATCCCCCTTTAACGTTCTCATGTTCTCTACTACGTCCTCTTCGTGGTGGTCTCTAATACGTCCGCACATAAGGCGCACTGCACTATAGGGCGCACCGCACATTTTGAAAAAAATCTAAGACTTTTATATGCGCCTTATAGTCGTGAAAATACGGTAATAGACATATTTTAAGAAAAGAAATTGAGTATGTCTACCAAAACAAAAGTGAAGTCACTAATTTTAGCTACAAATTACAAAAAAAGTGCAAGAAATTCTTTCATGTGTTTTTTTAAGTTTAAATGTCACTGGTGTCTGACTTAAAAACAAAATGCACAAGAACTGTTGCATTGGTTGGCTAGTAAAAAGACTAGTGCTGTGAAGTTCTGCTTTCCAAATGAGATTATTACCAGGAATATGAATTTTCTGGATATATGACATAGCCTGCTTATTTTTGTCCTATTGGCACCATAAAAATGTTGCCCATTACACTCTTAAATATGATTTAAACAAGCAGAGAGATACTGGATGACATAAGTCTCTTTTACGGTTTCCAGAAGGAATGGCCTTTTAATTATCCGTAATGTCCGACCTAAACAGCGTATTAAGCCACCCTGTTTGCTTCATTAATGGGGCTGATAAGAGGGAAAATATGTGAGAATTGTATGAGATTGTACTTCATTATTAAGTTCATGTTCCGTCTTGGTCTGGGAAATACTTATGAAGAGGGAAGAGTATTATGAGAGAGGCTGGGAAAGTAATGTGTGCCAGCTGATATCAGGGGAATTCCTGAATAAATTAAGTGCACAAACACACACAAATAGATGACCCTTCATGTTCCCACGACATCTGTTACCATAGAGTCCAGTTGGTCAAGTAAGAAAGCAAAAATGATCCACCATAAATCATGAGAGGAATTCACAAAAACATGACAGTGAGATGGCCCAGAGCAGTAAAAGGAAAGTGTTACTGTGTTTCAAAGATCTGTTGCAAATTATTTCTAGGAAACACGGCTATGTAACACTATTCCATAAAAATGCACCTAATGAATATAATGGAAAAACATTTCACCCGGTGAAAAGGTGTGACTTACTAATGTGTTCTTAATAGCTTAAGGATAATAATTGAGGTCCATGGTTCAGAGGAATAAGCAGTGATTTGGCCACACAGGCAATAATTATCACCGGGATGCACGGTTGGCTTTGCCTTTAAATGGAATTTACTGAAAATCAGAACAAATATAGAATATCACCTGACATATGTCCTAACCATTCTGTATCTTCTGAACAACATGAAGGAAAATATGTTTTGATTTTCAACATACACAACTCATTAGAGCTGTATCTTTTCCTTTGATAAAACCAATTTATTGCCTTGGTAAACCTTAAAGTCGTGAAGCCTCTAATAGTGATTTGTCAGTTTTGCGTAGTGGTGGGAGTGTTGTTTCTCTTATAATGACAGTATTTTGCTGTTTGTAAGATTTCAAACACCATCATTATGGAGTCTACCCATGAGTAAGACAACCCGTTGTGTAATCATTGTCATAGAAACTATTCTGTAAACTGCACTTTGCCTTTATTTGTGTGGCCCCCTGCCATCAGTAGCACCATCATCACCCCCAGTTCACTGCAGAGTTTAACATCAAACACTGTAAATACACACCTCTTTTTTTTTTTTTTTAAATCAGAAGTATGGAGCCCATTTGAATTGCTTTTCATATTATTTCAGCAAATTAAGTCATATAAACAGAGTTCAGGTGTTTGTTCCAAGCGAAGCTATGACTGAAATCATTTTTACTATTCTGGCTTGAACTGAATGAAAACCATATCATACTAGAGGGTCTTAAGAGAAAATCAATTCCGTATTACTTGTAATTCTGGACAGTATAATCAGTGTTCGAAACACAAACAACTCCCTCTCAAATGTAGAAACCAAGCTCAAAAAGCATGAGACAAAAGAGGAACAGTGATACGCGTAAAGAAGGAATAAATCAAACATTGCTTGTTTGCTGTTGTTCATTGTCTTATGTTTTGTGCGCTCCCAGCTGGCAAAAATGATGTGCCGCTGAAAGGTACCCATGAAAAAAAAACAAACATTACCATCATAAAGCTGCTGTGGGCTTGACACTTACAGTAGGTTTTCTGTTGCTGTTTGGCAGTAATGGTCAACAATTCTCAAACAAACACTGTGCCTCTGCTAATTGTTTTTTTTTTTTTTTTTAATGCCACAAGGAATAGAAAAGGACCGCCTGGTGACAGGCTGTAGGCGGACAGTGCTAGCCTGGATCCAGCACCATGCAGCTATATTAGCTATTAATATTCATCCACAATAGTCGCATGGGTATGCAATACATTTGAGTGAAAACCAAAAAAAAGGAAGAAAAAAAAAGGGATTCATGAAGCTAAGTCTGGCTTACAGATTCCTCATGCTGAATTTGACAATGTTTTCATTCATGTGTGAACTAATTACTTTACAGAATATGACAATATGGTCACACAAATTCTAGTCGGTGCATTAGGAAAAAGTGGGCTTCCGTTAACAAAATTATACTCGACAGCCTCGCAATAGCACAACTTTGAATCTCTTGTTTCTAACTTTAGCCAAGCAGCGCTGTTGATGCATATAAATCAAGACATGAAACACTTGGGAAAAATATTTTTTAAAATCCATTTTGAAATGGTGCGGTAAGCAGATGTTGTTTTGAAGGCTTTGTGGACTGCACTGTGCTGCAGACGATGGCTATTAAAGATGCAATAAGAGAATAGAAAATGGGATGCGGAAGACAGAGCTACGTGCGAGCAAACCGCGCGCGTGTTCGCTTGCGCACGCACCAAAAAAAAACATCAGTAGACATGACGCGTTTGAAGGGTTTAATGGCGGAGATTATCACGACACACTCAAACATACGCACACACTCGCGAAAACATGTGCACCCGCGCTATGGGCCAAGCTCCTCAGGAGTTGGCCCTTCTGTGACATTTGTAAAGGGCAAAAGAAGCATCACTCACGCTCACACAGCTTTGACCTCCGCACCATCAGGTGTCAGCAAGCCCCCCCATCTACAGAAGCTCAATACTCACATTAACATCAGGATCCAGGATTAGTTCACCCCTGCAGGGTTTGGACACAGCACAATCATTTCACCTGGCTGCTCAATAGCGATTGGGAGCCACCCACATGACCATCACAAAGACACACCCGTTTGTAGCACACAGATCTATGCGCTTACACTTGGGTGAAATAAGAGCATGTACCAGGTGACGATAAATGAATGAACGTAATCAATGATGGTCCTTACATGTATAGTAATAAACATGTGTATAACAGGTCAAAATGGATGGAAACCATTTATATTCATAAGAATCTCTACGAAGTTATATAAAACAGTAGAATAATGGACTAATATATTCCTCATCTCACATTCACAAGCCTATACGACTCATTCTGGGACACTAGCTCTGCTACAGAGCAGTTGAAAGCTGCTCCAGGAACGAAACTACGCCCCGTCCTACAGTGTCTGTGCTGTCTTACATAACGATGCCTCACCAGCAACCTCACAGCAAGTGAGCTTCTTCACAATCCTTAAGATGTGTCTCTCCCTTTCTTTTAAACTGTCAGGATCTGAAAGGATTGCCTGGCTTGACCAGTACTCTCCTCATCAGTCAGTCAAAATCAGATCATCGATCGCCGATGTGAGGTTTGGAAAAAAAAAAAAAAAAAAAAAGGGAACTGTAAAAAATGTGTCCGGACAAAGCTGAAGACTTGCAAGGCTTTGGTTCTGAGGGTGACAGCATGTCAGACCTCTACATCTCCTCTATTAGACGTGCTTCGTCCCCTGATCTTCTCTATTTCTATTTAACAAGGAAATCTGGATGCTTCTACCTCTGCGCTGCGCTTTTCATTTTGAAAGGTTAGCAGATGAGCTGCAGCCCTTAGACGGGAGGTCAATACAGCAGGTATGGCTGTTTTTATCTGCTCTTGTCTGTCTGCCTGAGAGGCTGCAGCTCATCTGGTGCGATGAGTCACTCACCAGGCTGGAGCTGGAAATAATGCTGTGCTACTGCCACCATGTGGAAGCCCGTCACTTTAGGGTTCAATTCCCAAATCCCTCCCTCCTCACAAAGTTATATCACTACAGGAAATGAGTATTTGACTCTAATTGCATAAGGAACATGCTTCTGAATACAAGCCACCACTACAAAAATCAGGTGTTAATAATTATTTATATTAAGGATAATTAATACATTTTATGGATGTATTTCAATGTTGAATACATTAATTGACCTGAATTTTTATATTATTGTCATAATCGTCATTCCTACATGAAGTAAAGATATGGTTATTATAATGGAACGCAGAGAAAAGTCCAAATAAACAGTGGATTTATATTGTCAACATAAAGAAACAACGCATATTTCTTTAAGTAATTTTGGAACAGTATTCTGGAACAGTTTTTGTTCCAGAATACATTTATCAAACACATCTTCCTCTTTATTTCTATGGATAAATTAATTCTCTAGCTCTCAAACCATAAACAGTCAACAGGTGATTGATCCACAATTCAAAGACCGGGCTAGTCCGTCAAATATTTCCAGTAGCGAGAGTTTCACTCACCTGTTGTAGCTGCTCAGTCTGGAGTTCGCGTTCTCTTTTTGTGTTTCGTTCTCCCTCCGGCAAAAAAATATCCAAAGGGTTTAGTATATTTCCTGATTATCACAGTCAAATACGTTATCTCTATCCGTGTTTATTTCCCGCTCAACGCAGCAAAGTGGGTTTGGCTAATCTGGCCTGTTAGCCCGCCAGGCTAACAGTGCTAACAGTAGCGTTAGCTTGATTATCCGCTAATCATCGTCGGCTGTGTTGAAGTCACCTTATTGTTAACAAGTCAGAGCAGCACAGGAGGATAAACTTTTCCTACTTTATCCTGCTTGCGTTTAAATGCACTTATTTGTTCTTTCTCTTCATTTTACCTGCAAGTAAAAAAATCACCTTGACTTCATGATGCATTTATGGTCACAACCTGCGTCAGGAGTTTTTAAAACATACATAACCACTTAGAAAGAGAAGCGGGCCTGGTTAAATGAAAAGCATATATGACAGTGGTCTGAGTCTGACTTTTTTTTAATTTCCACCATCCAGACATATTTAATACTTAATTCAAAATATTCAACAAATGCATGGAGATGTGACCCAATGCATTCAGGGACAGTAGTAAATTAGACCGAAATGCAGAAACAAAAAGGGAGCTCGTTGTGGGCCTCTTGCTGACAGTGGGCCCTGGGGTGGCTCCCTTATCCCCTCACATCCTAACCCCTTCACCGGTTGCTCCATTCCAATTGCCATAAGTATACACACTTTTGGTCTGGAACTGGTTTTCATGGTTTAGGCTCGACCCCTTTCCGATCCGATAATGGAAATCATAACGCTACAGCATGCAATAATATTCTAGAAAATAATGTACGTCCAAGTTTGCAGTAAGTGTTTGGGGAAGGTCCTTTCCTGTGTAGACATGACAATTCCCCCTTGCACATGAGTGAGATGCATAATAAATGGTTTTGTGAGGTCGGTGTGGATGAACTTGACACCGACATCAGGATTCAATGATCCGGTTCCTGAACGGAAATCCCTGCAGTTCCAAAATCTTTTGGAAAGCCTACCACCCATGGTTTGTGAGTGATATGCGTTCCACAATGAAATATTGGTGTAAGGTTCATTTTTCCACACACCCATATACTTCTGGCCGTGTAGTGTATTTTCAGCTAGTGACTCTGGTCAGGTTTATTTGTACTGGCAGAATTTTCAACTGGCAGGCTAACCAGGGGTTGGGCTGCAGGCTTTAGCTAGACATCCTGTATACAACTGGCTGAACAAAAACCTGCTAATTAAAGAGTGTCTTGCACAATTTTAGCTGTGAAAAACAATTTAACAAGGTCCAGATGAATAACAAGCACACGGTGACTCTGAAAATGGATCAAATTCAGTCTCCAGTTGGGTTCACGCCGGAGTGACAGCATCAGTTTAATTGGCCATGGTTATACCTTGATTTGCCGAGGGTTGTTGCAGCTTGAAGTGGTGACGTCGAGGCATATGAAGCAGAATAATTCTGTTTGTCACTTCGTATGTCTCAGTATTCTCTGATGTCTAAATCGTCTCCCTCACTCTTCTATTCTCTCGCTCCCCCCGCGATAACTAAACAGCGTAATTCATTCATTATGGATTAGGCCCCAAATTAGGTTAGCGCATTTTGAATCATTCATGTGGGCTCACTTCTTTGACTGGCCTGCTGAATCATTGATTAGGAGTTTTGGAGATGCTAATTCGTGTTGAACATCTGAAAGTTGGGTGAACTGATGAATGCCTTTTTCTGTTCTGTACCTAGACATAACGAGGTTTCTGAATCGAGGACAGAGCATAATTTTTGGAATAATATGCCTAAGGACTTCCACCCACGCACACGCAAACACACCAGAGGTCATATTAACTTTTCTTTTCCTTTTTTTTATATCAGGTTTTCCAGCTTTTGATATGAAAGCACAGGAACAGATGGCGGACATAAGATGAGATGAGTTTATACCAGAAATGTCCAGCTAACGCACACAAACATGCACACACACTCCAATTCAAATTTTCATATCCCTGCGGATTAGCTGACAATACGCTTTACATTCCATAGTGTGTCGCGCGGTCGATAAATAACTCGAACCGGGTTTTTAAATTCAAATAGGCTCTGGAGCAAAAACTAAATCTAACAAAGTAAACAGGGAGCTGTGGCACCCTGCGTGCATGCATATGCTAACATCCTTATAATGAATGCATGAGAGAATGAGAGATACCCAGATAATGGACATGGAAAACCAAACAGCGTTTCAATTTTGAGCATTTCCTGTTCAGCTCGGGGGCAGGAAAGGGTACAGAATTGTACTGTTTAGCCTTGTTTTGATGCGATTGGTTATTAAACCGATTTCTAACACAGAGCATACAGTAATTCATAAGGATTGCGGGTTCATGTTGACCTGAACAAGAATTGTAGGGTCACCCATCATGACGTTTTAGTTCCCTCGGGGTGAATAACATCAAAACTCCCTCACTTATAAACTACAATTTATCTGATTCATTCATTCATTCATTGCTGTCCCCCGGCACCCTTTCAAACAAGAATTCTACTCCCTAAAGTAATGAACCATTATTATGAGCCTATAGTTGCATATTTGGCCAAGAATGGGGATATAATCTCCTCTGCACATTGATCAATAAAGACAATGTCGTCTTGTCACTACTCATTGCTTCCAAATATGTGCTGCATGGGAGGTTTGGGGAGAACACAAATTGTAGAGGGCCGTAACTTCCACACTCCAGGCATTGTTGTTATGAAAGCGAGTGAATCGGTTAAGTGTTGTAGTGTTAATAAGGTGCGGAGTAGAGCCAGGCCTGAGGGAGATCTTACAGATTTAGATGTTGTTGAGTAGAGCAGGGCCGTTGCATTCAGCTCAAACAGGAATTGAGGGCAGTTTCCAGTCCAAATTAGCTCCCAATTATTGCAAACTTTCAGATGAATTTGTGGTGGATTTAACATAGAAGATGCTCAATTTATTCCAGAATTACACAGTGACTTTTTCAGAAGGGGGAGGGGGAGGTCATTCATCCAGATTCATAAAAAAAAAAAAAAAGAAGTGTACAATTTTTGTCAGCACAAAATTATAAGTATGCCTGTCTGTTTTGGGAACAACACTGGGTTGAGTTATGCCACCTTTTATTGGAAGCCAGGAGTCATTTTCTATGATACTGAACCATACCTGATATATTCACTTGATCAGCACTATTCCAGCCAAAAGCCATTCGAAGCGTTTGCCAGCTCCGGTGAAATGTTCCTTCAGATTTTAGTAGAACTTGCAGGAAGAAAAAAAAATAAGGGGTGTGAAGAGTGTGCAAAAGGTAGTAGCTTAAGTGACCCACTAAGTGGCACCCCTGTGCAATTTACTCCCTGGAGAATTACTAAGGCTTTTTCTTAGTTATCAAAGATCAATTTCAAATTCTTACATAAGAGCAGGCCCAGCCCCTAAGTCCAGGCCCAGAGGCAAGATTTTAGGTGGCGCCCCCCCCATAAAATCCACTGCTCGTATACATATACTTGTGAGAAACTGAATAATTTTGTCTCAGACATTCGTTTTATTTAAATAACTAAACTGCACATTCAAAATACTAATAAAAATGGGTGGAGGCGACAGGAGGATTTGCAAAGGTGGGACTAAGTATCTCAGCAGGACATCTGAGAGAAGAGGAGTAGGATACATCAGTCTAATAATAAACACATGATTTCAAGAATAAAAGTAAAAAGACAATATAAATGAAAAACCTAAGAAATACATGTAAGATGTATACTATACTGTGCAGTATAATATGCAATGCAATTTTCTGATATTCAAATTATATTAGCACTTCATATATTAATGATATAAATCTTATTGTCATTAAAGTGAAATGCTAATTAGCACCAGACAGTTGGAGACATTTTGACAAGTTTTTGAGCACCAAAAGCAATTATACGACAGGCTTTGCTATACAGTTAAATTAAAACATAATATTACTAACTAGTTTCAGAATAGTGGGAGTTAAATATTGTTTCAGAAAAGACAATTCCATGTTTTCAAAAAGGTAATTATAATGATCGATTGTACACACAATGTCTCTTTGTTATGAGTACAATTTAGAGGCTTCAAAAATATATGAAATCATGATGTAACGGAGAATGGCAATTTATTTGAAAAACATTTGTTGACCACTACGCCCCACCCCCAATTTTATTGGCAAAAATTGAGTCAATAACAAATAATATGAATAACATCAATCCTTCCTATTCATTTAATACAAATCTATTCATAATAAGTGTAGCAGAGAAGGATACTGTAGAGAAAACAAATACGAATAAAATGAGCGAAAACAGCCTTTTGGTGTAAATATTTCATTAAATAAATGTGTTGTTTTCCCTTCGAATCGTGGGGATGACGTCGTCCAAGGAGCGGCTGTCGATGCCAGACAAATCGAACAAGAACCGGAAGTGCAGCTTGCGAAAACAGTTGAGCTATAATGTGTTTGAAGTTAGTTAGCTAACGTCCACTCAAATCATCGTTACAAGAACGAGACGAAAACCGGCGATTTCTCAGAGGACGGGTTTTCTTCCGGACGCATTCAGTCCCGCGGACTAACCGTCACCGTCCGAGAGCACGAGCGGCGTCAGGTAACGTTAGTTTGACATAAAACGTTGAAGAAAAACCCGCGGCTAGCTCACAAGCTAATACTGTTTTGCTTCCTTGTTCTTTCGTGCTAATGGTCGTGGTAGCCAGCTAGATGTAATATAGAACGGCAACCAGTTCTAATTAGTTAGTTTACATTATCACGATAACACGACAACCTCAGACTTTGCCGCATGTCCTCAACGGGCTAGCTAAATGTTGTGAGCTAACGTTACTGCGGCTGGCTACATTTGTAGAAGCACTGGTCACTAATAAACATATATAACCCGTTGTGTGTCTCCTTATCTGGTATTAATTACAACTATTCAAATGTGATTTAAAACTCTCTACAATAAATACAGATACAACCAAATCTATTGATTATTATTACCGTTTGTCTTGTTTTTGCTGTTTTTTGTTGTTTTTACATATATTATATGTTGTGTGCTGTCAACCAGAATGGATCCAGCTCTGCTGAGGGAGAGGGAGCAGTTCAAGAAGAGAGCTCTGTCTACTCCAGCAGTAGAGAAGAGACCAGGTGGTTCAGAATCGCACAAGAAGAAGAAGCCAAAACTTGACAAGGAGAGCTCCTCTGGGTCTAAACACAGTGGTGGTGAGTGAAGAACATCGTCTTCAGATCTGTTACAACACTCACAAAAGAGTCTCCTTCTCTTGTCTGAAAGGACGTCAATACATATCACCACAGCACGTGATTCTGGCGACCATCACAGGTGTTTGTTTGAGTGTCAGGAGAGATTCAACATTTTTATTACTTTAAATCTCTGTCTTTAAATGTGATCACACTCACCGAGGCAATACCAAACCTGAATTGTTCCAGTTTTTTTTCTTTTTGTACTTTTTTGTCTCCTTTAATCTTCTAAATCCGAACGTGTTCCCCATTCATGCTGCAGTGGCAGAATTTCAGCTCAGCTTGAAACAAACATTTTTAGTTAGAATTTCTAACAATGTAAGCCAACATGTAGAAAAGCAGTGCTTTGTTAGGTGTAGTCTTAGTAGTTTTGCAGTAGTATGCAGTATTATGTAGTTTTTGCAATGATGCATCATTTCATTAATATTTATTGAAAGTCAGAGGGACATTGTTTTTTCTCTGTACTATTACATTTTTGAGCTTCTTTGAGTCAGTCAAAGACTTTAAAAATTTGGATTATATATTCCTACCAATATTCCAATCAATATTAGAAGATAAATCAATATCCTATTTTATAAGAAATTGCAGGCAGCGAGGACCCTTCTGTGAAGTATTCAGTATTCAGAGGTACTCAACATATTCTGCTGTAGCAGAATCTATTCTATTATAATAGAAAATGGAGTCGAACACATGGGTAGACTGCATTTAACCATTTAGCTGCAATGAAACTACCACTTTTAAGATCAGCTTCTTTATTAGGAAATCTATATCAATGAGGAAAAAGAAAACTCTGGTGCATAATTCATTGACAATTTATTAGGCATTTTGTGGTAAGGCATATGAAATCATACGTTGTGCTCAATATGAAAATGTCGATTACATCACTGTGCAGCATACAAAGTGTCACTTGTCATTTAGATAGTGTTGCAGTGCTAAACAAGTTGACGTCACTGGCTTACAATTCACGAAAGAACAGAGAAACACAGGTTTAATCCAAAGCAATCTTGATATCCAAGGCTCGGGTCGGTTTGTTTTGCGATCAGATCCTGTAGGGAAACGAGGAGAAAATATGCAGTTCTCTAGATTTCAACAGCCTTTCCTGACTGCACACAACATTTCACCACGTCTCCTAGAAGCTCATTTGCTGCACACACAGGCTCGACGGTGGATTTCATGAAGTGTTTTCTAATCTGAACTGATATCAGGCCTCTCCGATTAGTGTATTTGTTTTTTGTTTTTTTTATACCTGCATGTTGTTGCCATGCATCTTCATATGCCATAAAAGAAAACAAAGCAAAAAAAAAAAAACTCACTCTGGTTTAATACCTCCTGCCTTCATTTTACAGCATTGTCAATTTGTTGTTTTTCAGGCCACACCACATTATTACTATAATACCAGAGTGTGAGAGTCTTTGTTGGGGCAGGATTTCTGGTGTAAAATATGTTTTTTGGGGGGGTTCTGTGTGTGAATCCTAACATAAATGAAAAGCTAATAAGAATCACTCCATACTGCCCACATCCTTCTTTACAGTGTTCTGTAACTTCATCTCGATCCGTTACTCAGCTTTCTCTTTAACAGTGAGCAACTGAACCACTATTATGGCGTGTTTAGAAGTTCTGTTCTTAGGGCTTCGGGGTCAACGCTTTAGAAGTATCGCCCAGTTCGGCGGTGAAACCCAAACTCCTTCTCTTTTTGGCTTTTCCGTTCTCGCCTCCCCCTATACCACCTCGGTGTGGGATTCCGGCTCCTTGCAAATGCTGGTCATGAGCTTGCCGCAGCTCCCCGGCCCCTCCTCCTGTAGCTGGTGATGTGTCTTTTCCTTGGCACAGCAGCCGCAGTCCAGTAGCTCATAGAGTATGGCCAAGGCAGCCAGAGACAGGACGGTGAGGATGAAGAGCAGGAGGATGATGAAGCAGGCCACATTCCAGCTGTCATGGAACGGGTAGACCTCCTGGACCTGCAGGGAGATGCGCGGTAGAGGGGCTGCTGCTTCCGAGTGCCAGGGGATGGTACTCGGGTGCATAGTGGTACTGACGTTGGCCATGATTCCTGGTTGGAAGCAAGATAAATGAGGACAGACACAGACTGTTACTGCTCATGATGCCGTGAAGCAGTGATCGCAGCAGGGAGACAGCGTGATGGTTGTAAAATACTTGTTTCCATGGTGAGACGATGACTCCCAAATGAAGTAGATGGAAAAATACCTCTTTAGGGCATAATTTATATAATATCATCATTTTAACTGTGTCCTGCCACACTCTTAGAAGTATTTAATCCTAAAAGATGAGTACATATTAAAATTCAATAGATCGGGCACCTTAATTTTTTTACTTCAGAAAATGTGCTATTTGAAAAGGATGATTCTCACTAGAGGACACAGACAGAAGGTGAAACACATTTCCTCAAACCATCAGTGCTTCTCTTGGGTAATGTGGTTGTTAGTGCTACATCCTTTCATTCCATAATGAATCAGTCCTTTTGTGAAATGATAAATTGACATGTCAGTATATGTATGCCAAACAAATGAGAAGATGGTTTTGTTATTGGAGGGAAAAAGTTGTATCGTAAAGAGCTTAAAACCTACCAAGACCATCCGATTTTTAAGCCCAGTGGTTAAGATAAGGTGCACATCCAAATGTGGCACACAATGTTGTGATGAAGGGATTTAAAATCTAGGTATGGAGTTAAGACTCGTCTCTCCTCGGCTATTCTTTCACATTTTCATCCAACACCCACCACTGAATCCTAAGGGAACCACATGCCAGTATCTCTTTCTCTTTGCCCACACACACACACACACACACAGACTCGCAAACTCAATACACACTTGCAGACCCAAACTAACATGTTTCTATCGCACACAGCTGACCCAGATTACTTAAGTGAACACAGGAACAAGTTGAATATATGCATAAGTGCTCCACTTTGGACTGTCCTAACCCTGTAAGATGACATGTATTTTTCATCTTAAGATCTAATTACGGTAACATGTGGAAACATGCTTTAATTTATGTAGTATAGAATTTTGCCACCTTTGCCAGCTTTTGACCTGTATTTCATTTGAGATTGTACTTCAGTGCACTAGCAGAGTTTAGTGAACGGTCCTGAAACTCAGTTTTCGTAGGTTATATGAAACTGTAACATGATCTCAGCTGTTGTAATGACTGTCACACCTTTCCAGCTCAGGACTAACACGCTAATTTAGTCTTGCATTGGCATCCAAAATCAAGCAAGAAGGCAATGATAATTTGCAGCCATGGGTGTGTGGTCATATTCATGTATTTATATGTAAGGTAAATGTGAACTGTCAAGACTTGATAACCTTTCATTTCATAGAAAATGCACATACCCCAGTTTATTTTAGGGGTTATTTAAATAAAAATAGAAACTCAATGATGTGTGTATTAGACCTTTTTTTGCATGCAGTGATATATGTTTAGTAACATTTCCTTCTCTGTTAATGCAACCCCCTATTCCCTCTTTAGCATCCTTTCTTGTTATATCAATTTAATTTCAACTCATCACCATGACAACAACCTCTTAACTAATTTATCCGGCCCAGTATTCCCTCCTCACACTCCTCCTTACACACACACACACACACACAGTTATACGTGCCTAATGCTCTGCTGGCTCCTCACAGCTGTCAGTCCCTCATTGATTTGTCTTGAGAGCTGCACCGAGTCATGCGTCTCTACAGAGACAATATGCACACGAGTACACACTCAGTTATATTCAAGCAGGAAGAGAGCGGACAGAGGGATTCATCTTTATTTAATAGCATGTAAGCTCCATCTTGGCCTAAATATCACAATCACTGGCGAACAGATTTTAGCTCCCGTTTATCAGACACAGCAGCTGCATATGGTGATTTGCCCGTTTTTAATTACAAATGCTGTAAATGCATCTCGCCAACTCAATAATAATAATAATTTGCCTCTAAATGCTGAATTGCTCCCATAAAACAGCCTATCGCTTGCAGTCTGGAGTTTCAATTTTGACTGTATTCCTACGAGCTGCTGATTTTTAAACACGCACGCGCTATTCTGAAAAATATGCAGACTCACCTGTGCGTCTGGCTCAGTCTTTGGAGGATGCGAGTCAACAGATGCACTCTCCTCTTTTTCAGTGCTCCGCCTATCGCTCCGTCTCTCTCGCTCTCTCTCTCCGACGCGGTCCCTGTTTTTTTTTTTTGTTTTTTTTCTTCCTTCCTCTCTCTTCCTCAGCGCTCTCGTGCACTCCCAGCCTGTGGCGCGTGCACCTGCCCACTCCCTCCGCCACTCCTTGCAGCTCTCCGCGTCTCGGCCGAACGGCGCAGGCTCCCCCTCCGCCATTGGCTCTTTGGGTTTAGCCCTGCCTCTGCACCATTCGTTAAGGGGCCTGTCACATCTTCAGCGTCCTGCCCACCGGGCAGCTCCCAGCAGCAGCAGAACAAGAAGAAGCTCCCGCCCACGCTATGAATCATTCATGAATCGGTGTCTGTTTTCAGCTGCGATTGGAGAGCGTTGGGGCCCAGACCTCAGACAGTCTCTAGGGGGGAGCAGCATTATTGAACTCCAGCAGAGAATAGAACCAGCTGGCCCCACTTCAAATCACTCTTTAAAACAGATTGCTCTCATGTACTGCATCCACAGTGTATCAGGGTATTTTTTTGTTGAAGGCTGGGGATATTCTGTAATTTTTAATTGTTAACTAATCCCACAAAAAGAGCAAAAGCTGCAGTAAATTGGTGCCTACTGTAGCCTATTCCTCCATGCCATACCTCCAAAAAAAAAAAAAAAAAATCTTGACAGGCCTTTTTCACAGCAGACATTATGACTTGCCAATAATGAGCCACAGCATTACACTTGCTGACATATTCCTTCATTACTATGAAGGGAGCAGTGTAGTTTGAGTCAGGCCCACCTACATCACTCTGCTGCGGTGCAGACCCCCCACAGTGTTTAACCTCGTTAACTCGTCCATGTGGTGGTATCAGGAGTGAAATAAGCGGGCATGAAATTATTTGTGACCCCCTTTTTTTTAAAAAAAAAAGATAATTGAACATGGTTTAAGGTCCAAAAGTCAGAGCAGAGTACGTGGGAGGGGGACTTTAAAGAGACGGAGGCTGAACCTGCAAGTATTTGGAGCAGTAAATCATGCAAAGATTTTTCCAGCAGAGCTCCAGAACATAAATATAGAGCTTGAAATATGCATGATATAGGCCTCTCCACTTTTAGGACTTGCATCTCCAGTAGCAACAAATTGACTTGAGGCAGAGTTTCACAGACAAAACTAAAACTAGGAAGCTATAAAGTATATAAAATGTAGAACACCAGCCTTCAACTGCTTATTGTGGTGCTGTCGCAACATATTATAGACTGTTACAATTACAATCCTAGCTTTAATATTTAAGGGTTATTGAAGTAAAATCAGCCTTTGTAGTTCCATATATGACTATTCAAATTGTTTCTTTCTTTTTTTCCTACAGAGTTGAGTAATGGCAATATCAACATTAAGACGAGCTCCGGGTACAAGTTCGGCTGCCTTGCCAAGATAGTCAATTACATGAAGGTAAGGGGGGGAAAAAAAAGTAAAACTTCCAGCAACTGAGTGGCACACGGCCTTGTGAGGCAGCTGAATCCTCGTAGTCGGCCTTTTAAGTTATGCACGTATTTCATTTTGATTAAATTTAATTTAAACGACTGCCGTCTTCCAAACAGTTTCTAATGAGGACTACTCAGATGCTTTTGTGAAACAAACCATCTGGTGCGTCAGGTTATTGTGTCAACCCAGTGAGTCAGATTTGTCCGCTGTGTAACATTTGGTCCCCAGTCTTTTCTTTTGGTATGTAAACAGCTTGTTTATCATTCCGCGGCGCTGCAGAGGCAACCAGGCCCCACCACGCTAACCGTCTGACTCATCCCTCGCTGCAGAACTCGCACTCAAGTTGACAGATTTTCTTAGAATGTGGGCATTTTTTTTTTCTGCCATCTGTTGAATAGTTCTGGAGCAGTTGGATGTAAAGCACGAAATCCCTGTAGACATGTAGGAAAAACTAAGCATTTAGTCTTTTTTTAATTTTTTAAATGAATGCAACAAGATATGGCTGTTGATGCTGCTGTGTGTTTTTGCACACACGTATGTGCTTTTATTTTTTTCAGACAAGGCATCAGAATGGCGATACACACTTTCTGACCCTAGACGAGATTCTGGATGAAACCAAACTTCTCGACATCAGCATGAAACAGAAACAGTGGCTCATGACTGAGGTGCGTTCACATCCTGTGTTTTGTTGCAGATAATAGCGATAACACACATCCTGCACATACCATATTCAGTTCTTTGCCAAATGTGTGAAAATGGAGATTAAACTGTGCTAACTAATCATCACTCCTCTTTGTTGATCTCAGGCCTTGGTCAACAACCCAAAAATCGATGTCCGGGACGGGACGTACGGCTTCAAGCCCAAGTACAACCTGAAGGACAAGAAAGCCTTACTGAGGCTGCTGGACAAACACGACCAGCTGGGCATGGGAGGAGTGCTGCTGGAAGACGTGGAGGAGGGGCTGCCCAACTGCGCTAAGGCCATCAAGGTAGCGCACAATAAATCATTCATGCTAATACATAATGCACAGCAGGGGAGATGCTCTTATCTCACACTTTTGTGTGATTGGATATTTAATTGCACCTCAACTTGCGGTGACCGAACAATAAAGAAATCGGCAGAGAAGTAAACACTCAATGCTCCATCACAGGCTTTGGGAGATCAGATCATCTTTGTGACAAGACCAGATAAGAAGAAGATCCTGTTCTACAACGAAAAGCACTGCCAGTTTGTGGTAGATGAAGGTGAGCGTTCCTTCTCTTACAGGGCTCGTCTTCTGTTGAAGGTTTGGGCTGCTGCAGGGTTTAAAAGATCCATGATGTAAAGCAATTGACAGATTATGTTCTAAAGAGCATTGTAAAATGAAACAGCTATCACCTTAAACATGTAGTTCAATTCAATGTAATTTTACCACTTAAAATTATTATTCTGGTTGATATTGTAGGTATCATCAATGGATAATTTGAACATACCATAATAAATCAATTTTGTCAATTTCATTTTAGACCTGATAGAAATTTTCATTTGTGTCGTTTCCAGGTTTGATCGACCTCTTTGGAGGTACAATGTGCTCGATTTGGCCAGAATTTTAGTTTTTAAAACATGGGAAAGGATATTTGACATTTTTCTTTGCACAATTAGTGAAAGAGAGGCACATGCCCGATATATTCACCCAGCACATGAGTGAAGGAGGGAGCGAGGGTGAAATGTCAGAGGGAGGGCAGAGTCGTTCTCTTATCTTGGAACAGTTCAGGTTCTAAGAATCTTGACGAAGAGCAAAAGCACATGATAATGTGCATGATTTGCTATAAAGTGATAACCACGACTCTTAGCAACACTACAAATTGGTTTAACCATTTCAGACAAAAGCACCAAGTCACTCATGCTGAATAGATGCATTGTACAACCTAAAATAATCGTTTGAATGATCACGATTCAAAATAATCGTGATAATGTTTTTTTTCATAACCGAGCAGCCCTTTATACCTCGGGCGTCCCAGTAGCGTCCAGTTTTGTCCAGTTCCTCAGTCCAACAAGAGGAGGTAGCGCTGTCTGAACTATCAGCAGCAATGACCGTGCCAAGCTGCTGTAATTTTCACTGTCAGTATAACTTGTTTTTAATATTATTTCAGAGGAGAAAGTAATCATTTAGATTTCCAATATGCGGGTGACTTATCCAAATGAGGCCTATAAGTTGCTGACATTGTTGGAGACGCTGCAGCAGCAGCAGCCAGCTGGCCGCGGAGGCAGCTGATCTGATGAAATGATCTGTACGCAGCTCTTTGGTAATTTACTACTGGCTCTGATGTGTCTGTAGTGTTTTTATAGCTCCATGATGCCGTAGAACAGATTCACTGTAAACAGTGAGCGTCCCGCTTTATTCAGTGACTGGTGCAGATGCACACTTCCCACTGTTTTAGATCAAATGGCCAATTCATATATTGTGTTTTTCTTTTTTTTCAAATAATGTGACAATAGTGCATCCAGCTGTTTCAGGAACATATTTCTGGCCTCTTTTAAATTGTAGAATTCCAGAAACTATGGAGGAGCGTTCCAGTGGATGCCATCGACGAAGAGAAGATCGAGGAGTATCTGAAGAAACAAGGAATCTCCTCCATGCAGGAAACGGGAACAAAGAAACCAGTCAGTGTCTTCTGCTCTCTCATCGGCTTGCTTTTCTTTTCTTTTTTTAAAGTAGAGGAGTGAAATTAGAGGGAACATGGTTGGATAGTAAAGATGCCCCATTGGACAATTGTCATTCAAAATGATTGGCTTCCAGAAAAACAAATGTGTTTAACTGTTGCATTTGACCATGTTAATGTGGTCAAAATTATTACTGAAACTCATTCCAATGAATTTTCTGATATTTTCTATAAGGAGAACAAGTACTGAATGAACAAAGCTTTGACCGTAAACCGTCCGTATTGACGTGTACCTCTGTGCTCCCTGCAGTTACCAGTTCAAAAGAGGAAGAAGCAAGGTGGGCAGAGGAAGAAGCACTTCAAGACTCACAACCACCATTTGGCAGGAGTACTGGAGGACTACACAGATGGCGTGCCTGTAAAGAAGTGAAATCCGCTCCTTCACACCCTCAGGAGCGATGGAGAATCAGTAAACGGCTGGCAACAGAAACCCTGGCCACACTACAACACAAAGACTTCTTATGGCTGTTCATGTCAACCAACTCGCTTCTTTTCCTCTCCTCCATGATCATGTGTTACAGAGTAATAGCAACTATTGTGTGGAATCCTCCTTAGTTTGGTTATTGGTATGTGATGACTGCAAAAACCTAGAGGGAAGGAGTATTGAGACCATTAATGATGCCTGACACCTCCACCAAAACTACCATCTGTACAGGGGCAGGCATCTGGCTGTAAACAGACTGCGAATGAGTCAAGTATGTAAATATTGTTTTTTTTCCTTCATTTTACTCACTGTATCACAAACACGTATACAAACTATTATTTGGGGTAACACTCCTCAAATATCGATACAGATCCACAGTTTCAATAGGAATTGCAGGAGACAGGCTTCATTCAGTATGAACCGTGACGGGACGTTAGTTCTCTATTAAATTCCAAAATATTTAAATTGTTTTACACAATAACAATGGTTGAAATGGCAGAATTTTGTGAACTTATTTTAATAAATGACACTGTTACAGGATGCCGCCTCATGTATTGATTTACATTCACTGCAATGACAAGAAATCTCTTTGATCACTTAATCACTAGTTATGACGAACTGGACTGGTTTCACCTTATAATCCATTTTTTTTTATATATAAAAATGTAAATGTCAGAATCTGGCAGTTGCTGTTCATTTTCAAAATGTGGATATACATTGTTATCCTACCTCCTGTTCTTCCTGGTGATGAAATAACCAGAAAACACCGTAATAAATGAACAGAATCAGTATTTTTTTTCCTATTTATTTAATATCAGAAAACGACAGATTAGCACAGCAACCCTTTAGTCAGCTAAAGCAGTTGGTTGGAGTAGAAAAAATCAGTGAGGAAAAAAAGTACTGACGGAGATAGGCACGTATTATATAATTATATACATTCATGCTTCCCCTCTGTATTACCCATTTAAATATGGGTTTGCTAGCCATTTACAATAAGAAGAGTATAACGTTACATTTCAGCTAGCAGCGTGGCTCATTTTAACTGTCTTCTTTAAATGGTGGTAGTTCGGTAGAATCTTCATCAGAAAGTCCAGCTGAAGAGTCTGAGGCTGTAAAAAATTACAAAGGCGTTAAGCAGAAGACAGAAAAGGGTCCTTTTTTTTTATGATTTCCAACTTGGACAATAACCATTCTGACAAACATAGTAGGGCTAAATTTACCAATATTTATAGTTTCCTGAACAGGCTGATCAGAGGGAAAATCCAAAAGTCAAGTTTATAGTAGTCAATGGAATTAAAAACTGCAACGGTCTAACAAAAAAAGTCCTTTTGTCTTGACATCGATGTAGATGTAGCAGTTACTGATGCCTGCAGTTTATAGAAATTTGTCACATTTTTTTTAAAGAAGCTGAGGCTCTAAACAAACCTTAATGATTCCCTTTATGTAGGTGTGGATGTGTGCATATGTTTTACAGCATTCACTTTCACGTATTACTGTTGATTTGCCGGCTGGGTCAACATAATTATTATCTTGGTAGGAGACTTTATCAATAAAATCTATCATTTGTCAGTTTTTTCTCCTTTTGATTGACATTTGCCTGGGTAAGTCTTTATACAGCAGGGGTGTCAAACATGTGGCCTGGGGGCCAGAACCGGCCCGCTAAAGGGTCAAATCTGGCCCACTGGATGAATGTACAAAGTGAGACATGAAAAATGGACCAGTTCCTGTTTCTGCACAAAAATGTGAAGTCAGTGAGAGAATATTTCAGAGCTCAATGGATAAAATACTTGTAAATAGTTTGTAAGACAGGAGATAATTTCATAAAATGTAATCTTATCAGGGGAAAAAAATCTTGTGTTTAATACAATTAGTCTAATATTGAGTAGAATTATCTTGAATTGGCAGATAATTTCACTTATTTAATTTTTTTTGTCTAAATTATGAAATAAAATGTTTGATTTTAATGTTTGATGATTTATGAGATTAAAAAAAGTCCAAATGTAAGGTTAAAAATTTACAACATTAAGAAAAAATGTCGAACAATTCAATCTTGTTTTAAGAATACAAGACTAAATTGACAAAATTCAAGAAAAAAAAAAAACTTAAACGCAATATTATCAGCTGATGGAGTGAGAGATTTCAAGATTATTTTGGACTAAATGTACCAAAAACAAGATATTTTCACTTGTTAGGATTTAATTAATTTCGATACGGAATAACTGGTATAACATAGTGTTGAAATTGCACTTATATATATAGTAAATTGAGATCAAATTGTGTTGAATGTGGCCCATGAACAAAACTGAGTTTGACCACTGCTTCACAGTGAATGGGTGTAGCTAGCTATATACCTGTGGCCTCTCTGTCTGAACACGCCTCATACACCCAGAGCCGTAGATGACCGTGTTCTCAGGGATGACCTCGCAGGTGTTGACCTGACAGAAGGCGCCGATGATACATCCACTGGTGAGGATCACGTTCCTGCCGACGTCAGCTGGACAACAGAATAAAAAACTGATTTCTTAGCGAGTGACTTCATTAACCTAAAACGCTCCGTTCTTTCCTCCAGATGTTACAGCTGCTTGCGCAATGAAAGTCAAAACAAAGATGCAAACGTCCCACCTTTTGATTCTATCACATTATTGTCGCCAATTTTCATGGCTTGTGACACTGGATCATCGGTTAAGGCACAATCACAGTCTTTACATGGTTATAAAACAACATCTGCTGATCTGTGGAGTTAAAGTCTAGTTAAAAGGATACCGCAGCCAACTTCAAACACGTTGTTGATACCAATGGTCATCGTCTTTGGTTCCACTTCTGAATCTGGTGTGATGTTCTCTGGGTAACTGTTGGGTAGAAAAACAAGCCTGAAGCTGCTGCACAGATTACAAAAGTATTAGGATAGGTGAAAGAGATTACACTGAGGTGGATCTAGCATCACCTGTTAATGATCAGAGCTTGCTCCTCGATCAAATTGCCTTCTCCGATGACGATGGGTCCTGCCTCTGCAATGATACGAGCTTTTGGGTGGACCACCGTTCTGGGGCCTGGTTACAATTAAAGACACACAGTGAGAAGAGATACTGAATATATACACGTGATAAACCAGAAAAATGAGTTGAGAGGATAAAGGGATTAAAAATAAGAGATGCAGTGTCAGCAGTTATCAACAGAAGCATCTTACCTATGGTGACATCTCCTTTGATTTCGCTTTCAACACAAACTACTGCTCCGGCGGCTATTTTAACACTGCAATAATAATAATAAAAAAAGATTATAGTTAACGTTAGCGAGTTAAACTGTTATCCTAGCTAACACTGCTAACTAGCCGCTACGCTAAGCCGTTTAAACTAGCCCCAGGTTTACTTCATTGTGTTTTTATAATTGTTTTTAATATATTATTAAGAGTTTGCCGTCATTTACGAGCCAGATATCATATTACCTTTTCTGGGCACTTTGTTTGTCTGCCATTGTAATAGATGAAGTCTGATGGGAGGCGCCGTTGATTCACTCGATTATCGATTTAGCATCCTTGCTGTAGGAGCCTAAGCGCATGCGTCAGTGAAGATGACTTTATTGACAACGCAGTAATATAACAAGACAAACAAAAGGCTTATAAGCAGTATTAGGGGGTAAATAAATAAATAAATTCTACTACAAGCATAATTCAATTTTACCATTTAAATCAGTCTCACTTGAAAATTTAAATTACCTTAAAAAATACCTGACTATGTACATATTTATTGTATCATATATCATCGCCCTATTAAAATAATATGCCATTTTTCAATGAAATCGATGTTTTATTATCTCATGATGATGCTGCGACGTCTGGTAAAATCACCTTAATCCTGAGTTGAAATGTTTATACTCTTTATGATCAATTGGACAATGGCTATTTTAATTAGGCTAGTTGAAGAAATGACATAGGCCATTATTTTAATAGAGAGATGATATATACTTTATATACAAAGCCAAGGTTTAATATTATGTTACCATAATAGTTTAGGTTTTATAATTCATTTTAAATCACATGGCAATGTTTTCCACAATGTTTCTCATGGGATATGATGTAATTATTTTAACTGAAGGAGTCCAGCATTGTGAATATGATTTTTTGGCCCAAAAAACACAATAGTTTATGGAGTTAATCAACTTCACTGTTGTTTGACTTTACATTGGGAAACAAGAGCAGACATTCTATAATAGGGGCCATGACAGTATGAGTATGAGGGTATAAAGGCAATTTGAATCAAAAATGTTATTGAGTACAGTATGAAACTAAAATAATAAATGAGAAAACACCCTTTTTGCAGAAGGAAAAAAATAATGGATGAATTCATTGCAGGAATAGTAGGCTATATTTGTAAATTGTTATATGCAATTTTTAACTGTAGTGGGGACACAGTATGTTAAACTCTAGCCAAACATTTCTGTTAACATTAAGAAACATCACTTTCCAATGATAAAAGGATTTGGTGACTGCATGATCACAGATTCGAGTCTCAAGTCTGTAAAACATGTTTATGAAGAAATCCTTTTAAACACAGATGTGAGCTAGCTAATTTCTATGAGTTGGTTAAAGAATAGACATTTCTGGTCATAGTCTTGCCATGCTTTCCTACAAAACATGTGTACTACACATCCTACTACAATATTATGTAGGATATGTGCTTTCAAAATAAACATATGAAATAATAAAGAGCATATATGCTATATCACCCTTTACTCCATTTTCACAAATAGAATAAAGGCTCCACACATCTGAAACTGTGTTTTAATGAGTCTCTGGAGTCTTGTTAATCTGGTCCACATTTGACAGTTTTTTTTTTAATCTAGACCTGGTCTAATTTGGTCTGGATGGGAAAAAACATTGCCCTTTTTTCAGTTTTCACAAATAGAATAAAGGTTTCACAAATCTGAAACTGTGTTTTAATGAGTCTCTGGAGTCTCCGTGGTAATCTAGTCCACGTTTGACAGGTCTAATTATAGTGGGTTTTGATCTGGACTTTTTCAAAAATACAATAAATGCTTCATAAATGTTAAAGTGGTTTTAAACAGCAGTAAGGCTTGTGCACGTTAGATTGTGGGGTCAAAATAATACAAATGCAAATTGGTCAGTCACAGAGGAGTTTATAGATGATAAGCATTTGGTGTATTAGTGATGGAAAGAGTCCAAGATATACACTTTCTGTCAGCCTGGACCAGAACAAAATAATACATATCCCTCTATAGATTGAGCCAGAAAAGAGGGAGGTTCTCTATATTTAATAGTGTTACTAGGCCTGATCTGATATAACTTTTACAAACAGCTGTAAAATATTGAAGAGTTTTTCCTTGTACGATGTGAGGGTCTAAGGACAGAGGATGTTGTGTTGCTGTTGTACAAACTGTAAAGCCCATCCAGGTGAATCTGTGATTTTTGCCATTTTGGGTTATACATTGACTTTAATTGGTAATAATGTATGTGATGATTGCACCTCTGACAGCAATGTGAACAAATCTGAATAAACAGCACCTAACAGTGAGTCTAATGATAACTATTACATGATCATTAATCATTAAAAATGATTGTTATAATTAAAGTAACAGTACATGTACATACCTAGCTGAATGAAATTGTGGTGTTTTATTGTGGGCTAATGAACATCAGTCAAGATGCATTCAAAAGACCAAGGATTAACTATAAAATGACGTTTATTTCAGATTGGAGTGAGGCTCTCTGTGGGTGCAGCAGCAGGATTAATCCAGCCTGGCTGCTGGCTGCTGGTCTGGAGCAGGTCAGCTGCACTATGTTAAATGTCCATGGTGATTTATGTGCCCCTGACTTCCTGCAGTAGGATCAGTCCCAGGATAACTGGGAAATCCTGGCCTAATCCTCTATTTAGGTTTTGTGTAGTAGCCTCCAGGTCAAGTGGTGACACACAGGCTGTGTGTGTGTGTTCTGCCTCTCAGAGAACGACATCGCACAGGTAGGTCAACGTCAGTGATGAACTTTGTCCCTCGTCGCTCCCACTACATTATCAAAACAAGGAAGAATCGGAAGTAGTATCTATTATGGCAAAAAGGAAGCTAAAGAAAAACAAAAAAGACTCATCTCAGGACGTCCCGGGGAAACAGGCTAAGAGTCGGAAGGAAATGCCGCAGCCGGAGAAGGCTGCGCTGTCCTCGCTAGCGGCAGCGTCTCTGCTCCTATCTGTGTTTGCGGCGCCGCTGACAGCTCAAATGTCAGCATGTAAGTACCGATTCCCGCTGCTCCACCGGACCTGTCGGGACGGACCCCGGGAGCTAGTTTAGCTAACTCCACCAAGCTAATCGCCGAAGTTCCGTTCGAGCCAAATTTAATTTTCCGTATTTTCCGATTTTTTTGTTAATTCTCATACGGCATTAACGAAAGCGTTCGCCAAGCAACCGAAGACGTGCGCAAAGTATTAATTAAACCCCTAGCAACGAGTCCGTTAGCTTTGTGCTAATTGTATATTAACCGAAGCACCGGTGTTTCGGTTTAACCAGCGACCTTGTTAACTGGTGACTTCCCGCTGAATGTATCCGAAGTTGTCATGGTGACAGCAGCCGTTGAAAACACGAACAGACCATGTAGGTGTCCGAATAAAAACGTCTTAAATTATCCTAAATTGAATGTTTGACACGGTCGCCTTTCTATTTTAATGTTACATCATATTAATTAAATGTTGTCACCACCAACAAGAAGCATTCACATTCCTTAATTTATGTTTTCTTAATTCGAGAAACCACGCGACACAATCGGCTGAAAGTCATCAGTTAACACGGTCACTCGTTAAACCGAAACACCGGCTGGAAGAAGCAGCTGACACAAGGAATGAATGAGCTCCGGGGCGTTTAAACTTCCCTCCTTGGGGTTATTTCACGGATTAATAATTCAGCATGTGACCACGGGCTCTTACAGGCATGACTTCAGCCTCCTCACATGCTTTCCTCCTCCACCAGGCAGCAGCGGATAATGTTAGCCTGTCAGTAGCATGCACTTCACAGCTGCTTCCTACTCCGGCTTCTTCTAGCTACTTCTAACGCTACCGCTACTACTATCACTGTTACGGAGGCTCTGTGGTATGGAATAAATGTCGCTCGGTGACGGTGAGCTGTAGCTTTGAGGTAAGTTGCAGCGTGATAGTTTCACAGCTTTAGCCTCTACAAGTGCAATAACGTAACACGTCCACGGTGTGATTCCCCTGGCTCACCGTTATACAACATGGAGTCAGGGAGGGTTATTAGAAGACTTGGTTCATATAATCAGCATAAGATTTAAATAATAAATATGAAGATTTGAATGATATGTGTATATTTCCTATACATATAGATAGACATATATTTATATAGATGGATATATAATGAGTTCAGTTAACATTGGTGTCAGTGGGGTGTGGTCAGCTAACGTTACAGCAGGCTGCAGCATCTTTTCTGCATGCCTCTACAGTGTCTCTGTACAGCAAATGGATGTGAACTGATCAGCGTGCTGTGTGCTGCTTTTTCCTCTCTCCAGCTGGTTTATCTTATCATAAACACACAGACCTGAAGATGGACGAGGCGTTTCTGAGAGTCCACAATGAGTGGGAAAATGATGTGTCGGTGTACTGGATGTCAGAGCACTGCCATAACGTAAGCCGGAGACACTCACATGCTGTCCTCCAGTGGTGGACATGTGGTTTAGATGATGGAAACGCTGCTGTTCAGATCTTGATGCTTGTTTCTCTGTGTGCTAGTGTTTGTACCAGCTGCTAGGGGAGGTTCCTGCTGGGTCCAGTCCTGGTCAGCCCAGTTCAGAAGATTTCATCGTGAGCACTCAGCACCAACTCACGCTACAGCTCAACAGCACTCCTGTCAACTTGGAGCTCTGCACGTAAGTAGGAAGAACAAACACGTTTCATATATGCCAGAACTGGGCCTGTGCAGAACAAAGTCATTTATCTGTCAATCAATGGGAACTGTTTCTGACACCTGAATTGAAAAGATCAGTCAAGCAATCCAGCATGTGAAGGAAAGACATGTTTTACAAAAATCTGCCAATCCCCAGGGTTCCCTTCCACTTTGGAGAGCAGGGGAACTACTCTCTGTGGGTGAAACATTTCAACGACTCAGTGGTCAAATGCTCCATAGTGACTGATGCAGACCCCGTCAACAGCTACATACGTGAGTCACGCGCGTATACACACACACACAATCCTGAACTTGTAAGACATGTATATAAAGTGTTCTGATATATTCACCCATTTTAGCATATACACACAGCACACTGATTAATGTCCCACTCTCTCCACAGCGATCCTGGTAGCTTTTCTTATCTTTGCTGGGTTGACCCTGGTGTTTGCCACAGGAAAAGCCATATTAGGGTAAGCTTACTTCATTCCGTTTGCTCCAATGCTATTTATTCTGTGTTTGAAGTAAAGCTCAGATATGTTTTTTATTTTGTTTTATTTTACTGATTGGAAAATCTACATCAAACATATGTATTATATAATAATTTAAAGAATGCCTGATTTCATTAGATCTGGCTGCCACTGTTTCTGTATTTTTGTGTCTTGTGATTTATAAGCTTGTCTGAATCAGAGAATCACTTCTAAACGATTGCTTATTTCTTGTCCAGGCTTGATGTAGTGAGGAGCATCCTCTTCCGAATCGGTGGCTCCATGGAGACGGAGAGGCTCATCAACTCTGTGAGTGTTTGTCTGGAGGGCATTCTCACAAACACAAATTGTACTTAGCCAAGATGCTACATTAACTACACTGAAAATGAGTGACAGAACATCTTCTTTTTCATTAGGGTTCAACTAACACATCGTTTTTCTTAGAATATTTTTAAGCGTCAACGACAGACCAGCTCTGTGTTTACTTTGCATAGTAAAGCAGGAAATGATTTTATAAAAAATGTGAAACAGATTTTAAAATCCATTAATGTGATGCATCCTGCTGCCTATTCAACACCTTTTCCAGCGTTTAAGGAATAAGTAAAAGCAGGAGCTTACAAGCTCTATGAATGGAGCCTTTCTTCACTTTCAAATCAAAGAATAATTAATAAAAGCATAAATTTGGTTTCTATATTTTTTTTTTAAAAAACTCATATTGGTCAAATCTTTTAGGAAGTGTATTAAGCATTATGACTTCTCTGTTTATAGTTAATGTTTGTTTTTTAAGGTAAAGCCACTGTCTGCAGGTGTGTGTATGCCTTCAGTAGAATAATGTTCTTATCTATCTTAACTCTCATGCAGGAACTTGGCTCTCCTGGCAGGACAGTGACTCTAGTTACTGACACCATCCTCCCTCCCTCACCCAGCCCCAGCAAAAGGCTGCGATCTCTGGACACTTTCAGAGGGTAGGTCGCCCCTCTCACCGCTGCAGCTCAGCTGGCTCAAAGAAACACATCCACTGATTTACTAGTTGGTTTGATCTGTTGTTACACTGTCATTTGGTTCTCATTGTATTGCATTTAGCAGTTGAAATCAGCGTGTCCATGTAACTCTGATCTTTTTGTTTGCTTTAATCTACTGGCTGCAGTGCTCCATGCCTTTCAGTGATGCTGTGTCTTCTATTCCCTTAAAGGATCTCATTAGTAATTATGGTGTTTGTGAACTACGGAGGTGGGCGATACTGGTTTTTCAGACATGAGAGCTGGAATGGTGAGTCCCACCTGCATGTTTGTTTGTTTTTTCTCCTTTTTTAAGCATGTCACACATTGCTCCTTATTCACAGATCTTTGCAAAGTATCTTGATATTGTGGGTGATTTTGACAACAGTCTTTCCTGTTTACCTCTTTACAGGCCTTACTGTTGCAGATCTGGTTTTCCCTTGGTAAACTCGATTTACAATTTCTTATTTTAAGGTTTCTCTGGCAAGTTTAGTCGAATGCACTCTATAATCGGACTGTTACTTAAACACTGTTTTTCCGCATGCATAGAAGTAATGCAAGCCAGAATGGACTTGTTTACTGGTTACTGAATTTGGAAATGGGCTCAAAATTAAGATCCATATACATATTTAAAGTTTTGATAATCTTATGACAATATATCAGCCATATTTGGTGTTGGTCTCTAATTTTATCTAAAATACACATATTTTATCATGTCTTATTCCTAGCCCTTTTTTGTCTCATGTCTATTTCCACCAGGTTTGTGTTCATAATGGGGACATCCATCGCCCTTTCAGTCAACTCCCTGCTGCGTGCTGGCTTATCTCGCTGCTCACTTCTGAAAAAAGTCGTGTGGAGGAGCCTGCAGCTCTTCGTTATTGGCGTCTTCATCATTAATCCAAACTATTGCCAGGGGCCGCGTGAGTAGACAGTGTAGTTCACAGATCTTTAGTGATGACTATGGTACGCATGTGGTCGTGTCCTCCTTCCTTCACTTGCTTATGTGTTCCTTCTTGCACCCGGGCTCACCCTCAATCCTCCTCTGCACCACAGTGTCATGGGACAACCTGCGGATCCCCGGGGTGTTACAGCGCCTGGCCTGGTCGTACCTGGTTGTAGCCTGTCTGGATCTGTTGGTGGCGAGAGCTCACCTCGACATCCTTACAACGGTCAGGCAACACCCGTTTTCTCCTTCTTCATTCTTTACATTTGTTTGAAACTAAGAGCACTTTCACACCACTGGATCAATTATTTGATCCATACCAGGCAATACAAATAGTTACTAATTAGTGCATATATTTCACTGGGTCCACTTTCACAACTGCAAATGAACCAAAATTGGTCCAATTGACGTTTCCTCAATGTTTGTCTTTTGATAGAAAAAAGCACTAATTCTGACTCATGATGGAGCGACACGTTCACACATTGCTACTTGCTCTTATCATGGTGTATTACATCCTCTGCATTGCCATTTGGGCAATTACATAATTTCAGGCAGAGGAGATGCACTATTTTCACAAATTATGTCATACATGGATGAAATAATTAATATCCCCTCTTTCGGACCCAAGTTTGCGCTTTCACCAGAGGGACCACACCAAAGGTTGTCATTTGGTGCAGGGTATACATAAATCATTAATTTATTCTGATGTTATGACTGGCACCACTTGTTTAGCTACCTGTGATAAATGTATTTATTCCAACAGTATTTGGAAAGACATTGAAAAGGTCTGAGTGAGAAATGTCTGTGTTTTCCAGGACGCGTGGTGGTCCCCTTGCCTCGACATCTTGCTGTACTGGCCGGCCTGGCTGTGTGTTCTCCTTTTAGAACTCGCATGGCTGTGCCTCACTTTCCTACTTCCTGTACCAAACTGCCCAACGTGAGTCACACAGGACAGTGCATATCTGTATATATAGCACATGTGGCTGTATTTTTGTGCATGTGTCAAGAAGGAAATGCTCTACAAACAACAAGGTTTTGTCCACTTTCAAGAAAATGTGAAGATTTGTGACAGTGTTTGTTTTGTAAAGAGTTAAAGATGGTTGAATATAATTATCAGGATATATAGCTTGGTGTTGTCATTTTGTTCCATATGCAGATTTCAAATTTCCCTGGACATATCTGATTATGTTTTCATCACTTAACGTGTTTATTAACCATTACAGTGAAAAGGAATTGCTTTTGAATTGTTTTTTAAATTGAAGACTCGTAATACTGAAGTCTCCCTCTCATTTTGAACAGTGGTTATCTAGGTCCAGGTGGGATCGGGGACATGGGCTTGTATGTCAACTGCACCGGTGGAGCGGCTGGGTTTATTGACCGCTGGCTGCTCGGAGAAAAACACATCTACCAAAATCCCTCGTCACGGGTTAGTAACCAACACAAAACTGAGAGCAGAAAGATTTGTCTTTTTACAACTCGGGTTGTTTTGCTTGAGCGTATGTGTGGTTTCTCTCGTATGATTTCATATGTAAATGATGCAACAATGGACAAACTTTTCACAAAAATCCATTTGTTTCCATTAAAATGAAGGTGATTTATGCAACTCACATGCCTTATGATCCAGAAGGTGTTCTTGGCAGCATCAACTCTATCCTCATGGCTTTCCTTGGATTACAGGTTTGTAATATGTATTCTGTTTTTCTCATGTTTCCCTCTCTGTGTCTCCACATAAAAGCTCAGGGGGACAACCAAAGGGAATCAATTAAAGCTTGAATTGTTGTATTTAACATTTTCCCAGGCAGGAAAGATAATCTTACACTACAGAGATCTCCATACAAGTATTATGTCAAGGTTCCTCATATGGGGTCTCTTCCTGGTAAGCACAATAACCTTTTATATCACATTTTCAGATTTTTATGGAATTTGGACTCATGCCTTTTAATTTGTTTATACTTCTGGGTATATTAGTCCTATTATCACTAGCATTTTTAAATGAAACAAGACAGTTTTCCTTTTTTGTTGATTGTTGAATAATAAAGCCTCTTGTAACACACAGGGATCCATATCAGCAGTTCTGACAGAGTGTTCCTCAGATCAGGGATTCATTCCTGTCAACAAGAACTTATGGTAATGTTTCCTTGTTGTTATACTGCTGTGTAACCTCACATTTGATGTGTGTTAATAGGTATTTTGTTTTATGTCTTTAGTACCATATAGTGGCCTGTAGTACCATTTTTTTCCTCATTCTTTTCCCTTGGTCTTCAAATCTATTGTATAGCCTCATGTATCCAAACAGGCTGAGAACTTTCTAAGTACGTTCCCTAACCAACCACACGCTCGTGTTGTATTATTTCAGTTCTGTCATGGTTTTAGATTTCTTTTACAGTCCTAGATTTCTCTAAACCTTAATTAGTCAGTATGTTTACATGACACTTGAATAGAACTAATTATTGCCTTCATCCGACTGTAACTGGATAACTGAAGTGCATCTAAACATGTTAGTCTGACTAAAAAGAGTTCTCCATCTCTGATCCCCCAGATCATGCAATTGGAATACATACAATGTGACCAGCAAGTCTGATTAATTAAAAAGAGAGATAGAGACAAAAAGGAACCTGTATCATATTCTCAGTGCTGACAGGACCAGCCCAGACCAGCGGTTCTGATCTGTAACCGTAGTTGAAAAATGATTAAGCTTATTAAGTTGTTTATATTCTGTTTTTACAAGGTGACAGAAAGTTCAATAAATATACACATGTATATCTCTATGGCCGTATTAACCGACTGAAACAACGGGTGATGCCACATGAGGGAGCGGACCCCGTCAGTTATTGGATTTTCTCAGTTGCTGAAGTCCGGAGACGCAAAAATCTAAGTTTGAGCATAGGTCAATTAAGCTCTACTGTAAATTTTCTGGTTGTTTCACTAGAGCAGGCAGTCCAAAAAGTTGAGCACAGTCGGAAGTTGTTAACCTTAAGGAAAAGAGGCTTGACATAACATGTGACTGGCTTTAAAGTACAAAGTTGGAGTTTTTGCATCCTGTTTGGAAGAAACATTGCACAATTATTTTTAACAGGTACAGTAAAACTTTGGATAACCTTCAGAAATCAACTGTGATGCCTTATCAAGCGTGTGTCCATTTGACTTCCAGGTCCCTGTCCTATGTGACAACACTGGCCTGCTTTGCCTTCGTGCTGCTAGTGGTGGTCTACTACACAGTGGATGTGAAGAAGTGGTGGTCTGGAGCACCTTTCTACTACCCTGGTGAGCACTGCACCCTATTGTCAAACACACAGTGGACATTTGTAACACTATCAGTGATGTTGATAATATTACACAACCTGCTTGCTGTTTTTTGGCTTCAATCCAACTCCACCTTCTCTTTCTCAGTCTAGAACAGTTTTTAATTTAGTTCAGATTTGTATTATTATTAGTCTTTCTCTATAATTACACTACTCACAATACGTTTTGAGATGAGGGATATTGTGAGTTCAGTATGTAAGTGGATTTCTTACGTTTTTGGGGTAATAAATATTAAACTAATGAAAACGGTGCTACTTCTCATTCATTATTGGTAATATTAAACTTTTACTTATTTCATTAAATACAGACAGGAAAAGCACTTGTTTAAATAACAATATCCCTATCTTATTGTGAGTAGTGCATCTTGACCTTTGGCTTACTTTCACTTGTGTGTGCGTGTGTAAAATCAGGTATGAACTCCATCCTCGTGTACGTGGGCCATGAAGTGTTTGAGGAGTACTTCCCCTTCCGTTGGCGCATGGCAAACAGCCAGTCCCACGCCGAGCACCTCACCCAGAACCTCGTGGCCACTTCCTGTTGGGTCTTCATTTCCTATGTGCTCTACAGGAAAAGGATTTTCTGGAAAATTTAGAAGCGGAACCCCTAAATGACGGAGGGGAGGGGGGTCTTCAGACAACGAAAGCAGAGGACATTGTTGACATCAGAATTGCTGGAGTTATAATCTGAAAACATTTGGAAATTGGAAAACAGATTTATTTTGTCAAAATGATGTGGACTCTGTTTAAAAATGTACAGTATGTGGGTATCTTGCTTTGAAGCAGCACTACTTGTTTCTTTAGATTTTTCTAATTTTGGGTCACTACTTTATAAGAGCATCGACATTATTTTTTCAAAGATTTTTTGAAGATATAAAGCAGCTGACCTCTGCCAAATGTGTTAACTGACTCAGGAAGAACTCCTCTAAAAATAGTTGATGCTGAGAACTATGAAAACTGTCAATGTTAATCTGCTAATCTGTTGTTTGACTATGTAATACATAGATGCCAAATTAAGCATTGTTGCATGAAAGCTGAAGTGGGTTTTTTAGGAGATTGAATCTTCAAGGACCAAAGGATGTAAGTGACGTACACTAAAGTGCACATCTTAAAACTATTGGAATTCACAGGATATTTAAGTAGGGTAGTGTGTGGGTGTTTTAAAACAGGAAAGCAACAGAAGCTGCTACATCTCATTCCTCTGTGTAGTATTAATCATCATTTACCAGGGTTATTGTTGATCATTGGGTCAGTGTTTTTCACATGCAATCCCCTGCTCCCTCACTCCGCAAATTTTCACCGTTGTGACATTTGATGAGGCATGTTACCAAGTGCTGAGGGGAAGTGAACCAGGGCCTGTCAGATGACCCACAGGAGGCTGCTTGTTCAGCATTTTGGGTAATGCAGAAGCAAACGTGGGCGTTTTTGATCAGGTTTGCAAAAACAATTCGCAGAACTGCCTTTTTTTATTTACCATGCATGCCCATTTTTATGTTGGCACTGCCAAAAGTTTGCTGTTTTTGAGAATATTTTTTCACATTTTGCTGAATTCTTCATATTCACAGAATATAATTAATGTAATGGTACTGTATGTAGCCCCTGTACAGTGGTGCAATTGTAAGATTATATTCAATCTCTAACCACACCACAGAACTTTTGAAATGTGCCCCTTTCTTTGATTGGCAGTGAATATATATTATATAAATTCTACTTTTATCAGTACATTTTGCAAAATCATGTATGCAGGTTATCCGAATGCTGTGAGAGGTTTAGGATTAATTGCTCATCTCGTACTGTCTTCATTGATTCCTTCTGTCAGACTTTTATACATTAATTTTTTTTTATATTCACCTTTTGGAAAATTGTTTATGTAATAAAACATAGTCCAAATTGTTTTCGTGCTCTTTGAGTTTGAATATGGTTTTATTTTTTAAGCCAATTTAATATATTCACCCTATTTACATAATGGCCTAAGTCATTTTTTGACAAAAGTGAGGTTTTGGCCTCAATTATCTCTTGATGATGCTGGCACATCTGGAAAATCACCTTAGTCCTGAGTTGAAATGATTATTTTATTTATTTATTTTTATTATACTCGTTATGCCATATAGGCAATGGCCATTTTACTTACGTCACTTTGTTTTTTTGCCTAAGTCAAGGTTGTTTTTTGTTTTCCAAAATCAGGAAAAAGAGTCTGACTTTGGCAATTTAACAAGCTTTCATGATGGTGGCTGCTTCTAGAACCAACAATCTAAGGTGCAGAAGAAGCTCTAAACATGATTTTTGAATACATTTCTACTGGTAAGTGATAAAGGCTTTAGGCTATAACGCATTATAGTAATTTAGTCTAAATTTTGTAAGTTATACTCATATTTTATGTTATATATATATATTACTAACAATTTAATATAAATACTATGTATATCAAATTCAATTACATTTAATGATTAAATATGTATGAAATATAAAGAAAGAAAAGAAGTTCCTGGTTCTTCAGTCCATTGAACCAGTTGATGCGTCTTGAGTGTCATCACTTCATTGAAAATTTGCCAAAAGTTGTTAAAATTGTACTTTAGAATATAATGTTACAAATGTTAAATAAAACAGGAAAAGCAGGCCTGGTAAATTGAAAATTGGATTTCTGTAAATTTTCACTATGGACTAAAAGGACAGTCAAGTCAGGTTTAAAGGTGCCTGAGTCATAAAAGAATATTCATAAATTGGCCTGAAGTCGCTTTATTCTTTAATGTCCCATAAGTGACCCACAACGTTCTATATATGCCCACTCTCAAGGCCCTTTTGATTTTAAATGATTAATAAACATAATATTCTCTGTATTTGTTTAAAACTTTAACATTACATCGGCCCGTATTGTAATAGAGTGACGATATGTTAACTTCTTTCTAACAGTCTTAATCGTTTTACAACGGCCATGTTAATATTTTATATATACATCTCCAGTGTTCCATATCATGTAACACTTTTACCGTTAAGCTCAGCTTTCTACCCATTCACTGTGGATAGGTGTAGTTTGCTTTATTGCTCAATAAGGCGTGGGAATCGAGTTACGGTGTGGGTTCCTTGAAGGAAAAAAAAAGGTCAGCTGTGAAAGTGCTCCTTCGTCTCGCGATAAACACGGTCCGACTCCATTCATGTCTATTGTGAGAGTTTTTCCGCTCTCGCGTGGCTTCGTAACTTTCCCACGCCTGTTGTTTTGGCGTCTGCCCTCTGCCCGTCGGGCTCCGCCCCGCTCCTCTCACCCTCTGCCCGGTCACGCCGCTCACACCTCCCCCTCTCTTTCTCCGGTCCTCTCCTTCCAGTCTGGCTCTTCTGTTTGTGCCGTTGGTTTTGGTGAGGGGAGGGGGGGAGGGGAGGGGGGCTGGGGGCGGGATCTCGCGATTGTTAGACTTTTTTTTTTTTTTAGAGGGAGGAGGGGGGGTTATTTGGAAGATGGCGCCCGTTGTTACGCGGTAAGTGCTGAAATTCAAAGCGTAGCGCAGTCGGAAAAAAAAGTTAGTTTTTTTTTTCTCGCGGCCCAGGCGCTCGGCGGCTCGGAGTGTTCGCGAGTTCCGGCCGTGTGTGTTTGTGCTGATGCTACTCCAGTAAGTTAGCTTACCCGACACACCGCTAACGATACTCTGGGGCTTAATGTGGGGTCAGTTCTGCAAAAAAAAAAAAAAACTATCCTTCGTAGTGTCGCTACTTTCTCTGCCGTCTGTCGAGCTGTCGCACGATATTAACTCGGATAACAACTCCTCACACCCGTTACTGTTCTACAGGTTCACACTTAGGCCACTTTGCAGTTTTACATTTTGTCTCAGCTAACTTACTTTACTGACAAACTATGCCTCAACCCTTTTTTATGTCAGTTAACTGTTTTCCTTTTGATCATACATGACGTGAAGTTACTTCCATCATGTGTATTTAGTTTTAGTAGTAAGTACCTAGTTATATTAGAGTACTGCTAGAATAGTTAGTGAGCTCCTAACCTAAGCCACACATGTATGAGTTTATTTAAATTATTCTCACATCAGTATGAGAATGAAAGTGGTGACTACTTCGCCTTTGTACTGTGATGTCTGCACCATCATCTATGCTGTTATATTAGTGGCAAACCTTCGCCACATGTGAGTCTGTGGTCTTGGCTTAATACAGCACAACAATATAAGCACCTGTGCATTACTGATGTCATTGACTTTATGCACCTCACCGTCCATATTTCTGGTCTATGCTGCTGCATAACCTCCTGCACAGAAACCGCATGTAAGCATCTGGTGTTTTGTTTTGCAGCAAATTTGGTGAGCGACCGCAGCCTCAGCGCTTGACAAGGTGCACAACACAAGACACACACACACACACTCTTCACACTTTAAACGACCAGCCTGATCTAGTGCTTAAAATCAGTGTAGAAAGCAAATCAATTTACTAATGTGTTTCCCCTCTCGTTGCAGAGAGGCTATGAGGCGCTACTTGAAGGAGAAAGATGATCAAACTGTGCTCATACTACATGCAAAAGTTGCACAAAAGTCATATGGCAATGAAAAAAGGTTTGTGAGGGAGTGTTAAAACCAACATACTTTATATATGTATGTATGTGTGTGTGTATTTCTGTATTTTACCTTTGCTTGTTTCAATTAGGTTTTTCTGCCCACCACCCTGTGTATATCTGATGGGCAGTGGCTGGAAGAAGAAGTTGGAGAATATGGAGAAGGAGGGATGCACAGAGCAGGAGGCCCAGCCATGTGCGTTTATTGGGATCGGCAACAGTGAGCAGGAGATGCAGCAACTCAATCTGGAGGGGAAGGTGGGCAGGCATCTATAATAACACTGTAGTAAACGGGTGTTAATTATGTTAATCCTCTATACTGCACATGTAAAATAACCACAGGATGAAATATACATCCTCGTGTTCTCTTGATTTTTTTTTTTGTGTACTAATGCCAGCGATGAACTTGACTGAGAAGGAGATGACAGGAACATGAAATGGGGACAAACAACATCCACGCTCAAACAAAATCCTTTTTCTTTTTTTCTTCTCGCATCAGCACTTCTGCACGGCCAAGACGCTGTATATCAGCGACTCAGACAAAAGGAAACACTTCATGCTGTCTGTGAAGATGTTTTACGGGAACAGCGCCAACATCGGAGTCTTCCTCAGCAAGAGGATCAAAGTCATCTCCAAGCCCTCCAAGAAGAAGCAGTCCTTGAAAAATGCAGAATGTTAGTGGCACAGTGTCGCGTCGCGCTCGGCATGACATCCTAACGTTTTCGCTTTCACCTGGAAAAGATCAAACGAATAGTTTGGGTTACATCCGAGATTCATTTTTTGACATTTCTCCCCCTCTCTTTCTCTTTGTCTGTCTCAGTGTGTATAGCATCGGGAACAAAGGTGGCGTTATTTAACCGACTGCGATCACAGACTGTTAGTACCAGGTATCTTCATGTGGAGGGTGGAAATTTTCACGCCAGCTCCCAACAGTGGGGCGCCTTCCAAATCCACCTCTGTGAGTCACACCTTCTCTTTGTCATATATATGGGTCAAACACAAATAGTGGTTGGCAAGATAATCACAAAATCAAAAACTTTTTAAATTAAAGTTTTAAAATCATTCATCGAGTTTTTCAAAATGTACATTTTGTGATTATTTTGGTTTTATGTTATTTGAAAGTCCATTTGTACCATTTCTTTAATGAAAATCATACAGAATGTTATTTTTTTGACACAAAATATCAAATGGTATAATGCACCTAATGCACCTAGAATATAAAATTAGTTGATAGCACTTTTTTAAACTTCTTTTTTTAGGGTTACACCACATGAGACACACACACACACAGACACACACACATACATATACACATACACACACACACATATATATATATATAAAAAGTAACATTTCTTGTTGCTGTGTTCTTTTTCATTTATTTCAGTGGACGATGAAGAGTCTGAGGGGGAGGAATTTGCTGTGAGAGATGGTTACATTCACTATGGTCAGACAGTTAAATTGGTCTGTTCTGTAACTGGCATGGCCTTGCCTAGACTGGTATGTATCCGTTTATATTACTTCATATACTATTTGTGTGTGTGTGTGTGTGTGTGTGTGTGTGTGTGTGTAAGCAGTCATATCACTTGTACACTTAAATGTGGGCGCAGGGATGTTTTTAACTGTGCAATTTAACTTGTGTTAATTTGACATTGACGTGATTTGTTTCTGTGTTTCTATGATGAAAGTGTGTTTACCTGAATTTCTCAGGTCATTCGCAAAGTGGACAAGCAGACTGCATCATTGGACGCTGATGACCCAGTGTCCCAGCTCCACAAATGTGCCTTCTACCTGAAAGACACGGAAAGAATGTATCTCTGTCTCTCACAGGAGAGAATCATCCAGTTCCAGGTATGCTATTAGACTTATTAGATTCTCTTATTGAATCACAGTTCAAGCTGTAGTTGTTATAGTTGTAACTATGAAAATATGGTTCATTTTTTGCATATTAAAAAGAAACCGGTTCCTGAGATTCAGCACATGCAAAGGCAGCAACATTTGAAGGGTCACTTTAGAGCCGTTTCTTCTCTAATGAAAAGAAACCTTTATTTATAGAACATGCCTCTATATTGTTACAAGAACATGTGAGCTAGCCTGTCTGTTAAAGGACAGGTCCACATTTTTTCTGTCTTGAATCAACAGTCAGGCGCCCATATGAACACTGAAACAGGTTTTGCTTGCTGTAAACATTCCTCCTGTTCATGACCGATAGAAGATCTCCTCTAAATGCGCTTACAGCGTCACTAATGGGTGGACAAAATCCATGGCCCTCATTTTAAGAACAAAGTATATAAAAGTTTACCTTAATATTATATGAACCCTCAGTCCAACTGAGTTGATAAAATGAAGTAGATATTTTCTGTAGTTCCCGTCTCTTTCGCATAAGATTCCCCCAGTGTCTTGACAGTGTTTTTCTGTTGAGTGAAAGAATAGGTTTTGACTAATTTTGATTTTTTTGGTTATATTTGGTATATTTTTGGCTTTGCATGCCTTTTATTGACAGTACACAGTGGAGATAGACAGGAAGGGGGAGGCAGAGAGAGGGGGACTGTAATGTCTCTACATACATGGGGTGGCTGCTTTACCCACAGCGCCACTTGTGGCCCCAACCTTAAAATTTATTGACCCGTTGCGACTAATTTGGGTGGATTCAAACATTTTTTCTCTGTAGGGCTGTGGATTTTTTCTTCCAATGAAAGTGTTTTATGAACCAGTATAAAAGGGAGGAATGATTACAGCAAGAAAAAACACACCATTGCTCATTTGCCACTTGAGTATTGTTTTAGAACGGACTTGAAAATTCGTGGACTTGCCCTTTAACACTGTAATGTTTCTGTCAGTGGCTTTTTCTGATGTTTTTGTAAGTTCAGGCACCTACAACTGTTTCTGGTAGAAAGCAGAATATAACTCATCTGTCTGCTGAGAGTCTTGCTTACAGCAGGTGTGAGCTTTGAATTTATTACCCACTCAAAAGGGTCTTGCCCTTCCTCACAGTGAACATTCCAGCACAAGAGAAGAGAGTTTAATCTTTGAGAGACTTTGCCTGACTCCAATTGTATCTTCCCAAGCGTGTTTTTCTTCTTACTGGAGGTGAGTGTAGTGATATTTATTTAAATGCTTTTTTTTTTCTTCTCCTTTTTTCCTAGGCTACACCATGCTCCAAAGAAACTAACAAGGATATTATTAACGACGGGGCTTCCTGGACTATCATTAGCACTGACAAGGCAGAGTACACCTTTTATGAGGGGATGGGCCCGGTCCCCACACCGGTCACACCGGTCCCTGTGGTGGAGACTCTGCAGGTAAACACACAGACTCGGTATGATTCTTGTCTGCAAATATATGGCAGGCAGCATTCTGGTGCCTCTTTCATTTTCAATACAACTCAAAGGGATCTTTTTTTTTTTTGTCTGTGTCAAGTTAAACGGCGGAGGAGACGTGGCGATGCTGGAGCTGACGGGACAGAACTTCACGCCTAACCTCAGAGTGTGGTTCGGAGACGTGGAAGCCGACACCATGTACAGGTACGAGCCTCTGTGAGCATATACACTACCGTTCAAAAGTCTGGGGTTACCCAGACAATGTAGTGTTTTCTATGAAAAGTTACACTTTTATTTACCACCATGAGAAATGAATAGAAAATATAGTCAAGACGTTGACAAGGTTAGAAATAATTTGTATTTAAAATAATAATTTTATCCTTCAAACTTTGGTTTCAATAAAGGAAGGCCAGTTTTTTAAATTCTCTAAGCAGCTAAATTGTTTTCTGCCGTACCAACATTGCACAATGGTTTTCTAATCATCCATTATCCTTCTGACAGAATGAGCCAACACATTGTACCATTAGAACACTGGAGGGACAGTTACTGAAAATTTCGGATTGGTTTAAAGTGCTTTTCCTTAAAAAATAAGGACATTTCGGAGTGACCCCAAACTTTTGACTGGTAGCGTATCATCTGTGTGTTTGGCACATTTGCGTGTGTACTCAAACCTTTGTGTCATCCGTGCGCGCCGCTAAGATGCGGGGAGAGCATCCTGTGCGTGGTGCCGGACATCTCTGCCTTCAGGGAGGGCTGGCGCTGGGTGAGACAGCCGGTGCAGGTCCCCGTCACGCTGGTCCGCAACGACGGGATCATCTACGCCACGGCGCTCACCTTCACCTACACCCCCGAACCGGGGCCCCGGCCCCACTGCAGCGCCGCGGGGGCCATCCTGCGGACACATAGCACATCTTCCTCATCGCCGGTGCCTTCGTCTTCACCATCGTCCTCGTTGGGGGGACGCGGGGACAGCCACAGGGTTTACAACAGCAGCAGCAGCAGCGACTCTGGCATATTGTCAGGGTCATCAACCATGTCGGTGCTGTCCTAGTGTGTGTATGTGTTTGTGTGTTGTGATTGAATGTGTGCTGTAAAGGAATGTGTGAGAAAATGTGCGCATGTTTTTTTTTTTTCCAAAGAGGCTCAAGGACTTGTGAAGAATTGCACACAGAACTCAAACTCTTCATCAGAGAGCAACTGTGATCATTGGACGTGCAAAAAGAGTTGGGGGAGGGGGAGGACTGTTTGAAAAGAAAATCCTGACTCCCTCTTTAGCTCCATCTTGTGGATTCTTGTGGACATGTCAAAAGAACCTTGATACCTGAGCTCTTCCCCCTTAAAAGAAGACGAACCTGTCTTCGAACTCTCACATCAACCCAATTTTGTAAAAAACCTTTTTTGTTTTTATATGGCAAAGGATTCTGGAGCGATCATGATGCTGCGCTTTCACGCCCGCAGAGGTCATGTTTTTACAGAAGAGTGTTGATTTATCTGTCGTGTGCAAGGGAAAAAATTTTGTTGTGAGAATAACATAGTTTTTACGGACCAAGGAATATTATTATATTATTTTATTCATATTATATTTTATAAGCTTTTGCTGAGGTACATTTTGACTTTTTTTTGTATTATACTACATAGTGCGTTCACTTTTGTTACCAAATAGAATTTGTGATGTTGTTGACTCTTATCTGAGTTGTCTCTTAACTCAGTCCTTTTTTTTTTAACCTTTACTGGTGCCTTTTGGAACTGGATAGGCCAATGCATACTCATTTAGCAGTCATTACAGAATGCTTAACTATCATACATGCTGTAAAACAATGAAAAAAGAAATGATAAGGTGGGATTTTTAAGGAGGCAATTTAGATGCGCCCATATCTGTCCACTTAACTGCCTTACATTTTGATGGCCACTGGGCTCAACTGAACAGTTTCTACTTTTTTATATCAAAGAAGACACTGAGTGAAATGGGCGTGTGTGTGTGTGTGTGAGTTGTTAACATGTAATAGAGTATCTGTGTATTCCGGGAGACCAAGGCCTGCACTTTCTACTCTGTCTACTGTTTTTCTAAATGAATGAAAATCATAGAGTCAAGTCTCCCGGGCTCAAGTTAAAATTTCCAAACTCAAAAAAGGAATCAAAGCCGAGCAAATTTCAGCGAGTTTCATTCTGTTTTAGGGAGCGAGACCTATAGCGCAGGTTTGATCAGTGCAAATGTATAGTATGCAGGTGGGAAAAAATACCTAATTCAACAAAATAAATTTATTTGTAATACCTTTTAGGTATCAATATAATTTATTTAAAAAATCATTAAAAATATATAAAGGTTTGGAGCCTTTCCACATTGATGTATGAAAACGGTCAAAAATTTATATCAAAATATAATGTAGGAAAATCTCCCAGTACTAAGATATTTACAATTTTAAAAGATAACCAGACATGGATGTCGTTTCCTTGCAGAACACGAATGGACACACAACAAAAGATGTTCTAAAATGTTTCCATGATGCAGAAAGAATCCAGCTCGTGTTTAAATCTGCCCCTATCTTTAACAAAGCTCCAGTGGTATTTATAGATGTTAGTTTTCCAGTGTGATGGCTGATGTGAGGAAAACTTTTGTCATACATCAGTTGATGTGCAGATAAAGTATCAGCGCTGTGAGACCTTTTTTCCCCCCTTCCAAGTTTGGAATGTAAAATGTCTTGATTTGTTTTCATAAGCCATGCCCACTTTAACCAGCCATTATTCAGTGCATTGATTTAAATCATGACCAAAAATCAGGCAAACTGAATTTCATATGAATCTATGGAGCTGAACACAAGATATAAACGTCAGCAGACATGCCCTACGGACAGCCTGTGTTGAATCAATAAAAAGTTCATGACTTCTGGCTTTTTTCTTGCTAAACCCCATATTTTAGGACATATAGTGCTCGTTAACAGTTGCATATTGTATCCCAGTCCTCAAAATTGGTAAAAATTGAAAAAAAATTGGAGTAGCAAAAAAAATGGATTTTTTTTCGACAAAATCCAAATGGTTAAAAATCTTTCTTGGTGCAAATGGGCATGGCTTATATGGATAGATTCATATGGACAGTGGACATATTCTAAGATTGGGATACCAGACCAACCTGAAGACTTAATTTCGGTTTCTCAAAAATTCTATTTAATTCTATGGAGGAAAAGCTTTCTGGGACATGTTTGTTTTTTTCCACTGCAGTACTTAGTGGTGGCACTGTACCCAGGTTGTTGTTATACAGTACATCCAAGTTCTGGACCCATAGTATCTAGATAAAGACTTTTGTTTCTGAGACTTATGGTTCACAAGTTCACAGTTTTGCCACCATCTGGCATACATGGATATTGGTGCCAAATTTGGTTGGTGTTGGACTTATTGTTGCTGCACCTCAGACTCTTTTAGTGAAGGAAACTTTAAATAATCAGAACAATGAAACCCAATTAGCCCTAATTAGTCCCTAGACTTAATCCAAGTACATACCAGGGCTCCTGTTGGTCCATTAGTGATGAAAATGATTAATTTTAAAGACTAACATCTGTCTGGTGGCCTTAAGTTTCTGATAAAGGTGTTGGAAGAAGAGCTTTAACGCTGTCTCTGCCTTTTATCCTGATCACTCACACCTCCACATGCCGCTCAAACAGATCCTGTTCAGCCTTGTTCAATCACACTTCGCCTAACATGGCATGTAACTGCAGTCACAGTAGAATAATTATGTGTTTGACAGGAAATTTTGTGATCAGGGTCTTCCCATTGGACGATGTGTGATTTGTATAGATTTGATTCTGTAGAAGTTGTTTCTTCTGTTTCTTTTACCAACCTTGCTGAGCAAGGTAATCATGTTAATGCACCATGTTGCCTTGAATCTCTACTTATGTCAGACTGCCTTACTTTGTGATTCTCACCAAGTGTCCTGGTTCCTGTCATGGTTTCTTGACTAATTTACTACCTAAAGGAGACGTTCATGACAATGATGTAAAGAAATGTTGCTTTAGCGTAGCACATGTGTATATTTAGTGTAGAAGTAGATTCATCATTCGTTGCATACTGAGTATTCACATCATGCTAATTCAGCATTATATGTTTGTATTCCCTTCAAGCCCTGTTTGGCCAGTCTCTGCTCATTCTCAGGACACGTGATGATGTTGTTGCACATAGTAAAAGTGAAACTGTTTGGTGGTAGGCGAACATTTAAGAAGAAATCGCAAAATTAATGCATTCTCATTGGTTTCTTCATAATCGGATCGAAGAACGCAAGGAGAAATCACTGAGGTGTAAATAAATGCGAGGACTCGCACTTTTTACATTGACTGAAATCTTTTACTCAAAACATATAAAGTATAAGAGTAGGTGTGATGAAAGTTAGCGCTGTATCAGGCAACACTCTGCTAAAAGCACTTCACATCATCATCCTGGCAGCTTTACAAGCATTTTCATTGTTCTTGTGTTTAGGAAGTGAGTGCCTTTTACTTAACTTTTATATCCTGCCCTTTTTTTTCCCTTTCCTGTATAATATCATCCCTTCATCTTTTCAGCCTGCTGTGCCATGTCTATTTTATAACTACATCACTCTGGCAAGTTTTTTTTTCTGTAGAAAGGTGATGAATAAAGACGACTTGAAGCTGAAATACCTCAAAAAGTTCTGGATGTATTTTTGTCAAATTTCCAGCGAATGTTGAGAATGGTACCATGAACAGGTGATTCAATTTTAGTAATGATCAGAAGAAAACCCTGGTTTCTGGACCACTTAAAATTCTTGTTGTCTGGTAACGTTGCCGTAAATAGAAGTTTAAACAGGCGCCATCGTTTGGGGCCACCTGGTGGTGATGTCTTTCTTTGCACACTACACCGGAGACGCTAAGAGAGGACTGACTTTCCATGCTTAGGGCAGGTATTAAATGTTAAGGCTGTAACTTGCATACATATTTTGATATTTATGTCTGAGCATTATCACTATGCGGTCATGAAGTTGCAGATTTATTTTCGAGTGATCTATAACCACATTTTACAGCCGTCACAGCACACTGTGGTATGCCTTGCTAGTTTTCACTTCCTTTACAGTATTAACTTTAGGTTGTGCCTTTTATTATCTATGTACAGATTTTGATGTATGCGTCTGCAGGACTTTGATGCGTACATTATGTACCAGGTCACTCTAATAGATCCAATTTACCCTGTATTTCAACAACAATCACAATTCAGACAACAGTGATGAAGATTGATACTTTTCATTCCACGATAGTGCATGTATTCAATAAGTATAGGACAACATTGTTGAGTGGGAGTCACAATATGCTTGATGGAGGTCTGCGCTCCCAAAATGCTTTTCCAGTTATTAACTATACATCCCTGTTATGCCATACATCAGTTACGTTGGGAGTTTTACTGCTATAACTCCTCTACAACTATCCCCCATTAGGGTTTCTTTGCCTATTTCCTAGCTAATGGGAGTTTTCTCAGCAACGATGTAAACAAATAGGTCACTTTGTAACATGTGTATATTTAACATGCCTAACATGTAGATTCGTGGGTTGCATTCCAAGTATTTACATCATATAATTCTAGCAACATCTGTTTGTGTTTTTCCATCATGCTCTATCTCGCCAGTTTGTGTCTATTCTCGGGAGGGAACGCAGTTTTCATATTTCTGGACTGTATGTTCCTGAATGTTCAATTAGAAAAACACTCTCCCAGGGGCATGGGTATTCATGGGCTTCCCATGTTGTTTTTTATGGGTTTCATGGGTTTCTATGCCCATTTCCATGAATTTTCATTGGTTTCCATGTGTTGCCATGGATTTTCGTGGGTTTCCCTACACCAAATAATTAGCCCAGTCAGTGGTTAGTATGCGCAAGATAATTCTCATTATACCTTACACGGATGTTTTGGTCAGTCAAGTGATAATATACATCCTGTCTACACGGCCAGGTATGATCAAAGTTAGCACTGCATGAGGAAATAGCTAAAAAAAATCATCATGCCATGTACCTGGCAGCTTTATATGCCTTTTTCTCTTTCCCTCACCGCTCTTTCCCTATATATTATCACCCCCCATCTTATTACTCTGCTGGGTTGCGCCTCTTTCATAAGGAAATCAATCCAGCGAGGTTCTTCTGTGGAAGGTCATGAATAAAAATAATTTGATACCGGATGTCTCGTACAGTATGCATGTTTTCTTCTTGTCCTTTTCGCTGCATCATCACCAATGTGCAGATCAGGAGCTGCATGACCGGGGGTTTAGGGTGGGATCCCTGCAAAACGGCTGCACACCCACACCAATCCTGCACAGGCCTTATTGGATGCTTGTCATTTGGGCATGCTCCACAGGGCAGAGGTCAAATGTGCCCCACTATTTTTAAACCAGGAGCCGGATTGCTGGAATGAAACCGGACACACTGTCACTGTTAAAAGTCCGCATGTGTGTTTGCTTGTTGGTCTGTTTGCCTCCCCTCGCACTCTTGACATTTGTGCTAATAATTTTAGTTTAGCGGACAAGACCGTCCGCCCATGCGCGACGGAGAAGTTACAAAAGACATAGATATCATACCAACAGGTGGACAAACGCTTGCTAAGTCCCATCTAAGTGACTCGAAGATCCGTGAACAGCCGGGACTTGGCATACAACCTGCTATTCAGTCTGAGATGTAAAGGAATGACTGTGGGTTTCACGCATCATCAGCAAGTGTTTGGTCCTAAATGATAAATATAATCTGCATATCAAGGTCACTGGATCAACAGTGGAGGAAACATAATCTTGTGTTGGGGGCCCTGTTGCTAGAGTGAGAGACACACACATACACGGAGGTGGGGGGGGGGGGCTGTTTAGTTCTGCGCAAGAACGTCACATCTCGACGTCTTCACTCTGTCGGTAAAGGGGGGGTTACAGGAAAGAGAGCAAAGAACTGTTAACTGACGTATAAAGAGACACAAAACAGACTCCAAGAAGAAGACACGAGGAACAGAGAAGCAGTCAGCAGGATTACAGGCCTCCGCGGCGCCTTTCCCATTCAAAACTGTGTGGTAACAACACCGGATTTTACACACGATGGACCAGTCTCTGGATCTGTTATCCTGACTTTTTTTTCTTCTTGAATTTCAAAATCTGATATTTTTTCTTCCATCCCGGGACTACTATAACCGTGAGCTTTTGGAGTACTTTTACGCATACCGCGTTACGCACAGCGCGCGCGGACGACAAAATCGCTACCGCGCCGAGAGTTTCGGGACCTTTTAACGCTCCGTTATACATTTTGAGTTGCGCACTAATCCGTCTTTCTCCGGAGAATCGCCAGTATCACGTCTCTCCCGGCTGTACCCGTTAATAGCAACAGATCGCCTAACACTCGTCCCCCTGACACCGGCCGCCTCATATGCGCTTTCTCCGTCTGTTTTGAGGGAGTTTCTCGACACGGGACGACGACGTTCTCCGCGATGTTGCCGCTGTCGCTCATGTTGCTCCTCGCTTTCCCCGCCGCGATCCTCGCGGCCGCGCAGGGCGCCGGGGACCTCCAGGGTTTCACCTTCCCAGGTGGGAGCGGAGTTTTCGACCCGACAGGTATGTGCGAAATAACGACGCGTGCGTGAAAGCCCACAGAGAGGGAGGTTGACGCGCTTATAATCGCCGGACATCAGTTATCACCCTTGCACTTGACAAAGTCTTTGCATCTCATTCAAATGTGCCCTGTCATCGCCAATAATGCGCCATATGGCCAGCAGACATGTTTGGCACTGACACTCATGTTCATGCGCCTGTTTTAAGATGTACTTTCCATATCATTTCTGACTGACTTTTATTAAAATAATGATAATAGCAATAATAACAACAACAATAATAATTTTGTTAGTTTTAATGATACTGAGACATATAAGTGAGCTGCCTCATTTTAAATCGGAATTATTCCACAGGATTCTTCAAATGATCAATTATTAACAATTACAGATAGAACATTTATTTTTATTTTTTTATTTTTGTGAGTCTCACAGATTCTGCCCAAATTATATGTCTTTCTCACACATGTTTTAAGTTTCGTATCAACCTTTTAGGTCTTGCAGTTCATTGTCCTTGTGGTAGCTCCAGTCCATGCAGCTCACCTGTGTGAAAGGGTTAAAATCGGGTCAAATGTTGAGGTCCTACAGGGACACAGATAACACACACACACACACACACACACACACACACACACACACACACACACACACACACACACACACACACACACACACACACACACACACACACACACACACACACACACACAAATACACATAGGCACACACACTGTTCAGAAAGGCCTCTGCATACACATTGATATTTGATAGTCCATCCAGCTGATAGGTCTTCTCACTGTTGAGAAGAACATTTCACCAACAACCATCAATGGCCGCTCTGAACATCGGTTGTTGTTGGGTCGAGCCGATGAACATTAGTCATATTCTTAAATAGTTAGTCTCATAGGTCGCCATTTTTTATGAAAGATCCACATGTAGCAGCAGATTGTCAACAATTTGAGCCATTCAATGCTGTGCCAAACTATTTTAAGAATAGCTCACATTCATCACGGATGTAAGTGATACATCTAACAACAGACAAACACTAAATCAGAGGAAATTGAAGCCACTTTTTCGCCAAGTTATTCTTTTTACATTCTTTAGAAACCTTCTCCAAACAGGCTTGATGCTTATCAAGCAGTTAAAGGCCCCAGCTGCACTAGTCTAGATTGTTTTTTAGTCAAATATTTTCTTCCCCCGGTAAAAAAATAATCTCATTCCTCACACGGATCCGATCGACCGATATCTCAGAGACCTCAGCAAGAATAATAATTTAAAAAATTGACCTAAAAGCCTGCTATACCATGACAAAATTTCAAATATCTGCGTGAAAGAACGTTTTGAGCATGCACAGTGCCAGTGTTGTTTGTGGTTGTCATAGTGACCGTGCATCACGGCCTGTCATTGTTGTTCCTGCTTAGCATAAAAAAAAAGTTCCTGCTTGGCTTTCACTAAACAGCTGGTGCCCGTGGATGTATTATATTCTCAATCAATCAATCAATCAATCAATCAATCAATAAATCAATAAATCAGTCTCAGTCTTTATAAGTTTTATGCACGCACAATTAATTCTTATGATTCTTATTCTTATAATAAATCCATGCTGCTACCACACTGCTCCTTCTGTGTTGTGTGGTTTCTGTATGGTCTTCAGTAGTGACTCAAAAGCACAGGTGAATATACACTGGAGATGTATGGAGCTATAATAATGGCCTAATATTTCATCTGTATGCCCTCCATCCACAATTTTTGTTTAAGTCTATCACGCACTTGTGATCCCCCACCCACCCAAATTTAATTAGCGATAAGATGTAATCTTTTGTCAGGTCAGAATCTGGAATCCGTGGTTGCGTATCTCTAATCTACGCAAACAGTGGACGCTGTGGACCATCGAGTCGGACAAATCCAGGGCGCAGGCTACGCTTTTGTCTGGCAGGGGAGATCTCGGCCTGCACTTCATGCAGCACTTTATTCCCACAGCTTTATCCTTCCTCATGTTGTAGGCAAGGAGCAGCTACTGATACTGAAGCTTGCTTTGATAGCGGGTTTAACTAGTAGACCTTTGACCCCTCAGCTCCTTGGAGCACAAAACGTCACTGAGACAAAAATGGGTCCTGACTCGCTTGACTGACAGACTGGAATACCAGCAAGCTGGATGTCATCATCCTATATATCAGTCTTCCTGATTTGACCATGGAGGCTGATTTACTGTACTTGAGTACAATTTTTAAGGCACTTGTACTTGAGTATTTCCATTTTTACTACATTACATTCATCTGAGAGCTTTATTTGAGTATGAGAACTTTGTTTGTTCTTCTTTCCTCTCCCATTAATCTCACCACCCCTCAACATGACCACATGACGCTGACCCTTTGGAGGGGCCTAGAAACAGTTTGGAAACAGTAGTCTAAACTAGCTGAGAGTATATAAAGTAGTTGAAACTAGCTCTGCTTCAAGCAGCTACAACAGTAGTTAAACACTGATGTTTCATATTAACAATCAAATAGTGTCCATCCATCCATCCATTTTCTATACCCACTTATTCCTCACTAGGGTCACGGGGTCTGCTGGAGCCAATCCCAGCCCAGCCTATCATGGGGAATTACATGATGTCGTATATAATAATATATCAGTCATAGGAGTCAAATGAGTATTTTCCCTTTAATACTTTAAATACATGTTGGTGCTAATACTTAGATTACTTAGACTACACAGATTTTTCATGCAATTTTTTTTCAATGGAGTATTTGATATTTAATAGAGTATTTTTACATTCTTGCATTTGTCCTTTTTTCAAGTAGAATATCTGAATACTTCCTCCACCACTGTTGACTGACTGAAATGTAGTGTCAAAACAACAAACATGTGCTTGTGTACAAGTGTTTAGCAATACAATATGTGGTGCCAATTCACGATCATTCAACATCTGGTGGCGTGTCCCTGATATACAAATGTGAACTTTACAACAGGTCATATGGGATGTAGATCATTTCTGTTAGTCGTACAAGCATTGTACTACAAATGGAATACAGTTCAAAGTTCATTTAAAACAGATTAAGAAAAGATTGTTTCATCAGTGAATGGATTATATAATAATTATGCAGTTGTCTCACAGTTCATAGTGGCCTGATACAGTTTGAAATAAAGACATTGTCTTATTTACTTAGTTGTTTTTTTTTAGAATTTGACTTTGTGACCTTAAATATAAGGTTGACATGCAGCAAATGCAAATTCCAGAACCAAAATGGAGGCAATGAGATTATGTCCAAATGTAGTGATTCACTCCAAAAGGAGCAGTGAACATAAAGACTAGATCATGACTAATCTCTAGATCCGGTGATCCTATATATTCAGCTGGATTAATGAACAAATGAAATCAGTGAGGGACATAATGACTGACTGTCATCGCCTTCCTGACCTGTGCAGACCCCTGCATGGTGGTGTCTCCACCATGCATGAGCGAGGCCGACCGCTACAGCCTGGAGGCCCTGCGGAGCATCCACCAGATGATGGACGATGACCAGGACGGAGGGATTGAGGTGGAGGAGAGCGTGGAGGTAAAAAAAAAAAAAAAGTCACTCTTCGTGAAGTGTTTGTGAAACCCTGTGTGTGAGTGTGTTCTTGCACGCAAGGGACAAGACAAGACAGGGTAAAGCAGGGGTACAACAACAGGTGTCGCGGGTGGTGGTAGAGTCAAATGCTACTTCAAGGATAGCAACGGTTTAACTTTGCTTCTGGCTCTGTGACAGAATTGGTTTGCGCTACTTGAGTACTGTAACAGCGCTGACCTTCGTACTCATACCTCAAGTATAACTCTTCTTAAGACTTCAGACTCTGTTATGCCTGTTATTGCCAGATATTTCAAACAGTCGCACAGTTGTCATAACATATTGTAAAAAAAAAATCGGATGCTTGCTCTTTTTTGCATTGCATGCATTGCATCCAAGCATTTTACTTCGGAGTAAAAATAATTTTGTTTATGCAACTTTATACTCGTGTTATCCAGACTTTTCCACTCGGTCGGGTAAACAAGTGCATTCCATCAAGCTTATGTCTCACTACTTATATAAAAGAATATCTTCTGCTTGCAAAAGGGTGCTCATGCACATGTGAAGTTGTGGCTTCCTGATATCATGTCGCACATGATTTGTGTTTTCAGTTTAATATTTCACAGTAAGTGATATTCAGGGTGGATATGCATTTTTTATCCAGGGGAGTCTGTGCGTCTCTTCTCCATGACATTGGTAGTAAACCCCAGAATTCTAGAATGGCTTAAGCCTTTCAGAATGCAGTTCGGGGACACAGTATCTCGGGGCTCGGGTTGCCGTTGCCGTGGAGATGTCAGGGGAGGGGCCTGGGCCCATCAGAACACATCCCCAAGATTCCTACAGCCATCATATGAAGCCTCCGTTTACAGCCAAGGGCACATTCCAAGACAGTCTAACCACCACATATATAAAACTCTAGAGGTGACTTGTCATAATGACTTGCCATTCTGGAATGGAACCATAGCAGCCATCATACCATGTTATATGGCACACAATTTTGTCTGAACCTGATATGTACGAACTGTATTTGGTATTCTGAATGTGCCTGAATATACTGCTTTCAAATCAAGGTAAAACAATATATTTTCCATTTTTTTGTCACATGACAGAAAAAAAATATTATTAACCACCCAGCCAAATATGAATGATTAAAATAATAAGTAGCCTATATGAAAAAGGCTTATAGAATCATGGAAACAAATACGCAGTATTTCTGTTCTGAAACAATGGTGCTGAAGTACGAAAATCTGAACACCCTCTAAGCTTAGCAACCCGCAGGCAGAACTCCCTTATGTACAATTTAAAATAGGGCTTGATATTTGCATCCTTAAATGAAGTTGCAGACGGTTCCAGGCAGAGGGAGCCAATGAGCTGCATACATAAAACCTGCTTTATTTAACTCAGTGCAGACTTTTAAGTCCTGGGAATGAAGAGCATATCAATTTGTATAATTTAGTGAATATACATACATGGATGAGGTGTTTATAACCCAAGAGTGATACTGTAGGCGTATAAAGAATGACAATAGGAATATTTACAGTATAGGTCAAACGTTTGGACACACCTTCTCATTTAATGTGTTTTCTTTATTTTCATGACTATATTTCTCACTGAAGGCATCAAAACTATGCATGAACACACGTTTATGGTGCTCTGTGCTTAACAAAAAAGGTAAAATTACTGATGTTTTATATTCTAGTTTCTTCAAAATAGCCACCCATTGCTCTGATGCTGCTTTGCACACTCTTGGCATTCTCTTGATGAACCTGTGTGCCTTATCAGGGTTAATTAGTGGAATTATTTGCTTTATCAATCAGAGCAAAGGGTGGCTATTTTGAAGAAACTATAATATATAAAACATGTTTTCAGTTATTTCACCTTTTTTTTGTTAAATACATAACTCCACATGTGTTCATTCACAGTTTTGATGCCTTCCCTTAGAATCTACAATGTAAATAGTCATGAAAATAAAGAAAACACATTGAAGTGGTGTGTCCAAACTTTTGGCCTGTACTGTATATAGCACTTGAAAACCAGAGGCATAAAGTGTAGCAACAAAAATAAAATGATGAAAGGATGTGGCACAAAGAACAATGATGTCTGAGAGGACATAATGAGGACTTTCTGTCCCTGTCTGTCTTTGCAGTTCATCATTGAAGACATGAAGCAACAGCAGACCAACAAACACAGCAACCTGCATAGAGAAGACCAGCACATCACAGTTGAGGAGCTCTGGAGAGGCTGGAAGTCATCTGATGGTGTGTGTGTGTGTGTGTGTGTGTGTGTGTGTGTGTGTGTGTGTGTGTGTGTGAATCAATGTGTGTGTGTCTTTGTTTCCAAAAATATACATATTTTAGCTCACTTTGCAATCTTTCTTGTCTCATTCTCAGTACACAATTGGACACAAGAGGAGGTGCTTCGCTGGCTGAAGGAATTTGTTGAGTTGCCACAGTACGAGAGGAACTTTAAAGACTTTAAGGTCAACGGAAACACACTCCCCAGGTGAGCATGTACAATGATGATACTTAAGTCAAACAAGCTGTTCTGCTCGCAGTCGTCCAAGAATGTCTCTCTAAAACAATTGTTGTTGTCATATCAACATAAAGAACCTATAATTTGTGTTTGTAGGATTGCAGCCAATGAGCCTTCATTTCTGAGTGGCCATCTCAGAGTTCAGGACCAGAGAGACAAACAGAAGCTCAACATCAAAGCTCTGGATGTAGTGCTGTTTGGACCACCTACACGTAAGACCAGTTCCTCACCATCTTCCTTCGCCATACTCTTATGTCTCTTTAAAGTCATGGATGTATATGATCCTTCTCTGCCTCGTTGCGTCTTTACTATGCCACCAACTCCCAGTTTCCACAGATTTTTCCAATATTTGAAGGACAATTAAACCCGTAATTGAAAAAACATGTACTACTGGATCAATCAATTACCAAAGCTAAGCAATTTGAATTTACACCATGCTACCTGTTAAAGGGATAGTTCAACATTTTTGAAAATTTGCCCTACAAATTTGCCCTACTACATGGCTAATGGTATTTTTTGGTTTCCCTCATCAAACTCAGCAAGTACACAATCCAGGAACTCCCAGATGCTGTGGTGGACAAGTTATGGCCTGCACATTCACCACACTATGAAACAATAACCCAGTGGCATACTGAAGAAAGTAGTCCTGAGTATTGGCTTCACGAGTCATAATGTTACAATTATTGTTTCATAGTGTGGTGAATGTGCAGGTCACAACTCAATCACCACAGTGTCTGGGAGTTTCTGGATTGTGTATTTGCTGAGTTTGTTATGTGGTGGCACAGGTGTTAGTGCTGTTGCATCGCAGCAAGAAGGTCACAGTTTCAAGACCTCCTTGGTCCTGGGTCTGGGACCTTTCTGTGTGGAGTTTGCATGTTCTGGGATAGGCTCCAGCAGACCCCTGCGACCCTAATGAGGAATAAGCGGGTATAGAAGATGACTGACCTTTTGTTATTACTAGGAGAATCACGATGATGGGCAAATTTCCCAAAATATTACAACTATCCCTTTAATGGTTCTATTTTTTACTTTGGTAACTTAAATGTAACTCAAGAAAAAAAAAGATGTGATAGCACTTGTTTATTCACTGCCCACTAAAGGCAACTGAAAATAAGTGGGAAAAGCACAGGTGGACATAATTAACTCAATCATTGCTGAATCTTATAGAACAGTTTCAGGGTCCTGGTCCCTTTAAATTGTAGATTAAACACAACTGTGACCAATGATACTAATTAAAGTTCTGTTCCATTATGTACAGCAGAGTATTTCCAGTGAGCCAACATGCACTGCAGAGGCACCTGACTGTGGTTAACCTGAATGGAATATTAATTAGTGTCATTGGTAACATCTGTTTTTACCTACTTTTCATGTCAATATGGCTACTGTGACAAAGGTCTGTTGTACATATTGGCTCACTGTCATAATGTAATGACCCACAGGGCCACTACAGAATAATGTGTTTTAACCCTCTTATTTTCTATGATGACATTAATAAGTTAAAGTTATTAGTAGCATGTGCTTTTCTGCTTTCATACTTCTCTGCTGTGAAAACTGTATAACAGGTGTTTTGATGTTTTGCCTTCATTATTCAGTTATCTATAATAGATGTACAGTAGATCCTCCATTTAACAATCACAACTCCCTGTTTACCATAGGTCCCCCTCATAACTATATGAAGGACCTGCTACTAATTGTGTCAGTGGTAATGGGAGTTGGAGGCTGCTGGTTTGCTCAGGCCCAGAACAAAACCAGCAAAATCCACATAACCAGGATGATGAAAGATCTGGAAAGTCTGCAGAGGGCTGAGCAGAGCCTCATAGATCTACAGGAACAGTATGTATTCAGTTATTTCCCTTTGTTCTTCTCCTACATACTGTACATTACTGAACTGGCTTTGTTTTGTTTCATTGCACTGAAAACTGAACCGATCTATTCATTGACTCAGACTGGAGCGAGCCCAGGAAGAGAAACGTAACGTGGCAGAGGAGAAGCAGAACCTGGAGGAGAAGATGAGGGATGAGATCATGGGGGCGCAGGAGGAGGCGTACCGCCTGCACGAGCTGAGGCAGGGAGCCGTCAGCGAGCTCAGCCGCCTCCGGTATGCAGAGGAAGAGCTGCTGCAGGTAGGCATACGGAAAACTGCACATATAACTCAGAGTTATCCTCAGAATCATCCTTGATGTCTTGACATTTGACTGGTGCCGTCCCTTCAGGTTCGTGGAGCACTGAAACAGGCAGAGAAGGACATGCAGGACAGCTGGACTTTCTCAGAAGCGCTGCAGCAGTGGCTCCAGTTGACACATGAGGTGGAGGTCCAGTACTACAATGTGAAGAAGCACAGCGCAGAACTACAGCTGGCTATTGCCAAGGAAGAGGTAACATGCACAAAGAGACGCAGAGTTAAAACACTGTAGTCACATTTGAAGGAGCGGTTGGACATTTTTTAAAACTGAATTTGATTCATAAGCCTTTACCTCTGTAATAATACCACAAATAGAAAGCATAGTGTTGCCTGTCCAACACACTTAAAGCATGCTCAGTTGGAAATTTCGCCAAATTCTTTCCTGACCTTTTCTGCTGAGTTCTCTGGGGGTTCTCTAATCTGCCAACTAGATGTTGAATACATGGGTCAGCTCAGCCTTTTGACAGACAGCTAGGCTGCTTGATCGGGTGGATTGATTCTGGTTTGGCTGTAGATGGGTAGCTATTGGGGCCAATCAATCTTACGGGTCAGAAGTTTGGATTGGTTGGAGGTAAATTTGCTCCTGTTCCCCTAATCTATTATGGAGATATCTTTTTGAAACATCAGAATTTATGGTTTGCCATCAATATATCATGAAAAATGCAAATACTATAACAAAAAGTACAGAGATGTTGCAGCCTACTCCTTCTTTAAAGGTACTGCACTGCACATATACAAGTAGATGCCAAACATTTAAACATTTTTTGATGTAGGATTAAGATTTTAGAATTTTTTTCTTTCTACCAAATCACATGCATACCTATCAACTGACCTGCAAAATCATTTCCTTCTAGGCAGAGAGGATTAAGAAGAAGAGGAGTTCTGTGCTGGGGACCCTCCATGTAGCCCACAGCTCCTCTCTAGACCAGGTTGACCAGAAGATCCTGGAGGCAAAGTGAGTGACAATACTACCTGTGCAGGTTTTGTTTGTCACAACCGATATGTAGAGGTCATGGAAGTCTTTGTATTTCCCAAAGGAACGCCTTGTCTGAAGTAACAGCCTGCCTACGGGAGCGGCTCCATCGCTGGCAGCAGATTGAGTCCATCTGCGGCTTCCGCATCATGAGGAATCCCGGCCTTGCAATCCTTACGACTCAGCTCTACTCTGACTCAATTGCCATGGGGCTGCCCAGAGTGTCCCAGCCATCTTGTTCATGCCACGGCTCGGTCCAAGGGTCCATAGAGGATCTTCTAGAGGAGTCTGCTTCTCCAATCCCACCACAGAAGCCAGGTAAGTAGCCCTGAAAGATGACTGTTTATTCTTTGTTTGGATCCCCCTTAGTGTGAAAGTGTTCTTTTAGGTTGGGTTTTGGTGACTATAAAGGACATAGCATATATTCACAGTTCTGTTTATACTATTTTCTGCAGTAGTCACACTGGTTGAGACTGGGAGACCAGAAAAATTGGAGGTACACAGAGTCCATGCAGCATGAATGATGACATTTTTGTCAAACCAACCATCTTGTGGACCTCTTGTGTACTTGTTGACACTTAAAATGTAACTTCAGAGTTAAACTGCTTCAGAAGAGACATGATTTCACTCTTTGCAAGCTTGCTAACCAACACTGAGCAACCTGCTCCTTTTCTCTATTCAATAACTATTTATTGAACGGAATTATGTGCAATTCTAAAAAACAAATGCAATGGGGGAGTAAACAGCCAAGGACAGAGGAAAAAGAAAAAAAAGCTCAAATGTTCATGGCAGATAGTAGAAGAGGCACATAGAAGGTTAGCAGTAGATCAACAACTAGTTCTGCGAGTCCCTTCATCACCAAACATCTAGAGCAAGAATGGGCAATCGTGGTCCTGGAGGGCTGCTGTGGGTTCAGCCTTTTGTTCCAACCTAGAAGTAACACAGTTGATTGTACTAATGAAGGTCCTTAATGGTTGATTATCAGAATCAGGTGTGTTACTGCTTGGTTGGAACAAAGGCCTGCACCCACGGGCCGGGACCAGGATTTCCCACCTCCAGTCTAGAGACATTTTCATGAAGAGGCATGGAGGAATCTCCCTGTGCCACTTCATGGTGTTGAAAATCAGGCGCACATATTCATTGCTACACCATAGAGAATGAATTCATCAGTTTTGATTCTATCCATCCGCAATTCCAGTTCCAGTTCCAGTTCCAGTTCCACCACTGAAGCGCTCCCCTCGAACTCGCGGATCCACCATAAACCGGTCTCGTCGTCCCGGCCTCATCGCTCAGCCGTCCGTCACCATGATCTCCCCAGACCCTGACCTGCTCATCACCAACCAAGCTCCCCACCATTCCTTTGATGAGGATGAGGAGCTCTTGCTTAAAATTCTAAAGAAACAGTAGGTTACCTCTCTCTATTCTCAACCTTTTGAGACCACTTTGTTTGCCCATTGTTAAACTGTTGCAATGATGCCTCTGTTGATACAATCCTTCCTTCCTTCCTTCCTTCCTTCCTTCCTTCCTTCCTTCCTTCCTTCCTTCCTTCCCTTTCTCTCACTAACAGAGACTCCCTAGACCTGTATTCAGATGCAGATTATATCACCTCACCTCTCAGCATAATCTACCCTAGGGTCGATGTACCCATGGAAATACCTGAAGAATCAATAGAGCGAGAGGAGCTGGAAGCTTCCGACTCAGGCTCATGTCCAAGTCAAAGTGGAGAACCAGACCTCACAGTGACCTCCCAGATGCCGCAGAAGACACTGTCAGACCTGTTCGCTGTGGGCCCGCTGAGCCAGCTCGTGTATGACGGAATCCTGGAGAAGTCCTGCATCTCCTTGGCTACAGCCCCAACCGTCCTCCCTCCCCCGGCACCCAACCTGCCTCAGAGCAAGCTGCTAGCAGAGGTGGAGCCGCTGTTGCCGCCGGCAAAGGCCGCCTCACAACCCCCCACGTCATCCCCGGAGAGTAAAGACGAGAAGAACAAGGAGAAAGAAAAAAGCAGGAAAACCTTAAAGCTAAAAAATCTCTTTAAAAAGAAAACTGAGCCGAGTCCAGAGAAGCTTCAAAGTGGTCTTCAAAAACTCTGACCATTAGTCGAGAATGTTCTCCTTTTTTTATTTACATTTTCACCAGAATACTTTACTTTTTAATAATAAAAAGTGTAGTTTTAGAACATTATTTGAAAAATAAAAAATCTGGTCGTGAAGAGACACTAAAATATTAAAAATCATAGTCTTACTGAAGGCTAGACGTTTTCAGAGCCAGTGGTGTCCGAAATACCAACATGACAGTAGATTAAGAGAAGCAAATGACATATTGATGTTTTCCTGATAGAATCACAATTCATGTATGATAGCAAATATTGCCTGTAAAAAAATGGCCAAGTCAAGAAAATATACTACTACTATTCGGTCAGTTGCATATGTATAGAGATTGATATGTGAAGAGTCTGCCTGATTTTAAATAACCTGTTTTATATTTGCAGCAATTCTTTTTGTTTTTAAGTCTTATGTAGACATATGGTTGATACCATATATTATTTTAGATGCAATCTTTTTAAATGCTTTGCCTGGTTGAAGGATTAAATTCTGTTTAAACGGATGCTGCTCTTCTGTATAACAGAGGCAATGCTTGAATTTAAAGCTCCAATGAATACATTTCCCCCCTCCCTCTCCCCTTCTATTGATATCAAGTATGAAACGGAGTCTGATCTGAGGGAATTTAAAGGCCTATATTATTTCACATGATACATTCTGTTTTTTTCCCAGCATTCCTCTCACCGGTTTGAAGTGGGAGAGGCTAACTGGGAAGGGAAAAAAAAATTGAAGCCAAGTGTTTTCATGCTTTGACTGGGACATTTAAATGAGAATCTGGTGGCGGTTGAGCAGTTGTTTGCTTGCGTTGCACACCCAAACCGTCCTGATAAAGCAGATTAGCTGAGGGTTTGGGGTTTATCTTAATGAATAATAACCTACCTTTTTTTTTCTTAGAATCTGATTTATTTAATATTTGATTTGATTCAGTTTATGAATATGATTGTTGCTTTTTTAGTCATGACCCTTTATTGTTATAGAGAAAAACCTAGGATTGTAAGACTTTGCTTCCCCTAGTCCCCCATGTTAGCATTTATAAGTAGTATATATGAATTATTCTAACTATTTTAATACACTATAAAGTAATTATAATTGGATATAGGGAAATTTTGAGTATTACTCATCTGCAATTGCAGCATCTCCAATGAAGACTTAGTTTATATTTTTATAGCTGTGTTACCTTCCACTCAATAGTGCCCATTAGAGTTATAGATGCTGACAAATATATTAATAAACACAATATTGCTTATAAATGCAAAACAGAGTGACTAATGTATTAACCTTAGGGTATAACCCATGTTTTTAGGGGACTTTGTTTTAGGCGACTATGTTTGACATTTAAATATGTCTGCACTAAGAGAATGTAGCCTGCCTAATTATTTTCTTTTCAGTAGTTTCATTTTGTTTTGTATATTCATGGAAAGAGTTGTAACAGGAAGCTTTGTGTCCCATTTTCCCTTAATTTCAAATACAGTTTTCAACTAAAACCAGCACATTTAAGATGTGGATTACCCGTACAATGTTGCTGGAAGACAGACAATTTAAACTGAAACACGTTACTAACAGATTTTTATCTATTTTTTTTTTTTTACCACTCAGTAACAAACACAGGCTCAGACATGGATTAAGCTGAACACTACTTTATATATATATATATATATATATATATATATATATATATATATATATATATATATATATATATATATATATTAGGAATGGTCTTTATCCCAATCCCATTTTTCTTTGATTTGCCAAATGCTCATGAACAGTTTGCTTGTTAAAATGATAAATGCTGAAATGCTCAAACGGAGTGCATTTAAATGCATATTTTGGATGCTTGAATTGCTTATGTTTATGAAGGATTTATGTTTTATTGTTTACAAGTATCAAGTCAGTACTGTGGCAATTTATTTAAATTCGATAATTCAGAAACAGCTATTAATTGATTCGAAAATTTCTTATTAGAATATATTTTTACATGATGTGATTATTATTTAGTGTCAGGAATATGAATGAAATGTTTTAATTTTGTTGTAGACAAGTATGAAAATAATATCTAATAGGCTGTTGGCATCTAATGGTTGATAAGAGAGGAAATATACAAGAAAATATGTTGTGCATTGTTATAATAAATAACATGACTTTTCCACCACATAAATTTGTTCAATCTTTTGTAAAAAGATTTTTAATAGCAATGAACATAGTCCCAATGGGTTGAGTTTAATTTCATTTTATTATAATGTCAGTCAGTCATTTTCTATACCTGCTTATTCCTCATTAGGGTCACAGGGGTCTGCTGGAGCCTATCCCAGCGCGTTACGGCGAGAGGCAGGGATACACCCCAGATGGTCGCCAGCCAATCATGGGGCACACACACCATTCACTCACACACCATTCACACCTACAGGCAATTTAGAGTCACCAATTAACCTCAGCATGTTTTTGGACTGTGGGAGGAAGCCAGAGTACCCGGTGAAAACCCACACAGACACGGGGAGAACATGCAAACTCCACACAGAAAGGTCCCAGACCCAGGACCAAGGAGGTCTTGAACCTGTGACCTTCTTGCTGTGAGGCAACAGCGCTAACCCCTGCTCCACCGTGTCACCCTTATTATAAAGTCATTTGTAATTTAATTTTGTAATGTAATATAATTTTAATCGATACTGTATATTGGTTACTAGTCGATAAAACGGTTAATCCTGTGATATTTCAAATGACATGAGCAAATTAATAATCTCTAAGACAAAACAAAGAAATTCCAGTTTAAATTTCATATGAACTTGTTTTTATTAACAGATTGGCTTTCAGCAGGTAAAAACAAATGAATCCAGATATTTAAAAGTCATAAATACATAAATAATAAATATGTTAAATTCATAAGTTAAGAGATAAGACAAAACTGATGCAGTTTTACAAACTACAGGAGCAGCCACAATGAGAAATCCAAGAGTTGGCTACAATGCGTAAAGTGACAAATGCAAACAAGTGCAGGCCTGTCAATAAATAAAGTTTGATACACACAAATGCAAAAAAAAACATGAATAAATTATGCTGCAATTCTGTTGTCATTTTCAACAGCTGATTAATTATGCTGCCCTACGGTTATGAAATGAGAGAGATGGCTTCATCTGATTGCACAAATACTTTCTGGTCCTTTTCGGTCTTCTTCAACAGCTCCGACTGAAACTGAAACATGGTTCCCTTTCACCATCTGCTCAGCGTCTACTGCTGCAGAGAAAACAAACAGAAAAGAACAATTACTATGTGTATCAAATTAACTTTCTGTGTTAAATAGAATCAGGCAAGTGTTTTCATATCCACCCCTTTATTTTTTTTTTTTTGATAAACTATTATGTCTGACTTGTACTTACTTAATGATCTTCTGAATCACTATCTTCACCCAAGGAGCCTCAGGGTCTAGACAGACCTCCTGGCCTGTTTTTTTCAGAGTAGCACTGCAACACCAAGCAAGAGACAGAGATGCAGTCAGAACAAGTTAACTTTGATGAAGACAAATCTCAAAGTCCCAACATCCTCACAGTTCAGACTTCAGAGCTGGGATGAAGGCTCTGAAATGAGTTCTTACATGATCTCAGTGTCCTCGCAGTGGGAGTTTGCAGGAATCAGCTCCACCTTCGCAATGTGGCGGCCGATTGGTCGGCTCTCAGTCATGATGCAGCGGCAGCGCAGCTCTATTCCCGGACCGGCTATGGTCAAGAACAAGAGTGTTAATATTGACACTAATATAGAAGAGAAGCAGCAGGCTGTGCATAATAGTAACAATACAATAAAATTATGTAACAATACAATCAAATAATCTTACCTTCACTGGCGGCCAGAAGGCACAGGAGCACCGCAACAACAGCGACCATAACTCTGACGTTCATCATTTTGCCTTTTAGAAGTTCTGAAGCAGCTTAAAGATAAGAATGTCTTATAAAAAGCTCTCGGATGAAGACTTTAAACGCTCTGTTAAACTAAAACCAAGAAGACGACTTTCACTTCTGCTGTAGTTCCTTCTCTCCTCTGCTGCTCTTAGGCTCTGCTGTTTGAATCTGACACTGAAGAGGTGAGTTCCCCCTTTTATAGCCATCTTCTGGAAGTGAGTCACTTCCTTGTTGGTGTTGTGCAAGCATGGAGTATCTTAGGGAATTTACAACAAAGAGATTGTAAAGTACAAGGCTAATTTAAGAGGGGTCATAGGTCAGTATTTGTCAATATTGCAGCATTATTATATGAAAAACACACTGACCAAGAATAATGACCTGCATGTGGTGACAGGAATACTTGCGAGAACTTCTTGGTAAATACCTATGTCCTTATTGCTGTGACACTAAACCTGATTGCACCTGGCTTATGGGTAGTCATAGATCCACTGATTCAACCTGGCCTAATGTGGAGTTTCTTGCAATGAATCATCTGAGGTTATCATGAAATCTTTTCTTGATTGATTGCAAAGAAACATGTAGACATTCATCCCGTAAACCGCTGCCGGCTTAGTGTGTCACTGTCACCATAATTTAGTGTGTAAAACATAAAAAAAAAATGGACTGTAGCTAGGTGCTGTGGTTAGTGTACAATGGATCATCCTAAAGACAAAAAAGCTATATATAAGCTATGTGGTATAGAGGCCCATTTCCACTAACTGTCACTCCAGTGTTCTAATGATACAATGTGTTTGCTCACTGCATCAGAAAGCTAATGGATGGTTAGAAAAATCCTTGTGCAATCACATTAGCACAGCTGGAAACAGATTAGCTGGTTAGAGAAGCTATGAAACTGACCTTCCTTTGACAAAAATGTATGAACAAAAAAAATATTATTTCAAATACAAATCATTAATTCCAACATGGTGGTAAATAAAAGTGTGACCTTTCATAGAAAACACAAAAATTTTCCGGGTGACCCCAAAGTTGTGAACGCTAGTGTACAAATCTCAATACTGGTATTACAAATGTGTTTTTTTTACATGACAAAGAGGAATGTGGTAGGAGGTGAAATGCTGCCCCTTACTAGTGAGGACCAGACCAGGACCACATAATGATTTTTTTCTGGTCATCCACAAAGCTCTTTCATCTACCAGCAGGGTTTGTCATTTTCAAGTTTTCCTGTGCGCACTTCATAATGTATCCAACTGCTGATTTTGTGAAACCAACTACTATCTTTGATATCTCTCTATGATAGCCCCCCCATCACATTAATATTATCTTCTTTACTGCTTATATTATCCTTATAACAACTCAATCTAAAAGACAAGTCTTAATCAGCCCTGAGCCATTTTTGTGCATTAATTCAAATGTGCTGGACAATGTCTGAACAACAAAACACATGCTTTCTCTCTCTCTCACACACACACACACGCACACATTTTCTTACAGAAATCACGTCATTCTTACCACATTCACAAAGCAGAAGGAAGTATGAGGAAAAGTTTGTCAGGGGATTAATCCTGCAGTTTTGACATATTAGTTCTTTGGTTCTTGCCTCATTCTATATAAACGTGCTATAATACGTGCTGATGGAAAAATTTGGGTCAAAGGCAATATAATGTCTGCCATACACAAGTAATAGTATAGTTTTATTATATCTTATATCTATTAAACAGAACTATCCAATCCATTCTATACCTGATTATTTCCCACTAGAATCACAGTTTTCTGCAGAAGCCAATCCCAACATACTTCAGGTGAGAGGCAGGGATACACTCACACATTCATATATCTACAGGAAATTTTTGAATCTACAATTAATCATTAATCATGTGTTTGGACTGTGGGAGGAAGAGAAAACCCAGGCAGACATAGGAAGGACATGGAAACTCCACACAGAAAGGTCCCAGCCCAAGTCCTAGAACCCGTGACCTTCTTGCTTTAAAGCAACAGTAGCGCTGTGCTGCCTCTAAACAGGAACTAAATATTACATATCTCATCTAGAGAGATTTCAGAAAGTCTTGTAAGTAATAATATCATCTTATAAAGACTCAGCTCTTGTAGAAAAAGGATTTGACTAAGGAGCTTCTAAATTTTTAGGACTTGGCTGTCTGCCAATAAGCTATCTCATTCAACTGCACAAAACAGAGGCCGTCCTGTTTGGATCATGAATTAAACTTGGAACGACCCCAGAGATGAAGGCAAGGATAGGAGAGACTGTTATTTATTTCTGCCAAAGACGTGGTGAAGGTTTTAGGATGTATGCGAGATAATCATCTTTCAGTGGGGAAGGGCTATGAAAGCACTCTGCCAAATCTGCCAAAAAGACAAGATCCCTGCCAAGGTAATCGGGGTTGTTGGACAGTTCAACGCAAACAATATCATCTACAGCATTAGTTCAACGCCACTTTGACTTCACTGCCCCTCTTGGTTTAGTAGAAGACCACAGCACACATGCTCCACTTAAGAAGTCAAGTCACATTGTGTGTTTCAACAACTTTAATTGACTTCTATTAGAACTAAAGGGCAATTACCACAGTGGAAGGTATACACACTTCTAAAATACATACATATACACAAATACCTTCAAACAGGACTGAATTGTGTAATCAATTAGTTATTAAGTGCAGTTCAACAAATGTAGTCAACAAATTGATTTACCCATGAAAAATATGTGAATGTGAAGGAGAGGTTTTTTGTGTAACTCCCCATTACGTCCACTAGAGGTAAGTCTAACTGTTCGCAGCAGACTATGAATGGCATTTCTCCACTCTAGAAAGACTGGGTAAGCATGTGAGACAGAAAATAAACCCTTTCTGACAGAAAACCACCATCGCCCAGGTCCACAGGACACAACGCTGCGTGAGCTGAAGCCACCAGAGTCCGGATAAAATACCCATGAGATTTCATCTATCACTCTGGAGATTTTTTTTCTGGTTGTAATTCCACGAGTGGTGCATACCATCAGATACTTTTCGATCTTTGCATCGCTCCCTCTGGCTTTTTCCAGTCACCGGTGGCGATATCTGATCTTATAACTTCATAACAGTCCATATCTTCATCAGAGGAGCCACGTGTCTGACCTTGAATCCAGCATCAAACCTCAAGCTGCATGAATCCTCTCTGCTGAGAAATGTCTTGATGAAACATTCATAACCCCAGTGGATCAGAAACCAATGCTTTTTTTTAACTGCAAAATTCACATTCTGGGCATGTGATATATATATATATATATATATATATATATATATATATATATATATATATATATATATATATATATATATATATATATATATATATATATATATATATATATATATATATATATACGCTGACAGTGTGGACGACTGTGTGCTATATATATATATATATATATATATATATATATATATATATATATATATATATATATATATATATAGCACACAGTCGTCCACACTATCAGCGTCACTGAGAGTATCACCTTATAGGTTATTTGCCCAAGAAGAAGGTGAGATTATGTAAACATGACTCTAGTGGAAAAGTTCTGTCATAGCTTGCACCACCCACAGTAGGCTACTCTTTTATCTGCAGTGGTATGTAAGCATGCTATAATACCGCAGATGCATCCTGTTGATATGTGCATGCACAAGTATCGGGGCAGGGTTTGGTCTTTGTTTAACCTTGATGTGCTGAGATACAACGGATTTGATTTTGACCGCACCAAGAACAAAACATGTGAAAGACTATTTTTTTTTAAATCTCTGACTATTTGCATAATTCGCCACGATGAAACATAATGTCTCATGTCAGCATTTCATGCATCAGTTTAAGGGGTTTATTGAATTATTGTTTTATCGATTGCAATTTACTTTTATTTTCCTTGCATAGAAACACTCTTTTAACCATCTATCACTGTGCTTGTTAGGATGTTCCGCCATGCATTGCACATTGATTATGAAGAAATTTCCCATGTCATCATGCTGTTGCTGTTCTGTGAGGCTTTGCACTTCTTGGTGCTTTTAATTTTGGAACGACAGCAACATTATTCCCACGAAGGGAACTGTTGGAAATATTCTGTATTCTTTATTTCTATGAAAATTTTACCCATTTATTCTGTTTTACAAACCTCAAATAGTTTATCAATAATGCTTTATGAATCACATCTACTACTTCATTAAATGTTTTCACAAAGACACTCAGTAAAACTGCAGAAATCAGATGCAGGGCAGCTTCCAGGCCAGGCCTGTTCTCATAACAATCTCCAAGGGCAACAATAAGATGGATGTGGAAGTCCTTAGGAATGCATCACGTGGAATCTTCAACCTGTCTCCCACATCCTGGTTACCGTGGAGACTGAGCTATGCTACTGTATAAAGTTCTGTGTGACAAGTTTTGTTTAGACTAGTCCGACCTGCAGTTGCCTCTGGTACCGCTGCCTGTCACCTTGTAATTAAAAGATTGCTTTTCACTGTAAATGATTCTGATCTCGCGATTTTTCCTGTAAGTTCTGAAAAATATCTGACAGGAACACTCCCCCTGCTCTATTAACAACAATCACAGACACGAGTGAACTCATGGCTTGTTGCCCGTAGAAATTGTAGCATTTTTAAAAACGTCTTCAGCTGGAGCTTGAGCAAAGAGAATATCTAACCTGGGCTGAAGTGTTTTTTTATTGCCAAGGGTATTATCTTGTGGCAAGGATTTTCTTCTTCTACCCCTGCAAGTTAGTAGACTTATCAAAAATGGGATAACAGGGTAGGAATCACAAGCCTCGCCTCAGGGGGCTGTGCAAGAAACACCAAATCCTCTGCCCCTGTTCCTTAGACATTTGATTTGGACCAGTGCCCTCAACTCTCCTACTCTTCCATTTAACCTAGTAGGCCAGATAAGAACTAACTTGATTTGCAGTTTAATGTGTTTTTTTTTTTTTGAAGTGATGCAGCTTCAGTCTGCTGGCACGAGGGGTTGAGTGTGTTTTAGGAGGAAGAAATGTAAAGTGTAGCTGTTGGCTTTTGTGCAGTAACACCCGAAGCAATACAAAACTCATTGGTTGATTTTTGAACTAACAAAAGTTCTGAATTTATCAGTTTTTCAGTGAATCTTACCTTTAGAAAAGTAAAACTTACCTGTAACTTTCTTTTATATCATAGACTGTTTTCTCTCTCTGTTTCTCCCTGGCATGAAAGGCAAAGAAAATGAAAGACAAAACAGTTCTGACGAATTTATTAGACGTGTGATTTTAATCTGAATAACTTTACACTCTGGAAGTTTTGATGGTAGAATAGGTGGTGAAATCGGAATTCTGAACTCTCTTCTTCTTTGGTCTCTGTGATGCCTGAGGAATTTCCAGTGCAGCATAATACACATCTTCACCCTATGATTCAACAGATATAATGACATACAGTATATTATTCTGAATTATGTACATGTATGATGTAGTATAATGATTGACTATAATGCTTGAACAAACACTGTGCCTTTTAATCTCTCTCTCTCTCTCTCTCTCTCTCTCTCTCTATATATATATATATATATATATATATAGAGAGAGAGAGAGAGAGAGTTACACATCCTGGTAAATTACCTCATTTCCTCTGGTTTGGCCTCTGGTGTCAGGTCTTTTCTCATCAACTTTAGCTGCACAAGCAAATCCAGAAACATTGTGACACAAAATAGAATAGAAATACAACATTCCCATCCTCAAAGTATACAGAACTTAAGAGGACTTAAGAGAGTAGGCCTGATCAGATAAAAGTGACATATGCTGCATTTACCTGTTATAGTGTAACCTGTGAAGTGATAAACCAGAAGAGAGGAGAGCAGAGAGGAGAGAACAGCAGAAGCTGGACACACAGAGAACAGCAACATCCAGCAGCCGCCACAGTCTTGTGGAGTCAAGTGATGAGTCTCACTGGAGTCTGGATCAAACACAAAGACATGTAAGTCTGTTAGTGCATCGTGGTAACTGTGATATCAAAATAACAGAAGAGAGCTTAAAGGTTAGTGTCTTAAAATGGTAGTTGAAGCACAACTGAAGCTTGAAGCTGTTGCAAGACTCGCAGACTGTCATTTTTACCCTGTAGCTTTGCTGTGTTGAGCATAGAGAATCTGGCATCTGGTATCTGGCAACTTGCAATGCCCCTGTTGCAATTGGCTATGTCCAATGTTTCATGTGAAACATTGCTTCATGATTGTTCTCCTACTTCATCCCTAATATAAACGCAATCACACAATGACAGTGACAATGGAAATCTTACTCCTACAGCGCAGACCAGTGGGAGGTAAAATCCAGCCCTCCAGCCAAAGTATTTTGCCCCTTGAAGAAACTGAACATTTTGACTGTAGTTTACATTTAAGCGTTTCTTGATGTGCTGTAAATAAAAACATACACAGAAGGCTAATAACATCAGCTGTAATAGGCCCCCGCAGGAGGAGAGTCATTAAAAGCATGGTGGCACCAGACGACTTGAACTGTGCATGGCACTGAAATGAAGTCGAATAAACTGAACTGAAATAAAGTTTGACATTTTAATTGGAACACTGATTTAATTATACAATTTCAGCTGAGGTGACAGTAGCAGATTTCTTTTTCAGGGTCACAAACGGTTGGCGGTCGAACAGAAACAGTGTGTTGATACGGACTTGGATACATTTCTTAATAATGTTATGGATCAATTATAGTCTTAAATTAATTAAAAGAAATGAACAAAACAAAAATGACCCATGTTTCCACTGCATTGGTTAAAGGCTCCACAATGACAAAAACAACTGTATAATTAAATATTTTTTACCTCTGGTTTGTTTAGGTCTCTCTTGTACTTCAGCTTGACATTATACACACAAAACTCTCTTCAGAAACATGACTTGCCTTCATAGAGCCCTGACTTCAACCCTGACCAACACCTTTGTTGGATGCAGACTAATGCTGTTGTTAGGATTGAAGATGTCATTGATTTTTAGAGTGAGATATTCATCGCATTTTAATAACCAAGTGAGAGGTCAAGACTCAATACTCACTGATTAGGATTCTTGTTGTCATCTTGCCAAATCTGTCTCCAGAAGGTATTTTGTCCACATTGTTCTGTTCAGTTCCACAGTAGTAAAGACCCTCATCTGAATCTGTAACATTCATGATCTGCAGGTCATAGGATTCAGAGGAATCATTCTTCACAAAGTGAAAACGAGGTAGGGGATGCACAAAACCATCAGCGTCAGTATATTTTTTCCATGCATCGTGATTTAGTTTTGTCCTCAGTACAAGAGGCGGCTGGTTGACATGAGAACAGTTCCTGTACCACACTATGAATTGTGAAAGTGATGTTTTGCAGTCACAGTAGAGAGTGACGTTGTCTCCTGGTCGGACTGTCACCTCCAGTGTTGATCCAGGAATCCAGTCACAGCTGCAGGAAACAACTCCTGTAACACAAATACACAAAGAAAAAATGACATCTACAATAGTCATTCTCAAAACAGAATAAAGAAAATATGTTTATTCTTGCAATGACCAAGAATTACCTTGGAGAACAATCAGAAAAATATTCAGCGCGTCCATGTGTGTTCATTGCCTGGTGTTGAAAGACGATGAAACAGACGATAACGTAGACATCATCACCTGCGCAAACTTTTCCTTTAAAGGAAATGTAAGCTGTGATTGGCTCGTAGAATGGAACATTTTCTTCTGTGGTTTGCATATACTGACCGCAGTGCATAATAAAAGTATTTTATCCGGGCAATGTGTTTTTTTGATGCACATACCAGAGGCAGATAACTAGGCCAATGCATGAGATAAAAGCATATGTGTATGGCACAGAGCAGCATCCTTTCTTAAGACTCTGACTGAGGGCTTCACACACACATACAGTGCTATTGTAATACACTGTAATGGTGTTGTAAATGTAAATTGCCACTTTACTGTCACTCTTCAGTGTGTTGCCACAATAAAAGGTGAAATGGGACAATAGTAAGATAGCAGCTCTCATAAACAGTACGAAAACAGGTACTGTCAGCATTGTCATCTGGGATAATCCCATGGATATGTTGCAATTACACAACATATGACATAGGGCTCTATTTCGACAATGCAAAGGAATGGTCTTAACATAAGCACAAGTATGGTTTTGGAAGGGTGTCTTGGTCACTTTACTGGTGAGACCCATACTATGCAAAGGAAGTTTCTTGGGTTTCCGATTAATTCGTAGTCATGATTTTGGTGTAACATAAACTCATGGTCATTTCCCATCCCCTGTAAAGTTAGTCTGGTAAGTTGGAGAGATGTGTGGCCTAGTATGAAATAGGAATATTTGGTGCAGATTGCCAAAGATTGTTCTGGTAGTATAGAATGAGCGGCCACTGAGTGATTTTAGAGTGCTCTGAAATTAAATCAAATTAAAAAAAAAATTGACTAGACACTGTGTCACTATGGTGACACACGGGTCTCAGCCAACAAGTCACAGGTTCAAGATCTTGGTCTGAAACCTTTCTGTGTGGAGTCTGCATGGGTTCTCTCTGGGTTCTCCGGCTTCCTTCCACAGTCCAAAAACATGATGAGGTTAATTGGAGACTCTAAATTGTCCACAGGTGTAAGTGAATGGTGTGTGTGCCCCATGATAGGCTGGGAAAGTGACCCAACAACTGTTTTTGGCATCATAATAATCTTCCTTATGATCATCATTAGTAGCCTAAATGTTACAGAATGGCAATCAATTCAAATTGCTCTAAAATCCATAATTTTAAACTGATTTGTCTGATTCAACTTTCAATGTCACAGTGGGACAAGAAGTTCACAGGTTCAAGACCTCCTTGGTCCTGGGTCTGGGACCTTTCTGTGTGGAGTTTGCATGTTCTCCCCGTGTCTGCGTGGGTTTTCACCAGGTACTCCGGCTTCCTCCCACAGTCCAAAAACATGCTCAGGTTAATTGTTGACTCTAAATTGCCCATAAGTGTGAGTGTGTGAGTGAATGGTGTGTGTGCCGCACAACAGGCTGGCGACCATCTGTTGTGTATCCCTGCTTCTCGTCTGTAATGCGCTGGGATTGGCTCCAGCAGACCCCTGCCACCCTAATGAGGAATAAGTAGGTATAGAAGATGAATGAATGAATGAAGGAACTTTCAATTTCATTAGAAAATCCCTGCTGTCGATTCCACGAGCAAACAGACCGACCTTTCAAACAGACACTACGACCCAATTTGTGATCAGCTGCTTTTTAAATCTCTTTACTTTCTGTGTGCACACCTGCCCACTGTTATATGACAAACACAGTATATGAATTAACTTGTGTGACTTTTGTTGTGTGTAGACAAGCACAATGTGCAACAGTTCACATTAGACCCAGACCGATCATGCCAGCAGGTCTTGAGATCCATGACATTACGCTACTGCCTGTTTGTGTAAATGTGGAGTAAGAATTATCTCTTCATGGGGAGATACACTCCTCCAGCTGTAGAGAATGGATATAACTGTGATGTAATCAATATTAAAACTCAGATTTATTTAGACATTTCCAACACATACACAATAATACTTTTTCACATTGTCTTAAGATTCTTGGGCATGTTTCTGCATTGTCCTATATGCAGAGGAAACGCATGTGGTGTAGTCGCCTGTCAGGGCCCATAAAGCACAGTAGCGCAGCATGGTGCATTTGCACCTCAGATGTGCTTTTGGCTATTCTCAGTGCGTGGTGTTTTTCAGTTTCTACACTTGAACAATGAACAGTGAAACTAGTGAAACAGCAGGCCACTAAGCTGCTGCTTCAGTCCGTCTGCATGTTTAGCTCCGCTGTCGTGTGAAGGTTGTTTGTCAGTGTGGGTTTCCTGTGAACCTGATTGATCATAAAGACTACATGGTAGCTGAGGTTAACTTTCTTGTTGACTCTTTACTGCCTCATAACCTCTTTGAAACAGCAAAGCATGGCCAGTCTGAATTAAATATAGACATTATACAGAAAAAAACAAGCTGGACATTTCTGCATAACTGAATGATGGAATAAAAAAAAAACCTACTATAATGTCATGATAAAGAATATTTTTTGTGTGATTAAATATCAAGTAAAATGGATTCATTATATCAAGTTGTGCCTTGCTTGATGCTGTTGATGGGCACCACAGTCATAGTAAATACAAATGGTGCATTTAGATGTTGTACATTGAACACTATATAACTATTCATGAATATTTTTGTAACTATCTTAAGAAAAGTGCTATAGACAAATGATGTTATAATTATTACATTTTTCTAATGGCCTTTTTGGTTTATTACTTAACATTTCAAGATTTGTAGTTAAGATCAGTAGTTTTGTTGCTGACTGTGGGTAAGGGCTCTCAAATATGTCGATCCAAAATGTGTCTGAAAGACGTTATTGAATGTTGAACTTTATAAGACCCTGAGATATTTGAAAATACGGAGCAAGCTCTGGCACTGGGCGTACAGGGACTGGATGGCACGTGTCAGCGCATCCAGAACCCCATACCTCCGGAGCACCCCCACTGGACTTCCCAAGGGACACGGTTGAGGTCCACAAAACGCATGTCGACTGGTTGGGCGAACTCCCATGCACCCTCCAGAACCATGCTAAGGGTGTAGAGCTGGTCCACAGGTTCACAACCAGGACAAAAACCACACTGCTTCTCTTGAATCTGTGGTTTAATTATCCTATCTCTAAGAACACAAAAAAAAACCCTCAGAAGTGGCATTTAAAATGTTTGGCCTTTTATTAAATTGGATAACACTGTTGTCTTTGTTTTACTATCACATAGCTTTAAAAGTAAAAAAAAAGAAAAAAAAAACAAGAGCCTGCATTTTTTTAATGAATTAAAATAACGGCTGTTATAAAGCTGATAATCATCACATCATCATTGTACACAGTTTGTCACACTCAGTTTGGTTATAATGGGTTATAGTGGTTTATAATGGTTTGTTGAGGACTGACACAAATCTTCATCTTGCCAAAAAAAATCTAGGTCTATCATTTAGACTCATTATGTAACTCCTACGGTGATTTATATGTGACTTTGCTGTTAGTGGATAGCATGAATCATCCAACAAGTCAAATTAACTGACAAATCCTGTCATACCGGATTATTTAATACACAATATATTATTTTAGTCTGAGTAACTTTACACTCTAGAAGTTTTGATGGTAGAATAGGTGGTGAAGTCAGAAATGTTCTTCTTCTTTGGTCTCTGTGATGCCTGACGAATTTCCACTGCAGCATAACACACATCTTCACCCTACGATTCAACAGAAATATTGACATACAGTAGATTATTCAGAATTATGCACATGTAGGATGCAAAATAATGATTCACTATAATACTTGAACACAGAACAGCTGTGTTTCTACTCTGGATATATGAAGAGAGCAGACAGACAAGAGAGAACATTTTCCGGTGATCAAGTATACAGTATACAATGAACTTAAGAGAGTGGACCTGATCGGATAAAAGTGACATATGCAGTATTTACCTGTTTTCTGACAGAAGTGATAAACCAGAAGAGAGGAGAGCAGAGAGGAGAGAACAGCAGAAGCTGGACACACAGAGAACAGCAACATCCAGCAGCCGCCACAGTCTTGTGGAATCAGGTGATGAGTCTCACTGGAGTCTGGATCCAACACAAAGACATGTCAGCTAACTCTGTTAGTAATAAGAGAAGAGAGCTTAAAGGTAAATGCTACCTTGGTATGTTTGAAATACAGTTTCATTGTACATGCATAATGAGTTGAAACACAAATCTGTTTCTCATGATGCAGAATCTTGTTACTGTGTAAACAGCCTGATGTATCGGCTGTCTAATATTTCATGTGAAACATTGCATCACGATTGTTCTCCTATTTCATCCTTTATATAAATGCACATCTGAATAAGAAGGTAATGGAAATCTATCTCCTACAACATAGATCAGTGGTAGACAAATAGAGGCCTGTGGGCCAAATCCGGCCGCCCAGCATCCCATCCATCCCTCCCTCCGTACAAATACTGGTTCTAAAATATTAATAAATATAAAATGTACATTTGGTCCTGTGTTTGGTCTGGTGAGCATTCACACTGTATAGAACCAGATCAGCATTCACTTGATACACTTGAGTTTGTTTGTTTGGACCAGACCAGAGTTCTATGAGCTTTCACACCTGGACAAACAAAGTGGAACTATCCAAGGAAATGAACTCTAGTCTGTTTAAAGCGACTAAATGAGGACAGTGTGAAAGTGCCCTCAGTGTCGCATCCTTTTAACAAGATGGATGAATGATCATTCATTCAAAAACATCAACCAAACAGCAGCCATAACATAACATCCCGTCCTGTATCATCAGACTAGTGTTGCTGTGGTTTCAATACCCTGCTCCCCCCAACATACTTCCTGCTGCTAGGCCTGTCATCTCCTGCTATAAATTTGACTCTGTTGTATTATTTTAAAACCATGGTACAATTCAACATAAATTCAGATACTCTTTTGTTAATGTGATCATTTGGTGATGTGTTCATGCTGCCTCAAGAAATTTAGTTGTGTTTTTTGGAAGGTGTGGGAAATAGGGGGTGTGTCAACCCCCCCCCCCCAAAAAAAATAAATAAATAAATAAATAAATAAATAAATAAATAAAAAACAAAAACTAAAAAACATGATTAAACCCACTTCTGTTATAGAACATGCAACTATATTTTGGACAGTTGTATGTTTCTATCTACATGGCAACAGTTTGGTTAAGTCTTTAAGGTCAAGACCAGCATACTTACTGAATAGGATTCTTGTTGTCATGTTGCCATAACTGTAAATCCCACGTCCCACGTCCCACGTCTGAATCTGTAACATTCATGATCTGCAGGTCATAGGATTCAGAGGAATCATTCTTCACAAAGTGGAAACGAGGTAGGGGATGCACAAAACTGCCAGCGTCAGTGTTTCGTTTCCATGCATCAAGATTTAGTTTTAGAACAAGAGGCGGCTGGTTGACATGAGAACAGTTCCTGTACCACACTATGAATTGTTTAAATGATGTTTTATGGTCACAGTAGAGAGTGACGTCTCCTCGTCGGACTGTCACCTCCAGTGCTGATCCAGGAATCCGGTCACAGCTGCAGGAAACAACTCCTGAAACACAAATACACAAAGAAAAATTGAAATGTGACCACAAGACTACTAGTTAGCTACTGCCCAATACGTCACTGAGATCTACAAAAGTGATTCTCAAATTAGGATTAAGAAAATAAGTTCATTCTCAGAAAGTTGACTAAGAATTACCTTGGAGAACAATCAGAAAAATATGCAGTGCGTCCATGTGTGTTGATTGCCTGGTGTTGAAAGACAGTGAATCACGTCTCACTTGCAGATTACCAACTGTGCAAATCTTTCCTTTAAAGAAAGGATGTAAGTTGGCTTGTAGAATGGAAAATTTTCTTCTGTGGTCCCTACATACTGACCACAATGCGTCATAAGAGTATTTTATCTGGGCAATGTGTTTTTTTGATGCACATATCAGTGGCAGATAAGTAGGCCAATGTCTGAGATAAAAGCATGTGTGTACGGCACAGAACAGCATCCTTTCTTAAGACTCTGACTGAGGCACACACACACACACACACACACACACACACACACACGCACACACACACACGCACACACACACACACATACACACACACACACGCACACACACACACACACGCACATACACACACACAGTGGCATTGTAATACTGCCACTTTAATGTCACTCTCCAGTGTGTTACTACATTAAAAGGTGAAACGCGGTGATAGTAAGATAGCAGCTCTCATACACAGTACAGCAAGAGGGAGTGTCAGCATTGTCATCGGGGATAATCACATGGATATTTTCTAAATATTCAAGACTGACAATAAGACTAAAACAGGAAAGCCTAGTTTGCAACAGGAAGAGGGGCGTTGCAAATTGAGAGAAGGCCCATGGTAGCATTCAATTGGTCATATTTAAAAAGAAGTCTTCCTTTGAAAAAAATACTAATGCTGAAATTTTACAACAAGAAACCAGGACTGTTTTTTTTTCCCCTTAACTCCAAAATTACAAAACTAGCTATTTATGTTGACACTGCAGCCTTGTCTTGGGTTTTCCACTACATAACACATGTATCACCTCAGAGGATTTCTGCCTGAAGAGGTGAGATGATGAAATGCTGCTCATGTCAAAGCTCCATGATCATGACCTACAACAATCAAACAACTTGTAATGTATCATAAAATGATTTACAAATGATGTATTAAATTGAATTATTTAATTTGATCATTCTCTGGGCCAAACAGCTAATCACCCTAGTCGATAGTTTAAATAAATTAAATAAAATGTCTGTGCGCATGCACCCAAAAGGTGTGATATGCTATTGTATGAAGGCTGTTGACAGTGTGGGTTTCCTGTGACAGGGACTAGCTACAGGGTGGTGGAGGTAAACATTCTTGTCAACTCTTTACTTTCTTGTAACTTCTTTGAAACGAGTGGCAGGGGTAGTCTGTTAAATACCGATGTTATTCAGAAACAGAAATCTAGACATTTCTGTTCACTTACTTTTAAATTTGAGTTGTAGAATAAAAGAAAACTTAATATACTGTTGTATGTTATGTATTTATGAATGTATTTTTTTAAAATAATCAAGTTGTGCCAGTGAGTCAGCTTGCACAATACTAAGGTCTTGCACTAGTATGACAGGTTTATTGACTGACATGATAAAAAGGTCTATACATTTAACTCTAATAGTTCCTTTCTTACTGCCAAGGGACAAAAAGCTCTTTTGGTCACATATTCTAACCAAGTTTAGTCCTGACCATAACTAATAAGAATTTCTTTTCTGAATTTTAAAACCTCTAAATGCCAATTTCATTAGTGCCCCTAAGCTTGAAATTCCCCCAAAAAACAAAATACACAACCTGGAGAATATGTATGCCATCTGCATTAACACAGGCACAATTCCTGAAAAAAAAATAACCCAAGGGATGTCTACACAAGGGTTAAAGACCAATGCAACATCATTTCACAGACTTCGTCGTATGAAGGAGTATTAGGGCCAGGTACAAGAAAAAAAAGGCAAAAAAAGTCTGGTATAAGAAAGAAAGAAAAAAACAGGCACAGGCAAAAAGAAAAAAAAGTCTGGTACAAGAAAAAAACACAAAAAAGGGAGTATGTTTTTTTTTTGTCTGGCATATGGTTACCACTGTTTACTTGAAGAGGAAGTAAGATAAACTAGGATTGAGGCTGCTGTGCCCCTGACCCGACCTTGGATAAGCAGTAAAAGACGAGAAAAGTTTTATTTACTGAACATAACTCTTTACTTTGAATTGATATGACGGCTTCATTTTATAACAGTACATGTATGAAAACAAAGAAAAGTAAGAAGTTGCATTTGAAATGTTTGAAAGGTTTTAGTAGAAAAGCCTTTTATTAACTCTGATAACATGACTTTAACTAGCACACAGCTTTGAAAGTGGAAAAGAAATAAAAACAAATGTAAATGTATTAAGAGACTTTGTCATGTATGTATTTAGTCACTTGGTTTAACAGTGAAGCATGCGCACACACACACACACACACACACACACACACACACACACACACACAAATTTAGCTTGAATAAAATACATGTGTTTGTTCCATACATCTTCTTCCTACTGGAGAGTTTGTCCATCCATAACTTGGAACACGACTCGTGTTAAACACATATTTTCATCCTGAGAAAAAGAAAATGAACATTTTCGTCATTAAGGCTCATTATTACGTAGCATTTAGTGCCTGTCAGTTGTTGATAGTGTGATGCATGTATCTATCATCTTCTAAATAAAATGACAACATAAGCCATACCTGATTCCCTGTTGTTTGACCTCTGGTGTCAAGCATTTGCCGATAATTGTCCTTCGCTGCAGAAATAAAGGCAACAACATTACAATGCATGTCAATGCACAACGTTTTCATAAATAACAATTTTTCCCCAAAATAGTACAATATTATTTGTATATGTATATACATATATATATATATATATATATATATATATATATATATATATATATATATATATATATATATATATATATATATATATATATATATATATAGATTTATCATCTTATTTTTTTATATTTATTATTATATTATTTTATATTATTAGAATATTAAAAAAATGATGAAGAACTCACGCGTTGTTTTTACCTATCACAGACCAAAATTACTATTAAATATACTATAAAGACTATTGTCTCTCTACTTTTACCTCTACTTTTGTCAATATAAAAACAATACATTCATATTTTATAGGAATATTATGAAGGGGAAAAAACATTACATAAGTGAGATTAGAGTAGGTACCTGTTTTCTGATCAAAACAATAAATCAACATAAAAGAGAAGATCAAGGAGAGAACAGTGGAGGCTGCTGGAATCACTATCATCCTCCAGGAAACATCAGGGACTGCAGGGCATGAACTGGAGTCACTGGAGTCTGCTTTAAATATATTTTAATGTAATAGGTTAGATTTTTGATCAAGTTTTATTTATCAAATGTACAATCATAGTGAAATGTCACCTATAATATTAAAATAGTCTCAGCCAACACCACTTCATATGCTTCATATTTTTGCTGAGGAGACTTTTATTTGCAGATGGATCCTTAACAGTTAATCATTATATAGCACATTTCCATATAGAGGATGCTGAATTCAGCATCAACATCATTACTGGCTTCATCAAGTAAGTAAGTGAACGAGTATGAGGTATTTTTAATTTCTTCGCATAAAATTGTGAGCGTATAGAGTTGCAGATTTTCATTAATAAATTCAAGGCTGTTGGTTTTTAATAGAATTTCAGAAAGAAACTGAGGTTTACATTGCTAATAACACAGTAAAAAACTGTTTGTTGAGTTTTTCATTTGCTCTGTATTCATCCTTTTGCCTGTAAGTCAGTACGGCATTAGCAGAAATATCAGTGCTGTTCAAATATTCAGCAAATGAAAGAGCTAGTGTACTTGATAGTGATCATTTTACTGGTTTCAACACAACAAAGGCATGAACAGTGATGCTTTGCTATATTGGAATATCTATCCTGCCTCCATGATGGATCTTTTTCAACTCTGAAATGTTGTTAATAAAGTGCAACTAAACATAATCTTTATGACTCTGGTAATAAGTGTAAATTTTAGCCTCTTTTAAAAAAAGTTATTTAGTTTTGTTAAATTGTATTGTTATCAATAATGAAGATTGTTATAAGAGAACATTATATATCATTTTCACATCTATGTTGCAACATGAAACTTTCTCCCTGGTCGATTACACAGCATTTCCTCACAGGCGGGAAGTTAGTCTGGATTCAACCTGATGATCATTTTATGATGATGGTTACCTTTACTGTTCAGATAATTCAAACATAGAGAAATCAGATGAGACTTACCGAATACGATCTTTGTGATTTTTCCATATCTGTAAACTTCTAAATTATAAATTTTGTCTGTGTCCTCCACCTTGGTCTCTACAGTTCCACAGTAGTAGAGGCCCTCATCTGCAGCAGTGATGTTCATGATCAGCAGATCATAGGATTTAGAGATGTTGTTGTAGACCAAATGAAAGCGAGGGAATGGATTGAGAAGGAATAAATATTCTTCATTTGGATAACGTCTTCTTGTGCTCAGAACAAGAGAAGGCTGGTTCTTATGAGAACAGTTCCTGTACCACACTGTAAATTCTCCTGGTGATGGTTTGCAGTCACAGTACAGAGTGATGTTGTCTCCAGGTCTGACTGTCACCTCCGACACTGATCCAGAAGACTGATCCTGACTGCAGGAAACAACTCCTGAAACACAATCACAAAATTAGGTTAAAACATGCACAGTGTTGCATGATCTTCAGCAACAACAGTAAGAAATAAATATCTCTTTGATTGTCATAATGGAACCTAACAGTTGTAATCTAATCCTCCAAAATTCTACCAAGAGAATCACCTAAGAGGAAGACGAGAACAGTGTGCAGCTGCTCCATGTGTGATGGCGTCCAAGACATAAAAGACAGAGAAGCTGATTTTAACTAAATTATGACCTGTGTAGACTTTTCCATTAAAGGAAATATAACCTGTGATTGGCTAGACAAGAGTGACGTTTAAGTCTGTGGTTATATGCTGTCATACTGCTCTGAGCTTTAATGTTCTCTTCAGCGAACATGTTAAAACCCCTTTAAACGTACATCGCTTCCCGTAGTCATGTCTTTGTTGTCTGTACTCATGAGCTGCTGCAGACATGGCGATTCCGAAACAAGTAAACCAGATGTAGCAGAAGCTGCCAATTCTAACAAGTTATTACATACATTTAGATAATTTGCCAGTGCTTAAAACAGCAGAGATGGCTCCTAAACAAGAAAAGTCTTGTTTTGAGAATCTTAAAAAATTCTTTTCAAGTTAGCTGTAGTGCAGCTTTTCAGTCATAGATATTATATTCAGAATTTGAATAAACACAAAAAGCAGCAACCTGATCGCACTATAACAGGTTTTCACAAAAATATTACCAACGCGTGAAATATTATAGACTATGGATATTTAACACTATTATTAACAGTTCCTAGTTAGATGTGTTGTACCCATTCAACTTGAAGAGGAATTAAATCATTGAGATCATATAGGTTTAGAAAGTGTTTAATTTTTCACAGTAAATGTTTAATTATTTAAAGAAAAAAAGTCACTGATCTATGTGTTTGTCTTTATATTTGTCAGCACCTGTTACTTAACTCCTTTCAGGTTGCATCAAAGCAGTGAGTCCAAAAACTGCAGTTCCCTGAATGGCCACTTTAGCTGACCTTTGAACTCGAATAGTCTCCCATGTTGAAATGCCTGATTCTACAGATGTGAACATGTTTACATCCTGGTACAAAAAATAGTTTTGGTCTCTATTAATTTCCCTATTTATGACAACTAGCCCTTCTATATCATGATGCCCCTGCCTAGGATTTTAACATACATCTACACTGTTTTGTAAAAAAAAAAAAAAATGAGGCTTGAACTCTAGTCCTGGGGGAGGGAACACACATGGTATGTGTCATAGCTGAGCCTGGAGACGTATTAGGTGATGCTGATTAAAAATAATTAAACTGGGCAAAAAAACACAACTGAAATACAAGACAGCCTGGAAAATGGAGTGTTTGAAATCTGCTTGTATTTCTCTCTCTTTCTGTCGAGGGCGTGGCTGTGTGTTTTCTATACTACTGTTGAGATGTGAGTGCTGTACAGAATATTTTCAGCTGAAGCCCCTCTACAGCAACAAGGAAGGGGCTGTGGCCTGCAGAAAACCACAACTGTTTCCATTCACAACAGGCGTCAGGTGCTTGGTCAACCACTGCAGCCCTGTGTGCGTGTGTGTGTGTTTTTTAGGTTTTCTTCTGCAGCTACACAGGAAACAATGCATTCAGACTCCCAGGGCAGTGTGAACCGTTGCAGGTTTGCTTGACAAGGCTTTATAATTGTGCATTATTTGACCTTTACTATGGCCTCTCAGGACTGCAATCTATTTATAAAAAAGGGCAAAGCATTCATATAGTGGATGTATTATTGCAGGAGCCCTAGTTCCAAAGCCCAATATTTCAGGGCTTATAAAAGCCAGAGCCCCTCCACAGGACCGCTTTGCATTTGGCGTGGGACAAAATAATCACAGCAGACCCAGTAGTCATTCTTTCACGAAGTATTTCACATATTTATTTAGTTTATTTAGTAGGACTCCCTCTTTAAATCTTTTTTTATTAAAAAAAATCAAAAAAAAAAAGAATCTGAGCATACTACAACTAAAGCAAAACAAACTACTGAGCAGAACCAAAAATGAAGCATCACAAACTAAGTGGAACTTTAACTTTCAAATGAATGAAAGACAAGTGATGAAAAAAATCGAAGAGATTATATAAATGTTCCTCACACGTTCAGTTATTTAGAAAAAAACTGCAGCAGACGATCCTGAAGAGGGAGAAGCTGAGGAGGAACGACCGTATTAACGCCTTAGCATTAGCATTAATGCTAATGCTAACTGCTACACCACCCGGCCCCTAAAGGACTCAGAGCCTTGTTCACGACCGTCAGGATTAAAAACAAATTGAGGACTAAGGAGCTAAATCAGATGAAGCACTTTTCAACAGCAGCTGAGAAAACTGACCGGACATTAATGACATTTAGAAGATTTTGCCAAATCTGGAAAAAATGAATCACATTGTAGACAGTAAGACTGTATGTTTACTTTTGTGTTTTTTACTTGTGTCACATCCATCTAACACTGTCAGCCGTGTTGTTCATACTTGTATTAGAAGTTATTCTCTCATTAGAGTTGGTGTAGGTTGGCGTACCTCATTTTATAACTGGCTATAAGTCCTGTAGTGTTGTAAATAGTGGGAAACATGTTTTGCTCTTTGCTGGCTAGTTGACTGAGCTGCTGTTGCCTTCTTACCTGATTTCAATGTTGTCTTACTAGTTTTGAGTGTTTAGAATGAAGACTGTGCTGTAAATCCTGTTGAGATGCAGGTGAACATCAAAGTTAGACCGTTAATTAGCCTGTGAATGTGTTTATTGCATGGATGTAATATAAAACTGGATACCAGACTGAACAATGGCCGCCATTCATTTTGAAGGAAGTTTCTCACCTGGTGCCTATGCTGAAAAAGGTCCTGACCTCTGAGTTTATTTCCGTGTTATGCAATCTATAGAGACGGATCAATAGAGTCACCTCCCACGAATAAGAAAACCCTCACATTTGAGTCATTTAATTCACTCGCTGAACACATAAAAAACTTTCAAAGAAAAATAAATTAATAAATAAAAAAACCTTCCTTGCTAAGACACAGCACGACCATGCTGCGTCACACAGCTGTGACATCACGCTGGGAATAGAGAATTTTCCATCTGAAAGGTATTTGATAGATAAAAATTCCATGACTTGAAAATATGGAATGCAACGATTTATAATTAACAGGAGTTATAGCTGGGTGTGTCCTGTCAACAGTTTTGTTGGCTTCTCTCTTGCTATTGCGATTTATAGGAAAAATACTTTTTGGGACGTGTGGAATTTTTTGTTGCAGTACCACGAGTGGCCACTGGAAAAACTCAGCGTGTTGCTGAGAGGCGGTACCCTGTTAAGGTTTTATATTACATCCATGGTGTATTGTGCACTGTGTGTGCATATGCTAGCACATGTGGTCTTGGGGGAGGGGGAGAGGTCTTTTACATGTCCCAGCTTAGGGTAATGGCCAAGATCATAGAAATTCGATTGATTTTAAATTGTCGTAGACCAAATGAAGACAAGGGTATAGATAGAGAAAGGCTGAAGACTCTTTAGAGCCAACATTTCTTCTTGTGCTGGGAACAACAAGAAAGCTGGTTGTCATGAGAACAGAGCCCATATCACAGACCCTCAGACCGATCCTGGGGAAACAACTGAGTTCTCAACAGTGAGCAGTGTAACAGCCCTGAAGTCCAGAAATGATCAATTTATGGTCAATTATTGTGTTACAATAACAAAGGACTGATCTCGCTAAGTAAAATTTTAAGAAGAATACTTTAATGTTACAGTAGTTGTAAAATACTCACGCTGTTTAACTCACTTTATTATCTTATATGTGAAGGATTGGATCTTCATCTAGGGCAACATGGTGGCGCAGGGGTTAGCGCTGTTGCCTCACAGCAAGAAGGTCGCAGGTTCAAAACCTCCTTGGTCCTGGGTCTGGGACCTTTCTGTGTGGAGTTTGCATGTTCTGTGTGGGTTTTCACCGGGTACTCTGGCTTCCTCCCACAGTCCAAAAACATGCTGAGGTTAATTGGAGACTCTAAATTGCCTGTGTGTGTGAGTGAATGGTGTGTGTGCCCCATCATAGGCTGGTGATCATCTGGGGTGTATCCCTGCCTCTCGCTGTAATGCGCTGGGATTGGCTCCAGCAGACCCCTGCGACCCTAATGAGGAATAAGCAGGTATAGAAAATGACTGACTGGATCTTCATCTATTCAGAAATGCCTTGTACCCTGAAAGATGCTTTTTTTCTATGATGTTCACACCATGTGATGTTGTCATTAGATCTGAACTTGCACCCAGTACAGGACTCCTTGTTTTTCACAGTTCTAATGGCGGTCTGTGGTCGTGCGCTTATAGGTGCTGTTTACTCTGCAATCACTGCCACACAAAAAGTACAAAAAAAAAACACTGCATGCATCGCCTTTTCAGTGTTTTGAGTCTGTGTGAGAACAAAATTGCCTTTGATAAAGGAAATGTGCTCAACGGCTGAGAGGTGTTGTCATGTTTAAGTAGATTGCAATATCTTTTATTGTCACTTCTCTGGTGCTTTAGTTTGCTGTAAAGAAAATGTAACAGATTAAGTATAATATAAAAAAAAAACACAACGCACCAGTATTTATCTCAAGCTGTTTATTTAAAGGTTCCATATTGTGCACTTTTCCTGGGTTTTATGCTTTAATATCTCAAAATAAATATGTTTGAACTCTGGAGCAAATACTTACAATATGTTTGATGTAAATAACAGCGTGGAGCTCTATAAATGTCAAGACATTTAGAAACAACACAAAAAATAAGATTTACAGTCAAATTATTTTGCTTTGTCTACATAAGGAAGGACATAGGTTTATCACTGTGCAGTAATGACAGCACCTTGTATTGTGGGTCTTCATCCAAAAAGAGCCAATCACATGCAGGAGTCCATCCAGTCACTTCCTTGCTGAAGCTTAAGAATCATTAAGATTTTCCTACACTAGCCTACATACAATGCATGAAAAGTTACTCAAGGGGATGCCTAAATGATAGTGGTACTAAATGATAATGATCCCAAAAAGCTTTGTGCAAGTCATTTTACCAACTGGTCAAAAGGTCATGCTTTAATTGTTTGAAATCAGTCAATTTATGTTGATTTCGTGTATTTAGCACAAAAATGATCACCTTGCACTCTTCAAATAGAGCATGTGTAAACCATTCTCTTTATATTATTTAGAAATTGAGACCCAACGTTCCCCCATGAGCAAGCACAACCACTCAGTGATGCCTGTAGGGGAAAATCTTTTAAAAGACAAAACCTCTGGAAGAACCTGACTCCAGCGCTTTATTTATAGCATTTTATTTCCCCTCGTTCACTTCCCCTCAGCTCTGGAAACTACGCAACAACAGACATGATGGCGGAGGCCACATGGAGGGGAGTGGGAAAGTCAAACACATTTGCCTTTGAGTCCTTTTTCAGCCCAAACTGTCCTGGCTCATCCACCCTTTGTTGTAGGTTTATCACTTTCCTGCTTTTTACAAATCCTCAGAAATACCCACAGACTCATTTTAAAGAGGTTCTGCAGATAATGGCAATACTTCTGCACTAGTTTCTTGTACCAAATGCATGACAGTGTCTTTTATAATCTCTGTGACAAACACAGACACTGTAGAACAGTGAACAGTTGGAAGATAAAGAAAATAATTGTTCATTTTTTACAATTCTGAGAAGTCTTTTTATATGATTATGTCCTATTGGCTTTGTAAGAAAGGAAATAAAGAAAATATGTTCCTATGCTTCATCAGGGGTCAGAAGAAAATGTAGTTTGCTGTATTCAAGGGGTTTTTAAAAAGTAGGCAACTGGACTTTTTCTTTGAGCTTGAAGACGTTTCACCTTTCATCCGAAAGGCTTCTTCAGTTCTAGCCTGATGATGGAAACCAGGAGCTATATCTCTGGATCACAGAGGGTGGAGCTATAGACCACACCTCCCATCCCATAACAAAGGGTCACATAGGTCACCCTTCAAGGTGTGAATTTGGATGAGAGTCGTTGTGGTAACGACTCTCATTCCAATTCAAGGTGTGACTTGGAATGAGAGTCGTGGTCACATGATCCAGAGAGAGAGTCCTGCTCTGATGGTGAAGAGCAGTTAAACTTCCTGGGATGAGATCTCAAGGCAGGATGGTATGTAGCAGATAGGTTATGACGCAGTCCCCCTCCTCTGTTCAAAGTAGGTTGTTCCAAATGGACATAAATGGCCTCTTTCACTCCTCTCTCAAACCACCTGTCCTCCTTATCTAAGATGTGTACATCAATGTCTTTAAAGGAGTGTCCCTTTTCCTTCAGATGTAGATGTACTGCTGAGTCCTGTCCTGATGTGGTGGCCCTCCTGTGTTGTGCCATGCGTTTGCGGAGTGGTTGCTTAGTTTCACCAATATATAGATCCGGGCACTCTTCACTGCATTGTACTGCATAAACCACATTGTTGAGATTTTGTCTTGGGGTTTTGTCCTTGGGGTGGACCAGTCTCTGTCTGAGGGTGTTACCAGGCTTGAAATAAACTGGGATGTTGTGCTTGCTGAAGATTCTTCTTAGTTTCTCTGAGAGACCAGATACGTACGGCACTACCACATGATTCCTTCTGTTCTTCTTTTTGTCTTTCTGTGTTTCGTTTTCTTTCTCCTGTCTTTTATTCATCTTTATGAATGCCCAGTTGGGGTAACCACAATTCCTTAGTGCACTATATATATATTGGTGAAACTAAGCAACCACTCCGCAAACGCATGGCACAACACAGGAGGGCCACCACATCAGGACAGGACTCAGCAGTACATCTACATCTGAAGGAAAAGGGACACTCCTTTAAAGACATTGATGTACACATCTTAGATAAGGAGGACAGGTGGTTTGAGAGAGGAGTGAAAGAGGCCATTTATGTCCATTTGGAACAACCTACTTTGAACAGAGGAGGGGGACTGCGTCATAACCTATCTGCTACATACCATCCTGCCTTGAGATCTCATCCCAGGAAGTTTAACTGCTCTTCACCATCAGAGCAGGACTCTCTCTCTGGATCATGTGACCACGACTCTCATTCCAAGTCACACCTTGAATTGGAATGAGAGTCGTTACCACAACGACTCTCATCCAAATTCACACCTTGAAGGGTGACCTATGTGACCCTTTGTTATGGGATGGGAGGTGTGGTCTATAGCTCCACCCTCTGTGATCCAGAGATATAGCTCCTGGTTTCCATCATCAGGCTAGAACTGAAGAAGCCTTTCGGATGAAAGGTGAAACGTCTTCAAGCTCAAAGAAAAAGTCCAGTTGCCTACTTTTTAAAAACCCCTTGACTACAATGACCTGGATGAGTGAGAATCTACACAGACAGTTTGCTGTATTGCTCCTCTTCATTACAGCATGGGAGATAAAAGACACCATGACTTAAGAATAACTGTTCTCGTTGCTTTTTTGTGTTAACTTGCTACACCCGAGAAGTATTGATGGCAGAATAGGTGCAGAAGTCAGAAGTCGGGACTTTCTTCTGCTTGGGTCTCTGTGACGCTCTGGTCCGACGAATTTCCAGTGCAGCATAACACACGTCTTCACCCTGAGATATGACATTTGTTGTTTAGATTTTTCATCATGTACTGATATTATATTGTGATTCATTGTTGAACCCCTCTTTTTTTCATAAATTACGAGTCTGACCTCTAAAATTTGTGCTTTTGCATAATTAAAAAATGGAAGATGGCTCAAGTAAATGAAAATAAGACAAAATGTTAATAATACATATGCAAAGTAAGGAATGTTCCTACAGTTTGTTACCTGGTTAAGACTTGTTTGACCTCCGGTGCTGAGTCTGTTCTCTTCAGCTTGAGGTTGTTTAGCTGCAGAAATCAATACATTATTGTACCAAAACCGGAAAAATACGAAAGGAACAGCTAGCCTGCTGTGTAGTTAAGCACATTCATCATAATGTTGATCATGACTTTTACTTTAAGAGAAGAAAAAATATACTAAGCCATTTCTATATTCATGTGGTTGAATTTTTCTTGATTAAATATTGCAGAGATATGTCTGGATTATTAGCACCTTCAAATAACCATCAAAAGGATGTTGAGTAGATTTTTAAATTGCCAAAGCAATAGAGAGGGCTGTGTGGATAAAAGTAATAAATAGAGAAGGTACCTGTTTGCTTGCAGAGGTGATAAACCAGTAGAGAGGAGAGCAAAGAGGAGAGCACGGAACAAGCAGGACAGAGAGAGACCAGCAGAATCCAGTAGGCACGACAGTGTCCGTCTATGTGAAGAGGCTCAGTGGAGTCTGGATCAAACGCAAAGTAGTGACCATTAGACTCTGATCTCATAAAATGAGAGCTTTTCTTGCCCTGGCTTAACATACAGTATATTTTATCATATATGTTGTTCCATGACCCCAATAATGGCACAAACAACATATTACCAAGAATAAAAAAAATGATGAAAATGAATGTGTGCTAGATAGACACTATCAACTCTGGCCGGAACCAGAATTACATCTACAATCATTATTTGGCCAATTTCATCAGTAAGTACAACGTGAAACTTCCTCCCCGGGCTTTTATCCGTAAAAGAAGAATTATCTGCATGAAAAAATAGAAAGCATTGTGTTTACGTTTGCGATAACACTTCAGATTTAAGAGGTTTGGCAGAATTCCCTCGTTACAATTAAACAGAATTTCCTTGTAGGTTGGCAGGTTATTCTAAATTTAAACTGATGAACAGCAAATGATGAGGAAAATCTATTTTTGCATATGGAATGTGACATCATGGAGGCTCTTATTTTCTAAATATAATTTTGTGTTGATTAGTTGTTCAAATGCTTAGATTTACTGTGCAGAAGATTCACACAGAGAAATCAGATGAGACTTACCGAATACGATCTTTGTGACTTTTCCATATCTGTAAACTTCTAAATGATAAATTTTGTCTGTGTCCTCCACCTTGGTCTCTACAGTTCCACAGTAGTAGAGGCCCTCATCTGCAGCAGTGATGTTCATGATCAGCAGATCATAGGATTTAGAGATGTTGTTGTAGACCAAACGAAAGCGAGGGAATGGATTGTCAAGGAGTAAATAGTCTTCATTTGGATAACGTCTTCTTGTGTTCAGAACAAGAGAAGGCTGGTTCTCATGAGAACAGTTCCTGTACCACACTGTAAATTCTCCAGTTGATGGTTTGCAGTCACAGTACAGAGTGATGTTGTCTCCAGGTCTGACTGTCACCTCCGACACTGATCCAGGAATCTGATCCTGACTGCAGGAAACAACTCCTGGAATTCAAACATAAGAAGAAAAACAGGTTAAATTGATATTTAAAAAAAAAGATGCAGGTTACATTGAGTTAAGCATCAATGTAATCTTCAAAGTGTTCAAATAATTACCTAAGAAGACAACTAGAAAAACGTGCAGCCCGTCCATGTGTGACGTTCACTAGTAGGGGACTGGCAGTGTCTTGCAGATTTCATGAGCTGCACACATATTTCTATGTAAGGAAACTGGTGACGATTGGGTAGACGAATGGAACATTTTCTTTTGTGGTTGTTTCAAGTGTATAGGTATGTGATGATATGTGTTTATATGTGTATGTTGACCACACTGCAAATTCCAATAACAGAGACGTGTGAAAGTTGTGCTTATGAATATATTTGACTGTACAGCAGAATCATTGTTAGACTCTAATTTGTCAGATGGTTGTCACTGTTACTCCAGTGCCTGGTCCACTTGTCCACGTGAGGGAGCAAAGCACTACTACTGCTGGTGTATTTATTTCTGTTTTGTCTCTGGCTGAGAGCATTAAGGTGTTTTCATATTTCAATACATTTTTACATCTTTTAATGTGTCTCATTCCATGTGTGACCTAAGGCAAAGCAATGTTAGCAAAGCTTGTTGGGCAAGGCTGACATCTGAATCAGTATGCTTTTTATATTATTAAAAAACTATAATTACACATGAGAAACCGTTTCTAATACTATATATTGTAGTATTTTATTTATATTATATTTATTTGGACGCACAACTTCTGCATGATGAAGTTCTGCATGATGATTGGATGATCTATCTGAGGCTGCGTCTCTTTTTGATCGACAGTGAAATGAGTGAATCTGCGATCTTGAAGTATAAACCACCCCAGCTGGAGCATTTTTTAAAGTTTCATTTCGAAACAAATTGTTCTAGAGACTTTAAATTTCATTTTAATGTATGTTTTGGTTAAAAATGACTTTATTAGCATCTTATGCTAATCTTATCTGTTCTAGCGTTTCTGTTGCTATGCTCTTACTGTTCCCAACAAGCAGCGGCTGCAGCTGTGAGTCTCTTCCAACGACCTCTAGCAACTACCCACCTATTTTAGTAGGCAAAAATGAGGAATCCACTCTCTAGAACATCTGAATACCTCAGCAGGCTAAGAATACACAGGTAGGCGAACAGTATTTGGATGGTTTTCTACCTCTAGTCATATTTTGCAGTGTGCAAGTGAACCATACTACACTGCCCTAGAAGTCATCAGGAGGGCAAGATGGCGGTGCTGTAGTATGTCTGAATTTTACTTTCTACTGACTAACTTACCAACTACATAGAAGCTACTACTGTAGTGTTTGAGTAGTAGTCACTGGTCAGTAGGCAGTGCATATACTAAGGTTTTAGACGCACCCACAGTCTTGCACAGCAGCTGTTAGCTAGCAGGCAAGCTAACAAGCTAACACGGTCAAAAATGAGCATCCTCTACTTTAAAGACCAGCAGCACCACTGCCCTATTGACACGTATGCATGGAGCACAGATGTTGATCTCTCTCTCTTGCTCTCGTGTGAGTGAGAATGACAGAATCTCATTGAAAAAAAAGGGGCAGAATTAATTTGTGGTGCTTGGTATTCATTGTGTGGCGCTGCACCACAGATTGGTCTATGTATGAGAAACACTGCATTAAATTAACAACTATTTCTGTAGTTGTCGGATCAAGAGCTGTTAGATGTAGTTTTCGTATCTAATCAAATAATACAAAATTTTCTGGGTTGTATTAGAATTTTTGATACTATTATATTCACAATTTAAAATATTAAAACACACATAGGCTGTTTTTGGTCTGTCTCATGAATATATTCATGAACCTCCCTTCAAATTGGGTGATCTTCATCTGAAAGACTGAAAGAAGTGGGTGAGACGTTGGGGGCAGGTGAGCAGGCAGAGGGAGCTACCGCGTGACATCACAAAGTCAAGGAAGTACAAACGTGCCGTGGATTGGCCAAGCTTGTGAATCCAGGTTGTCTGCATTTCTCAGTTTTCTGAGAGTCTATAAATGGGATAGTTGTTTTTTCTTTTTTTTTTTATAAACACTAGAACATATCTAGAGTAAAAAATAAAGTGAAGGTGGTGATTGCGTGATAAATGATACTTTGTTCAGGGAGGGGTGTTTCAGTGTGGCACAGGTCTCCCCCCAAACCACCACCAGAGGCAGGGGGTGGTTCAACAAATTTCCCAGAGAGAGTCAATAGAGGCAGCCCATGTCATGTTGATGCGTCCATCTTGTCAATGGCCATCAATAACATGCCAACAACCTTATGAATTACTGTTGAATAATTCTGTGGGTCCAACCATCGTTAATAGCATGTACTTGCTCCATATACAATAGTCATGCTTACTCAATTTACTCTGTATAGGCGTAGTGCCATCTAGTGGTCAGATTTCATATTTCTGTGAAATCCCTCCTAAATGTGTAGACATGGCAACTGGTGTTGGAACAGGTGGGAGATTTCCACACAAAAAAGCACTGCATAATCTGATGCCTTATCCAGATAAAAAAAACAAAAAAACAAACAAACAAAAAAATAGATTTAATATTACATTTAGTCAACATATATATTGTGCATACATATTGAATATATGGAAGTTGGTTGTGGTCAGGTTGGGCCGGCAGTGGGCTGGCCAGTGTGGTCAGAATATTTCAGATTTTAGTGTCCCACTCTACCCCTCTGCCACACCACATGATACCGCTCCTACAGAGGGACAGAAGACCGATGTTACTCATACACTGTAAATATTTGGCAACATTATACACAATTAATCACAATTAAAACCTATACAATAATCAATGCTTGACTGGAATTAGAAAAACAGACAAACATTAGCTGAAGCACGTCAACAAAACCAAACAATTTCACATCCTTTGAATTATAGATATTTCTAATCAATACCAGCAGTTGAAATGAACACAACCCATGTATGTCCTCTGGAAAAAGCTAGGACCCTTCAGTCACTACATAAATACATAAAGGAATACATTTGCAGACCCAAAGTCCCACTTATTTGTCGATTTGGTGCTTAATTATCAGGCAGCAGTTAATCGAGAACCATGACTTAACTGAAGTGCTTTGAATTACCACAGCGGTGTAGTTTAAGTGCTGTAGTAAATCAGCTTACTGTCTAAACCGCTTTTCTACAGGGTTTTAAAGATATGGATTTCTATTTTCTGGTCAAAACTATTAGTACAATAGAATTAATTGATTTAACATGAAGTTGCTGCAACTGTAGCCAATTAAAAATGAAGATAATGCAAAATTTAAAAAAGAGATGGCCCCTCGTATGATTTAGAGTGATGGGGTCAATACTTAACATTTCCACTAGAGGTCAGGAGAGTTTCACATGCAGCTAATGTGACTAATTGTTCAGAGATGACGCCATCACCATCCCTTTACCCTCCTCTGTTTGTTTCAAGAAAAACCTTCAAGGTCCAAGGGCTCTGGTGTAAGCTTTACCATACCTAAGTGTCTCAGAAAAAAATCTGTTGTTGATTCATAAAAAACATATACTTTGCTTAACACAAAATCATCCATCCTACACGAACCTGTGGTGTGTAAAGAGTGAGGAAGGAGTCACTGTTCTCACATAACTATGTTGTGGTAAGAAATACACAGAAATACAGATCAAAATGTCGCTGTGGTGGCTGCAGAGCTGCTACATTCTCTTTGTTGTATAGTATCAACACTTGATTCAACAGTAGAGGTGCACTGTGTACCATTGGAGTGTGAACTGTTTCAAAGCATTTTGAGTTAGATTGTATTGATCCAGAGGGGGAAAAAAACAACAGCAACAAAGACCAGGAAATAGAGGACCATTTTTTCCTGTGATGTGTGGTTTGTGTGTGTGCGATTTGAAGGATTATCTGTGTTCTCCACATCTATAATGAACCGTGCAAAATGTAGCTGGTCAATACCTTCAGCAGGCCACCAATCAGCCTGCATGGGTCTGTCTGCATGTTGAGCACTGCAGTCATACGAGGAGCTGTTTGTCATTGTGGGTTTCCTGTAAAGCTTACTGATCTAGGTTGTGGCCACTCTCTATTATCATGTCACTTCTTGGAAATTGTGTGGTGGGGGAATTCCGTAAATAAACAAGCTATGGAAGACATTTAAAAAAAGAAGAGTCTATATTCTCTCTAACACATCGGTGCCCAATCCCCAATCCTGCTCCTGCAGGGCTACTGCCTCGGGTTTAATCCTCGGAAAACTGATCAAAACGATTTTCTCGATTCCTGGGAAAGGTTATGCAAAGGAACCTGAGAAAATAGCCTAATTAAAAAAAAAAGAAAATCAATGGTGCGCGTCTTATCTTGGTAATTGGTCATTATGGTAAATACCAAAAACCGACATCAAAGTTGCACGTGAACACCCACTCATAATTTCCACTGGAAAGCGGGAAGATTTTTATGAGACACGAGCTGACGAGATGAGATAAACTTTGACCTTTCAACATGGCGGAGGGCAGCGAAAGTGTCGTAAATGCTAAGCATTGCATTCTGTTAAACATCCCCTGCTGCTGTCGGTTGGTTAGTGTGTAGCCTACGTCGCGCTGTGACATACATCATTTTTATAACACCGCCATTTACACGTTTTTTGAAAAGAATACCTTTATTGTTTGCAGTTTGATGCATTCTCTTTTTGCTGTAGAAGATGAATAAGCAAGTATAAAATGGTTTTACCCGAGCAATGGGTCGGGATAAATTCTGGGTCCGTCATGTTTCACTTCACTATGACAACAAAAGCACTTGAACACAACACATTCCTAATTGATCCAAGTGGAAAGGATCATTTTTCCTATACCATGTGAAGGCAGCACAGTAACGTTAATAGAAGCTATGATAATACAGGCTGTGCTAATGATGTCTGGGTCTACCTCCGGTTTTGCATGGGTTCATTTTCAAAAACTGGAGGAATACGACGCATTAAGTGAGTAAGGTGTAAGAGTGAGTAAGTGTTCCGGGGATCAACAAGCGGATCATGTAGACAATGATTCAAAATGTCAGAGGAGGCTCGATTGCTTCTTTAGCAAACTTGGCAAGTCCGTGAAGGAATACTGATTAAAAAAAAGAAAACAATCCTGCTGTTTGGTGTTATCCCAGGATGTGATTCATGTAACTTCGGGAAAACTATTAAACCCTACTACTTCCCTTCGTGTTGTAGGAATCATCCTACGAACACACCTGATTCTAATAAGCTCGTTATCAAGCCCTTGACAAGCTTCAGTCTGGACTTTGACTGGGCCATTAATGTGTTGTAAAAGTTAATTAGAATCAGGTGTGTTCGGCCGGGGGGACCTTCCTACGACACGCGGAGCAGTTCCAGGAGCTCGGAGGGTTGTGCTACTCCTGCTCCAGCAGAATCGGCCGCAACACACAAAAATGTGCTTGTACAGAACTCTACAGGTGAAGGCCCAGGGCTGATGGCAAACATGAGATAAAAACAGGAAATTGCCTGTAGAAAACAAGCAGTCTTCACCGCTATTATTAGGCAATACGGCTCGATTTCACTCTAAAAAGATGAATCTGAGGCCAATGCTTTTCAGCGAGGAGAAACAAGCTTTCCATCCAGAGGTTTGTGTACATATCAATTTTTAATTTGCTACTTAAATGGTGGAAGGAAATAAAACACACAAGCTGCGTCTATTCCGGAATGAATGAATAAATGTAGACCGTCATCTTCTTGCTGCGCCCCAGAGGCCCGGGGAGGGGGGATTTCTATCTTCCTGCAAAGCGAATGATTAATTTTTTTTTGGGATAAAATGCATTTAAAGCAGTTATTTGTCCCATGTGCAGGCTCCCGCCATTAGCAAGTAATTAATGATAAATCAATTACAGCCCTGAGCCAAGAGTCACATGCTCTTACCATCCATGTTAGAGATGGGCAAACTGAAAAATGGAGAGAATTGGCAACAAAATAAAGCACCCCGCCTAAAGCTCTGTCTGAGCATACCGATGCAGTGTCTTGGTCATCTCACTCTTTTCATCTCTTCCTTGTTTTATGCATTTTTTCCCGTTGGCTGCAAGCAACTTCAAAGCCATTTTATTGTTTTATTGGCTGTTGTTGATACCAATATCATCCGAAACGGTGACTGAGTAAAGCACTAAAGCCTTGTACTTGTTGACCTTATAAGACTCGCCTGCTCGCTTGCTTGAATTAAGTTTTTATGTTTGCTCTGTGTTTGCTCCCAGGTCTGTTTCATCACCGCTGGGGTTATAACTGAAATAATGAGGCAAAAATGTTTTTTCTAACAATAAGTTATATATCGGCACTTCAATGCATTGTATTACATCCTGCACACACAACATTTACTTCAAGCCTGTCCATTATAGAAGAGGGATCCTTTCATACTATTACTGAGGTTTCTTCCTTTTTTCTCCCAGTTAAAGTGTTTTCCTTGAACTATGTGAAGCTCCAAAGCTTACTGTTATATTGCTGCTGTATAAACCGTAAAGCCCCCTGAGGTCAATCTGCATTTATTTATTTTGTTTGGTATATACAAAAAAAATTGACTTGACTTTAATTAAATGTAATACATTATTGTAAATAAATTCAGATCTACTTATGCCTTCATGATGTGAGAGTGATAGGGATAAGATTAGGTAATGTTTTATAATTAAAAATTCTTACATGTCTTATTTTTATAATTATTATTATATTATGACTAGATATTTAAGAACATTTTAGTTGTGTAATTTGTGTTATATTATTTGCTTTAATAAATAAATAAAGTTTGGCATTGTTACTTTCTGTAGCGTCTTCAATATAACATAGAGCAAGAACTCTGCCTCTGATGGGTAACTTGAGATAAAAACAGGAAATTGCCTGAAGACAGCTATTGTGTCTCGTTATAGACGAGCAGTCATCACCGTTGATATGAAATGTCGAGGATCGATTTCAATCAAATAATTGTAATCAACAGCTGCAGACAGGTTTTTATATTTGTTAGCTTTATTTGTTTCTTTTTTTATTACTCGTCAATTTTCACTCTTTCATTAAAGTGGGGGAAGGAAATGAAAAATGATGTATCTCTTCTTAAAAGAATGAATAAATGGATTAACACACGAATTAACTCATGAAATTGTGGTTCAGTGAAAAGAGCAAAAACCGCTGAAGAGGAAACACTACTGAATAATACAGTCGAAACAACAGTTATCATTTATTTATCCTCATAGAATTGACATAAACAATGTTTAGTATAAATTATTAATTATTATTACTTTTTTTTTACACCCTAAAAGTCCTGATGGCAGAATAAATGCTGAGGTCGGAGCTCTGCTCTGTTTTCTTCTTCTTCTTTGGTCTCTTTGATGCCTGATGGAATTCCAGCGCAGCATAACACACATCTTCACCCTATGATTTGACACGTGTTGTTAACCACTTAAGCCCCAAGGGTTATGTACATGTACTGGTATCAAAGAAATCCAAATCAATTTATGTTGTTGTGACAGAGCAAATATAGTAAGAATATTGGGGGGTAAAAAAAACGACTCTAAAATTGCGTTTTACTACAGATGAAATGCTTTATTTAAATAAAACAAGACCAAATTGACTTTAGGAAAAAAAAATAAAATAAGGCAAATGATTCTGCTAAATTCAATGATGAATATGATAAAAATCAATTATTTGTCCATAATAGTAGAAATCAGAGGATCATTACAGAACATGAATAATATATACTGTAAGATGTCTAAAAAGAAGATTAAATAAATTAAATAATTACACAAACAGCTCAAATCTAAATTTATTATCAAAATAGGGGTTAGCTGCAGTCTTACTACTGATATATTAAAGTATTTTCTTGTTATATTGATAAGGTGGACATTGACAATATACAGTATATTGATAATGTAACAGTAACATTGTGTTTTACTAGAGATACAAATACTTTATTTAGTGTTGCAGCTGAGGTTTTATCATGCAATATATGAATAAAACTCAATGCTGCCTCCGTATCAGGGGGTGAACAGATTTAATACCTGTATGGTTCATTATGAACTACTGTTGAAAGCCTTTATTTTGATGTTATGTGCCTCATCCGTACAATGAAAAGGTGAGTGTAGCATAAAAACTAGAATTCATGAAAGTACAGAAAAGTACCTGATTCAGCCTTTCACCACTAGTGTCAGGTGTTTGCTCTTCAACCCGAGGCTTTTTAGCTGCTGAATCGAATAAAGGTCAAATAATCAGAGCACGTTACAGCCAACATCGCATAACATATTACAAAGAGGGAACTCGTCTTTGTGATTTAAAATGTATATTTTTAGATTACATAATGTTATTTCTGGACTAATAAAAAGGTTCAATTTACTTACCTGTTTTCTGATAATGGCGATGAACCAGAAGAGATGAAAGGAGAGCGGAGAAAGCGGCAAATGTTGGACACAGAGAGAAGAGCAGCGTCCAGCACGAGCCGCAGCCTTGTGGGGCCTCGTTGTGACGAGATGCAGAGGAGTCTGGATCGAACAACAAATTCTGTCAATTCGCTTGATTAAACTCTGATCTCAAAGAAAATTGGATTAAAGGATTTTGAATGGATTTTTTTTTCAACTTTGGCCTCCTTTGAGCATTGCCTCTAAAGAAATATCCATAACCAATCTCATTTGAATAAAAGATTTTCAGCTTAATCCAGCGATAACTGCAATGTGGAACTTTGTGTTCCCTATTTAGACCTGTTTTCTTAGATCTAAAATGTGCATTTTTTCCCCAAAACCTAAGAGTTATGAAAAATAATGAGCTTACATGACTCACAAGAAAAAGCCTTCTATTTGGAAGGAATTCTTCGTTTAAACTTTAATTAAAATTATACTATATCTTAGCCCAAATTGGAGAGTTGCAGCTAATTTGCACTGTTGTACAAGCACACTTACTATGGTGGACTTCATATCTGGAGCTTATATATTTAGTTCAGATGATCACATGCAACCAATTATAGTCACAGATTTAATCCACACACAAAAAAATTCTTACCAACTCGGATCCTTGTTGTGACTTTGCTGTACCTGTAAAGATATTTGGAACTGATGTGTCCTTTATCCTCCACCTTTAACTCTGTAGTTCCACAGTAGTAGAGACCTGCATCGGAGTCACTGATGTTGAAAATGCGAAGGTCAAAGGATTCAAATGAAGGATTTTTCACAAATTGAAAACGGTGGTGCAGATGACCATCAGTTGTAACCGTATCTTTTGCAGATAAAACAAGAGAAGGCTGGTTCTCATGAGAACAGTTCCTGTACCACACTGTAAATTCTCCAGGTGATGGTTTGCAGTCACAGTACAGAGTGATGTTGTCTCCAGGTCTGACTGTCACCTCCGACACTGATCCAGAAGACTGATCCTGACTGCAGGAAACAACTCCTGAAACACAATCACAAAATTAGGTTAAAACATGCACAGCGTTGCATGATCTTCAGCAACAACAGTAAGAAATAAATATCGCTTGATTGTTATAATGGAACCTAACAGTTGCAACCTAAATCTCCAAAGTTCTACCAAGAGAATCACCTAAGAGGAAGACGAGAACAGCGTGTAGCCGCTCCATGTGTGATGACGTCCAAGACGTAAAAGACAAAGACAAAAGAAAGCTTGAACCTAATTATGACCTTTGCAGACTTTTCCATTAAAGGAAATATAAGCGGTGATTGGTTAGACAACAGGAACATTTTAGTCTGTGGTTGTATGCTGTCGTACTGCTCTGAGGTTTAATGTTCTCTTCAGTGAAGGTGTTAAACCCCTTTCAAATATACATCACTTCCCGTAGATGTGTCTTTGTTGTCTGTACTCATGAGCTGCTGCAGACATGGTGATTCTGAAGCATATAAACCAGATGTAGACGGTATTCTAATCCAGCAAAGCTATGAAATAAAACACATACTCTACACACAGTGTAGAGAGGCATCTTTGTCTTAGTCTTCAAATAGAGTTTTCTCTGTAACAGGTATGAATTGAACATTCACTTTACTATAACTCTGCAGCCTGTTGCCATTTTGAAAGATAGGACAGCACTAGTTTAGCAGCTGATGTGGACACCAGGACAAAGAAGAGACGGCTTGTAAACAGTGACAATTATGTTACTAGAAGCTTCCAATTCGAACAGGTTTTTATATAAATTTTGATAATTTGCCACTGTTTAAAAAACGCAGATGGCTGCCTGAAAAAAAATCTTTGGTCAATGTTACAGAAACCTGCTAACAAGTGGTATCCTCATGCAGCAATAGGAGATCATATTGTTCTAAAAACCTAAGCAGTAACATTGTAACCATATATATTTAAGGTCAATCCCTAACACTTGTTTACATGTAGACAATACGGTCTTGCAAACAACGTAATCCAATGAGAAAATGTGATAATCATATGCCATCATGCATGCATACTATTAATCTGGTTGTTTTTGTGGATATGCCAAAAGTTGAAAAAACCTTTAAAAACTGAAAAAATCGTTCACATGGTAAAGCAGACATGAAATTTGGCACATATACTCTCTGAAGGCTATTATTTAAAAAAAAAAAAAAAAAGTGTGCCACTTAAAAATTCAAGATTCCAAGATGGCCACCAACATACTAGAACAGTTAAAGATGTGATCGTTTAGTTGGTGATACACACATGAAAATCGTCATAATTGAGCGTTTTTGGGAATCTACATTAATGATTTTCTTCAAATCAGGTTATAATGCACAACATTTACTAGCATCACAGAAACTTACATCATACTATTAAAACAGTAATTGCCATAACTGAAGTCAAGAGCTGATTTCAAATGTCATCCTATTTATTAATAAGAAACTATAATACTATAGTACTATACATGTACATACTATACATAGTACTATAACAGTTATTATTTGTAAATAAACTTGATTACATTTACTTTTTTTTTCCTTCTAAGATTTTTTTTTTCCTGGCATAGATGCCTTTATCATACAGTAGCCAGACAGGAAGTAATGGGAGACATAATGGGGGAGACATGCAGTAAAGGAGGGGTTGGCTGCTTCAGAACAAAACTCCATGTGGCGATCACTCTACCCCTACACCACCACAGCCGCCTTGATTACATTTTTAAACAAATGTATCTGTGAAACGTGCAGTGATAAAATATTGGACTCGTTTTCCCTACAATATGTGGTTACAGCAACCAAAGCGTGATTCTTTTTAGGAAAGAATCGTGGTCTTCGTTAAGGCTCTGCTCACGTTATATTGAACAGTTCCTGCCTTCACACCAACATCCAACAACCTAATTCTAAAGTGTGAAATTTAGATTTTCCTGGAAAATGCCTAAAAAACATCTAACAAAGAAGCCTCACGTCAGCCAAAGCCTAACTTTCAAGCCAATTAAACACACATTTTAGTGTTGTTAATGCACAATTTATTTTGCTCTGAAGTACTTAAAAAGTGTTATAGAAACATTTCCAGTGAACATAATCTGGACAGCAATTATATATCCCCTCAACAATATAGCAAAAGCATCATCAGATTCACAGTTGACAGCCAATTAAGATGCAGATGCTGTGATCTGATTATGGATTTCAACCTTCAGGCAACAATTTGAATTCTCTCCCTTGAAGAAAAGGGAGATATTCTAAACAAACAACCTAATATAGTGTCATTCGTGGCATCTCCTGTGATTCGGCGGATATACATGAGTGGCTTTCATTCAAATACAACTGCTGACCAAACACTGAGGCCTGACAAAACTGGGCCACACAGATGACACTGTTGGCCGGACTCCAGGCACAAAATCTTTTAATGAGGCTGCGTGTTAACATAATAGACAAGTGGGTGTATGGATACACAAAGTCAATATGATTCCCTTCCACCCAAAATTCTTTATGAAACCATACCAGGATGATTTCCTAGACGTCTTTAATGGACTTGAAAACAAAGGCTGCCAGGTCCAAAGTGATCGATTTGGCAGCTTACTTCCATATTTGGCTGTTGACTTTTATTTACACCTGGTCTCCCCCAAGGGTGCAGGTTTGGTTTCAACTTTGGTAGAGGATTTTTTTTCCCCAGACGACCACAGTAATTGTGTATGTGTTCTCTCTCTTCTCTTCCCTGCACACATCCATAAAAAGCCCTACTGCAACATGTTTACTTTACTCAATATGCATTTGCTGACACACAAATTAAACTTTTGTCACGATTTTCACATTTTTACATTTTACCTTGATATATACAATAATGTAGCTTGAAGTTGAGGGTTCCAGATCATCAGGTTGAGAGAGTCACACAAACCTGGCAACTCTGCAGTGTCGGTTAAATCATTGTATCCATGCATGATGCCATTTAGACATGGTTCTATATACATGCCCCAATTCTGTCACCTTTTATCTTATCCTATGTTTTTTAATTCAATTTATTTCCACAATTCCTGTATCAAATTTCAACATCCTATACTAAATTGAAGGCAAAAATGTGCTCTGCCAGCCTATGTCCGCCATTATTTAGGACCTGAAATTAAAACAATATAATTTACACCAGGCTATTTCATTTTTAATCATACGCTGATGCCAAATGGCTTATATTCTTCAGCCCAGCTAGAAGACTTTTGAAGTGATATAGCATTAATATGTTGTTATTTTCTGAGTTCTGCAGGTATCAGGGAAATTGCCTGCACATGCCAGTCACAAAAATGTGTGTATTTCTTAAGAGGTAGCATCTTGAAACTTTCTTCTATCAACAAGTCCAATCAATTCAAATGAAATTGTTTTGTAATGAAAAAGTCCAAATTTCTGCTCCTAGAGCACTCTTCAAGTGCTTGTTTTTTCTTAGTAACAAGGGGCTGCCAGCAACGTTGGAGATTGTTTAGTTGCAATGATGGACGACCCAAAGCAAATTACTGCAAAGTGTTTGAACTATAGTTCTTTGTATAGGCAAAATGATGTCTATAGGCAAAATGATGTCGATTGTGTGCTAAAGCAACATATTCAGTGGTAGAGGGGTGAATGAGAAGGACAGCATTGCTCATACTCTAATGGCCTTGGCAGGCTGCCTATAGAAACAAAAACCTGAAGATTATACACAAGCACTCATAATGGTCCCCCTCTTATGGTTTGCATAAATATGCATTGTATGCCAAATAAATGTTGCATTAGTCTATTACACATTGCGAATGCCCTCCATTACCTGTGCATGTGTAGGCCGCTGTCCATGGTGCTGAAGAGGCAGCAGATAGATATGCTACCTGGTGTCAGAGCCACTTCATAATCAACGTTAGCACATCTTCTTGTTTATCATGGTGCTGTGTTTTTCAACCAGCCATATTAAAGAACAATAATGGATCTTAATAACCTCATGTTGTAAAGGTGGCGCATTTGAAATAAAATACAAGGCTGCCACTCAGATAAGGAAAATTGTCGATTTGAGTGGCGACACTTCAATACTGTATCAACCTACGCCCAGGATCTCCCCTCAATACGGGATGATGGAAACCTAAAATGAGCTTGTGCTATTTACTGCTATTTGACCTGGTTTAAGTATCTTCTTAAACACTTGTTTTCAAGTTGGCTGTATTGCAGCTTTTCAGTCCTAGACGCGAATATTATATTCAGATTTTGAATAAACCCAACCAGCAGCAACCTGATGACACTGAGACAGTTTTACATGTAATATCAAAGTGTGAAATATTATAGACAATTTTAATGACACCTGGAATTTTAACTCTTCCGAGTCAGATGTGTCATGCCCATTCGACATTTTGAAAGATTAAATATTTGAGATCATATGGCTTTAGAGAGTGGTAAATGATGAATGATTTTTTATTTATGTGAAGAAAAAAGTCACTGATCTATGTGTTTTTCTTCATATTTGTTATTGTCTGTCACTGTTGCAGAAAAAGCAGAGACCAAAAACTGCAGTTCCCTGATTGGCCACTTGAAGCTGACTCCAACAGCAAGTTAACCCTCATACTCAAAAAAAAAACACGACTGTTTCCATTCACAACAGGCGTCAAGTGCTTGGTCAACCACTGCAGCCTTGTGTGCGTGTGTATGTGTGTGTTTTATATTTGCTCCTGCAACTACACAGGAAACTGTGTACTCACACTCCCAGGGCAGTGTGAACATTTGCAGGTTTGCTTGCGACATGCAAATCATCACATACAGAATGACTGTCGTGTCAATGTAGTGATGTCAGCTTTTTAATTGTGGACTTAATTTATTTTATTTGACCTTTACTAATCCGGGGTGACCTCTCGGGACTGCAATTTATTTTTAAAGAGTCTTAGACAAAATGGCAGCACAATTATGTTATTAACATTCATAGAAGAACAAAAGGGAGAAGAAAAGAAAAACACTTTTCCTTATCAAATTATTAATTCAAATTATCAGTAAAACAAAACACTTGCTCATTTCAGTGCTTTAAAAAGTCAATGCGCATTTGAGGTTTCACTGCAGTAAATGTGCCGCTCTCTCTCTCAGTCCTATACGTAGCCTTAGTAGACAAGAGCAGGGGCTCTGAGAGCACAATGTGATCTGATGACATTGATATAACTACATAGAAGAGATTTGATGGAAGGTGCTAGGGGATACCCGTAAAAATTAAGAGGTAACAGATGTGGAGTTAAGGGAGGTCATCACATATTTTCACATATAATGGTCAGAACTGCACTTTCCACTTTATGAAGACATATGCAGCTATTGCCTATGATAATGAGAAGGTCGCGGACACAGTTAAAATGTCTAAAGATGAGCCATGTTGAATATATTGGCGAGTTTTGTACTTTTTTGCCCCCGAATGTTTACAAGAATTTTCAAACCTAAATTAATTAAATAAAATTTCGATGTATGGTTACGTTACGTGGTGGCCCTTTAATGTCCCCTGTGCACATGCGCCGGCTGTTGTGGTGTCTGGTTTTAAGCCACATTTTCATAATACATTTTTTATAGATCTTGGTCTCTTTTTTTTGTATTTTATTTTAACATACAAATGAACGTCCGATCCATTCAAGCTCTAACCAAACGAGTTCACACAATGCCGATTAATTCCATCAGCACCAGGTAAAGCTCTCCAAATTTCACAGAAGACTGAGTTTTTTAATCTTGTGTCTGTGGCAACATTCCCTGTTGGCTGGATGAATGCATACAGCACATGTTTCATGGGCACCCGGGACCGCTGCCGGCTACTTCCAGGTTCTGCCAACTGCAGTGCAGCGCAGACAACAACTCCCATGATCCTGTGCTACTGCTCCTTCTTTTCTTATTGTTTTGATTGAGAGACCCCTAGAACCCCCCCACCCCCCCCAACACACACACACACACACATACACACACACACACACACACACACACACACACACACACACACACACACACACACACACACACACACACACACACACATTATGGATTTCATCATCCATAACATACTGTCATCGAGCAGGAAAGCAAAAGCAAAGGTATTTGAAGCACAAGTATTTGTAAATGTGCTTTTTAATTTAATTGTGCATACCTGAGCAATCAAGATGCTGTATAAGTCTCCCGGTGCCATTTGAGTTAAAGCTTTGTCTACTATAAGTATGATTTTGACAGGAACTACATTCCTTTCTTTGTACAATTAATTCCCTTTGTGCGTATGTGCGTGTGTGTGTGTGTTGTACGGGTTTTCTGTGTGTAGAATACCTGAATGGATGTTTATATCTGCAATGACATACACAAGGTCAGCACTACCCTGCACTACAACAGCTGCTAATGTAACTCCAACTGCCAGTTTTCAAGCTACGGTTCCTGTTCACTGTCACTAGATGGCGATGTGGCAGTTTATTGAGGCCATTAGAGACAAACTGCATGGTACATCTGTTCCACACACACTCACTCACTTTGCTCATCACCATTTAACACTGTACATGTGTTATATGCAGCCCTATTGCTGTCGCTGTGTATTAATTGTATGTGATGGGCGAACATTTGTTTCTGTGCGTCAGTAGGTTTGCGTTTCAGATCGGTGTAACAGTAACACTCAACAGTGATTTTAATTGCAGTATGGCAATAAGGCTGTTTTTCTTCTACTCTGTGATAATTATTAGGAATTTTAATGGAAGGTAGCATCAAATATGGCACTTAAAGTAATGTTATAAACAGCCTACACCGACGCATATCTAAACGATTACCTCTGCAATTATAGTAGACTGGAAATGCAGTGCTTCATGGACATTATCCCATTACTTCTGATCAAGAGACATATGTAATTACCTAGACAATAGATGTCCGTGCAGATGATGTTTGTCACATGTTCGAGAAATCGCCAAAGTCATGAATGCTGATACGGTGTTCCATAATAACACCAGTGAAGTGTACCGATGCAACATCCCTGCAATTACTGAAGCTTTAATCATCACATTTGTGTTAATGCTTTCAGAGGTGTTGACTCCTGAGTGCCCTGAGGGGGAGACAAAAGAACAGGGAAGCCTTTACAATACAATATAATCAACAACCTCAGAAATTACAGTGGATTTCGAATCAAGGCCTCTTTGAGAAAGTCTCAGCGAAAACGTGTCATTAAGCTTCACACAGGTGATTTGGGTGCAGTTGGATTTGGTGGACGTGTTTCCAATCACAAAACTTGTGTACAATAGGTAATTATCTAACCAAGCCCATCCCATCATATCACATCTTGTTGTTAACACAGTTATATAACTGTTTGTTTTAATTATATCTTGCTTGTTTTTAATTACATTTTTTTTTATTTTAATTAAAAAAAACATTTTTTTTAATATTTCCTGTCCAACTGTTTTATGTAAAATGTTGTTGAAATGTGCTATATAAATAAACCTGCTATGTCTATACTGATGTACATCATTCATACATGTTTGACATGGAGCTGTTTAACCTTTAATATAGAGGCGAAATCCCCTATAATACAAATTATTACATTTACAGTTATTTAATTTTTGTGTAAACTCTTGAAATAGAATGATGATGACATCAGTGACATTATAAAATTATAATTGACTGCTAGTGAGGGTGCCATATGATCAACTATGAATATACTGCAATAAAATGCATGTTCAAAAGTATGAGGCGGGAACACATGAGCAGCTGTGCCTAAAGTCGAGTTAAGGAATTAAAACTGTATCACAACCGAAAAAAAGATCTTCAAAGTTTCAAAGTTTTGATGTGAAACATTTCTGGTTTTATGATGCAGTGAACTGTTGTAGTCATCCATGAGATGTTATCAGTGCCCACACTTGGACTGGATTAACAGAGAAAAACTCTTTGTTTTTTGAGTATAATCACCTCCAGTAGTAAGCAAAGCTTTCATTTTATACCACCCAGAACCATGTATCAAATTGTTCTTGAGTAAGACATTGAGCTTGGTTTGAATGGGTGAATGAGAGGCAACATTTGTAAAGTGCTTTGTCCATTATTGTAGAAAAGTGCTGTGAAAGTGCAGTGCATTTACCATTTACATCCTATACAAAGCCAGACAGACAAAGACACAGCTGGCCAATGTCAGACTGCTATGATTCTGAGGCTGAACTTTATAGGCAAATCTGCAATTAACAGGTTACTTATGCCTTCACTGATGTGCTTCATTATGTTTATTTCAGCCATTTCTACTGCATATTATCAAGGACTGCATACAACATGTCCCTTGCTAAAAAAAAAACCCTTTTCTATCTTTGGTAGAGAAAATTGTTCTTTGTCCCCGCGAGATCCATGCAATCTCAGACGATGCTGTGAAGGTTGTTCTGTGGATGAATTTTGCTGCTCACAAAGCAAAGAAGAATGCTGCTTGATTTTGATGCACCTGAGGTTACTCCCAGGTGGATGAGTATCATTGAATTTGTTTGTGTATGGCTTGGGCAATGGTATTCCAAGGTGCTATGCCCGAGACCATGCCAATTCTTTTTTTTTTGCATTTTACCCACCTTGTTTCTTGCTTTTTTCCCATATCTGTAGCATAGTACTCTCAGCAAACACTTGAATATCCCAGACATTTTCATGGCACAATAAAGAGTGTCTGAGATGCTTTTTCCACAAACAAAAAAGAAGGAATTACCATGCTGACATCTTTAAAATCGCATCTACTTGCCTCAAAGCAAATCCAGAACTTGAAAAAATGAAATGAACAATATTAATATTGTTCATTTCAAGTGTTTAACTGCTGGATGCTTCGCTGAAAAGTCCATTTTCAGTGTTTGTGCACTGGAGGCTTTAAATTTCCAGATCACATTTGTGTAAAACGCATACTGGAGGAGGAATTCAAATTAGATGTGATATCACAAATCATGCTTGTAGGCAATCTTTTTTTTTTTTTTTATTGAGCACAGATAAATGTTCCACTTTAAGGAGATTTATGAATGGATAGGGATGCCAAATTATGAGAATTTTCAAAGTTGGAAACTTTCAAATGTAATAAATTGAAGATTGGACCTTAACAGGGAACTTAAATATACTTAACTTATATATTGTTGCATAACCTTGGCTAAAACAACCAGGTTTAATGCAAGTCCACTCCTTCATCACATGCACAGATGATTCTAGACCCCTGGGGGCACATTTGAGCCCATAGACTACATAAAGTCAAGTAAATTTTGATAATATTATGGGATAAATATGTTTGATCTACAATGGTGTTAATATTTAACTTGCAAATCATGTATACAGAATGTACACAGTACCTAGCTCTCTGGTAAGTTAATGGAAGCTGTTTTACATTTCATTGAACTCTTTTTTCTGTATACATACAATAATTTATACATCAACTGTCAAGTATTTTGAAGACCATTCCAGTTGTTTGGATAACTATAGTACTGTTCATGCCATTGCATTAGTGTTTTTACAACCTTTTTCTTTTTATTTTACTCTACAGAAAAATGCCACATTTGCCACGTTCACGTTCTCATGTTCTGATGGGTGAAAGCATATATATAATATAGAAGAATATAGAATATTTTGGAAAGACTGACATGAAAAATGCTACGAAAATTCAGAAGCATTTTTCATAGTGCCAGAAATTTTCCCAAGGCTCAAAACATTGAGCAGACAAGAGTTCCACTCCAGGGGAAAATTAATCTGCTGCAGGTTCAAGACCTCCTTGGTCCTGGGTCTGGGACCTTTCTGTGTGGAGTTTGCATGTTCTCCCTGTGTCTGTGTGGGTTTTCACCGGGTACTCCGGCTTCCTCCCACAGTCCAAAAACATGCTCAGGTTAATTGGCAACTCTAAAATGCCCGTAGGTGTGAGTGTGTGAGTGAATGGTGTGTGTGCCCCACGATTGGCTGGCAACCATCTGGGGTGTATCCCTGCCTCTCGCCGTAACGCGCTGGGATTGGCTCCAGCAGACCCCTGCGACCCTAATGAGGAATAAGCAGGTATAGAAAATGACTGACTGACTGATATGACCCATTAGCTCTGATATCACTTAGAGAGTCAAGAAGAGCCATAAGATTAAATTATTTTATCCACACCAAAGTAGGGTCAGTAACAAATCACGGTTGGCAGGAAGGGAAAGAACTTTTTAAAATTCTCTTTTAAGAACCATTCATCAGGGCTCTCAAAATGTACATTTTGTGTTCATGTTGGTTTCTTGTCATTTAAAAGTCCATTTGTGTATTTTTTTTTTTACAAAAATCACGGTTTTGTATGACTGTTTGACACCAAGTGTCAAATGGTTAACCAAAAAATAATGATACATTTTAAATATTTAATCCACCTAGAATATACACTACCATTTAAAAGGTTGGGGTCACCTAGGCAATTTTGAATTTTCCATGAAAAATCACACTTTTATTTACCATGATGAGTTGTAAAATGAATAGAAAATATAGTCAAGACATTGACAAGGTTAGACATAATAATTTGTATTTGAAATAATATTCTTTTCCTTAAACTTTGCTTTCATCAAACACATTGTAGTCATTTACCATATTCACAATGTATAGAGTGTATTTCTGAACAGTTTTACAGGTTTGAACAGGTTTACACCACATGGCAGTTTTGTCCTGTTAGCAGTAGGCTACTTGGATGTAGCTGGTGGAAGTGCAGGGAAACCAGATTTAAAAAAAAAAAAACTGTCTACTGTGAAACCCACAGAGATTCACCTGGTCATGTTCGGCTTAATCAGCATTGTGTGAATTTCCTTTGGCAAGGACCTCAATGGCTCAGATGTTCATCTATATGTAAAAGTTCCGCACTGCAGGTTTAAGGAGCGAGCAGCGGTTGCCAGGTTGAACCGTTTGACACAACAATCGCTCCAAGATGCAAATGCCATACAGTCATATAATGCAGTCTTGTGCCATAAATTAAAAAAAATAATAATAATCCAAGAATTAAAATGTATGACAACACCGAGCTCAAGAAGAACTGACTCCTCTCAACCGCAACATCCTGTCAAGGTCAATTTGTGGCACGTTCATATCTCGCCTCAAAAAGCGCCGCGCACCTCACCTCATGAATACACATGTTAACGACGGGGAAGCAGCCTGTCAGTGAGACACATCCAGCCGCCTCAGCCCGCCCTGCCTGTGGTCAGGAGGAGCATGCGGAGCAGCTCTGCAGCAGCTACGTCACCGTGCTGCTGCAGACGCATGAGACAAATTGCCCCAAATCATTCTCCAGGTGACTCCCGTTTAGTTCCTTTCACGCAGAGCCAATTTTGAACAAATGCACACGCGCGCACGCATATAAAAAAAAAAAGCAGAAAATAGCAGACAATGCATGTGAGCATCCACCCACGCACACACACATAGAAACACACACAAAATTGCAGCTTACTCTCACGGCATGCCAAAACTGGGGTCACAGCCACTTGTGGTGATTGAGTGCCAAACAGACTTGAGCAGATGAAGAGACGGGGAGAGCCCAAACACAGACACACACAAGCACACACACATGCACACACACACTCTCTCTCTGTTAGTGCCTCGCTTTGTGTGTGCTCCTGATCCCCCTCATGTCTGTTTGTTTCAGTGCTCCAGCCTAAACTGACGCTGTTTCTCACCCATTAGCCTTATTAATCTTTTTAATCAGCGGAGTGTTCACACTCGTTAACATCAGGGTTAGCCACACGCCGACCCAGCGGGGATTAACATTCAAGCAGGTTGGTCACGATGTCAACTGCAGCGGCGGAAGCTAAGCGCATCCCATTAGCAGCCAATAGGTGACTTGTTCTCAATTACCGACCGATACAAGATAATCACACTTAGTGACATTTCAGAAAGTAACGGGAGTTCAAAATGATGGTGCGCACGAGTGGCGCAGCAGACGTGCACGCACGGAAAGGAGAAATGGAGCAGGTTAAATGAAGCGAGGGAGACGAGGAGGGATGAGTTAAATGAAGGAGAGAAGAGGAGCTTTCCCCTCCACCTCATTCTAATCGGTTGTGATTGTATCCATACTCGGGTCAGTCCGTGGCCAGATGGTACTCAGCACACACACACACACTCACACATGCACAAACTTGTGTACACGCACAAAAAATTGCCAGAAGCCTAAATTCTCACAGGAAAGCAGCCTGAAATGTAATAAACGCGCTTCAAACATCCCATATTACTTAGAATCTAATGGATGGAAAAAGGAAAAATGAAAACGCTACAAAAGGCTAAATGATATTCAATTAGAAAAGGGGAAATTTAAGATGAAAGAGCAAAACATCGAGAAAATGCAAAATGAAGACAGAGGAGCGGGGAAATAAAGGACCAAATGAGACTACTTTTTTTCTTATCTCCTCTTGTGTTGCAGTGTGTGACTGTTTCGACCCGCCGGCGAAAAAGGGTTTGTGTTCAATCACACTTTCCTCTGAGACGGAAATTAGAGTGCTCTCTTTGGAGCCTCACGGGCGGTGCACGCGTCCAAACACACACATGCGCGAGAGGCATCGGACTTAGGACGACACACATGCACGCGCACAGTCGGAGCCATGCGCCTGCACTTAGCACACGGATTCAGATGCATCCACGCACGCCACGCTTGTCTTTCTCTGAATAACCGGCGAACGCCCGCCGCTCTGGCTGGAGGCTCAGGGGCAAGTCTGACATGAATCCTGACTGATGCTTGTTTTTTTGCACTCCGATAATTCAATTACAAGGGAGGGCGGCCTGTGCACTGCTGCACACACATGCACGCACACACACACACACACACACACACACACACACACACACACACACACACACACACACACACACACACACACACACACACACACCAGTCAGAAGTCGTGCCAAAACCTCAGGCCACAGGGTTCCAGTGAGATGAGGGACACATTACACCGTGTTACCTGCACGTGCTGACAAAAAGAGACAAGGCGTGACCTCCGTGACTTCTTAGCTAGCTCAATAGCAACATGAGCAGAACGACTTCCAAGGCTGCTTAACTCTTAACTCTACTAACCCATTCACATACACACATACATACACACACACACGCACACACACACACACACACACACACACACACACACACACACACACACACACACACACACACACACACACACACCTTTTCAAAAGCAAATTATGAACGTTACGGATGGAAACATCCAAGCTGTTTCCTCCATAACATCTATGATATGAACGTTATGGATGGAATCTGCTTGCATACAAACAGTATTTTACAATATGTCTGCCGTGCTAATCCCTACAGGCTCTATCCACATCTACAGAAAAAAAAAATGACAAATTACAAAACTGACTAAGATAGCGAAGGAGTAATATGAAAAAGAGATGTGTTCACACACCATTAAAACACCAGAAAGAAGGGGAATATCTTTTGAAAAGATAGTTTTTGTCTTTCCAGTTCAGATCAGTAGAAAATCTGTGCCAAGGTTCAATGAAGCAACATCAATCCATATCTATATCTACAGTATATTCATATCTATATCTATCTAAAGTCACACGATATGAAATTGAAGCCTTTTTTTTTGTTCTGGGATATTTTTGGAGGACTACGTCTGCCTTCCTTAAAAGAAATGGAGGAGAAATACAGAACAAGCCAAACATGGAAAGAGATGAGGAGCGGTGCAATAAAGTACAAATAAAATCAAATTTTGCGATTGCTGAGTATATATTGGATACCTGCCTATCCTTAGATGATCAAAGAGGCGACATTTGGAAAACTAATTAATGAATAATTCCAAATTAGAAGAAAATGTGTGCCATGCAGTGTATTGTCCATAAAGCTCACAGCTCTCCACAAGCAGATCACATATGGACATTTCTATTGAAAGCGAGACACACAGAAAAGTCAACCACGCATAAGAAGGCATGCCCTCCACACACACACACACACACACACACACACACACACACACACACACACACACACACACACACACACACACACACACACACACACACACACAATGCCTTGCATTTCTTGCCCTCCTTCTACTCCACTGCCCTATTAATACAATTCTTGACATGACACCAATTTTTTCCTCTTCATACATGTTGAGGAGCAATGAACATTGTGTCCTCTTAATTAGGGCAAGCAGAGGTCAGGGTGTATGTTCCTAGATTTGGTGTGTCTGTGTGTGTGTGTGTGTGTATGTGTGTGTGTGTGTGTGTGTGTGTGTGCGCTCTTGGTATCTCTAAGCACTATTGTTGGAGATGAGATTGCGCCTCTGAAAGGAAAATTCACTCAGGAAGCATTTGTTCCAGGAGGAGATGAGTTGTTTTTCCTACACAGAAACACACACACACATGCACTTTGAACATACAAACACACACACACACACACACACACACACACACACACACACACACACACACACACACACACACACACACACACACACACACACACACACAGATGCACGGCCCACAAGCTTACACACCCTTCCCCACAGCCCTCCTGAAGGGAGATGAGTTGATGGAGGTTGCAGGTAGTGGATGATATTAAGGGTGTTTTATTTTTAGGGGGAGAGGGGAAGCAGAGGGCGTAGTCTGCCCACTTTTCACAGATAAAAACTACACAAGAGGCATGAAAAATAGATGAATGGAAAGCCTTTTTTCCGGAATCGTGTGGAGATGGAGGTAGAGAAAGACAACAGAGGGGTAATGACTGAAGATAGAGGTTATTTATCCTTCCTCTGAGTGGTTTCTCTGTGACCCCCCTCCCCCTGCAGGGCACTTTGCCTTCAAGCTCGACTGAAGCCGCGCACATGCATGCGCACGCATACACACACACACACACACATAGTTCACAAGTTCAACAGGACCCCTTTAACATGTGAACTGATCGCATATGGTGCACTTTACAAGGTCAGGCACGCATGGTGCAAGCCTGTAGCCGTTTTTATCTTGCAGGGCATTCCCACTGAGTTGTGAGGAAAGCCAAGCTGGGAACATAGCAGGACACACAGATCATCCAAAGCCATATAATAGACCACTGTCTATAAAGAACACACAGAAATGAGCCCGATGATGAAAGCGAGGAAGGGCAAGAATGTGAAAGACAGGCAGGGAGAGAGAGATATGGGGTTGTACATTCAAAATGCCATACAGACAGAAACTAATTCAAAGCCTTAACAACTCCCAATAGAGTCATCTTTCATAGTTGTACCAACCGCTTTGAACTCAGCGAGATGAGCTCGTTCTTTAAATCTGAAACCTTTCTGCAGGCTGTTCCTCACAGCGAGATGGATACATTTAGAAAGATTTCTAGCCCATATTTGTTGACAAAGCTTTTGGGACGGTTAGCAGAAGGGAATCTTGGGAACTCCTACTGTAGCCACCGCTACAGTTTTCTGTAATCTAAATACATAAATAACTGTACAGAGTACAGACAGAGCGGATTCATGAATAAATATAAGCTGCTGCAGTGACTGAGCATTCACTTGCACTCGCTCGAAAAAATGTGTGTTCAGTTCTGGAGTTTTTGCAGTTTCTACAAATGAAATAAAATGTGCATATTCAACAAAATTATATAATCACTGAACCCTGTCGACCTTTAACCTCAACGTTAAGAGATAACGATCCGAACACAAAGAATTTTGCTTTAACAGACATAAAATGAGTTTAACTCTAGAGACAAGCAAATGAAAATGAATGTTTTCCTGAAGGCAGAGTGAATGCGGATGCAGAACAACAAACACAGAAGGCAAGAGTCCATATGCATGAAAAGCACATTAAAAATAGATTACTTGCACAGTCTAAATCAGGTTAGAGTGCAGAACTCACAGACCAGACTTAACTGCTGCTCTTCTACAACACAGAGTTTTGCAATTAAATAACGACATCAAGCCCATATATATCACACTGATTTAGTTTTGTTTCACAAAATCCAAAGTAAGAAAGAGGGAGCTTTAATACATTTTAAATGCAACAAGTCTTTGAAAATATACGACCAAATCCCAGAAGGACACACACAAGTGTTTTCTAATATGCCGCCTCTATCGGCGGTAATAGGCAGCATGGCATAATTTATCATTGCTTTCCAAATTGTTACAAATCACTGCTAACAAACTGTTAGGTTTTATGATGTGACAGCGCTGTAGCTCAGGTCTGGTTAGGTTTTTAGGCACAGATCATGGTTTGGGTTAAAATGATCACCTGAAACGGGGGTCAAAGTAATTACTTACTCAATGTAAGGCAGCTTTCATCGTCATGGCAACAGCAGGCACCACTGCACAATCGGATCAAAGTCACAGTTTTTTATTTTTTTAAATTGTCCCGACTCGCTGTTGGAAACATTACACTGGTGGTCGGAAATACAACAGTACATTAATCCGTGATGTTTAGCCTTCATGCACCCTTTATGTAAATGATATATCTGCTGCAGCATTGCATTGTACTGTAACGTGTGTGCATACACTGTGTAAATGTATAGAGGTAATTACGGTAAGAACATGTATGTATGTATTGTTTATGTGTTGTTGGTGTGTGTGTGTGTCATCTGGCCTGTGTTACCACTTTGATGTGATCTGATCACTTGTGATCTGTGCTTTTGGGGCCTGGGTTGCCTGTGGGATAAAAAACACCACGGTGTCATCATGTTTTAAATCTCTCTCTTCTGCTCTGCTAATTGGTAAGAGCCACGGGCCCTACTACAAGACAAATGCAGCACCACGGGGCCCCACGGGGACAGTGGTGTGTGTGTGCATGCGTGCGCGTGTGTGTGTGATTTGTGATGTAGGTGGGCGGATAATTTGGTATTCAGGAGTGAATGTCTATGGGTGGATGCGTTCGTTGAGAGAATGATGATGACTTTTTCTAATGTGAAACGTATGCACAATTATTTGGTACGTGAGCGTAGGGGCTTGTCATGTCTGTGGTTGTGGGCTATTATCTGTCATATCCTTTTACTGAGTATAATTTGTGATTTTTTTTCCCCTTCCTCTCTTGCCTGCGTGTTAGTACAACTAATCTAATGCTTGTGCTTTTGTTGATGCCCGAGACTTTCTCTGCCTGCCCCGTGCTCAACCTTATCCAGCCGACAACTCTTGACAGCATGCTCGAGGTGGACAAGGTCAAACCTCTCCGCTGAGTCTAAACAACAATTCATACTTTAAACGGTCCCCTCTGTGAGTCCTGCATTGTCCGCCAGCAGCCATCTTGTGCCCTGAGCCACCGGTTCCTCCATGACAGGTTCAATGACTGCCTGACTGTGGGTCATGCCTGAACACGTGGGGCTGTATCTTGTCAGGAACCTGATGGCTATACACTGGGGCTGCTTATCTCACAGACAGCCTCACTGCCGGCACTGCGGCAGGTGAAAGAGAGTGAAGGCGAGGGAACGGGGGGGGGGGGGGGGGGGGGGGGGGGGAAGAAAGGGAGTGTCAAGAGGAAGGTATGGGAGGGAGCGATGAGAGAATCGGGGAGGATGTGAGCGGCTTAAGATAAAAGGGGGAGAGGAAAAGGAGGTCAAAGTTTGGAAGGGAGAGTGGAACCGAGAGATGAAGCAGGGAGGGGGAATTGAGTGGGACTAAATGAGTGATGAAGGGAGAGCTTTAAAAAAGGAAATGGGGGACGAGCCTGAGATGGACACAGGGACGGGATAAAACAGCGGGGGAGGAAGGGGGAGGGGGATGATAGTCAATGAAAAAAAGGCAAAGAGGTTAATGAATGATTAGAGAGATGCTGATTCTTGCAGCTAAAGCGTAACAGGAAAGTGACAGAAAAATGCTGATGACTGACCAAAAAAGGGAAGTGTAGGAAGTACTGTAATGTGGGAGAATTTAACAGAAAGTGGAGAGTCAAGGAAGATAAGAAAAAAAAAGAAAAAAAAATCCATGCTAACAGACCCCCTTTGGGTTTTGTCAGTGAAAGGAGAGGGAAGACAGCCGAACAGGTAAGACAGAGGTGAAGACAGGTTAGCTGCTTATGCATTCAGGCATCAGAGATACACGGCCGATAGAGAGGAGAGATGAAGATAAGTCAGAAGCAACTGTTACCGCCAATGTCGATGATAACGTCACTTTTGTTCTTTGTATTTTGAGAGAACATTACATTTAAGAAAAAGAAAGAAATCTGCAGGTACAACAGAACTAACACCAGGCTCAAATTAGACAAATGCTGCCTGTGAGTAGTATCCTGAAGCTGGTGAGCAAACTTTCTCTGAGCCTTCAGTCATCACCCTCATGGCAAGCTACTATTCGTCTTCATTAGGGGTGGGACATTAACGCGTTAATAACGATTAATTAATTATAAAGATGATACCGCATAAAAATATTAACGCGTTTTATCGCAGTTTGCATGCCAAACAACGCAGAACATTTGTCTGTGACATCGTGATACGACAATTATACTGACACACACAGCTCCGGCTACAACAATGGAGCATGAAAGAGCTCTGCTGGATGGCAAATCTCTGTTCAGAAAACACCCAGATGGAAGTGTTGCACCAACCCTACGATACCATTCAAATGCATAAGCATGTCACGGCGAGCACAGAAACTGCCGGAGTGACTGACTTCATTAGGAAGAAAATGAGTCAGTCAATATCAGAAACACTGACCATTTCACTCACAAAGTGGATTGATGGATCATCCACTAAAATTCATTTACATAAAATAAATGTTGCTTTTGGGGCAAATATTGTTATGCGATTAATTGAGATTAGATAATTACAAAGCCTGTAATTAGCTAATTTTTTTTTTTTATCAAATCCCACTACTAGTCTTTATATGTTAGTAAAAGAGCACTAATTTCCAACACACTTAGACTATTAAAATGTCAGAATTTATCAAGTGAGACCCTAAAGACTCATTGAAAATTATTGACTTTGGATGCTTTCAACAATAGTTGGTACAATCCAAACAGTTGAACATTGAAACAAAGGCGCTTAGTTTGGTTCATTTGTGTGAAAGCATGAGTTGCACTTGGGTGCACTAAATCAAGCAAAAGAGGTGATCTCAATCCACTTGACTCTGGTGCAGTCCCTCTGTTGAGAACACAAGCTCAGGTCCAAAACTCCATAATGAATCTGAATTAGCGCTGGAAGATAAACATTGATGAAATTTTTCAATTTTGTTTTTTAAGGTGTGAAAGCTGCTGGAGTTTTATAGCCTGGTTTGGACCAAATAGTAAAACTAGTGGTGTGAAAGTGCCCTTAGTATTTTATGGGAGAAAGTGGGTACGTTAGTGAAAGTTATGACGTCAACCGTGTGACTTTCGGGTCTGTAGACTTTCTAATTATGTATTGAGTGTTACTTTCTTGACTTTCAAAATTATCTTTGCAGAATTCAAACAGGATCAAAAGGTAATTTGTCTCTCACCATTGACCACCATAGGTATTTTTTTTTCTGAATTGGGGCACATGGGGTGACCGGAAGGTAAAAGCACTCTGCCATCTATTGCACTTTAAGGGACCTCTCCATTGGTTTCAACTTCAATCTGTGGATGTTGCCGCTTGGTGTGTTCATAACAAACAATCACAAGACATCACAGATGACCTTTTAAAGCAGGATGGTGTACCTTTAATACCCAGCTTCCACCACTTCCTCCCCCTACTCTCTCCTCTTCATCTTTCCCCTCTGTTCTATAATAGAGGCAATTACCTATCATCTTTTCATCTTATCTGTAACCTCTTCTTCCCTTTCACTTTTTTTTGACTTTCTACTTTACTCTATCACTTTATTTCTTGACAGTACCCTTTTTTTTCCACCACACCCCTTAACTGTCAAACACTGAGACAGAGAAGAGAAGTCTATTTTCTTAAAAGCTGACAGGGAGGTTCTGATGGTGATTTGGCAGCGTGTCATTGCGGGTAATGGCGTTTGGAGTTCCCAGCTTCATTGGACTACATTACAAAGTGTTTGATCTATATGCACCCCTCTTAGCACTCTTCTCCTTTTTTCTATGTGGAGATCTCTGACAGGCGTACAAATGAGACGGAAGACTCCAAGAGACTTTTCAATCTCTTCTGAAAGGAAACTGGAGCACAGGGGTGGCTGGTGGGAATGGACAAAATCTCAGACATTCAGGAGGTTTCATACATTTATTTTCACAGCAAAATGGTAGTTTTAATACTTCGACTTGAAGGTATTAATCGAGACTGCAGTGGAGCTTCCCTTGTGGAAGTGATATCCAAAGCAGTGAATACATTTAGAACTGAAACCTATTTCTGTGTTGAGGTGGGGTTTTTGAGTTTTGTGCAGAATATGTGCTGATCTGATTATGGTGCTTTTCTGCCAGTAGAATTGACATTGATACAAGGCCCATACAACAGTTGATGCCTTGTGTCTTATCTGAGCACATTGATTGTTGAGGCTTTGTGTGTCAGCAGCGAGCAATTGAGCAAATGGTTGAAAGGGATCCAGTGAGATAGACGGATGAGGGGGGAAGGAGCTTTTCAGATGTGTTAACCTACAGTATCACCGTGTAATGAATGTGTGCCATCTGTCTCTGCACCTCTATTAAAAACTCCTTCAGAGAAACCACAATTATATTACATATATAAGCACACACTCACACACACACTCCCCAAGTACATCTAATTGCTGTGTGGGCAGCCGCCTTTGACATCCTCAATCAAAGGACCTTCACACTTACTGCATGCGGACGCACGAGCCCATGTGTCTGCATTCTGCTCACAGAACCTGCACAAACACACAAAGACGCATACCGGGTATAGAAAATTCCAAATTAATAATAATAATAATAATGTAAATGTGAGTGAGATCAATGTCATGCATTTCAAAATCCCCCTCCCTTTTTCAAGGTTGTGTAAATGTGCATGGACACACTGGTGAGAAAGCAATCAGAGCATTTGTGAAGCTGTGAGAGTTTTAGGAAGAGTGGGTGGATGTCTTGCTAGCAATCTTAATAAACATCACACACACTTTTAATTAACTACATTCTCCTGTGACGACAAGGTACTAACAAGACCAACGACACTCAATCATGCCTGAGGAAGAGTGTCTGTGTCAGTGTGCATGTGTGTGTGTGTGCGTGGGTGGGTGTCTGTGAACGTGCGGAGGTGTGTAACTGTATGTGTCCGTGTGTTTCCATGGTGGCGGCACAGCACCTTCCCCTCTCCACGCTCTGTTCCTGTGTCAAGAATTAGTGAAGATTCATAATTGCATGAAAACTAATTTCATCTCTGACACTTTCAACCCTATTTAATGGCTGGGATTTTATTGCCTCATCCTCTGTGGTTATAAATTAAGTGAGTTACTGTTCTTTTTGCTTATAAGTACGCAGTATGCAGAAATTAAGCTTCTTGGTGGATAAAAGATACCGTTTAAATAATGGTGTCGTGTAATATATTATGGGCTATTGCCCATATAACAATGGGCCCTGCAAAACAACCTTCAACAGCGGGTTTATATCTCAGAACACTCCCGTTCATATATGTGAGGCTGATTTGATTTTAATGTGCATTTAAATGTCTGGAAGAAATCAGATGCATCATAAATTTTCACCGATCTTCTACTGATTCAATAGTTGCCTAACAGCGCACAGACTGCGAGTGCAGTTCTGAAACTTTCCATGTCCACTCCAATGTTAAATTTTCATATACGATTTTGGTTGGTATATTAACTACACTACAACTCTACAGTTTGTATTTCCTTTGATATAGTAGCCATTATTTACATTAAAGCCTCTTTTACACTGGCCATAGAAGGAAATGCTAAAAGAAATGCTAAAAGTCAAATGACTGTCTTTAACAATTAAGGAAAAAACTAAATTTAAACATAAGTCATGGTTATGGAGACAAAACCTGTCACTGGGACCACTGTGTGACCGGAACCATCACATCATGTTGGTGCAGACAGCTGCTTGGCAAATGCTGTGGCTGCTATGGGATCAACGGAAGAACACTCATTCCCCATTGGAGAGTAACTCTCAGTCTGGTCAGCCGAAGAAGACCAAACGCAGCCCCCGGGACATTTTTGAAGTAAATGCTTTGCTCCTCCAAATTCCCTTCATTTATTCGCCACGGCTCTGGTGAGACCAGGGTAGATGGAAATGGAAACCCTGCTACCTTGATATCTAACAGAATTGGGGAGGCTTCTCTGGCCTGCCGGATAATAAGATCCCTGGTCTGAGAGTGATGGAGTCTGATGATGATGGATCGTGGTGGCTTCCTGTCCTGAGGTTGATTTTATGGGCTGGGTCAAGAGAGGCCTCCTCATCCAGACGGCATCCTGCAGCAACACGGCGTTATAGTTATCAGGCGAGAGTCCCCCACTTCTCTTAATACCCATGAGATGCAAGTTATTCCTCTGTGACTTACTCTTTAGGTCCTCATTTTTATCTACTAATGTCTGGAGCCATGTTTTCATGTTTAGCCAACAGGTTCTTAACCGAGTCACCATTGCAGTTGGTGGAGTATTCCAGTGTAGTTCAGTGTCGGCTCTGGGCGACAGTTGTGGCTTGAAAGGCAGACACATCTTTTTAAGTCTCTTCTTAAATGGCAGAAATCTCCACTTGGAGATCCGAAGCCATAAAGTTGATCTTGGTAAAAACAAATCCCGTCGTTTGGAGTATCCAAGGCAACGATGTGAACAGCCAGACTCAGATACAATAGTGTCATTTCTTTTCAGAGGCACTAACCAAGTTATTCTGGAAAGTTCAGATTGTGAAAAGTTTTAATATGAACCACTTTGCACCACAGTTATTGTTTCTGGACAGAGATCAAGCATGTAACTCATTTCAAATTGAATATTACGTCAAATAAACTTATTTACCAGCTAAATCCTCACCTCCAATAAGCTTTAAACATGTGTGTAAAAGGTTATTACACACTCATTGAGGGGGAACTATGGAAACTATGGAAACATATATTATATAGTATACATTATTTACCACGCTGAATCTAAAAAGCAGCATTGAGTATATTATATTGTTATAATAAATGTTGTATTATTGTCAACACCTCAGTGTTGCTGTGGAAACTGAGTGATGCAGAGATGTGGAGAAGTGCCCAGTTTGACTGATGTGTGGTGGGCAGGCGTGGAGAACAGATCATCTCCCAACGGTGACTAAGAGTTGTCTCAAAGGAAAAATAACTAAAGTATCCAGGACATTACTGGACCACATCCCAAACCTGAAGAGCTGGCTCTTTGCACAGGCAAACCTTTATAACCAGGTAAAAATATCTACAGTGCACTAAAAGTCAATAAGCTTTATGCATAAGCCCCATTAGGAATGGCAAGGGAGTGATTAATCTGGATTAATTTTTATTTTGATTTATCCTGACACACTTTTGTTCAAATATTAGCTCTTGTGTTTTATTTTTAGTAAATATATATATAGTTTTGCTACAGCAATTCTGTTATATAACCATTTGAATATACACAGAACCCTTTGTTCCAGTCTCTGTATGTAACGATAGTTACATATTGGTGTCATTGTTGCTTTGTCACTAATTTCAGGACCTTGATGTCCATTTTTCGAAACTGTTGATACAAATCATGTGGCATGTTTCATTATGTTACTACACCTTAATATGTCACTGTAAAAAGACCACCACAGACACAGTGTAAAATTGATGAAATACAATTAAATCACAACATAGTTTGCTTTTTAATTACTTTACAACAAAAAGAGAGATTACTATACATCTATATTTCCATCAAAACTGTTTCTGGTCCTCATCCATATCACAATGGATGCTTTCCACCTCCCACTCGTTGACCTCTGTTGTGACTTGGATCTCCTGATCTCCTGCTGGCTTCATGTTATCACTGTTTTGTAGGTGGATGTATATATATATCCCTGTATACAGTGTAATGTCAAATTTGCAAACCTTGTCTGATAAAGAACGGTGATGAAATTTCCATCCATAGATAATTAATTATCCTGACTTTTTTGAGCAAAACATGGAATATTGTTCATCAGTTTCAACAATTCCATGCATTAATGCTACAGGTACGTATCAATTTTAGCAGTTCTGTCAGTTGATAGTTAGGTCTTTGTAATAAAATGAATATAAAGTCATGTCAGATGTAATGTGTGAAACGCTGAAATTAACTGGTAATTTCAAAATGTGTCATTTTGAAGAGGTGATTTTAGTTTAATGGACACAGGTTCTTAGGTTCATGTGTATTGTATCCAAGCAATTGGAAATAGAGGTTTGGCATCATGGTTTTCAAGTTAGTAACAAATATGCAATAGTAACAAATTGCATATTGTCTCTGATACAAAACCCAGGAGGCTACATGTTGTTTCTTTGAGGGGATAAAGTCCCTCTCTCTCTCTGAACAGTTTTGTTCGACTGACATGTTGTTGGCAAAGATCCTAAGCCACAGTTTAATTGTTGTAACTTAATGTGTCACCCCCCCGCTGAGTGATTGTGTGTGTGTGTGTGTGTGTGCGTAAGAGGAGAATAAGAGATATAGGAGAAAAGGGAAGAACAATTTCCAAGAGAATCAAAGCCGAGTAAAAATAAAGCAACTTCAGTGAGCTGTGTCACATTGAATGTCTTCTGTGTGAACTCAGGATATGCACAAGGTGGATATTTTGACACCATCCCTTCTCGCAAGAACACATTAGGATTCACTGACATGTGAATCGAAATCCTTAATTTGCTTGGAGAAGACGGCCTCTTTTCTATCAAATGTTATGATGCATGACAAGATGATGATGACTATTAGTACACGGATGTAAGCTTAATGACAAAAAGGGGCAACCATGTGTAGAACAACATAACAAGACGTCAGCAAATTAAATGTAATTTATATGAAGATGCTATGTTGCTTTTGAGTTTTCTAATGCCTATGTCCATATCATGTTTATATACATAAACCCACAAGTTTATTTCATGCCAACATTTTGGAGAATTATACTCATTCACTTTCTTTCCGAGGGTTTCACAAGAAACTGGATGCCACCCTCATATCTATATGGTAAATATGAAGCTACCGGCAGTTTTTTTTTTACTTAGAACAAAAATAGGAAACAGCAGTAAAGAGTCAGCTGAGTTCTGTCTGATGGAGACATCATCAGCCTATCAACAGCTCTGTAGGTCACTTATTAACATGCTCCTCCATTTGTTCCATTCAACAAAAGCTGCCTCAAAATGACATGTTGTGATTTCTTTTTTTTTTTTTTACGGATGGTTACGCGGGGGACTTTTTTTCTTGGCTGAGTGTGGTAACTTCCTGGAGTCTTGTCATCGCTGCACGGTTACCAGGCAACGGGCGGTATCAATCATCTCATCTAACTCTCGGCAAGAAAGGGAATAAACTCATTTCCTAAGAGCTTCGCTTGTCATTATCATCACATTGGCGGCAGATGGCCGCAGCAAAAGAACAAAACTAGCAGTCATCAGATGCCATGACATCATTCCATATGTAGATCCATGGAAGGACAATAAGCTCCAAAGCACCAAATGAGCAGATCTAACACGGCCGCAATATGCTCGCAAATAGTTAGCTTGCTTATTAGTATGAACAGCCACCCCTTTCCTACACGCAGAACACGCGCTGTGTTGGCTCAGGTTAATTTAAATTCTATCAATAGAAGTTTTAGGCTATTTTATGCAGGTAAAATATCGCCATTTATTAGCAAATTCATTTCATAACATGATAGGATGAATAAAATAAAATAAATTAAGATAATCCATGATTTGACAAAACAAAAATCTGCTCAGGGCCCCAATTTGGCCAGGATATGAATATGAATATGTTCTATCTGTGGAGCTACATAGGTCAGGATAAAAAACCCTGTTAGATGGTGAAGGTAAATACAAAAAGCAGCAGCATAAAGCTTGAAAAGCTGTATTCTTACCATCTCTGAATGGTGAGCATGAATAAAAAATATAAGAATGCTTGTAGACAACTGGTGGACCGAACCATTTACTTGTGTTGGTATTCAGCCGTGATAACTCACAACTCAATGGAGACCGGAGAGGTCAGCAGCAATTGCTTTCTGAAATGTGAATATTGCATTATTTCATATCGCATATAGCCTACGGGTCTTGGTCAAATGATTCATCTGGGTTGTACAATCACAACTTCTACTACTAATAGGATGAGAACATGTGTTGTGGTGCCGCTTATACAAGTATTAAGGAGCAATAATGACAGTATCGTGAAATGGTATCATAAATCTGGTAAAAAAGCTTTGTTGAAGATAGGTTATATAGTTATATCTTTATTATCTGACATCAAAAAAAGAAAATAGAGTCGCAGTAAACCTCATTGCACAACACCCTTGCCTGCTGTACGTGCACAGTCCCACACAACCGCAGTGTTTAAATGTGTCACGGCAGCTGCTTACTCTGCAAGCGTATTCCCATGGGAGCACGCTGTATCAGAGGGAAGCAGGAAAGAAGAAGAAAAAGCAATAATAAAGTGTGTCGGTTCTTAAAAAACGAAACCTTGAATGTTTTCAAAGGCGGCATGTTTGTGTGTCTGTAGGTTTTATGCTCAGGCCCATGACTTTGCTTTTGATATTAATGTTTAAATGTTTGTGAATAACTCGCTTTATGTCGCTCTCAAATGTTCATGGCTCGGCTGTAAGGGTTGGGTGTTTCAGTAATATATCTGATTAAGTTTGTGGTCGTGTGTGTGTTCAGTCCTCTATACAATTGAGGGCTACTGTCCTGTGCCACACAGTTGTTTTTGTTCATTATGGATTAAATATATTGTCCACCTATATAACTTTATGCCATAAAACTTACACTCCCACTTTTTTATTGTTATCGACGTTCTTTTTTACAACGTTCCCTGACAACTATATACTTCAGCCAAACTTCAATCAGTGAATAAAACTGCAACAACACACTTTACTAATAGCCACTAGATGCTGACAAGTCTCTGACAGAACACTATTAGTCCATTTTCCTTCCAAATGCTTTTAATCAGTGTATTGTAGCATTACAGAGAATATGAAATGGCAGAGTTGCCTTTAAAAAGTGCGGCTGAAAGATAAAAGAGATATTGTGAAATCACAGGTAAAGTTTTCTTCATGTTTTTTATTTATTTTTTTTAAACTATAAAAATACCAAAACTCTTTCATCTGAAATAGCTATGAGCAGTAAAATACATTAATCTTAAGAGCCTCCTCTCACCAGTGCCGGATGCGGTTGCAGGTCCTTAAATATTAAATGTCCTGCAAACATTCAACAGTTGCAAGAAGGGACCGCGTTTATGCAATGTCAATATGGCCGACAGGGGCATATGTAAACTAACAGCCACCTGAGCTCTTTAATATCCTGCAATAATCGCCATGATATAGTGTATTAAAGACAGCCGCTCATACTGATGAGGCCATTTATCAAGCGAGTTAAGGAGTCAGCAACTGCTGATATGTTCACACAGGTGTGTTTAAATTTATTATGAACCTCAATTTGAATCCATTTGTTTCGGTAAATGCATTTTCCTGAAAAACATGCAAACCTAGGCTATTATAGATGCTTTAAAATAGAATATAATCAAATTCTTCACCATGTATCGTGTTGAGCTCCAGCGTTCATATGATTTTATACAGACAGCTGCCACCATGTTGATGCAACACTCTGCATTCAGTGCACAGATTGATTATATGGGAAATGGAAACTTCACAGCTTAACGTGAGGTCTGCGTGTTTATGCCCCACGGACACCAAAACAACAGCGTTATGCATTTAGGCGAGAACAGACATTAAACATGGAGGCTTTTTAAAGTGGATGCATCGTGTTTCTATGACTCCATCAAAAAGCTGGTCCTCGGTTTTCTCTTCATGCTTCTGGGCACAGATCGACTCGGGTCCTCTTTCTCCTTATCTGTAAGAGAGTTGTATGGACACAGCCTTGTTTTTTTGTTTGTTTGTTTTTTCTTCTGTATCTTTTAAAAACCCCCTTGAAAAGTTAAGACGTGTTCCTTTCAGACTCCACGTGGGTCCAGACCACTATAGAATAATCACATCATTAACAGCCACTTTGCACTTGACTGTGAACGCAATAATTATGATGCTGCTACCTGAAAACGCTGGCGGTAGATTTAACGTACGTTATTGCTGCCAGATGTCTTCATTGCCGAAAGTAAAGCTGCAAGTATCTTTTTCCTCACCTACAAACAGGCAGTCTGCAGCTTGTCTCGTAGGTTTTGGCTGTCTGGCTGCTCACTGCAGTGTCAACCCGCACTCAGACCACCTCGTCCAAGTCATCTGGAACCTGTTTTGTCCACAGAACTGTTTGCCCGAGCAGAAATGCAGGAGTTTTGAGTCCCCGAGGTGCTCCAAAGTGTAACAAAACACATGCAAGCAGAAAAGTGTATAAACACTATGAAAACGACCAGAACACAGCTGGTAGTGGCGTAGAATAAAAATGTTTATTCTGAGACAAAACCAATTGTCTGGGGGTTGAATAAGCCAGCTGTGTTTTTATTTATTGTGTGTGTGTGTGTGTGTGTGTGTGTGTGTGTGTGTGTGTGTGTGTGTGTGTGTGTGTGCGCGCTTCTGCATGTGTCTGGTTTTGTTTGCTGCATGATAGCCTGCAGTGACAAAATGACATTTTGTACCAATTCAGGGAATTTTCCCTGGAGGTGATGACGACAATACACATACACACACACACGCCTGGGAAGACACACATGCGCACACACACAAGCGTTTGCAACACAAACACTAATCTGAAGCCTGACTTTGGACAAGTTTGACTGAGGGGAAATGAGAGACTATTTCTGCCCACTCAGACAACAATGTTCCTTTTAACTGTGTCGCAGAGACTATCTCAGCAATCACCTTGAGATGGAGCCTGCAGATAAAGGCAGATTAGATGGGCATAGAGATGTGGGGGAGATAAAAGTCTTTAACAGGCAGCAAAGGATCTAATTAGCACAATGAAGATTTCTGCTGTCTCGCTGAGTCAGCCGCGATGTCATCAACCTTTTCTGTCAGTAGAAAGAAATAATTGTCAGGAATAAAAAATTTGGTATGTTTGGGAAAGCAGCAGTGGGAATTAGAAAATATACGTGTGTGTTAAAGCTACAACAATTAGCCGACTAATAAATTAGTTGGTTAGTACCAACTGTTTTGATAATCGATTTGTTCAATTCGATTTGAGTCATTTTTAAGGAGAAAAGAGAAATTTTAAGAAAGAAAGAGCTCCTAACGCCACACAATGCTACTGTATTGTACTATTTGATGATATATTAGTTTTCTGTGTGCGTGTGTTTCTGTTTGCTTGTATATCCATGTTTTTGAAAACTGAGAATGGAAAGGAATTTGCACTTTTATATTTATTATTTGCATGTTTATATTTTATTCATACAGTATCGTCCAAAAGTTTGGGGTCACCCAGACAATGTTGTGTTTTCCATGAAAAGTCAAACTTTGATTACCATCATGAGTTGTAAAATAGAAAATAAATAGAAAATATAGTCAAGATAATGAAGGAAAGGAAAGGAAGGTCAGTTTTATAGCTTCTCTAACCAGCTAAACTGTTTTCAGCTGTGCTAACATGATTACACAAGGATTTTATAATCATCCATTAACCTTCTGATGCAATGAACAAACACATTGTACCATTAGAACACTGGAGTGATAGTTGCTGGAAATGGGCCTCTATACACCTATGTAGATATTGCACCAAAAACCAGACATTTGCAGCTAGAATAGTTATTTACACTGTGAGCAATTTATACAGTGTATTTCTGATAAGTTGTCTTCATTGAAAAAACTGTACTTTTCTTTCAAAAGTAAGGACATTTGTAAGTGACCCCAAACTTTTGAACGGTAGTTTCTGTTCCTTATTCAGATGTGCAAAACTAGGAAACTGCTGTGACCACCTACACGAACAATAATTAAACCTTTACCGTCTTCATAAGTTTTAAGCTAACATTTACAATTTGTCCTTTTTTTTTAATCCCTGCTCACTTCAGGTGAATGACAGTATTTCTAAAAACATAAACCTTTTATAATAAAACACTTTGAGTTCAGGTGAAGTTTGGGTTTTGCAAAGTGTTTCTTCATATATTCTATATTTCTTCAAATTATTTCGCACTAAGAAGCTACCGTGTTTAATCAGTTGCTTTAAAACGTGTGTTTACGCTGTCAAAACCTGCCTGTTGTCCAACCTCACCCACAAATCCTGTTTAAAGAGATATGGATATGACAGAGACTTTAAAACGTGACACTTTTGAAGGATTACTTTCTGGTGGAGACTTACATTTTTATTGCTGCGGATGTCAGGTGATTGGCAGTCAGCACAGCGTAGGTTGGTGAAATGATAGGAAACAAACAAAACAAACTCAACTCAATAATGCAACAATAACACAGCAACTTTGACAAACCAAATTAAGGCTTTGTGTTTGTTGTGATGGATAAGCAAGAGCAGGCAATTTTCGAAGCTGTGGAAGTTGTTTTTCAAGCGGTAAACAAATGAATTCCATTAATTTATTCCACTAGAAATAAGTTGAGAAGCCACAGAGACAATTGGCAGGAGCTTACAAAAAACACACTTTAAAGTTGAGGTCGGTGGTTTTGAATGTAGTCAGCAAGGTTCCCATTAGAAAGCACAATCACAGCATTGACCTATTATACCTCAACGCTCAAATGGAACCTGGGGAATTCTATGCATTTTACTTGAGAACAAGCAAGAATCATAAACACAGGCTGGGGGTGCAGGACAGCAGTAATATATGATGATAGGCCAGGCATCTAGCGCACACATCTTCAATAAATTTAAAGATTTGATGCATTGCCAAGCATTGTAGGGCAGCACAGGATGCTGCATTCAATATCACGACAGGACAATCACTCATTTGCTCCGCATTTAATCACAGTCAACTGACACTTTAATCGCTTTTCAGTGTATCAGGAAATAGTGCTGCAAAGACAACCTGGAAGAGATGATACATTCAGATTAAACAGAACCTCTTTTGGGTGTTTTGGCAGCATTTTCTATGATGTCTTTCATTATTGTTCCTTCATATTCTGACACGCATCTCTCGCTTCAAAGCACCACATCATTAATAGAGGTATTAAAAAAAACTAACTTCTCAATCTCCTGTCAAATTTGTCACATATAGTATCACATAATAATCGTCTCTTTTATCATCGTCTGGCACATAATAAGAAACATCCTATGTGAAATATATCAGATGAAAATGTCACAAAGTGATAAACAAGTGAGAGCAATGTTGCTTTTTAAGGAGGAAAGAAAAGAAGACTTTGAAAACAAGAGTTTTGTTCTGAGGTCACCCAGGTAAATATATGATCTTAATTGTTTTTTGTAAAGTATGTCTATAAGAACAACACTGGGTCGGTTTAAATTAGATTGAAGTAAATTACTTTATATTAATTGTCATTTTACAAAGTACACTGAGCTTGAACCTCTGTGTCTATATGTATTTGTGATTATTGTCGTCTTCATGTTTGTGTGGGTGGAGTAAATTGCAACAATTATAACAGGACACAGTTTTGTGCCATTATTGTATCATCAGTGGTGTAGTCGGTGCCATGTGCACATAATTACTTTTTTCCCCCAAGGCTGTTTGCATATAGTGACAACTAAGGATCAATATATGCGTATAACCTTGGTTTACCTAATTATTAGCTGTGTAACAAGCCTGTTACCTACATTTCTTCTTTCCTTTTAGCGCTGTATGGAAACTAGAAATTAAATAATTCCATATGGTGATTCTCTGTTGTAAATGGTAAATCCAATCAGTCCAATCACTTAGGTTTTACGAATATATACCCTGCCCTCAACGACCATAGCCTTGTGTTTTTCAGCATTTGACTGATCTGTGTCACCATCATCACCGAGCAGACGACTGGTGTTTGACTGTAAAAGATAAGATGAAAAAAAAAGCAGGGATGAAAAAAACACAAAATGTAAATGTTAGCTTAAAATGTAAGACAGTAGTGGTTTGATGTCTGATTGACATTGAGGCTAATGGCGTTAATTGCTCAAAAATAAAGCTAGCTGGTTAGCTAATGCTAGCGCTAATTATCTAATGAAGCTATCAAATGATTCTCATAATGTTTCTAGTAAATAAAATAAAACACTACTTCTCTTGCTTCTGCTTTAGCTAGCAGAAATGATCCTAAACTTCCCAATTTTACCTGTTTAGTGTAATTATTGTGTGTGTACATGGTCACAGCAGTTTCCTAGGTTTGAACATCTGAATAAGGAACATACACTATTGTTCAATAGTTTGGGGTCACTTAGAAAAGCACTGCTTTTTTCAATGAAGATAACTTTAAACTAATTGGAAATACACTCTATACATTGCTAACATGGTAAATGACTATTATAGCTGCAAATGTCTGGTTTTTGGTGCAATATCTACATGTATAGAGGTGTATAGAGGCCCATTTCCAGCAACTATCACTCCAGTGTTCTAATGGTACAATGTGTTTGCTCATTGCGTCAGAAGGCTAATGGATGATTAGAAAACCCTTGTGCAATCATGTTAGGTGGTAAATAAAAGTGTGACTAAATTATCTGGGTGACTGCCAACTTTTGAATGGCAGTGCACATAGATACAAACAACTGCTGACTGATGTCCATAAATGTCCATAAAATGCCGTATTGTGTTCGTAAGTTCATATTTTGGACCGGCTGCCACATCCAACTAGTTTCTCATTCTGCTGCAACCCACACTGAGCAGCACCACTCCATAAGTGCATCTCCAACATTCATCTCCCTCATCTCGCCCAGTTCGTTCTTGCACGTCTGTGTGAACATCTCACCATGTCAGGCTTCGTAGCTTCTTGGATACTCTACCGTTTCTGTACAAATTAGCCTTATAAATCATGGCTGATAAAGTAAAGGCTAGTGCTAGTGGTGGTGGAAAAAAGCGTAAAGTGAGTGATGATAGTGGTAGTGGTAAGAAACGCCAGGCAATATCCATGGAACTTTTCTAAAGGTAATTCTCTTTCTATTATATACTGTATAATCATGTTCATGTGTTGTTTTATTTGTCCTGTAATTGTTTCTGTCTTAGGGAATAGTACTTAATTATTTAGAGTAGTAATGGCATTTAAATTACCTCAATTGGCAATTATAGATTGAAATTTAACATATAACGACTTACAAACAATTCAGCTTACAAACAATGTCTCAGAACCTATTGCGTTTTTAAGTTGGGCAATGTCTGTATTGTTCTCTAAATGCATTAAATCGTATAGATTTATATTACAGTCTAAAGAATGTGTTCAGAGGTGCATGTCCATGAACCCCCCAGTGGTGCTGGGAACACATGACCCTGTAAAAACACTTAATTTTTTTTTTTTTAGAACTACACCACTAAACCACTCATAAAAGGACAAAAAGGTGCCATCACAGATCAAGATAACTATTTTACTTACTGTAATACAACATGACCACAGCATCTCAGGAGACCTTCCCACTTGAATTCAGAGCATTGATTTTTTTGTTAAACATTCAAGAATATCTCATAAAAACACTGGAGAAGCTGAAAAACGCTGAAGAAAATGATTTGACGTTATCTGAAAGACATTTAAAAAGAGACTACAGGCACTGTCAGTGCCTGTAAGTGTCAATTTAAGGTGACTTTTCTCCAAGTACAAGAAAACAGAAAAAATTAACAGTGCAGCTCTTGCTTCTTTCTCCTTAAACTCTTTCTCTTCCTTTTTCTTCCTCAAATGAGAATCTCAGAAGTGAAAAAATAGAGCCTCTTTATCACATTTAAACCCAAACCGTGATCTTTTCCTAAACCTAATCAAGTTTTTTTGTGTGTGTGCCTATACCTAAACAGGCTTAAACCACAGCATTGTCAATGTCATGTCATAAAACATAATTATAAAATACATAATTAACAGTGATGTGTCTTTTATAGACGCTAAAGGGGCCTTGTAAGGCAGAATCCACCGCAGTAATGACAGAAACCTGAAAGAATCTCTGTAATAACTGACAAGCTAAGCTCCCTCTGTGGTCTCTACAAACTCCGGAGGGAAATATTGGACTCTTCGGCTGCTTAATGCTCTGCTATGTTCACCAGCTCGTTGGAGAGATAAAAAATAGCTACTGTATGATACTCTGCAGCAACAACATATTCACAAATTGTACTCAGAAAGACTTTATATGAATTCATTAAATGAATTAGTATTCTTTATTGATTTATATTGTCCTATCTTTTCTATTTATTTATTTCATTTTAATTAAATTTCTTCACTATAATCAGTTCCACAGGCTGATTTCACTCAACTTACAAAAGCTTAAATCATTTATTTAGTTTACATTCAACTTGAATTCATCTCATACCAGATAGCATTAGTCAGATCCTTTTAATTAATACCTTTTTACCATTACCATTTACTATAATTTTTCTGCTCTGCTTACCAAAGTCCTGCTAATTTCTCCTTCCCTTTTTCACTCCCTGACAGATATTTCTCTATTTCGCCTAGTCAATGCAAACAAATTCCGGTCCCCAATGATGTGAGGTGCCCTAGGGGAGGTTTTCCAACGAGGAATAAGGGGGATTCCCACAGTCTGAGACAGTGATAGCCAGCGCTCTGGGGCCCCCTCATGCTGGGGGCGTACATTGTTAGCCGCTTTAAAGAAAATCTCCTGAGACCCTTGATAGAGCACAGGATACATTCATTAAAATGCCAAATTATCTAAGCGTATAAAACTTACAGGCTCTGGTTAGAGCAGCTTCTGATACAATACGATACAAAATACTTTATCAATCCCTTGGGCGGGTAACTGAGTGTGTACATATAGGACATACAACAAGAAGACACTTTAAAATAAGGGGAGAGGACAGCACCATAGTGTGAACATCAATGTGACGCATACTAGTATGCGTTAGTAATTACAAACAGTGTCATCATCAACATCCGGGGGCACCACTATTATCTCAATCCCCAGTACAGCCACCGTCTTAGTCATCAATAACAGCTCACTGCCATAATCGACAATGTTCATTAAAACCGTTGCCGCAGCAGCTGCGGTGGACTTTCTGAATTACTCTGTAGAGCAGCTGGGCACAACAAGGCTGTCACGAAAAGAGCTCTTCAGGTCCTTATAACAGCATGGGGCACCTGACCGGTTTCATTTTGCACAACACTCCTGGTTACACACATACGAGTCAGTTTTTATTTTCATTAGATCACACAGTAAAGTATCATCTCCCAAAGAACGGAGGTTGCACCGACGCCGTCGAGCGTCCGTCGGAGGCAGAACAGACAAGGTGATGAGAGCTCACACAGAAGAGTGTGCGAACTGAATAATACATTATGTTCAAATAGTAGGGAAAGGTTTGATGAGCTGATACTGTCCCTCTACTAACCCCTTTCTTCTGGTTTTGGCCCATTTAAGATCATAATGTCACATAAGATGCACCTCCATCCATCTAAAATTCACCCTTCTTCACCCTCATCAGTCTATCACCCTGTGAACCGTTTCTCTGTTAATGTAGATTGATTATACATGCATCCAAAGCATATTTCTTGCTTAACTTTTTATCTATGAATAGGGTCATGGATGAAAACAAACTGTGGCTCCTGAGGAGCTTATCATTACCGTCTGTGTCCTCCTTGCATTTCATCTTCAAGGACATGTCGAGGTAAAAGGTTGAACCGTGGCTCATTAACATTTGAGCGTGATTCAGAACAGTGATCTCCAAACTCTCATTGGCATTTTCGACAAACGTGGGACTCAAAATAATAAGCCGCAGGTTTTTTTTTTTTTTTTTTTTTTTGCAATCAAACTTAATCATCCCAAATGACTGACAAAACACACACAAACATAAACACAAACACGCCGATGTAATTTGTCCCCATCAACAACCTTTCCGCGAAACTTTTTTCCATTTCACGCAACGTCGTAAATCACCAAGGCAATAAGTCGCTCAAGTTCACTAAACAGGAATTAGGAAACTTCATCAACGGATCCTTTTTTCACGGCTTTTCAAGTCACCTGACTTCCACTCTCACAATTACCCTTCATTTCTCCCCCCCGAAATAAATAAATTAAGAACTTGACAAAATAAAAGGCGAGATAAGACAGCAGCTGCGGGGAGAGATCAGAAGGTGATGGCGTACTTCTTCTGAAGTGCAACATTTAACAGTTTATTGAGCACAGCTCTGTGATTTCATTACAGCATATTTAATCCAATATTAATAAGGCCTAGTTATTAACCTTTTCCACCCTCGTTCCTTATTAGAGCTTTATTTCACTGGTGTTTAGAGAAGCGTAATGAGGCTGCAGAATGCATTTTACCCACACATACACTATATGCGTGTAAATACACGTGTATGTGTGTACATGTACCTGGATGTGCGTCACCTTAGGCCCACGACAAAGCGAGTGTTCAGGTTTTAATAAGAGGGTAGGTGTTGCTCAATGCCATCCTGTCATTACTGTCATTGTGGACAGAAGTGGTACTTCTTTGTGTGCAGCTGGCAATCATAGAGGGCAAAATCTTACCTCAGCGCTTCACAATCCACCAGTACTGCACGTTGCTTATTTTAACACTGGCACACAGCGACATTTCTTTTTTTTTTAAGTGAGTACATGTCTCTCTTCCTTTTCCTAGCTGTCTTTTTGAATGTTTGTGATACTCTATCTGCCTGTCATGCATCTGTTTTTTTGTGCATTACTGTCCACGTAGGTTGTTATGCAGTCACAGTACATAAATAATTTGGACATGTTGCTTTCTCAAGTTTCTCATATCAAAAGGATTGGCAATTAAAATGATCTTAGAGGTACTGTATGGACACCAATACACCAAAATACACTGTATAATCTTGAGGCCTAAGAAGAGCACTGAATAAACTTTTATGAAATAGCTTTTATCTGAATTGCTTACATCAACATTTTCATTGTCTAGCAGGCTTCTTCCCGCATGTCTTTTGCTGCCCCTGTATGCATTCTGTAGCAGAGATACACTGCTTCACTAAAAAAAACCCAAATCAATAAGGTTTGAACTTACTGCTTAAAGTTACCCCTATTAAATGTAGTAGATCCTATAACATAACACTATATCTCAGGATTAGAGTAATAGCGCTTGTGAGGATGGCTGAACGTGGAAAGCGGTTAAAAGTTTGGCTACATTTCACTAAGGCGAGGCAGCTTTATTTATAGAGTGCATTTCATACCCTGGGGCAACTCAATGCGCTTTATATAAAAACATTTAACACTGACAATTGGAAATTAGAAACATAGAGTTTAAAAAATATCTAAACCAAATGAAACAAAGAATAAATACAGAAAAAATGGAAAGAGAAAAACAATTAAATAAAATCTCTAATAATAATAATTTGCTTTAAAATCATAAAAAGGAAATACATTGCAAATGAAAGATGGAAATTGAAGATGTTTTGAAAGAACTTACTCATATTCACATGAAAAGTGTTTTTAATATGGAATTAAAAGATAAATATAGTAATTCAGTGCTAAACTCCTTGTTGAAGTAAGACAGGACTGTAGATAGCTTGTAAACTGAGGTGCCATCAGGTTACATTATGATGTGTTCAAGGTCTTTGTAGACCACCTCAGTAAAGTGAGGTGCCATCAGGTTACATTATGATGTGTTCAAGGTCTTGGTAGCAACATAGGTATCAGAAAGGGACAGCAAAAGTCCTAGTTGAAGCAGAAAGGAATAGGAAAGTTCGCACACTGGTTGGGCTCCGGTTCAGAAAGATATATTACACCACAGGGAACATTTTGAGCCTTGTAGCGGCTCTTTCTCAGACCAAGAGCCGCTACCAGGTTCAAAACGTTACCTGTGGTGCAATAAATCTTCCTGAACTGGAGCCCTACCAGTGTGAGCTTTTCCATTCCTTTCTTTTTCCAGCTATATGAAATAGGTGACAAATAAATGCAATACCTATTCTGTTTAGAATGAATTGTTGTCTTGTCTTTCCAATCAATAATAGTAACATATCAATAGTGGTAGACTCAAATCATAAAGGAACCTCGGTATGGGTATTATGATCAATAAATCTAAATGATCAATAGCCCTTGAAAATGAGAATATAGAACTTTTCAATTGTCGGGCCCTGTGTGCTTGGTACCCCAACCAAAATTGTAACGGGTACCAAGGGACCGGTACAGTTCTATGGTATTGATAAAACTAAAATAATTATACTGTTCTGTCCTGTACTGTACTGTGTCACATAGGGAATTCTTTTGGTAATTCTTTTTGGCAAGTGCACACAACCAAAAAAGCAAATCAGTCAAAAAACAATAGAAGCTGCATACATAAATGTCCAGTCTTGTTCTTGTTCAGGGCCACGTAGTTTGTTTGGATTGTAGAATAAAGAAATCTAAACTAAATTTAAGGCAAATCCACCCCCACAACCACCAAAATCCTACCTCTGTCCAACCGCTACCTCTTTTAAGTCTAAGCTCCTCCATATCTACTTTCTATGATTTATACTCTCCTGAGATTTGTTCCCCCAATAACCATGTTGATTCGCTGAATATTTTTTCTCATATTATTTGCCTGCCCTTATTCTTTGTTTGTGCTTTTTATTAGTTTGTACCTTTGTTCCACATGTCAAGACGTTTTCATTATGTCTCTTTTTCTTTTTAATTCCATCCAGTCACACTATTTCTTCTCATTTATCTCATTCTACTTGGTCCCTTCACAGCAAAACATAATTATAACACATTTTTTAAAATCTTTTATTCTCTCTTTGCTCATACCTTATCATCACCCTTCATCTCCCCATGTGTGTTTTCCACCTCTAGTCGTGCCTCCTTCAGTGCAGACCAGAATTACAGAACGCTCTGTATAAGGTCGTGTTTTTGTCACTGCGACGGTAATGTCTGGTACAAACTAATTATGTAGGAAGTGGTCCTTGTCGCCACAGTGGGGGCGAGGGTGCCAGAATTCACGGGGTTATGAACAAATTGGTTCCGGTGGGAGACGGAGGACAGGAAGCGGGCTTTGATGAATGAACCAATGAGATACAGCTGCTTGTGAAATGGATTGGAGTCTGCCGTCTGTGTGAATCTGACTGTTTAGCTGACTGATATATGGCATCTGTGATTCTCTCCAGATGAGAGTTTATTCAAAATACACAGAACAATGTGTGGTACGCAGCGGTCGGATTAGGACGAGGTCAGCCTCTGGACTGTTTCATTCGGAAAGCTGTTTGAGATTGTTTTATTTCCCTGTTTGAGACCTTTCCTGCTCTGAATCACGCTCGCATGTGCAGGCGTGAGTTCGATATGTATTTAGATGTAGGGATCTGTAGCCATTGGAGACATTCTTTTCATTTTTTCATTTTCAAGTACTTTGCTTTTTCAGTGCTTATTTTTATTTTTGGAATAACTGAACATTTGTATCAATTGTAGTCAAGCAGATTTGAGAAGGTTTGAGAAGTCTTATGAAGGGGATATGTCATTTATTTATTTTTTTGGTGCAGGGGTTAGCACTGTTGCCTCACAGCAAGAAAGTTGCAGGTTCAGGACCTCCTTGGTCCTGGTATCTGGGACCTTTCTGTGTGGAGTTTGCATGTTCTCCCTGTGTCGGCGTGGGTTTTCACAGTCCAAAAACATGCTGAGGTTAATTGGAGACTCTAAATTGCCCATAGATGTGAATGTGTGAGTGGATGGTGTGTGTGCCCCATGATAGGCCGTCGACCATCTGGGGTGTATCCCTGCCTCTCACTGTAATGCCCTGGGATTGGCTCCAGCAGACCGCTGCGACCCTAATGAGGAATAAGCGGGTATAGAAGATGAATGACTGATTGACTTAGTGATTGTTAGGTATTTATGGTTCTACAAGAGAAAAATAGGGAAGGGTTGTGTTTTTTTATTTCTTGAAGGCACACAACATTTTTAGTCTAGAAAGTAGGGTCATGCAAGTTTTGGATTCATGAAACAGCAAAATTTACTCCAGACACTGTCAAGAGAGAAAATATTCAACATGCTAGATTTATTAATTAACAAATCAGAGTTATGACTCCAGAGAATGTTGGAGGAGTTGCTTTTGCCATACTAGGATAAGCCCTGTGGCATCATAGACATGGAATTTGCCTTTGAAGTATTTGCCGCTATTTACGAGAGGCAAAAAGGTCGAAAAAAAAAGAAAGATTCTGGGACTGCCTACTCCATCCTGAATGTGGGATCCTGGTTTTAATATATAGACAAGCAAGCAAAGAGTGGATATTTTTGGATGACGTGTCGGTGTCAATGGGAAATATTTTCCTGAAGCAAGACGCGTATCAGGAACACAAGCGGGACATTGAGGACAAGGACATCGACATTGAAACCGTAGTTGTACAGTTTGTTTTTGAGCTACTGTGCATGTCTTTTGTTAAGTTTACTATTGTAATGTTGCATTCGGAGGGCATTACCAATCTGTGTGACTGGAACGCTTAGACGTGTAGTTGGAGCACAGTGTCACAGAGCAGCAGAGTAGTATCAACTGCATTTAAGTTCAGATCAAGGGGATAAGTTCTTGACAAGTCAGCGAAGGGTCATTCAAAAATTTTACGAATTATCTGGTAAGGTCAGGAATGACACAGTGACACAATGTTTGGCACTGTTGCCTCACAGCAAGAAGGTCACAGGTTCAAGGACTTCTGCTGGAACTTTCTGTGTGGAGTTTGCATGATCTCCCATGTCTGCGTGGGTTTTCTCCAGGTTCACCCACAATCAAAAAACATCCTGAGGTTAATTGGAGACTCTAAATTCCCTAGCATGCTGGTGACCTGTCTGGGGTGTATCCCTGCCTCTGGCCTGCAATGTGCTGGTATTGGCTCCAGCAGACCCCCGTGACCCTAATGAGGAATAAGGGGGTATAGGAAATAAATGAATGAATGAATGAATGAATGAATGGGGAGTTTACTATTTGACTGAAGAATTGTTTGTCTGTCTTCTCTTTTGGTTACTGAATGGTAATGGTAATTATAGTGTTAATCCTGATATATAATTACTTCAGTAATCATCTCATAACCAAAACACACTCATATATATGAACATTCGGAATATTAGAGTGTAGCTACAGTACAAGGAGCTGCTGCTGTTGGATGTTACTGAGATTTGTTAACTATCCAGTTTTCAAATTAAAAAACGCTTCAAACAGGAAATAGCCTTCCAGGGAACATTTACATTTACAATTACAATGACTGCCAGTGTTTGAACATTTGTATAAAAAAGATATTTTTGTGCTGTTTTAAGAATTAAGCAACTTCATTAGATTAGTTAATTGCCATTGTGTGAAATCTGAATATGAAAAGCTTCAGGAGAAAGCGGCTTCTTTTTTCATCATTCTTAATAACCATATATACTTCCTGCTCCGAGCAGTGACCCATTCGCAGCGACCTGCTAAGGCTTATGGGTAAGCAAATTCAGCAGATCTTAGCACGTTCTCCGCATTGCACCTGATCGAGAGGGGGGGGAGAAAAAAATCCCCAGCACACACACTTCCAATCCTCCTGCACCCCTAATCCTCCTTTCCCACCCTGCTTTCATCCATCGCTTTAACTCTCCTTCTGTCCCCCTCTCTCCCTCTTTCCCCCCTTCCTCTCTCTCTGTTTCTCTCTCTGTCTCTCTTTCCCTCTACCCAAGCAAGATTCATTCATAGCACAATCAGCATGAGACATGAATACAAAGCAGAGCTACACTGCGTCACACAAACACACATACACAGACGGACGTGCTCACCCATACACACACACACACGCACAAACACTCTCAAAATATCTCTTTAACCTCTGAAAGTGATGATGAGCTGAGTGAGAGATCTGCAAACACACACACACACACACACACACACACACACACACACACACACACACACACACACACACACACACACACACACATACGCAGTCACATGCATACGAACACAGGCACAACCTGACTCACACCTTCTTTAACCTCTGAAAGTGATGATGAGAAGACAGAATGCAGAGAGCTCTGTAACACTGTGATTCACTTTATTACTCTAACTTGTGCATCCTGGTGTAGTGGCTGTTTGATTATGGAAAAAATAATTAGCACGATTATTTTGGTAAAAATTGAAATCATGATTATTCACAGGATTATTTTTTAGTTACACAATTCATTTATTCAGCATGAGTGACATGGTGCGTTTGTTTGAGATGGTTAAACAGATTCGTTGTGCTGACAAGAGTAATGGATATTATCTTAGAGCAAAACCAGCATGTTGTATACCGCCGCCCCTCGTCAGATTCTTGGAACTCAAAGTGTTCCCAGAAAAGAGAACTTTTCCGACCCTTTTTCTCAACCAAAGGACTCTGCCCTCACTTGCTCTGCTTTTTGAAGACCAAACACTTCAGCCTCTGATTGGTGAAAAGATACTCGCAAAGCATTGTGGTAAATAAAAATGGCCATTAGTGTCAATGCTAGCTGCAATATATGATCGATAATTGATAAAATATGGACAATAACATGGTCAATATTGGCTCTACCATGACATGACTCTAGAAACATGAATTCTAGGGTGGATAGAAAACCTTTTACATGAGCTAGGTAGCATTGGAATGGTGCAACTGTTCGCTTTTAGGCTAAAAATACATTTACACTGTAAAGGTCAGCAGGGAGCATGTATCGCGCATGGACATCTCTTTCAGAAATTGTGTAAAAGAAAATGTCAAATAAATAATTTCAATGTTGAGTTCAGAGTTCGTTTGACATGCAAATCAAAATCAGGATCAAAGAGCTAACAGACACTAAACTTCTTTCCTGGGACTGCATGAGCCAGTGCAGCAGTATAGATTTTTCTGCTTTACCTTATCTACCCTTCAATATTGAGTTAAAATTTAATAATTTATATTGTATATTTACATTGATAATAATAAGAATAATAACAATTTCTCTATACCACCTTACACAGTTAAAAAGTATTTCACAAGGTAAACAAATAAAGTTATTCACCTGAGGATAAAATACAATAGACAAAAACATAAAATGCAATGAAACAGTAGTATATAATTAGAGTATATTAATTTAAAATGAGTAAGATAGAATTTATATAGAAGAAAAATGTTTAAGAATTTATCATGAAGCAGTGATTCCAGATAAAGGTTAGTCACTGGCCAGGATCTGGGAAAAACTAGAAAACCACTAAGGTGTCAATATACTGTATCTTTGTCAGGTTTTCTCTATCCACACACTGTTTTCACCTTTTTCACCCCAAACAGTTTCCATGCCTGCAAATGGTTTAGATTATATGTATTTTGTGTCTCAGTTAGGATAAGCAGAATATGTATTTTCAGTCATTATATAACTCATATTTATGTCTTTTTTTGTCATGTTGTGTTTTTTTTCTTTTTCATATATTTGAGAAGTGGTCCTCAGAAGAGATTTTACAATCAGAAGTGAGCTTTAAGTTATAGAAGGTTGAGAACCCCTGATCTAGGACATTTGCAGCCTTGCTAGCTGAGTGGATCCACAGATGGCAGTGTCAGTCTGTCAGCTGGTTTATGCTCCAATATGAAATATTTAAACATTTATTACCCCTATTAGATGGATTGCTATGAGATTCAATGAGTACACTCTTGTTCCCCTGAGAACAGACCCTCCTGACTTTAGAGATCCTCTGACTTTTTCAGTCATGCCACAATGAGGTTGACATTTAACTTGAAGTATCTCAACAACAACTGGATAGAACGCCAATAAATGTGCTACAGAGCTTAATGTTGCCCTTGGGGTGGGTTGTAATAATAATAATAACTCAGTTCTAGTCATAATAAAATGAGCATTATTTATTGACAATTAACAAACTCAACATACCTCTCTCTGGCCTTGTGAACCAACACATTTTCCTTTTTGCTAATTGGTCCAGATGTATGACATTTATACTTCAAAACATACATAGGATAAGAAATAGCTATGCTGTTCCTCACTATGGGCACCTGGTTATGTATTATAATGGGAAAGTGAACATGAAAAGTGTCAGCCTCTGATTGGCAACAAACAGCCTGTACTCTGCTAAATTAACTAGATTGAGGGTTGAACAGGATCATTGGGTGGATCAGGACAGGAAATGTATAAAAGGAGAATGACTTTTACATATTTGAAATTCTATCAATAAAAATATAAAACATGCGGATTAAAATGCTAGTAGATTGCAGACTACTAGACTATCTTCAAGGTTAGGCAAGAACAACCAATAAATAATGAATGTACCTGAAACAGCCTCACAACACAGCAACATAGTGGCGCAGTGGTTAGCCCTGTTGCCTCGCAGCAAGAAGGTTGCTCCTGCAAACCAAAGTTGTCTGGTGTCTGTGTGGGTTTTCTCCGGGTTCTCCAGCTTCCTCTCACAGTCCAAAAACATGCTCAGGTTAATTGGAAACACGAAATTGACAACAGGTACCAGTGTGTGAGTGAATGGTGTGTGTGCCTCACGATAGGCTGGCGACCATCTGGGGTGTATTCCTGCCTCTCGTCTGTAATGCGCTGGGATTGGCTCCAGCAGACCCCTGCAACCCTAATGAGGAATAAGCAGGTATAGAAGATGAATGAACTTGGATAAACGATCATTGCAAAGTCACATGGTAGGATCCTACTGGATTTCATCAGATTTTATGTTGCAACTCTAGTCTGTCCCAAAATACAAGTACATATAGAGTTTGTTTAATTCGGATAATGGCTGACTCCACTACGCTAGCTGGTGGTGTTAGAACAACTTCCTTTTGGTGGCTACTTATCTACAACAACTCTCTGGCGGAAGTCGATCTGAGGAAGCTATGGTATCGTTTGACTTTTCTAGCAACAACATACACACAAGAAAACACAAAGCAGATTAACAAAGTCTTGAGGCAGGGGTTCCTATCATATTCATGAATCCAGTCCCTATACGATCCTTAGCCCGTGCACACAAATTTGATATGTTTTCGAGGCCTTTATTATCCGATAAGGCTCGTCCATGTGCACGCAGTGAATGTTAAACTTGACAATCGCTTTTCTCAATACTCAAAAGGCCATATCTTCAAACAGTTTTGATAAATGAAATTTATCACAACTAATCTGAAAACCTGTTGGCAGGAATGCTTCATGGCGTAACAATAGTAACTCAGTCTCACTCCTGCCTCCATTATTAGAGTATGTCTTGTCTGTCCTTGGGCTGTCACTGTGCTCTTTTTTTATACCATGCAATCATTTATGAATTTGTTTTTCACTCCATGAGAAAATGGATGTGTGGCGTGACAGCCGTGTGACAGCACTAGTTATTTAATAACACATTTAAGGGATATATATGTATATATACTAATTTAAAATCTAATTTAGTTCAATATACAGTGGTCTATTTTTTAATTTTTTTTTATATACTTTCTGTGATTAAAATCAGTACTAGCCTAAAAAAATCCAGTATCAATCATCTTAAATAGTGTATGATGCTAAAATGCCCAACTCATCCACTTTATTATTCCTGACAAACCAGTTGTATCAACTTGCAAATGTGCACCTGCTTTCCTGTCAAAAAATAACCTATCGAAGCACCCGAGTCTCCCTGCAGGTGTTGCGATGACCGAGGCAAGACGTTGCAGTGCCCCGTCACATTTGTTCGTCATTGACTACGTTTAAGACTCATGAACATTAGTTACGGAGATTTGTGTTTGGAAGCACATCGCAGACATGCACACAGACAAGCTGTTGACATGGTACTTCGTGTCTTATCAGAGATCAATATTTCATTTGCTCTCCTCCTCTGCTTAGATGGTGCCTGGCATTCCTTCCTAAGGTGACGGCTCAGGGATATACACACACTTGATTACGTGCCCTTTCACACACCCAACACACACACTAAAACTGCTCATGGCTGTTGTTTGCTTTGAGTGACACGTTGGCTGTTCTCCGCTGACACCTCCCTGACACTATCCTTTTCAGATGCACATCACTTAGCGTCCGAGCTAAAACGCCACGTGTCCGTGTATATATATCTCGTGCGCCTTTTCCAACGCTTCTGCTCCGTCATCATTACACGTTTCCCTTGTTTTGTTTGCTTCTACACCACTGTTTACACACCGAATCAAAGCCAAACGGTGTGTGTTCCTCCCTCAGTGTGTTTGCCGTGCCGTTTCTTTGGTGTGTTTTTTTTGTTTTGTTTTGTTTTTTTTGGGGGGGGGAGCGTTGTTTGCTGTTGTTTTCAGACCAGATCAGGTGAATGGCGGTGTCATTGTAAACCCGGTGAATAGGCACAGTGTTTAAATGCATAATTCACGGCACTGCAAGGACAGGGACAGGGGATAGAGGATTGGCAGAGCGGGGAAGGGCAGAGACAGGTTGAGGTGACGGAGGGGGAATGAGGGATTTAGAGAGGAGGGAGGTGAAGAGATGAAGGGGGATTTGGAAGGTGACAAGAGGTCAGGAAGTAAAGAGGGAAGGACAAAGTGAATGGGTATTTAAGAGAGAAGGGGAAGAGAGCAAAACATGGTGGAAGAGCATGAGAGTAATTGAAAGCCATCCCCACCGTGGCTGGCTGAAGAACCAGGAGGGCATGACTGTGCTATGACGGAACCATCACTGATTGCTCTGCAGTGTCAGTGTGTGTGTGTGTGTGTGTGTGTGTGTGTGTGTGTGTGTGTGTGTGTGTGTGTGTGTGGAAATTACTGAGTGTATGTGTGTTGGTGTTTATGTGATCACAAGTTAGAGTATATTACCTTGTGTGTAAATATGTTTTTGTATATCAACCTTGTGAAAGCTCATTTAACCGATGAGACATGTCTCCCTCTATTTCATTACAACCAGACTGCTACGTGACCATCTGTGCACGTCTTTGTGTAGTAACAGCAACAGCTGAGTGTCAGGCTGACTGTGGATGGTATATGTATATAAATATGATGTCTCACAAAAAGTGAGTATACCCTTCACATTTGTTGTAAATATTTTATTATATCTTTTCATGGGAAAACACTGAATATATGACACCTTGATATGATGTAAAGTAGTCACTATACAGCTTACAGTGCAAATTTGTTGTCCCCTCAAAATAATTAAACAGCCATTTCTGTCTAAAATGCTTATGAATTATTGTTATCATGAAGTTGATTAGAATCACTTTGTGTCAGTAAATATTTTGTTTGGACTTTTAAACATCTGTTGGCTTTGCATAATTGTTCCTCTCTCTCTCTCTTAGCTCCAGCTCCTCCCACAGCTGCACAAGTAGCCATGTGCTTCCACTTCAGGCAGCCTCTGATTGGCTAAAATAACAAAAGTGTGTGAATAACCAAAGAAAGCTGCTTGTTAATAATCTGTCTTGTTCTTGTTATTGTTTTTGTTTCTTTATTTTTTGCAGGCAGAACATAGGCTTTTCATATGTGAATAAGTGCTACTTCTTTCCTTTTTCTTTAGGGACAATGTAAACTTAAGCTGAAGGCTGTGTCTCAGTAACGAACATCTTTTACTTTTTCCTGTCTCTCATTTTTTGTAATGTTTATTTTTTTCACAGTTGTAAAGTTGTTTTCTTTTATTCAGGCAGCTGTATTACCTTTTGAAAAATATTTAATATTTTGCCCTCATGCCAGCACTGTTGCGCTAAGTTAAATTGAATTAATTAATTTATTTTATCCCAATTCCTGAGTGTGAACTGTGAATTAAAAGCCAAGAAATAACTTCCTATCTGACAGATGAAGGCATGTTTTGGCACGTTATTGTTTTTGAAGCCATTTTGTTCCTATTTTATGTGAACTATATGATATGCGATATGCCCAAGTTGCAAATAAGACCTAGCTGCTATCCGAAAACTATCAATCGACTACGGCAAAATCTGATAAATCAGATTTGACTATGAAAATCCTTTGTTGAAAACAACCCTAGTAGCTACACAAAAAATGACACTTTGGGCACAACTTTAAGATTTTCACTTAGAGGTGTACTCACTTTTGTTGAAAGGGGTTCAAACATTAATGGTTGTGTGTTGAGTTATTGTAAAGGGACAGCAAATTTACACTGCAAGTGTTATAAATTCAGTGTGAAAAGCTATAATAAAATATTAGCAAATAGCTTTGGTTAGACCAAGTGCACCAGTAGAGCAACAATTTTCATGTTTCTCCTTTTGACATTGAGCCGTTGAACCAACATTGAAAACCTAGCATGTCTCAACACTGGAATCAACTCGAGCTACAGTGACGATTTCAGATGCCAATGTCGAGATGCTTTTTTGGAGCCAATCCATTAACAATAGATGGAGAGCCAACTTTTTCATGGAATCTGTCTACTAGCTTTTTCTCTCTCTCTTTTTCTTTTTTTTAAAGCAGCTGAGCCTGGTTTCATAATCAGTAAATATGACGCAGAGCACTGACCATATACGTAGCACACAGTACTTGCCACCCCCTCACCCCATGCCTCACCTTGCTCCTCCTCTCTTGCCGCAGATGCAGACAACCACTCTGCATTTAAAAAAAAAAAAAAAAAACACCCTTTGGGAGGAGTTTCGTGCCTTCAGCTATTCTTGCCTTAAATAGCCTGGCCACACTGTAACAGACTTGGGCTGCTGTGATGTTTAATATTATCTTTTGAGTGTTACTTGAGTATAGCCAGTAAAAGCAAGTTTCCTTTTTAATGGACCAAAAATGTATTGGCTGTTAATAAGGGACAATAGAGAAGCAATGATATAAATTTCATTAGTAAATTTAAAATGAACTGATTACTAAATATTAGGGGGTGGTCAATAAAGAACGAATCTAAGTATTATCGTTCTAATGAGCTGTTTTTTCTATTCCTTCTTGGCAACAAAAAAAAGAGAACTTGAATTTGATGTTCTACTTTTGGTGAACTTTTTTTTTTATGTGTGTGTTTGCAGCACTCTTCTACCCCTCCTACACACACACACACACACACACACCAGCAGTCTGAAATGAAACAGACTCCCTCCTACACACAGTGATGTTATCCCCTGAGTGAAGCTATGACTTCTATCAGGCTCGCTATTGTCAGCTTTTCTTTAGGATGGAGAAAGAGCTCTATCTCTCTATTTGATGTATGGTCCACCCATAGAGGCGTACAGCCATCCGCATCAAAGTACCTCTCTAAATGGATTTGGTGTGCATCTGTACTATATATCCCACGTACACATATATGTAATGAAGAGCCATATCACTGCCTTCTGTATATGAACTCATCCGAGTGTCATTGTCAGCTTGGAAATGAGACACTTATTTCCCAGCCCACACACATCATACTGTGTAGTGTTGTTCTTGTCACTGCAGTCCATGCAGGGCAGATGTATGTGCATGGCATATAAAAAAGAGTCTTTTGTATGTATTAGCCTTCCACTTTCAGTATACATATTAGCTTATTTCTGGTTGAAATCCTGCTTCTTTGAAATATGAGTGAGTGCTGTTATTTTCACAGGAACTGATAGGGCCAAGAGTAGTTGTCATATGTTCCCAGTGAACTGTCTGTATATGGATACCGATGAACCTGTGAACTCTATATCAGTGGTTTTCAAAGTGGGGTCTGAGGACCCCCAGGGGCCATTGAAGAGGTGCCAGGAGGTCCCCAGAAAAACAGGGGAATAATTTATTGTCACTATAATTCCACAACGACAGAACGTATGACCATGTATATTGAGGAAAATAGAGGAAAATAAATGAATACATTTATTTGTATTTATTTCCTCTTGTTTATGTATTATTTTCCCTTTGCACATGATTTTTGAAATTAAAATTTGTATTTTCCATTTGAAATATTGAGGTGAAAATGAATGGGGTGAGTTAATAAATAAATAATTATATTTAAAAATTAACACATGAAAGAAAAATCTAATAAATGTGAAAATAATACACCAATGAATTAATTTAATGATAATGCGTGATAATGATTTATATATTTATGAATAAATTAAGTGGATTTATTTATGTACTAATTCATTATTTATTAATTTATTCTTGATTATGGCAGTTTCAGTCCTCCATAATTTTGGCCTTGGGTTTCTGACAATATCTTTTATAAAACATCTTAAAGCACAAATCTTATGAGACGGGTCCATGATCTTGTTTTCATTAGTTTAAGGGTCCTTGATGTGAAAAAAGTTTGAGAACCACTGCTCTGTATTAAATCTGGGCTGTATCAACTTACAAAGTCTTGACAGCTCCACTTTCAATTAGGAGATCACGTGATGCAAAATAACATCACTATCAACTAGCTACACTCTCACAGGGCCATATTTTCTTGCCTGAGGAAGTCCAGCGTCATGGTAAACGCAGTCTTTATCTAATTTTCCTCAAGCCTGAAGTCCATTTTTTTTGTGTGACTGTGCACCAAAGAAACACACTTCTTGCACTGGCATGGGAGGAAAGGCACAGTTGAGGCTATGTTTATGCAGATTAGGCTGTGCAGTGCAATTTTGGTGCTTATTTTGGCATGAAATTGCATTTGTGATAAAAAAAAAAAAAAAAACAATAACAACAACACAAACTGCTCAGACCACCTCTGGTTGTAACCACAGGCCAATTTATCTGTCTTCAGCTGGCAAATGGCCACCCACACAGATGTTTTTTTTTTTTTTTTCCAAAATCACATAACACCTTTCATTTATATTAAGTTTTGCCCCTTTCGGTTAGCTGCATGTGTTTTTCCATCTACTGGAGATTGACATAGGAATCAAAATGCTTCATACCGATAATAGCCACATGGATGACACAGTGTCGGATGACACAGCAGAGGTAAGTTAACTTTACTTAGTAATTAATTAAATCTGTCAGGATCAATGGTAATTAACAATCTGTATTTTCTAGACTGTAAAGCTGTTACTCGCAGAGTCCAAGTTTAACAATAAAATAATTTGAACGCGCACTGAGCTCTATCAAATCTGCCAGGATATTTTTATTACTGGTCTCCCCCATCTGGTGGTGAGGGAGTAATCTCAAAAAACACTGCCCACACTACATCATATGTAGGCTCTGATCAAGCTGAGTCTGTCACTGCTGTGGCTATGAAACAGTTAACGATTAATTGTTTAGAGTGTCACGCTTGTTTCACTATCACTTCTATCCTCATTCATGTTAACAGAGGGTTCTGCAGAAGTAGCTGTTGGAGGACTCTGATTGCGCATGTGCTGTGCCCATTCATCCAGCCAGCGGGAATGTCGCTACAGACACAAGATTAAAAAACTCAGTCTACTGTGAAATACAGAGATTTACCTGGTGGTGATAGGCTTAATCAGCACTGTGTGAACTCGTTTGGCAAGGACTTGGAAGGATCGGATGTTCATTTATATGTAAAAGTTCCACAGTCCAGGATTAAATAAAAATTCAAACTGAATATAGAGAAGCAAATTATTTTTTTTTTCTGTCTTGTCACAAGGATTATTACAGTGAGTTTGCAGTTTTTTTTTCCAACTTGCAGTCGAGTCTCAAGATATTTGCAGTACTCAGTTCTGCACATGGACATGTATCCATATAATCAGTGTGTAAATACCCTCTGACAACCAGAGGTGCTGTGCTGTACACATCCTAAACAGAATAGTATACATTATTATCCTATATGTTGTGAACAAATAAAACATGTTCATGAATACATTTGAACAGAAAGAAAATCCTTCTCATTTTACACGCAGCCAGCAGAACTGCGGGCCATTCCTAAATACTAACCAGCCGATTTGCGAAAGCAATTTCAAATTTGTTTATTTGTGGTTTATTATATACTTAAAAGCATAAATTAGGTCTTTCAAATTTGCAGAGGAAGCGAAGCAGTGCGGAATTGAAATGTATTCATTATGCTCCGGTATAATAAATGTTTCCACAAAATACAGCACACATGAGAAGACAACACGTTAATGCATTAGCTTGCCAGTCGTGTGTTGACTCAAAGCTCTGGTCTGAACCTGATGGAATAGAAAAAATGCCCCTGCCTGGAGGCATTTGCTCTTGAAGTATTGTTTGCTCTCTGCCGAAGGTTCAGTATAATCACATGTCATATTTACTGGGTTAGGTGGGAATGACAGCTGCTCCACCAACGACTTCAACTTCAAATAATGGGCTTGATCATGGCGGTTACGCCATTGACCAGAAGGCGCCGAGGGAGTGTGGAGCGCTGAGTGAGAGAGAATGTGAGCAGAGAGATGTTGTTGGCCACTGCTGATGAGCCCAGTCAGATAAGTGGTCAGTCAGCGAGACAGCTATACTTGGCGTCACCCAATCAATCTATCAATCATTTATTAATGACCACACAACCGAGGTTGGCGGAATTTGCTTACAGTGCACCATATTAAGCACAAACGGACAGCTGTGTCAACAAATTCTGACAGCACATTACACATACAGCAGACAAATACACAGTTAACTCATTACAATTGTACAATGAGATCGAAGTAGAGGCTACATCAATGTCAGTGTAAGGACTTAAGAGACATTATGGTAGTGGGGAAACGAATGCTTGGAAACAGGATGTTTTGGTGGATATGGAGTTATAGCACCGCCTGAAGGGTCCATCCATTTTTTTTTGGCCCACCCTACAACTGAGAAAAGCTATCAGGTTGCGCTCTACTGCAGCAGTCCCCAAGCTTTTTTGCACCAAGGACCAGTTTCTTGTAAGACAATATTTTTAGGGATTGGCCTTCAAGGTGTGAGGGGATAAATACGACGAAATAAAATGATACGACCGGCATAAAAACAAATAAAAAGTGCATTAAAGTTGAAGTTAAAGGTTAAAGTCCCATCGACTGTCACAGACCTGAGTGTGTGAAATTCCCCAGATGGAGCGGCGAGCAGCAGCGCGAATCATACAGTGATCTAATAATACAAGTACAACTCATCATTATGGTAAATTAGTAGAAGCCCTGAGCTTGTGTCGGTCCAATCTAGGGGTGAGACGATGGGGGACAATGACACCTGAAGTGTTCACATGTCCAGTCTACTCCATGATTTAGTTTTTTGCTAGCTTGTGGGCTTAATTTTTTACATATCTTGATGTCTATTAAGAGACAAAGACAGATGTATTCGGTAAGTTTTAAAAATCAGATTCAGACTGATAATCAATACAATATTTTTTATCAATTCTTTCTTTGTGGCCCAGTACCAAATGACCCTCAGATCGATACTGATTCGCACATCATTGGTTAGGTACCGGTTTCCAGCCATTGCGCTACAAAGCTTTTGCTACTGGGGAGGAAACTGAATGATTAGGTAAAAAAAAAAATAAAACAACTGATGAATAAACATGACTTCCTAGGCTATCTGTGTGAGCTTCTTATGTTGAACTTGGCATGCTCTTGCATGCTTTAAGCCCCTCATGTGTGATATGAGCACACAGGCTGTCTAATGAGGCAATGAAGCCTTCAAAACTGCTTCGGCACTCAGAGTCCAAGCACCGTGCACTTAAAGACAAACCCATTGAGTTCTTTGAGCGGAAAAAATGCGAGCAAGCAAACAGCTGTTGTTTGCCAACTAACACAATTGGGGCAGGGCTATTCAAGTCAGCGAATGACTATATGTCAGGCAATTGGACTGGTCTTTCTTTGGAATATGCACAGATGGAGCTGTGGCCATGACTGGACGGCTGCCCGGTTTCACTGCTCGAGTCACAGAGGTTGATCCTAAATGTCTACTGTGTCATACAAAAGGAAATACTGCCTAGCAGAAAAATATCAGCGTATTGAGTGACTCTATTAAAGTTTTCAATCACATCAAAGCATTCGATCTTAACTTGCTTCTGTGTGTGCATCTTTGCAAGGAAACGGCTGCAGAGCATAATCCCCTTCAATGAAGTCAGACTATCAAGGGGGACATCTTCAGCCGGGGATTTTGAGTTAAAGCCACGACAGCAATTTGTGTCAGAAAAAAAAGTCACCACTGGAGCACACTTCAGTGACCAGGAGTGGATGGTAAAACTTAACTGTACATTTTCAACCTGCTTAGTGACTCGATTTCTCACTTCAGGGGAGGATGACAACTGTCTTCAAATTGGCTGAGAAAGTGTGTTCAAAAGCCAAAGTGGGATTGTGGGGACAGCGAGTGGACACAGGTATATTTGACATGTTCCTAACATTAGCTGGGATTAGCTGCCTTACTGCACAACCACAGATCACCCACGAAACACAAAGGAATGGATCCGTGACTCGTTAGCGAATATCCGTGGCGAATCCTCCATGTCAGTGTGTGAAGCAGATCAACTCCTTGGTCCGGCTGAAGCCATGAAAAGGATGTTTGAAAGTTTATTGCTGGTAAATTTATGAACAGGGTACCTCTTGAGATTAACCGTTTCATTTTCAGATAATACTACACATACAATATGAAAGGGCAGACACAAAGGCTCTAATTTACTCACCCCTCCACATATCTTTCCCATAAACCCAGAGCGTCACACAAAATAAGTAGAAGAACATACCATAAAACATATGATGCAATTAAGATAATTTGACGTTTTGCAAAAAAGTAATAATGGATTCTTGAGAAGGTGTAATGTGTTAATCTTTCTTATTTTAATGGGCAGATTGTTCCAGTCAGAAGGCGCTTTATATTTAAAGGCACGTCTGCCAATTTCTTCATTAGTTATGTTTGACATAAAATCTCTGCCGGCATTCTGGATCAAAGTCAAGGCTCAATATGTAGAGATAGCCAAAAGGGGCACTGAAAATAAAGCTTAAATGGATTTCCTCCAATGCAATGGAAACTAAATAGCAGAAAAGACTGGACATAGGGAACGGTATTTGTTTGTCGCTGTGTCCCATCACCTCTCGATGGGGCCATCTTGTTGCAGGGAAACGAAAAACCAATCACATTGATGAAGAAATTTGCAATGTGTTTATTACCAAAATGTTACCTAAATGATATGATGCTATAGCTATTCTGATCATGATTAACAACCCCACCTTGATGTTAGGAATGTGGATGGAGAACCATGTCTTTAGGTTCTTGAGCTACTACACTACTGCTCTTCCTGATACTTCCTCAATGGCAGAAAACAAGGTCTTCTCTGGTCACCTGGGCCAGAATAAAATCAGTGCATATGTGCTGGGAGGTGGCGGGAAGTCTTTATCAGCTGCAGAGTACAGCAGGTCAGAACTTAGAAATCATTAGATTGTTAACAATAGGTTAAAGTTCACCTGAAACATTTCAAGAGTATCTGATATCCTTATCGTAACATCCTTCCTGTATAAACAGTATTTACTCTCTACTTCACTGCTGAAGTTGAGAGTAGGACCGTGTTTGTTTAACTGTTCTTTTGGTGTGGTTATGGCCGACAGTAACCAAGTTCTGTAACCAAATGATTGGGCAACAAAGACAGGTTTGTTGAATAATGCCTCGTCATTTACCACGTGTCCGGTTGGACGCTTCAGTAGGGCCCACTTTTGCTTTTGAAAGTAATTCAGATTTAATTTGGCATAAATAATTTAAGAATGAGGATTAATTTAGATTAAGTCCATCTTGGGGCATCACACTCAAAGAAGGGAAATGATAGACAATTCTCAGATTCAGTGTCATAAATGATTCTAAATTATCAATTTGGAACTCATAAATAATTAACTCAATACTCAATACCTCGCTATATTTACCTTGTCAATGGTGAGTAAAGGGTGACGGATCTGGACTTCACCAAGTAGAAGTTGGCGTTGTACAACACTTGTAATAAATGTAATAAATGTGCAGCAAGCATTTATTCAGAAAGATAGCATAAGTAAAACACAGAATATGCTGCAATAGATACAAGTGTTTTGGTCGTGTATCTGTGCCGATGTGTGCAAAACTGCAAGGAGCTGATTTGAATACCAGCCTGGTTAATGCGTGAACCAAGGATTCTCTCACTCTGTACGTGTAGATTTAAGGTCAATTTGTATATGTTTAAAGGTGCCAAATTAAAAGAGTCAGGTTAGTCTGCAAGACATGTGAAACATACAAAGATAAAATCTGACATACCCTAACTGTGAAAGGACCTTGCACCGCAGTGAACATTAGCCTAAATCAATACACATTAGCATAAGTTAAACGGTCCTGTGCTTCGCTGTGTGCTCTGCTAATGCTATGCTATGCCCAACATGTGACCAAGTGGGAAAGAGGTTCACTGTGGTCTCCTGCTTTCTTGAGTTACAGGCCTGTTGTGTTGCAGAGGAGGCGGTCGTTCTTTCCGTGCATCTTCGCTGCTGCTGAGGATCCCTGGTCACTCCATTGTTCTTCTGATACACTCAGCAGAACAGCTAACTTGGTGTGGCTCCTGTTGCTCAAAGTCAGAGGTGCCTGTGGGAGGTAAATTTGAATCTTTTAATCTTAAGCAGACTCTTTACAGTGCTCCTTTGAAGAAAGTAAAGTGTATCTGCTTTAAGCAGAGAGCTATGGAGAAGCTGCCTGCAGGGAGCAGACTCTTTCAGAGTCTCTCAGTTGAGAAAGAAAATACTTTATTCCATTAGTAGTTTAGTCCATTTATTTCATGTTTCTTCACCTTTTGAACGCAGAAGTAAACCGATGATTTTTGATTTTTTTTTTTGTGTGTGTGGCAGTTCTGTGATCGCTTGACTAACTAGCTAATGTTAGCTTAACTCACTAAGCCAAAACACTCCTGCTCCAAGTCTACTTTTCTTTTGTAGCAACTCTCATGGCGACTCCTAACCGCGCAAACAATTCCAGTTTCCCCCAGTGTAAAAGTTGTCCACAGAGTTGTTGTGTTAGCTGCTGCGTTGACACGGTCACAGAAATATCAAATGCTCATCTGTGGGCCCAACAATTTCAAGCTTTCAAACTGTGTTTTAACATTTCAAAGAGTTTTCTATCCAGTTTTAAAACATGGCACTATATTTATCCCATATTTCTGGGGAATCCACAATGAAGTGCCAGTGTTTGCGAATGACTTTTTTTTTTTTTTTTGAAAACTCATAACCCAATGGGGAGTATTTGACGCAGCACAGGAGATTGTCTTTAAAAGCATTCCGTGTCATCTTTGATTGAAAAGACAAGTAGTCCCTAGCTTCCAGCAGTCCATTCCCTCTTACAGTGTGTCCTTTACCAAGGAATATGTTGATCTGGTGAATGAGATATATCACTGTAAATTCTACAAAAAATGTCCTCCTGTCAACATTGTATTTCTGTCAGTAGGTTTGCCATGTGTATACAGTGAATTTCCATCCTCTTAGTACACATTCATAATAAGGAAATGCAATTTCAACCACATTCCCTTCAGCTATAGTGGCCCATCATGCATAGCCTTCAAAATTAAAATAGTAGAGAATAGCACATTAAGATATTCCGACTATTAATTTCACTTGGTTGTCAGTTTTTTAATAGCATTGTTTGCTATATTTACAGTGTCCCTATTGTTTCAAATTTTTCCATTAAGTAAATAGTAAATAGTCACGTACATACTTACATACATATTGGCTGTAACCAGACTGGACAGTAATGTAACTGTGCTGAAACACGTGGGAAAAAACACTATACATCATTGAAGCAAGGCGAAACTGGATGACAGCAACAAAAAAAAGAAGATTTATTAAAAGTAAAAGTATGCTGTTATCATTAAAGTACTATTGATTATTGTTTCTGATGCACTGACCTGTACTTCTAACAATGCAGCCAATTGGGGTTGAGTAATACCTTATAAGTTTTTATACTTTATAGGATGATGTAATCTTTTCCAAATGGCCTTTCATTTTGAATCTAAAGCTTTGAATTCACTAGAGCCTATAGTACATGAAATATAGTACAGTGGAAGTTTAAAGTACCCAACTAAAAGACAAATTTTTGAAATGTGCATACAACACAATCCACTGCCAATAATGCTGTTATATATATATATATGTTGTTAATGCTGTAAAATCGCGTTCTCTCAATCACACACACAAACACAACCACTTCAGGCATCAGCATCTCATCAATAGCGGATGAAGTTATGATACATATGACCACAAACGATCTGACTCAAAGCTAGACATAACCTTTTCATCTTAAATTAAGGCCAGGCTTGCAGGAATATTGACATGCAAAATCTTTACAGAAGGTGTATTACCAGCAGTGGTTTTCATGATTGACTCTCTTACAGCGCAGCAAATACCATGTTGTCTCAATTTCTTTTTCTCATGTGTCATTTGTCATCATCAAATCACCATGATATTTTTTATATTACTCCAAATTGCCCACATAGAGGATCTCAGAGCTACACCAGTATTTAAATGTCCGTGGTGCTTTGTGGTCTAAGCTTTCATAATATCCCATTTCCAGCGAGAGCACTGCAGTAGAGAGTGGAGGGTCTATTTTAAGTGTAGTCAGATAGCTATATGGCAGTGTGGCTATATTTAATAAAAGTCTCCGGAACACTGCACCAATCTCCCTCCCTGGGGCTATCTGGGTTTGACTGCCCATGTCTGCTCCCATTTAATGTGAAGTGGCAGACAGAAGACGTGTCATTCTCTTTCCTATCTCCATTCTTGTCGATAGATGGGGAGAAAGCGAGAGGGTAAGGTGGTGGTAGGTGCGAGGTGAACGAGGTGAGATTTAATCGCGACCTCTCCGCCTGTGTCCGGCTTCCCCTACTTTTTCTGTTTTCCGTCAAAAATTGTTCGACTCGCAAATCCTGAGTCATGATTTCCCAAACATTCATTTTAAGGAGTGTGGGTGCTTCGTGCTTGTACGTACATGTCCTCTATTGGAAATGAATAAATATTCATTTTCTCTTAGCTTTATATCTTTCTCTTTTAATCTATATATATATATTTTTAGATTCATAATTTTTGAATGTGCAGCAGTTTTTAAAGAACCCTGGTACGCGGAGTGCTCATCACACCACCTGCCCTCAGCTTTTATTTCTGTCTATAACCATTTCTAAACCCAACTCCTTCTGCCTCACACCATCGTTCCACCCCAAAGGCTATAGTATATAGCCATGGAGTCGCAGTGTGTATAGTGCCGTGATATACTGCAGGGCAGGGCAGAGCAGATGACTCCGGTCGAGCAGACTACTGCAGAGAAAACCCTAATATATGTGGCACAATGTGGATCAGCACAGCATGGGTGTGACTCCAACTGTGCAGCTCTGGTCTGCCTACCTACAACTGTGCGGGTCTGGTTCGGTGCTGCTCCACATCATGAAATATCCATGAGTCAGGTTGAGCGTACAGATGCCACAGTACCTGCTGAGCCCCTTAACGGGGGGAGTGTGTCTGTGTGTGTGTGTGTTTGAGAGAGAGACGGAAGAGAGAGAGACAGAAGTACGGGGAAAGTACATCTGTCATCTTGTAGCCTTGCAGTGTGAGGTGGCAGTGTGTTGCATCTGTGCATAAACACTGATGCACGTCATTAGGACTTTAATCAGGCATCAGGAGCTACGGTATAGGGGAGAGAATCAACAAAGCAATGCAGGAAGGAGACAAAGAGAAAAGGTGGCGAGTTACAAGGAGTGCATCTGTCATCCTGCTGGCTTCCCCTGCGTGGGCGGGCGTTTGTGTGGTAGCAAGCGTATAGCTCCAGAGCACAAAGTCAATACGCCTCATAATACGTGGGAAAGGGAGATCGAGGACAGGAGGAGGACGATCAAGGAGGAGCAAAGGAAAGAGAGAGAGAGAGAGAGAGAGAGTTGGCGCGGCGGAGAGATGGACAGGAAGGGCAGAGAGCGGCGAGGGGTGTGGAGGGAGAGGAAGGGAGGCGGTTTCCAAGAAAGAGGAGAGACGAGGTGGAAGGATTTGGGGAGGAAAAAGGGAGGAAACGGAGGGAGGGAGGGGTGTAGCAGGAGGGGGAGGTCAGAGGGGAGCACAGCAGGTAGAATGTACATCTGTCACCTTCTGCTCCTCCATGCTAAGAATGCCCAAGAGGAACCAAGAGGAGGAGGAGGAGGAACATGAGGCAAGAGGGGGCGCAATGCCACCAGCAAGCGGAGCATCACTAAACAGGCCTATATTTACCCTATTTTGAAGCTGAACTCAAAACATTTCTAAGCACTCGGAAAACGCTGAAAAGCGTGCCTCTGAGTGCAATGTAATCCATTTTTACAGTATTTGGTATCTCAAAAAAGCATATGGTGGCTGAGTATTTTCTCTTTGAAATGTTAGTCTATTATAGGGTAAGACAGAGTACAGAAGGAGTTGAGAGAAAGGGACCCGGGGAGAGGAGGAGACGCTGAGAGGAGAGAGAAAATCAGTGGGAAATGGGAGCCGCACAGGCACAGCGTTCATAACTCTACAGAGGTTGACATTGTCCCAGAAACTTATGAATAACATCCCTGTGAGTCAGTCTCCTCTCTCTATGTGTGTGTGTTTGCATGCGTGCGTGTGTGTGTGATGAAGCAGAAGCCACTCATGGGCTAAGCCACTGTCTATCGTGCGGGGCCTCATCTCTGTGAAGTCCGCTGGGAACGTGAGCGAAACAGAAATGACCCAGAAAAAACAGGACGCACAGCTGTACAGACGTCAGAATATCAAGGAGGCAACTCAGTTCATATCAAGCTCCGCACAACTTGACTCCGTCTGACAGGACGGACGGGCAGCCATTAAACATGAGTAAATTAGCTTCAATTTTATGAATATTTAAATAGGTGCATACTTATTTTATACGTATGTATTCAAACACAGCATTAAATATATGATTTGGCATGTTTCTAATGGATTTTCTGCTGCGGACAAAGCTTGTATTTGTCCAGCGAGTATTTCAAAATCTGACTTTTATAACAAGTTTTTTTGAAAATTTAATGACATGTCCTATATTGAATCAGTTGCAGTGCTGGCGTTGCACTCCCCCATATATGTCAATATCAATTCAGCATAGGTCGTCCCTAATAGCAGATGTGCTGGCTTTAGTATGTTGGAAATAAAGACGTTTCAATTTGATCAAATAAACTCACGCTGCGCCCCAGCGTAAGTGTTTCTCTCTTTTCAAAGTCATCATCACTAGCATGTCTCTTTAATTTGCTCAAGTGTGATAGAGACGAGTGGTTGCGCAAGGTTATTGGGGGATGGGAAAGCAATGCCATCTGTGTTGAAATATGTTTGCTCATGTCTAGCATAAGGTGAAACCAGAGTGCTGAAGATGCATGTGTGTGTAGCAACGTGTACACAATCTGTTACGCACCATTAGGTGTAAAGAGGCGCGCGTGTTTAAAAGAGAAAGCTTAAGTGAAATGAATTGACTGCGATTTGGTGGTAGTCACTTGTGATGTTGAATGATTAAGTCAGGTCTGAGTGTCCCAGCACTCATCAGCGCATCGACTGATGCAATCACATATTGACGCTTCTTCGGCAAGAAGAAAACGGATGCAATGGAGGGTAAATAAAACACATATTTGGGATTATCGCCATCTGCATTAATGCTTCACCCTCTATTCTTTTTCTTTTGACTGTGTTTCTCCGGATTTTGTTTCTTGGCACCCGTTTCTGTAATTTCCCCGAGCATTCGTTCGAAATAACTTAGGGAAGCCGAATGATGCAAGGAAAAGAAACGCATTGGTTTCCGTCTCAGTGGAATATGCCTGAAAAAAATCCATATGTCAATTGGTGAATTGATGATAGGGATTGAGATTCACATCACTCATTTTTCATTGGCCAATAATCAAAAAAGACGCGGGGCCACAATAAGACAATGTGTAGTGATGTACCGGCGATGTGAGTTCACCATGAAGACAGATCACAGATGTACATTTAGTAAAGTGGGTTGGCACCACTGCTTCCCACTGACATGAGCATTGATTTGGGGATAAGATATGTAAGTCAGCACTAATGTATAACAGCATTAGAATTCAGTCTCGGCATCACCTGCTTTGCGGTGCAGTCCTGTCCGCCAAAATGCTTACAAGTGTCCGATATCCACTGACACATGTCGGTGAAAAAAAAACTAAAATCAATATGATGGTTAATTAGTAGTGTGTGTCTGTATGTCTGTGAGAGAGAGAGAACGAAAGGGAGAGCACTTGAAATTCTTCACAGTATAAATGTGATCTATTGATAGATTTAGTTTACCAATAACAGATACTGCGTGATTGGGATCTGTGCCACATCGCTGGTTAATAGTACTTAGAGATGCATATGATTAAATGGGCAAAATTTATGAGTTGGTGTGTGCAAGTACAAGTAGGTTTGTTGTGTGAAGAGAAATATCCGTGGGAGGTGTGTTTGCGTGTGTGTGCATGGCTTTGTGAGTGCATGCTTGTGTGTGTGAGTGTGTGTGTGTGTGTGTGTGTGTGAGAGAGAGAGAGAGTCAGGGCCACTTGATAAAAGGCCTAAAGGCCTAATTGAAGATCTCATTGACTCAGTTGTGGGTCACAATCGGTGCAAACACATTCATTCCATTTTAATTGATGACATCACTTAGAGCCCTTCTTGTTTTGCAGGACACAACCGTGTTCTCGGAAAAGAACAGGACAGAATTAAACAGAATACATTTTAAGAGAGAAAATGCGTTTATCCCCTCGAATCATGACAAAAAAATATTCCTCAGAAAGATTATAGAATCCAGCAACGTATAATGTTTAAGAAAAGAAAATAATGGATCTTTGAATCTGTATCATTAGAGGGAGACTACAGTAGCGATTGCACTATGTCAATACTGTAATTTCACAGTGATTTGTGTGTATTCTGCAGCGAGGTGTGAGTTTATTATTTCCACCTACAGTAACATCTGATGCAACACAAGACAATAGTCTGCCCAACTGATATGTGTCAGTGGTGTTGGATAAAACATCAGAAACACATCTCAGTATACATTTCATAGTTAGAATTCAGCAGATTTTTGTGAATTGTGTAGGTTTACTATTTATTTCACAGTGCCTTGAACTTTTTTTTCATTTAGTTTGATTGGTTTCATGAGTCAAGAACTTTCAGAATCACTCTTTTTGATTGATCATATAATATGAGTGTTTGGCCAGAGGTTAGAATTTAAAAATATATGTGACATAGAAAGGCAGGTTATGATGCAGGTTCGGTGTGCAGTGATTTCAGTGTAGCGGCCAACTACAGCTTTTATGATATTCTAAGACCTGGGGCAAATTCTGGCCCAACAAAACCTACCAAAACTTTTATTTAAACAGAAATAAAAAAAAAACACCCTGCTGTGCATGCAAGAGCACTGTCTTTTTAATACAGTGGAAGGGAAATGTTTATTTTGTGATGGTGACAGGAATCTAAATACAACTCTTATCTTTTTTTAAAAAAAAACACTGGGACCATCATTCCGTATTTCAAAAGTCACTGAGAGTCATATGAGCAAACAAAATGATGTGTGAATGAACACATCATCACTTGACAATGATGTAGATATGTATTGGATCACTCTTATGCTAAGTGAGCAGATTATACTGGATGAATGACCCTTAATAATTGGATACTTCATCAGTTGTTTATTACATTCGGGTACTGATAGGCACTAATTTAATTTCTAAGACTTAATGTGTAATTGCCTTATTATTTAAGGACCTTTGTGCATTCACTTTGTTTGCTGTATACACTCCACCTTGCCCTGAACTCATTGCCTATTCCTGGAGGTTCCCGGTGGTCCATCTCATTGTGACACAGTGTTCTCTCCATAAAAAAAACTGCACCGTTGTTTTTCCTTGGAGCAGGATCCGCCGTGCCTGCCTATTTGGTGAACACTTCAAATGTAATAACTACCAGCAGTTCCAACAGGCTGGAGAAGCATTTAATTAGCACTTAATGATTAAAATCCAATCTGCCGCTCAACCAAAACCTTATACAAACAGTTTTTTTAAACATATGGCAGAATAAAATAACAATGCACAAACAAAACATAAGCAAACATTGCTCCATCAGAGAATATAGGTACAATATATACAGTATACGTTCATTTTTCACTGCTTAGTCGGCATAAAGTGCAGGTGGTGATGCTCCCCTATATGTTTACAAGTGCTTTATCATTGTTACCTGCTGTCTAACATTACACATTGCCCCTGCAACTAGTTTTCCTTTCCTAGTGTGAATCATATATTAAAGAATAAATCTGATTTCATTCACTTTTGATTGTTAAGGTGCCATATCCTGCGCTTTTCTGCGTTTTTTGGAAGGTTTAACCCTCCTGACATGAGATAGTTTTAATTTAAAGTACTTTCTGGAGCTCCAGAAAGGACATGGTGTTTTGGGTATCATAAATATTCATGAGCCTTTCTTCTGATGTTCACTTGGATGACTGAAGAAAATGTGATAGTGGGGTCAAGTGGGCCATGCTGGGAACTTCTACAGGAGGAGGGAGCTACTATATGACATCACAAAGACAAGGGAGCACAAACAACGTTTCTAAATCCAGGCAATGTACATTTCTATGCTTTTCTGAGTGCAATGGATATATTTTGTATAACTTATAGACTTTATCTAAATTAAAATAAAACATGAAAGTAGCTATTTGCATGATATGGGACCTTTAAGATTACTCATCTGTTTGAGAGCCCAAAGTAATGAAACCTGGTTTGATGTTCTGCTAATCTTTTACATACATTAAACACAGTATGCTGAGCAGGGCCGGCCTGTACATCTGCGACCACAAAGCAGGATAAGTTACAAGTTAAAAGTAACACAAATTAATTAATAAAAATGGAGGTAATGAAAATGAATGTCAGCCGAAAATAGAATGATAAATTATCGACTGATTTGATTAATTAAAAGCCAATTTGATTAAAATAGTTGTAGTCTGGTGAAAACAGAGCCATGTTTCATCATTTTCTCTGTCTTCCATTCATCATCCACAATATAAAATTGCCATTTATCACTTAAGGAAAGTGGCCTCAAGGGGCCTCAATTGAAAAAAAAATGGAAGTGATGAAAGTGCTCACAAATTAATAATGGAAGTGATGAAATGTACATGAATTGAAAAATTGGGTGATAAATTGTCAATTGATTTAATAAATTTAAATGCTTGACAATTAATTAGAAACAGTGTTGCTTTAATAATTAACTGGGCCGTGTTACTGTCTACAGACTGCTGTTCATCAGTCACAATAACCAACTGATTACTTATCATTTACAAAAAGTATTGTTACTTCTGCCTAAAATATCAATCAAAATTATGCCTATAGTACTATGAATTATACAACTTAGATATATATTAGTCTGTGGAAAGCAGTCATTTTGATAACAGAGACAAATATGTTATTAACCACCCAGCTAATTTGAATGATTAAATAAATAGCCAACTGTATCAAATTAGGTTTAAAAAATAATATTTTCTGCCCTGAAACACTGGAGATGTGTCAACTGAAAGCTCTGGAAGCACAAACAACTGAAGAACCCTTATAAAAACTAAATTTTAAACAGGCCTTGTTTGACACGGTCAACATTTAAAAATTACATTTATAGGCCACAGTTATTTCAGCACTCATTTAAATGTGGGCATAAAAACCTTAAATGAACAGTTAACAAGCAACCCATTACCAATCATTATGTTAAAAGTTTTTCTTTTCTTTTTTTTTTAATAGTGTTTATAATTGTTGTCTTATTGGGGGCCATAGCTGTGATGACCAGATAACTTTTGATTTAATAGATCTTAAAGTTTTCAGAGTTATATCATGAGATGGACTCCTAGTGTGCAGGCGAGGTAATGGTAGCAAACAAACTGCTGCCTGCAGTGATCATCTCTCTCCTGCTGGCTTGTGTCCTTGTCTACAGCAATACAAATGTGTGTGTGAGTGTGTGTGTACATGTACATGATTCACTGACAGCTTTTACTCTGTCACAAGAGAGGGAAGGAGGATCAGAGAATGGAAAGGTAAGGAATGGGTATAGAGGGGGCATAGAGAGGGTAAACACTATTCAAAAGGGTAAGAAGAAAAGTGGATAAAGATTCAAGCATAAAGCATTTGTGGGCTTTGTAAAGAAGAGAGAAAGAACATGCTGCCGCTCTTTAAACGTAATGACACAGGCCACAGTAAAATCACTTTCACAGGTCCTGAATGCATTTTAATATTATGCATCTGCTTCTGGGAATTGTGCGTTCATCCCTGCTCAGGAGCTGAAACTGAAATCCGAGTTCCAGGAACATTCAGCCAGAGATAACAGCGCTGTCATGGTTGGTCAATCTAATGTATCATTATATGCTCACACAAGAGCCATCCTCAGCAAGCTTTACTCCTACAACCATCATCTTTACCATTTAAATCAGTTCAACCACAATCATACTGAACTTCAAAAGTAGAATAAAGAACCAGCACAGTCTCTGGAAGAAACCAGAGAGTGTTTCTGCCAAAGACGGACACATTGAATGTCAACCTTTCAGATATGATTTGTAGTTGAGACAATGTTCCTCTTAAGTTTCACTTTTCTAAGCTGGAGGAACACATGCATGGTTTCATGGACAGGAGGTAGAAAAGTTGCAGTTTCTGTTCGACAGCACTGTTACTCAGACTTTTTCACCCTTCATCTCGGCCATTTTACTGGCGTTCAACCAGACATTTTAACAGACATTTTGACATTCAACGTATCTGTGGTTTGCAAAAACGTACACTGTCAACATTTCCCTCTGGCAACTGGGTTGTAAAAACAGTGGGAATAGCAAGTTGGACAAACTCCAACCGGTTAATAGGAAGAGCTGATACAACCCTTTGCTGTGATTGACATTCATAGTTTTTATAGTTTCACAGAAAAATACCAATTTTTTTTTATAGCTGATAAACCGGTACACAACATTACTTTTTCCAGTAACTCATACTGCTCCACTGTAAGGTTACATACAGGAAAATAATATTAGGTTAACTGCTTATGGACAGTAAATATCTCCAAACTGTAGGCTGATTGTTAAACCTCCTTGTTGTTTAAAGGACTCCTTTGTTGGAGATGGGCTGAGTCACAAAAGAAATTAATAAGTCATGTTCCTGCTAGTATTACATTGTTCATGTAACACTGGTCCCCATGCACCCAAATTACACTTATTTCCTGTTATCGAGAGGTCACTCGTCCAATTTTCACCTTTTTTTTAATCATCGGATATAATATTCAAAAGGGACCCTGTTAAATTTCCAATTTAAAAAAGGATGAAAATAATGAGCTTATTCATGATGCATCTTGTAACCCTCATGGATCTTGAAGTGAAGTGTAAAAGTATCGACTCTGGCGACGGTAGGGACTTTGCTGGTGGGGGCAGGGGCGTCGTCGCACCTGTGGGTGTTGGGGGTGTTGCGACACTCTCACTTTTACAGAAAAACTCACCCACCAATTTCTTATGGTGTTAAACCATTTTCTTCTACCTTGCAGTGCACCATTGTACTGAAATGGAGCAGATGAGAGAAGAGATGTATGTTGATCTATGTAAAGTGTTTACCGCTGCATTTTGAACACTTTTTACTCTCACATCAGGTGATTTTTATTGCATTTTAACTCCAAAACCATCTTATCTTTCTCGAAATCTAACTAAATGTTTTTTGTACCTAAACCTAAGCAGATCTTAACCACAATGTTTTCACACCGTCTTGTCTACTGGAGTCCATAGCAACCACTGTGCTAAAGACACACACAGAGGCACACCTGTTCACTCCTGTTGCTGGATATTCATAATATTATGCTCAAACAGCTCTACAGAACTTTTAATAAGATATCAAATGAACTATTTCATGAGAATATCTTGGTGATGATGATGTGTAATTGTAAATTCAGTTTCTTTGTATTCCAACCACTAGGGATACCCCACCTCTCCCTTTCTCATCTATGTAGCAGACCCTTTTGTGTTTTAAATTGTGATGTCTAGACCTTTTTTTTTTTTTTTTTACCTTTTAGGATACCCCAGCTGTGAAACACACCCTTGGAGAATAGGCAATTCAGGTCCTGGAAGGACGGTTTGGGTGCAGGCTTTTGTTCCAACCAGGCAGTAAAACACCTGATTCGATTAACGAAGGTCCTTAGGTGTCAGTCCCTGCAACAGACAAAGGAATATCAAGCAAACTTTAGGGGGCGTTCTTCATGGATTAATGTTCAGGCCCTTTCTTCATTCAGACTAGCCAGATGCTGATTGACCTCTTTGCAAAGAAAATAAAACCTTGTCAGCCGGCAGAAATCTCTATTTCATTCTTCACCAGAAGCAGGAACACTTCCCACAACAATTTGGTGTCAGAAGTGGGATCCCCCGAGCAATCGTCTAGGAGAGAGCACAGACAGTGACAGGCCATCCTGGAAAGAAAAATACTTCCGGCCTTCAACCTCACATCTCTTCTGAGAAGGGAGGACTGACCGCTGACGCCCCAGATCATTGCTGCAGGGATTCCATGAACGAACTTAAGAAAACTTCCACAACAAATGCTTCTTTCTATGTGACCTGTGAACACAAACCAGGTGGCAAACAATATTAATGTTTAATAGTAATCAGATAACTGCTGTTCAAAAGTTTGGGGTCACCCAGACAATTTTATGTTTTCCATGAAAAGTCACACTTTTATTCACCACCATGAGTCGTAAAATGAATAGAAAATATAGTCAACACATTGACATGGTTAGAAATAATGAATGAATGAATGATCACATTGTACCATTAGAACACTGTAGTGATAGTTGCTGGAAATGGGCCTCTATACACCTATGTAGATATTGCACCAAATACCACACATTTCCATAGTCCTTTACCATATTAGCAATGTATAGAGTGTATTTCTGATTAGCTTAAAGCTATCTAATTGAAAAAAGAGTGCTTTCTTTAAAAAATACAGAAATTTCTAAGTGACCCCAAACTTTTTAATGGTAGCATATTTGATAGATAGTTTGCTGGACAAATCTGATGAGTTTGACATCATTCAACTCTTCCATTATTATACAAGAGAGAGGAGGAGGAAATGTACAAAAGGAAAAGGTAGCAGAAGATTGATTCCTTTTTCCAAGTCAACTTGTCATGTAAGTGGAGTTACATGAGAATGGGGGCAAAGGTGGTAGAACACTTTTAAAATCACTGCTTCACCCCTTGGCAGGGACATGTTGTTTGAGGTACCGTTGAGACAATGAAATACAATACAGTGCATTGAGATTGTGATCGAAGGACCACTCAGACGTCAAAACACCCCACCACACAGCAGTCTGTAACACTCACAGACCGGATTTAAGAACGGAGGCAAATGGTCGAAGTACAGCGTTCGCGTTACAAAACAATCGACTCTGAATATGCGCTCACACGCACATGATCGGCCAATTTTTGCTGTTTTTTCACGCACTGCCAGATTGTTCTTTTCCATGGAGGGAGAGCAAAGATGCTGAACCTACAGTACCGTGTTGAGATTTGTATACCGCCCAAACCACAAACTGTACAACACCGTGAAAATCACTCCACAATCTTGGCAGGGAGACCGCCACCTGGCAGAATGCAGGCAATCGGACAGGGCTGCAAGGTTAATTCACAAGCAGCCTTTGGGCTTGTTGACTTTTAAAAATTTCTCTGCTGCTTGGCATACAATGCTGACGTAAACCTTTCCTGCACTTTGCCTCTGCATTGTGCCCCACGACCCACGTAGCTATAAGCGCATCCTCACATGGTGAAATAAAAATAGATTGGGGGGGGGGGGGGGGGGGGGGGGGTGGAGTAGGAAGACAGAGGCAAACAACAAGGGGGAAGACAGATGAAGACAGAGTGCTGGGCAGGGTCGGTGATGGATGAGACTACAGGGGAGAGTTAGACTCCTGACGTTGTGTGATTCTACTGATTTATATTTAAAGGAGTGTTCTATCACTCTCCGAGGGGTGAAGGAGAGAGGAGAGGAAGGCTGCGGGGTGAAAGTGAGGACATTTGATCGCCCTGGCAAGCCTATCTGTCAATCAGATGGCTGTTGCTCAGTGAGCAGGCTTGCATGTCCGCATCTGTTTCCTCTGTTTGCGCGCTTCGATTGAAATGTTTCGCATTTATGGGTTGCATTCGGGTTTTCTGTTTGTATTTTCTGCCAGTGAAGCGGCACTTGTATGCTTGTGTGTGTGTGTGTGTGTGTGTGTGTGTGTGTGTGTGTGTGTGTGCGTGTGTGTGAAGGCTTGTGTGTCACATGTACACACAAGTGCGCACTTCTGCATCTGCATGACAGTAAATAAATCACTGTAAATAATCAGTTTATCTCTCCCTGCTTTTTCTTTATGTCCGTGTGCGTGCATGTGTGTGTGTGTGTGTGGGCAGTCTGGTGTTTGTGTGTGAAAATGAACTGGATTAAAAAAATAAGAACCAACTAGTGCTGAACTTTTAAAAGAAACATACAATACCAGTGCCCCCTCCACACACACACACACACACACACACACATACACACACACACACACACACACACACACACACACATACAGACTCCCTTGTGACCAAAACACACATGCGTTAAACCCTTCAAGCAATTAAAGCACTTCAGCAATATCTCCGTATCCAATCACAAGACTTAAGATTACAGCCGTGACCAATGAGGATAAAACGCTTTAACTCTGTGTATCTGTCACATATTCACACACTCGTGTTCGTCTAACAGGGCATGGAAATCACTAATCTCCATAACCAATCGCAAAGCATTCAGGTAAATAACATTTAAGTAATTTGCTCTGATGCAAACTGTCTCCATGACTATACAATGTTTATATTCATAATGTATTCTCTGTATTCAGATTGGTAAAATAACAGGAAATTCAGAACCAAGCAAACATGGAAAAAAAAGAAAAACATAGAAGAAATATTCTTTTCACTAAGTAATAGAATAAAACCAAAGCACCAAAGTAATCAGTGCGCAGCCACTGTCGTTGCCCCTACAATCGCCAGGCTGTTTCGCTGGTTTGGTTGGAATAAATTAGTAAATGATTTGATGGCATCGTGTTGCTTTTATGAACCATTTCATGACACTGAATGTTGGCATGTGGCTGTATTTCACCCCAAGACATTTACTACACTACACAGGTCATCTGTATCGCATGCACACACACACACACACACACACACACACATACACAGACATACAAAGGATCCGTAGTAGAACAACAGAGATAGACACATAAAAACAAACACACTGAAACATGGAACACGCACACGCATTCAGGGTAGACATCAAACAAAGAGGCGCAGACAAAGACACATGATGTACACAAGGGAACCAAGCTGTGATCATGACTAGGGTTATAGTGAAACTTCAGAGGGGAGTCGCCCCAGGCTAACCTTAACATGTAGAACTGGATCAGATAGAATATATGCATGGTGTATACAAAACAACAACAACATGGAAGGGGTAGAAAAACAACACGCACGCATATGTATGCAGGTGCTTGTTTGATTGTGAATCTGTGTGTATGTGATTTGTGTAGGGTTTTTTTGTGTGTGTGTGTGTGTGTGGGGGGGGGTCTATATGGTCAGTGCAGGTTAATTAATAATGCAACACTTGTGGAGGAGGCTTGTGTCTGCTGGAAGATGGAAGGGGGGGGGAAGAGGCAAAAAGAGACAAAGAGAGTCTGGAGAAGATTCAGAAACAAGGGGGCAGAAAAAACAAAGCAGAATGCAATCAGAAGAAACAAATACAGACACCGTTTCTCATATAGCTCAGATATTTCCCAATTAAATGAAAGCTAAGATTCTGTCTCATAGCAACTAAGCAGAAAGTCTTGTTTGAGGAAACTTCAGCGGTCTTTACCCCTCCCTCCCCTCGCACTGCTTGTCTATTAATATGTACGCACATATTCCTATACTCTTCGCACATTATGTACATGCTGTTCATGCGCCTGACGGTCAATTGGCAATAGGGGGCTGCTTGGGATTCATTAACGTGATTGCCATTTGTTTTTTTTTCCCCGGGAAACAATTCACTTGCCGTGAAAACAGGTGAAGGAGAATAAGCTCCGAAAACAAGCTCTATGTCAGCTTATCATTAGAGAGGCCTCAACAAAGAAAAGCGAGAATGATTGGGTATATTCATGCAAGGAGGGGGGGCCGGGGGTGGGGTGGTGCAGCTGGGGGAAGAGAGTACAGTAAATAAGGGACAGGCAATTTTAACCTTAGGGATTTGCAATGGTTGAGAAGCTGATTTCAGGCTGAGTGTTAGAAGAAAAGAGTCACAGCTAGGAGGCAGGTTACGACGAGTGATTTCCTTAAACTATTACTGCGGTGTGTGTGATTAAACGGCTACTACTGTGTATTGGGCTGTGCGTTTTGGGGTGAAGTGGGGATAGAGGAAGAGAGCCGTGGGTGCAGAAATTAAAGAGGTCAGGAGGGGAAGGGGTGGGGAGGGGTAAGATGATTTTATTGTCTGTTTATGTGGATAGGAAGCACAGGGGGGGAGGGGGAGGAGGAGGAGGGGAGGGGTAATGTTGGCGGTCAGGGGGAGAAAGAGAGGAAGGAGGCATGAAGGTAGAAAAAAAGTCTTTCGGGAGATAAGAATGGAGCAGTGGAGGGATACATCAGCACATGACCGCATCGCTGGAGACGCAGTGTAACTAGTGGCCCGAGAAGAAGTGGTGTGTAGCCAAACAGGAAGAGGAGGAGAAAACGTGTCAGTGTGACCGTGTGTGTGTATGTGTGTGTGTGTGTGTGTGTGTGTGTGTGTGTGTGAAGCGAATACAATATACAGAGGGGAAGGTGCGGGTACCGAGGTGCAAAAGGGAAGCAATGAGGATGAATGCGAGTGTGTGCACACGACATCAGGCGATGGTGCAGAATGAGAATAATAAGGAGGTGTGTGCTTTCCTGCAGACAATGGGGGGGGGGCAAGGTCGGGTGGGTAAGGTCTTGCGGGGTGACAGTCAAGAGGCTGGGGAGTGAGGGTGAGGGTTGGGGGGGGCATCAGAGGACTGGGGGGAGGGGTGTGGGAGAGGGCAGCTGGGTGTACAGTAGAAAAACACAAGACATGCTGATTGTGAAGGAGGATAATAAAGAGGCGGGGTGGAGGGGGATAATAAAGAGGCGGGGTGGAGGGGGGAGTGGGTGGATTAAAGCGCAGGGAAAGGGGCGGGGGTGTTGAATGAAGGTGGGTGCATGTGAGGCGACAACGAACAGAGGAGGGGGGAGTGTGCGTGAGAGACAGACAGAGACAAAGGGAGGGAGCGGGGTGAAAAGAAACAAACAAAAAAAAGAAGAAAAAGACGAAGAGCGTTGTCACTGCAGTGAAGCTCCTCAACCCACAAAGGAACCCCATGCTGCCTCTGACGGCGAGCTGCGGACCACTGCAGCTGCGTCTGCGGCCGCCCTGAGTTGGTGGGGGGGTCTGAGAGAGCGCAAGTTTGTGATCAACTTAAAAAGTGTGTGTGTTCGTGTGAACTTGCGGTGGGAACTGCGGCCTTGAAAACCCTGACCACATGTGAGGCTGAGGTCTGACTCTCAGCTGTTGTGGTGGTGGTGGTGGTGCAGAAGTAGAGAGAGACAGAGAGAGGTTAAGAGAAACCTGAGAGAGCGAGAGAAATATAGGCTGACAGGAGGAAAAGGAAAGGTGAAAGAGCAACACATCGAAAGCACCAGAGAGAGAGAGAGAGACATGAATGAGAGAGTAAAAGATTGAGGAAAACAAAGATTGAACATAGAGGCGATGAGGTTGTAGAGCGGAAAGAGCGAAATACGGACACAGCGGAGGGCAGGAGTGAGTGAGTGAGGGAAGTCAAGATGGAGACAAAGAGTGATAAAGGACGGCAGGGGTTGGTGGGTGGCGGGGGGAGCTCATGTAAGAGAGAGCCGGACAGAGTTAGGAGATGTAAAGTGAAAGAAATAGAGTAGCGGGCGAGCGAGACAACAGGATAGGAGAGTTGGATTAATGAAATAAATGCAGAGGAGGGCTCTGGAGAAAAAAAAATCAGGAGATAGGAAAAGAAGAGGGGCAGGCGGAGAAATAGTGGAGAGATAGAAAGAGGCGGCTGAGACGGGGTGGGGTGGGGGTGGGCAGAGGAAGAGATTAATAGTTTTGTAGATCTGCTCCTGTGTTGCTATACTCAAGAGTAATGCCTTTTTTTCCCACCAATCCTTTCTTCCATCCTCCTAGATTGCCTTTTAAAAGGGCTCTTTGAAATACTCTCTCACACACACGCGTGCACACACATACATACATGTACACATACGTGCACACAATGAATATCTGCTGAGATTCACGTAAGCTGTCTCCATTCCAGTGAGCATTTGCCAGCTCACTAATAAGAGAAATTCTTTAATACTGTGCCACTGTGGATTTCAAAGCCACTTACTGTGGTTCACATGTCTCCGAACACATTCAAAAGCCTTCGGCCCTCAATCTACTGCCATAAATAACCGACAATGCAGAGCAGGTTGGTGCATCTGCAAGGGGGGTGTATGTTGATGTTTGTGTGTGTGCACGTGCTCATGGCACGCAGGTTTGGGAGTGTGTGTGTGTGTGTGTGTACTGCGTTGGTCATGCAGGCGAAAAAACACTAAGTATTCCCATCTGCAAGAGCAACTTTGATCTCGGTGCTTATGATTAATTACTTCACCGCTATATCTTTCAGTGCCACTGAGGCTCCGGCGCAATTCAGCTCAATATCCAACATGTACAACATCAGCATGTTCAAAGCTTAGACGAGTTAACCTATTGTCAGGGGCTCACCTCCTTGTATAAGAAAGAGACGGGGTAAAATGCCACAATTTACGACTTCATTATCAAATCCTGCAATGATTAAGCGGGCTTCCTCCTCTAATTTACCCTGGCAAGACTTTCTGTACCATCCGCCACACGCACGCACACAAAAAGCCCCCATCAAATTATGTTAATGACGGTGTAAAACATTTATGGCGTGGGGTTCTTAGCGGTGTAAACTCTGCATTTCTATTCCACTCGACTGTCTTTGGGGCCTCACCTGCAGTAGCACTGTGTTCCTGCGGCTGAAGTTGAGCACAGGCGTCATTAATATTTAGCTCCGGAATGCTAATGATCTCTCTGAATCGTATCATCACGCTGCAACCTCCAATTAACCTCTCTAGAACTATATCGTTCTCTTGCGTCCCCCCTCCTCCTCCTCCTCCATTCCCACCCCTTTCTCTTCCTCTCCCTTCCCTCTTTCTTGCTTTCTTTCTCTCTCTCTTTCTCCCTCTCTCTCTCTCATAGCTGTGCCTTTCCCTCTTCACTCTCAGTCTCTCTCTGGGACTCTGCCTTTGCCTCCCTAACCCCTTTTTCATCTCCAACTCTCTTTGGCACATTTTTCCTTTCAAAGAATGTATGCTGAGACAGTTTTCCGTTGTGTGTGTGTGTGTGTGTGTATACACCCTGGGTCTGTGCCGCCCAAACGTGAAAGACAGCTCATGTGCCTTTCAGAGTTCATCCAGTCCTGCGAGAGATCCAAGGCCGCGTCCTCCATTTGTCCTTGGTACATTTTTAATAAAGCTAATCGGAGATTGGTGGGTGAACCTTGTCACCTGCCTGTCACTATTTCACTTTTCCTTCACTCTGCAGTAGACTTTCTGCGCAAGGGGCAGGGCGAGAGAAGAGCTTTCCCAGGAGCGAACGTGATTCAATAAAGAGTCGAGTGGTTTTTTTTATTTTTTTTTTTTAAACCATGAGTTATGAAGTTCCTCCACAATATCGTATCCTCATAAAGCCGAGCACAGACATGTGCAGCCTGACTTATGTGTGCACATACGAATTCAAACTAACAGGCAGCTCATGGGTGCTATATATTATTTGACTATATATATATATATATATATATATATATATATATATATATATATATATATATATATATATCACTCTGGTATTCTGTAAGGAACAGAACTATCATTGTCAGTGAAAGGCAGGCGGGCAAGTGGTGAACTTGACATTTATATTTTTGCCATGGCATCCTTCTCAGTATTAACATTTTCACTTGACTCAGCCCCACTGTCCTGTCTTGTAAAAATAAATCTTTCTATACCATCTTCCTTCCACCACCAGGGTCCCAACAGAATATAAGGTCATCACAGTCACCATGAGTCGAGCCACAATTCAAATTTATTGTTGTTGGTAATATTTTGATGATACAGGCCTGTTTCATACTGATGGTGCAAACAACTCATTTATTCATCAGTAACCATGGCTACACAATTCCTCTTGTGATAAACTGAAAGTCCCAATTGCTCAAAAAAAACAAAAAACAAAAAAACTCAAGGTTTCAACAGCAATGATTTTAAGGCATTGCTAGGTTTTAGGCATGTGATGTGTGCCCTCCACTTCCTGCCAAGTGGAGGGCAGGAAGTAAACATGGAAACAGTAGCTATGGAGGAAACAAATGGAGAGAGCGTGTATTGTTCAGTGTGTATTGTTCATGCTATCTTTTCAAGGAAAAGATAGCATGAATTAATAAAACAACACATTGGATGTGACGCCTATTTCCCTGAGTTGTCGACAGAACTGAACGATTTGCCGACATTTTAGGGCATTTACATTTACAAATTACCTCGTCCTCCAGACAAATTAAGACACAAAGCAGCAAATGAAAGCTTTCAAAAATTTGAAAGCATACAAATTTTTTGTCAGTGGATGGATCCACAGTCTCAATACCAAACGGCTCCAAGATGATTAGTGTTTGGGGTTTGCCAGGGGTGAGTGTTTGTTCTTTTTGTTTTATGTGAATATGCTAGCCGCTAGCAATATCATCTCCAATGTCAACTAGCAGCCTTGTTTTAAAAAAATGAAACAAAGAGGTTTACTTAAAAAAACAGTTGCTAGATGAGGGTTCTGTTTACCAATCCAAGGTGTTTATTCAATTTATTCATCAGGAGAATGATACTAAGATCTCGTCCTTATGATTCTAAAGCTCCACATTACACTAATGTAAATGATCATTTAACGACAACCTAATGATATATAAACAAGTTTCTAATTAATTCTAATATAGACCTACCTCTGATGAAGTCGCTGTAGACACAGGCATTAGTGACTCAGCTCCTCCAGCACACAAATGTAGATTAAATATCCACCGTTTGCGACAGCTGTTTCCATTTTTCACCTTAAGAAAATTTTGGATACTCTGAAAAACCCTTGACCATTTTCTCTGTTTGACTGATTGGCACAGCCATAAAAGACCCAAAGTTGTTCTTCTTAGCTTTTTTTTCATGTGCCTATTTGCACTGTTAGCATTCCCTGTTGGAATGTTCAACCTTTGTTGGTTTGGGAAAAAAACAACTGTCTGCATTAGGGGATTGCAAAATTAATGATACAGTGGTGCAAAGCACCACTCAAAATGAATTCAACTACTTTGGCTCACCACTACCAAAGCATCACTTCCCTCCACATCTTTTATGGAGGCGCTGAACAGATAGGTGATGGCCAGATGGACGGAAAATTGTAGGTGACATCAACCCAATGAGTCACTACAACTTCCCTTGTGTCCCAAAGAGCCTATTTCTTCCCTCCTCAAAGCAAGCTCAAATATATAAATATAGCTTCAAGCAGCAATTCCAGGATTCAAGCCAACACAGACTGCAAAAATGAACATTTCAAAACCTCATTTAAAAATATCCACCAAGTTTAGCGATGTTTGTACAAATTGTCATTGATCCATAGCCAAATTTTCATCATATGGAACGGGTGCCAGCCCCGGGTGAGTGGTGCACAAGTGTTTCAACATTGTTATGAAACATATCCTACAAGTTTTGTAATGATTGGACAAATAATTTAATTTAAATGGATTATAGTATATGGGTGATCTGAATAAAATTTTTCAGACTACGTTTTAAGTACTTCTGTGGCCATATTCTGCAGGTTTGTGATTGTGATGTCGTCATCAATGTTCTATTTATGTGTTGAACCAAGCTCTTTTGAAGGTCATTAGGCAATCTTTTTTATTTGTATTTTATTTTTGTAGCATAGATGCCTTTATTACACAGCAGCCAGACAGGAAGTAATGGGAAAGAGTGGGAGACATGCAGCAACGGACTGTTTTGGCCGAGACTTGAACCAGAAGAGCAAAATTCTGTGTGGTAAGTGCTCTACCCCTACACCACTGCAGCACATTGTTAGTCAATGTCTTTAAAAGTAAATGAGATATCAACAGGCTTTATGTAATTTTGAATGAGCTTTGCTTAATATTGACCCACAGAAAATTCAGTAGTAATCACACCTATGGTTTAGGATGTGGAAACATTTAAAGAAAACTATGTTTTTTTTTTTTTGTTTTGTTTTGTTTTAGTTGTAGCACCAGCACCACCAGTTGATTGGTTTCATATTTCATGGGCAGCATTTGCACACAACATCTAATCAATGGGACAAATCTCATGTCTCTACCATTTACCATCTAACATAAAGGTTGCAAAACCATTTGTTAGGAAAAATAAAAGACAATAGGATGAAGAGCCTCACGTCGAACCCTCATGATGATATTTGTCTTTTTATACACTTACTCCAGCCTTGCTAATGTATTGCAGTACATACTCTTGCCCTCTTTTGTATCTCTTCCCTTCATTTTTCTCCCTCCCTCTCTTTTGTAGCAGTGATTGTGATGAATTGAGTCATCTTAAGTGTTTCCTCTCTTTTGCGTCCCGGGAGGATTTCAATCCCCCTCTATTTTCCCTCTACTCCCCCTCCTTCCACCGGATCCCCTCAATTTCTGTGCGCTGATCCAGCCATCTTTAACATTATTGCAGTTGTTTTCTCTATCTCCTTCTACCTTTTTTATGCTCCTCTCTCTCTCTCTCTCTCTCTCTCTCTCTCTCCCCTCCATCCCTTTCCTTTATTCTGAAAGCACTACTCAAATCACAATCATTCTTTTAGACCGGCTCTACCACCTCCACCACCTCGCTGCAGTAAATAGATAATTTGCAGAATGGTGAGTGAACAGGTATTAATAGTAGCAAGCTATGAGTTGTACTACATATCAAATGGAAGCCATGACAGGCTGTGAGGATGCTTGTCATGTTTTCACAAAAAAAAAAAAAAACAGTCACACATGCACAAACAAATACACATCAACGCCACTGCAGTCCTTTCCCAAGGTCACGACCTGCAGTTGTTCTGCATCATAACAACAGTGCCGGCAACACCCAAGTCATCTACAGGGAGGAAATCAGGGCAGAGTTTTAATCAACTACTGAAAACAGGGTGCAGTTAATCATCAATGAAATGGTGTCACTGCAACTGACGCATGATGATTTAAAAATATATTGCACCCTGTGAAGTACCGGAAAGGTGTTTCTTGATGCCGCTTTTGAAAAGTAATATTCGGGGTCATCAGATTAGTGAGGAGTTCTGAGTGAGCGGGTAGCACAAATTTTAACTATCATGGGGTGGGGGGGACATATTTTTTATGTTAATCCCATGACAAATATTTCCTCAAAGAAGCGCAGACCTAGAGGAACTAATACCTCCCTATCAAAACATCCCCATCAGACTGTCTGAAGCCATAAGTACTGCAAGCTTTGTGTTTGAAATGTTCTGGAAAAGTAGCAGCTGCCTCAGCCTCTCCTTAGCGGAGAACAGTCACTCACACACACCCCCCACCCCCCGGCAGCCTTTTTATACAATTGTTATCACACGCGTGTGCCTAGTGGGGCTTCTCTTAATGGAGGAGAGAACTTCCGCATGAAATGTATCTGCAGTACAGCACTTGGCGCGAGATGCCTTTGATTTGCCAATCAAGATGGTGACTTTTGAACGACCGCCACCGCTACAGCATAGACAGCCAGTCAGAGGGCTGTCAGTGTTCAAAGCCAAGGGCCCTCTCAGTTTAACAGTCTCAGTGTGCCGCTACTCCCACACTTCAAGAGACGGCACATCAAGGGGCTGTTGCTGTTGAATTGTATACATCTTGACAAACGCGCAAACTTGATCACACTGAGCAATATACAACCAGCGCAGAGGTCGCGTACGCATCAACAGTGGCCTGTGCTCGCCCAGTGATGCAAACAAACACATACGGGCACACACAATACACATACTACAATGCAGCTTTCTGGGCTGGCTGTGTTGGCAGATGAAACCGTTTAACACTGTCTCATCTGCTCTCTGCTTTGCCAGCACTGCTATGGGGCACAGCCAGGTGCAGGGAGATAGAGACAGCAAACGAGAGAAAGAAAGCAGAGAGAGAGTGGGTGGTGGGGGGTGGGGGGGGCAAATTAAAAGAGGATGAAGTAGTGCCTAATGGCAATGCACCAGGGCTGGAAGGAAGTGAGTATAGGGAAGGGAAAGAACAACAAAAGTGTCGGTGTGAATGTGAGGTGGCTGCAAAAACAGCAGAATAGAAGAGAAAGTTAGAAAAAAAAAACAAGGGCAGCAAACAGCTGGAGATAGAAAGCGGGAGGGAAAACGGAGAAAAAAAAGACGGCGACAAAAACGGATGGATGGGGTGATATGTAAAAGCAAAAAAAAAGGGAATCAAACCTCGCGGCACTGCTCGAGCAAGCAGGTGTTGATGAATGCGAATCGATGCCACTTCAATCGCTCAGACAGGGTGGTGTCATCCTCACCACTATTTTCGACATCCGAGAAAGAACTAGGAAATTGCTACAAGAGTAGAACTTTTCAAGGATTTAACCATCATTACTGTGAATCTTGCCCGTTTTCACATAATCAATTGTATTTTTTTAGAAGGAAAAAAGGAGAAAAATGGACGTGTTTCAACAGTTGGGCCCAGTATTCCCTAAGACTGCTGCACTGTGAGACTTTGAAACCCACTTGCCATCGCCTAGTTCACCTATGTCACACCTGTCAACAGGGACAAGGTGAGCAATGGCTGTGGCTTCTGTTGTTGCATGTGTTCTAATTATTGCGATAACAGAGTGCACGGTATACTGTCATGTAATGCAATGCAATATCATTTGTGGATGATGTTGCATGTACCCGGAGAACAATAAACATTTCCATATTAGCTCTGCTGAGTGCCTTCCACTGACAAATATGCCAACTACTTTTAGCAACCATGAACAGAGCAAATAATGGCCTTATCTCTGCATGAATTTAAGGGCATTTTCACACCACTAGTTTGATTATTTGGTCTGCACCAGACAATAAAATTGATCCGATTCATGTTTCATCAACGTTTATCTTCAAGCAAACAGGAAATAATTAGTATCCACTCCCATGATGCATCTTAAATTTGGACCCAAATTCACATTCTCACCAGAAGGACCGCACAAAAGTTTTTCATTTGGTGCAGAGTCAATCGGACCGAGACCACCTCTTTCTGGAGGTCTCGGTCTGCTTGAGTTAGTGCACCCAAGTGCAACTGAGGGTGCACCCTTTATCAGGCAATAAATATTAATATGTACACTACTGTTCAAAAGTTTGGGGTCACTACAATGAAGATAACTTTATCAGAAATACACTCTATACATTGCTAATGAGGTAAATATTCTATATAATATAATAATATATATTCTGTAATATAAACTACTCTAGCTGCAAATGCCTGTTTTTTGGTGAAACTAAAAAGGGTATGATGTTTACATAGGTGTATAGAGGCCCATTTCCAGCAACTCTCACTCCAGTGTTCTAATGGTACAATGTGTTTGATCAATGCGTCAGAAGGCTAATGCATGATTAGAAAATTCTTGTGCAATCATGTTAGCACAGCTGAAAACAGTTTAGCTAGTTAGAGAAGCTATAAAACTGACCTTCCTTTAGCAAAAGCAAAGTTTTAAGTAAAAAATTATTTGAAATACAAATCATTATTTCTAACCTTGTCAATGTCTAGACTATATTTTCTATTTATTTTACAACTCATGGTGGTCAATAAAAGTTTGACTTTTCATAGGAAATACAAAATTGTTTATTTTCTGGTAGAAATGTGCCTCACAATGGAGAGACCCATTCAGAAATTGCTACCTGCTCTGTCTTCATGTATTACATCAATTGTATTGGCCATTTTGGAAACATATTGTCATGATTTGACTCCCTCGCTGTAAGTCTGTTCCTGAATATCCTTGCCATTGCTGCCTGAAGCTTATCACTTAATACGTTTTGCTGCTTTGCCCTCCTCTGTGATTTTCCTCCAGAGCGCCTTTTGTTGGATTTTTGGATTTCTGTTGGATTTTGGACTGTTGCAGATTTTTGTTTGATTTTGAACTTTTGTGAATTTTCTGTTGGATTCAAACTTTTCTTTTGAACTCTGCCTCATCAAAAGATAATAAACTGTTCCCATTTGATTTCATGCCGCTACTGGGTTCCTTTTCTGAAAACCAAGACAGTATGATCAGAACACAAAAAGATGAACCCCGCAGAACCAGATCAGATGAGAACCATTCTGGAGCAACAGGGTGTGCTTCTGGGGTGACACCAGTCTCAGCTGGCAGAGATTGCAGGGGCCCTGCGTTCCAGTTTCAGGAAACCACCATGATAAACCGAACTTCTATGTAATTCAGTCTCCCCAGGCCCCCGTAGTACTTGGACATCCCTGGCTGGTCAACACAACCCCTACATTGACTGGGTGAGTAAGAGGATTGTTGGGTGGAGCCCTTCCTGTCACAATAACTGTCTCCTTCAGGCCCAAACCCAGTTACCTCCAGACTCAGGACCCAAGGAAGAGTTGCCGGACCTGTTGAGCTTGCTGCCTGAGTACCTGGACCTCAAGGCAGTCTTCAGCAAGTCCCGAGCAACATCCTTACCTCCACATTGCCCTTATGACTGTGCCACTGATCTCCGGCCTGGTACGTCTCCCCCTAGAGGTTGCCTCTACTCGCTGTCCCGCCCTGAGACCAAGGCTATGAACAGGTACATTCAGGACTCCTTAGCAACAGGTATTATTCCATCCTCCTTTGTGGAGAGGAAGGATGGCTCCCTACGTCCCTGCATTGACTATCATGGCCTCAATAATATCACGGTGAAGAACAGTTACCCCCTCCCACTCATGTCATCTGCTTTTGAACTACTCCAGGAGGCTTCCATATTCACTAAACTCAATCTCCGCAATGCTTATCATCTGGTCAGAATACGTGAGGGTGATGAGTGGAAGACTGCTTTTAATACTGCCAGCAGCCATTATGAATATCTGGTGATGCTTTTTGGACTTACTAATGCTGCCTTTTTTCAAGCTTTGGTTAACTATGTGCTCGGAGATATCTTAAATCAGATCATGTCTCCCATGTCCATAAGGTCCTCCAATGCCTGTTAGAGAATCAACTTTTCGTCAAGATTGAGAAGTGTGAGTTTCACCGGGACACTGTTGGCTTCCTGGGGTCTATCATCACTCCTGGGGCGGTCCAGATGGGAGATTGGAAGATCAAAGCAGTGTCGGAGTGGCCCACAACATCTTCTCGCCTGAAGCTTCAATGCTTCCTAGGGTTTGCAAACTTTTACTGTCGATTCATCCAGAATTATAGTACCCTAACAGCTCCCCTTACTACCCTCACCTCCCCATCTGTCAGGTTTGTATGGTCAACATCCGCGGCGGGGGCATTCCAGTCGCTGAAGCAACGGTTCAGCTCCAGTTCTAACCCAACCAGACCCCCTTCAGAAGTTCATAGTGGAGGTAGACACCTCTGATGTGGGGGTAGCAGCAGTTCTTTCTTATGGTGAATCATGTCTTCAGGTTACATGGGTTACCTGTTGAGGTGGTATCCGACAGGGGCCCACAGTTTACTTCAGGCTTTTGAAGGGCATTCTGTAAAAATATTGGTGCTTCTGTTTGCTTGACCTCTGGTTTTCACCCACAAACTGTACTGTGCTGTGTGGCTTCCCAGAATCCCACCTCATGGAGCCAGCATCTGCCGTGGGCCGAGTACGCCATCGATTCGCACGTCTCCTCCTCGACTGGACGCTCTCCATTTGAGTGCTCCCTGGGTTACCAACCGCCTGTTTCCTGACCAAGAGAGAGAGGTGGGAGTACCCTTAATGGAGTCATTCATCCATCGTTGCCGTCAGACTTGGAGGAGGACACATTTGGCTCTTCTCCGATCAGTAGCCCAAATCAAATTACAAGCTGACAGATATCGGTCTCAACCTCCACGCTATCGCCGAGGTCAGCGTGTTTGGCTCTCCACCCAGGATCTCCCTCTCAGAACTGAGTTCCGTCAGCTCACTCCCCGCTTCGTTGGACCCTACCCTATAGTCAAAGTGATTAGTCCCACTGCAGTCCATCTCCAACTCTTTGCATTCACCCCACCTTTCATGTGTCCAAAGTCAAGTCAATCATCTGCAGCCCCTTGCACCCCGACCCCGATCCCCCTCCACGGCTTATTGATGGATCCGAGTCTTACACAGTGAATCGCCTACTGGATGTTTGCCGCCGGGGACTCCAGTACCTTGTGGACTGGCAAGGCTATGGCCCTGAGGAGAGGTGCTGGGTCCCCGCCCGCCACATATTGGACCAGAATTTAATAAAGGACTTTCATCTACATCATCCGGTGCCACCTTCAAAGGCGCCAAGGGGCGCTTGTTAGAGGGGGGGTACTGTCATGATTTGACTCCCTGGCCGGCCTGTTGGCCACTAAGGGCATTACCCTTTGTTTATTTGGCTTCACCATGTGCTCCTTTTTTTTCTTGATTGCCACACCTGATTCCCCTTACCCTTATTCTGTTTCCACCAATCACTGTTCGCTGTAAGTATGTTCCTGAATATGCCTGCCATTGCTGCCTGAAGCTTACTAGTTAATACTGCTTTGCCCTCCTCTGTGAGTTTCCTCCAGCGCGCCTTTTGTTGGATTTTTAGATTTCTGTTGGATTTTGGACTGTTGCAGATTTTTGTGTTTGATTTTGAACTGTTGTGGATTCGAACTGTGGATTTTATTTTCAACTCTCAACTGTCTCATCAAAAGATAATAAACTGTTCCCATTTGATCTTGTGCTGCTACTGGGTTCCTTTTCTAAAAACCTTGACACATATCCAATTCCATAATGGGGCTGCGTATTGGAAAACAATGTGGATGTGCTCGAGTCGAGGAAGACGAATAGTGCATCGTTTCAGGCAGAGGAGACACAATATTTACACAAATTAGGTCATATGGGACAAACATTATTCCTACATAAGGTAGCAATGAAATAATTCCCTGATTTGGACCCGAGTTCGCATTTTCACCACAGGGACACAAGTCAGGTGGACCTAGACCACCTCTTTTTGGAGGTCTCTGCCCACTTGATCTGCTGAAGTGCAACTGATGCTTTCACAACAACGAAAACGGAACAAAATGAGCGCCTTTGGTTCCAACAACTGTTGTTGGTGTGAAAGCATCCAAAGTCATAATTTCTGAAGCAATACTCACACTTTTTTATATTTTTATTATAGGAGTGATGATGAATTAACTAACAAATGAATGTAGAATCAACTTTGTGTTTACCCCTTTTCTTTTAATTAGGAACACAAATCAAAGACAGATTATTTTTAATCAATCTTTTTAATCTGGATTTAAAGGCAGCATGTATGATCCTGTGGGATTTTGTTCCAACAAAGTCGGTTTAGCTCAGTTTTGTCTGAATACTGAGAATAATTATAGCAAGACAGCAACAAAGCTTGATATTTGTTGATTTGGGCTTCTTTTTGTTCATTCTGAGAGAAATTTTCAAGATCCTCCAGTGACAGGGGAGTGCCTGACTGCCATCGGCTTACCAGTACTGAGGAAATAGAAGCGGTGGTTTAACAAGATCTCTGCACTCCACTGGAGGCTGATGTTTCCAAAGCCTTTGAGTTCCTGAGATTTAAGATGTTATTCCTTTCAACAAAACAATAAAATTCAGTTTGACCTTTAAAGTCAAAGCACACAATGAATAATGAATCAATTATAGGAATAAGCTGGCTGTTATTCTTGCCTTGTGTTTATTTATTAAGGGACAGAAGGGAAATGAAGAGAGGGAGAGATGTGAGCAATTCAAGGGAAACAAGCGCGAGCACAAAGAAGAAGATACGATTGATAGAATAAAAGAGTTTTATTTCGGATGCTCAAAGTGTATTTGTTGACAGAATAGTCACAACAGATTAGGATAAAAGCAGACCGGTATAAAAGCAAGAGACAAAACAGCAAGGCACAAAAGGTAACACTTACTAACCAATATAAGCTACTATGGGGGAACCTGTTTACATGTAAAAACAAAAAAATGTAGTCATTATTGCAGATCTTTTTGTTGGTAAAAACCAAACACCCACAACCCAAGTATACAAAAAGTCAAAAGAAAAAGTGCTGGATTGGGCAACTTGCACAAAAATGGAGCGATTTGCTGAGAAGAAGAAAGTCTACGAGGTTCTACCAAGCTCAAGGGGATTCATTTTTAGTATGGATGAAACCAGCAGGCATTTATGTGTTTTGATGTCTTTTTGTTGTTCATCCGCCAACAGTACTGGCAGCAGTTTAAGAAGCTTTGCTGTGCCTGTCTCAGGAAATATTGACGCTAAGTCCTCCAAGTAAGATAAAGAAAACCACAGAATTATATCTTTATCTCTCCCAACATTAATTGTTAAGCGGGGACCAGGCATCCAGTCGAGCTATTGTCTATTAATATTTAAAACTGCAGGTATTTTAACACAACTACATTTGTTCTTACATGCAACACTCAGAAGTATTTAAGTGAATGTCTCACCAGCTTGAATGAAAGGATTAAGACATCATATAGTTAACAGTGAGGTAACTCTAGTGTAATATTTAATTCAAAATTGAATGAAAAGAGGACTTGAATCAGCGCATGAAGAAGAAGGGATGAATGTCACCTTTGACATTCTTGTTCATTTTCATGATACTCAAGTAGGATTTTGAGTTAAAAGGACAGTGCTTGATTTTTTTTTTTTTAAGTTTACCCCAATATCCAACCATCACCTGACAAGACCATCAGAAATCTTCAAAACCCCAGATAATAATCAGTGACAATATTAATGTCCAAATACAACAGGCAAACATTCATTTATAACAAAAATGCATTAATTTAGTGATATATCACAAAAACAGTAGAACAGTTTGCTGTGAAGCTTGGTAACTACATTTGTGTCCTGCTTAGGATGAATTGGAATCACATTGGTGATTTCCATTATGTAATTTCTCTCAGCCTGTTTCTCTGTATGTATGTACATATCTGTCCTTTGGTTTTCTCAACAACTACTTATCTAATTGACTTTTCATATGGAAGATTTATTGTTGAGGACCCCAGGAAGTGCAGTGTTGAGTGTGAAGTTGTTGGGATGAGCATTTTTTGAGAAACCTGCAGCAGCAATATGGTTAACAATTTGAATATTCCGGTTTATGATCAAAAACCTACAGCTATTGACATTTCCATCAGCTTCATGTGTACTTTGTGCTTTGTTCTTAAAAAATACAATTAGTTATTTAAAATAAAAATGAAAAGCATAACTAAATATGAAATATCAGCATTCCAAAAACTAAAATGTTGCTGCGACTTTGACTCAGATGCACACATTTAATTGGGCTACAGGCTAACACATTTTAACTTAGATGCCTTCATTCAGCATTGAAAAAGCTGGTAATACCCTTTTTTAATACCATCTTGCATTACAGTCATCCTCATCTGTGTAGGGGGAGGCACTTACATAGGACCAGAATTGGAGGATTTCCTTTAAAAAAAACAAAAAAACTCAATCATATATCAGCATCAACCGTGAAAACACCATGTCGTATCTGCTCAAAACAGCAACAGGAAAAAAGCACCATATTACATACATCTATTACAAATTTTGTACATCTAATAAATGAGCCAAAGGGAGCAAAACAATCAGGCTTAAATGAATTAATGCACAACCTGAATACTTCCAAGTCAAACAGGAAAAAACATTTCCTATTTATAATAAAGGTCAGGAAGACAAATTAAGTCCCTGAGGATGCATAATGTTTAGTTCAAGTATCTAAAACATATCCCTTATGTCAATACTATATATTACTATCATAAAGGTGGTGGAGAATTCTAAAGTCTAATTTTCTATCACCACTGAAATTGTTCAAATCAATAATACAAAAGTCAACTTTCTGTATAAACAATTCAAATTAAACCTAAGGTTTCCTAAGAAGGACAAATCTTCTCCTGAAAATTCTGGTCTTGTTAAATTCCATCCACCAACCCTCTAAACAAGCACAGCCACATCGCATTACAATAAAATTACCACCTAGTCTTAGAACTGCTATAGGCTGTAGTTATAATTTTTTAATGCAAGTCACCTAAATTTACTCGACAAACAAACCCGGCTCCCAGAAATTCAACAGAGTGCCTCGGGTGCATCCTTGGGCACAAGTTCTGTTTTTGGTTTGTTTGTTACGGTTAACTCCAGCCATCTGATGACTTGGTCTCTCAAATTTCAAAACATTTCAAGGCTAATCGAGCGTGCAACATTTAAAAAAGGAGATGGCAGGATACCGCTGCAAATGTTTCTTCTTCTTCTTTTTTTTGACATCCAGGAAATGGTGGCGCCACCATCTCACACATCTTTACCCTTGCATACCTGCCGTACATTCATCTACACACTTAGACAGACACTCGGAGCTGACATTTCAAACTGTCAGGGAGAATGCTGTCAAACTGTGCATTGTCGTGGGACATGTCTGCTTGTGGCTGTTTTCCTGTGTGTGTGTGTGTGTGTACAAGTGTGTGAGATTGTGTGTGTATGTGTTGAATGGATATGGTACTCTTTTTTCGATTGCCTGGGGTGAATTTACATAATAATGTTAATGTATTTCTTTTTAATACATATAGAGAGATATATCTCTCCTGCACACTTAGACACACTTTTTAGAGATTACACGCTCAGACAGACACACACACACGTAGACTCCTCCCACTGCCCCCCCTCCCCCATCACCATCCCCACTACACACATACTGACACACACACACACACCACATCCCCTCCCCTCCAAACGCACACTTATCGAATTAGATAAAGTCAGCGTTTTTCTGCCAGTCGGTTGCAGGGAAATAAAACACCATGTCATTTAGTGCTGATGGGATGGGGCCTCTATAAATAGTCATTTCCTGCTCAGCTTTAATTAAGTGGCGCTACTGTCAGCTGTCACAGAACACAATTATCAAGTAGACCCAGCTAACCCCTTCGCTGTGTCTCTGTCAGTTCATCAATCTTTCATTTCAATTCAATAGGCTTTATTGGCATGGCATTTGACATGTGTTTCCAAAGCACAGTCGCAATTATAAATGTTGAGGAATGAAATTAACAAAAAGTAATGTAAGCTTAACAATATTAGTTATTATGAGTGGTGGAGTATAACTGTAGTATTAGAACTACAGTATTATACTTGCGTACAATTTTGAGGTGCTTTACTTGAATATTTCCATTTTTGCTACTTTATACTTTTACTCGAATTTCAGAGGAAAATTGTATGTTCTATTCCACGACATTTATTTGACAGCTTTAGTTCCTAGTTCCTTTTCAGATTTAGATTATTAGCACAAATGATGAATCATCTAACGACTAATTATGTTTTATAGTTCAGGCCACAAAGCGTTATATCAAAGTGATGAACACATTAATGCAGCCAATATGATTCTGAAATGGGCCATTCAGCACAATGAGTCATTTGACTTTTTCTACTTCACATATATTTTTGTGCTTTTACTTTTGGTCTTTTACTTGGATGGATCTTTATGTATTTTCACACCCCGATATTGCTACTTTCAATCAATCAAGGTATGAATTCAGTATTGGCACGAATTCAACATAGAAATCCAAGACGTCCAAGTGTGAACTGATTATAAAATAAAGAGGTGTTATGACACAGGTAATAAAGTCAAATAACAAGATGTTAATAGTAGAGATGATAGAAGGCAGCCATTAGTCTATAAATAACAACATAAAACAGGACATGTACAGTCGGGTGTGTTCCACTGCTCTGTGTGCTCTCTGCTTTAATGACCATCTTTTCATTCCCATTATCCCCATTTTGCCACCTCTGTGTTTCTGTGCAGGTGCGTCGGTCAGCCCGGCTCACAGCATTTCCCTCGTTTTATTCCTCTTTATATTCTCAACTCCAACAAGCCTTTTTCTCTGTTTCTGCTTCATGTTTGCTGTGCTGCAACTGCTTTTTTTGTCTTTCTCTTCTAATCTGTTGCAAGTTTTCTTCCCTGACAGCTTCTTTCATCTCTCTCCCTCTGTACTGACCCCGCCTCAGCGTTTTAAGGCGATCCGTCATACTTTCTTTACCTGGGGTTCACATGTAGCCGAGTTTTCCGTAACTCTCCTATGAGCGGGCACGCCTGTCCGTTTGACTGGGACGCTTGCCGTGCGTTTCCGTGCATGCATGTGTGCGATAACATCACCGCTGTGTTTACTTGAAAGGTCTGGCGCGGTTCTGATTGAACTTACACTCCCTGTCTCCGTCTGAAAGCTCTCAAGCATGTTATTCCCTTGGTACAGAAAGTTAGAGAGAGAGAAGGATCAAGAGGAAGGAAGGAAGGACTGAGACGTGAAGAGGAAGAGAGATGAGGGGATGCAAGCATGTGTGTGTGTGAGTGTATGTGTGTGAGTGTGTGAAGGGGGAAGAGGGGAGGAGGGGTAAAGATAGAAGACATGGAGGGAGAGCAAGGCCAGGAGATGGAGATGGCGAGAGAGGAGGATAGAAAGAGGCAGAGAGAAGGACACTGCAAGGACAGTGCAGAGGGAAGAGAAGGGGGTAGGAGGAGTGAAATGCACTCAGGGACACACAACTTGGAGAAACACACATACACACACGCAAACACTGTATACAGCTCTCTGACCACACACGACCGCAGACATGGCTGAATTTATTCATATATTGATAGACTATCAGTCTTAATCATAAACATTCCCGGGACACAAAAACTCTCATTTCCGCTGACACACTAACACCAATACACGATTAATCTCTCACACAGAAAACGCAGACACAAGGGAACTTTACGTGTAAGGCACAAACACCTTTCGTCTTTTTGGATATACATACCTGTACTGCATGTATTTGTACACAGTGTTTGGCTCTACACACAGAAGGGCATATACTGTATACACACACACACACACACACTAGGGGAGGTGAAGCCTAAAGTGAGCCATGGTTTGTCACAACTGGAGCATCGATGGATTTATCACCCTGGAAGTGTGCAACAAGACCAGCAACAACAATTCCTCCCAGAGAGGAAGGACATTGGATACACACACACACACACACACACACACACACACACACACACACATACACAAATCTCTCGCACATTCAGATACACATACAAAATTGTACATCTCTTAACTTAAGATGGTGTTCATACTCGCACATCCATATGTAGGGAGTCACAGTACTTACACACACACACACTCTCTCCCTCATTCTCACTCAAACACACACACACACACAAAGATGAGAAAGTCCAATTATCAGCTGGCATTCCTCTCTCAGGGTAATTTAACGCATCGGGTGAGAGCTTCTCATTTATGTTTGGTAATTACACTCTCTCTGCTTTACACTCCCTTTAATAAGCTCTAACTTCACTGCATAAACCGTTAGATTACAGACATGCACACACACACACACACACAAGCAAACACACATTCGCATGCAGATGAACATTTAAAGGCGTACTGTCTGCTTGTATTTTTTTATGATACATATAGGCATGAATGAGGGGCCAATGCATACATGCACCTCTCCACGCCCTCCTCCACCTCCGAGCACCAACAACACGTCTAACTGCCAAACGTCCCGTCACTTTCCTTCACATTATCATTCATTACGTTATTGCACTTGTTTTGGTGCCTGGCTGTTTTTCCCCTCTATAATTCATTTCTTCGTCTGAATTTTCATCAGGGATTATGGTTTGCGTTATGGAAATGTATGATTACTATTCATTATGTGGTTTCATGATTCTGAGTCTTTTAAATTTATGTCTGCGTTTGTGTTTATGTGCGCGTGTGTGTGTGTGTCTGCGTGTGTGTGAAAGCGCTTTAATTTGGAGGGTTTAAACAGAGGAAAAGTTCTATGTGTGTGTGTGTGTGCGTGTATGCTTGCACATTTCTTCTACTTGAGAAGTCGTGACTCTGAATCAGTGACAGAGAGGCAGAGAAGCATGTGCTGAGACTGTCGATGGAGCATCTGAGAGACCGAATTATAGCTGTGTCATCTGCTTCAGTTCCCGTTTGGAAACCCACTGCATAATCATCCAACTCTTTTCAGTTTGTGATGAAAATATATACACAAAATCAGTCTCTTATGACTTGGTTACTAAAGAATGATCAAATAAGAGGAAATCAGATGACGGCACACTTGAGGGTTTCCTGCTTTGATTGCTTTTAAAAACATAACAATGGGATTATTTTTGACATATTGGCTGTCTAATATCTTTCCTTTTAATATCTCAAAACACTGCTCAGTATGGCAGTTTACAGATATTTTATGTTTTTCTATTTCACAACTGGTGTTACTCAACAAGTATGACTCCAGAAAGCAATATAGGAAAACTTTATTCTGACACTTAAAAAAAAATCCACAACAATCAGACTCAAAGTGTGATTTAAGATGTATCCATTTATATGCTGAACATGTCCTAGCATTTTCTTTTTTACCACAGAATCATATTTACCACAGAAAATCAACCACTTCCTCAAAATGATCTTAATACTACATCCTTCTGGCTCATCCATCGCCCATTAGCAAATAATCAACCCTCAGCTCTCTCACTGCATATTTTCACACTTAAAAGGATGAATCGGAGTAGCCTTTAAATGAATAATGACATAATTAAAGTGATCCTCAAACTGTTTTTGGAGTTTAAACCACTTTTGCACTGACGTCATTATGTCAAAAAAGATTGGTATGACATTCACAGCGTATTTAATGTGTTTGTTCATTGGATACATTATCTGAAAAATAAAATATGATCATTTATAGCAGCTTTAAAAGCTTTAAAATACAAACCTATACCTTAAAAGTTCACAGCAGATAAAAAGAAGAAAGAAAAACTCACATTTTTTAAAATTTAGGCCATTAATAAACATATGCCTATTCTTTCCTAATATGTTTTGACCCTCAAGATGCATCATGATGTCGTAGACTTTGTTGCTTGCTTTGTTATTGGTCACCTCAAGTGCCCCTGAGCAGCCAAAAATTACATATTGTCTCGTCTCGGTTTTCAGTGGCCTATATTTTCCATCTCCTGAAAATCGCCTTACTGTCAAACAAGTCTTAAAAGGTTTTTAAAACATAATAAAGATGTAGCCCAGAAGTAGAAATGCGGTTCCAATCTCCAAAGAATTGTTCAAGTTCTAGTTTGGCATCTCTGATGTTTCTTTTAGATGAAGCTACAGATATTGTTTTTTAAAAAAAGTCGGGTTAACAATGTGCAGCCCAGAGTTGAGTTAACATAAAACATGTATCCTATTCTGTGTGCAGACGTCAGAAATACAAATACAACTGCTGGAGACAGACAGCTGATTTTCATGCAAATCCTCTCATCTCTTGCCAGTTGTGCCGCCTGCGTCTGGCTCTCCCTACTTTTGATTCACAAAACGATGGAGTTTTTATGGTTTATTAAGCAAAGCATTTAGCTGAAATGCATGCTACACAACAAGGACAAACATGTTTTGGCTAACGTTTGGAGCAGAAATAAAGAGAAATATAGATGTGTATGGTAATATCAAGTTCACAGGAAATTTGAGGAATGGGAAACTAGGATATGGAATTGATTAATTGATAAAAGTGACTCTATGTGTTGTGATTATGCAAGACTAGAGCCGGTTTGATACAGAGACATTTAAGGGTGTCTGTAGCCTCTTGTGAAATGTGAGGTTTTTAATGTCCCTGGAATTGTGGAGTAGATTACGGGACATGGTGCAATTAATTCTTGTGTTTATTTAGAGTGATTGGTGTATTATCTGTGCTGTCTATCATGTGAATTGGTTGATATTCCTGAGTCATCTTTCGAAATGGAACTTTATATGACTCCATAAATGCTAATTCCGCATGATATAAACATTAGAAAAGAGCCTCATTTGAAAAACCTAAATATTTTCGCTAGCCAATTGATTCCACTTTGCTATCAGATGGCTCTGGTATTGTCGGTGACCGACTATGGTATTTGGGTTCCAGAATGAGAAGATCTAACAACACCAACATGGAGTTGCAGTTTATACCCGGCATTCTTACTAATGATGAAGTCATGTGTATCACACTGTATCAGGTTTTCTATCCACCATGGAACTCATTTGTCATTTGGGGGTCTGTAAAATAAATCCATATGGATAGATCCAATATTACTAATTTTATTGTCCATATTTTATCGATCATCAATCATATGTTGCGGCTAGCATTGATGGTAATGGCAATATTGGTTTCCCATAACGCTTTGCGAGAATCTTTTGACCAATCAGAAATCCAGGCTGATCCAGACAGAATAAACTCTTCTTCTCTTCTTCTGTTTATCGACCTTAGATTACACAACCTATCAGCGTGGCTTATGTATTACATCCTTGCCATTTGTTATCGTTTTGCTATATAGACGAAAAACTTCTGGCAATATCTCGTGTGTGGACACAAAAACTTTGAAATCCCCAAAGAAAAATCCCACATGCCATTGTTGTGTGGATGGGGCCTAACTGGCCAATGGGGCAATTTTACAACTCTAAAGCTACATTCAGACTGCAGCCAATTTTTTCACCCCTATGCGACCTGTGTCTGATCTTTTAATGACAGTCTGAAGGACACAGATCAGAATTTTTTTCGAATGTGACATAGGCTACTTGGATTTGTCCTAAAACCGATACATATCTGATCTTTTGACATACAACTACAGACAGTCAGCTTTACTATTCTGTACTGAAGTAGGCAAAAGCAGGAGGAAAACAACATCTTTTCTGATGTTGATCTTTTCTTCCATGAATTCCTCCTTAAAACAAACTCTGGTAGGACAGCAGGTTTAAAATCACCAGATACTGCTAGCAAACATGGTTACTTCCGTAAATGCTGAGTGGCTCGCTGCATAGACATATATATATATAAAATGTGATCACTGTGTGTGACATCGTTGTGTCCTTGCATTTAATTGGAAATGTGAACGAATTTGCAAAAAAATCGTATTTCAGTAAAAAATCCAAATTGAGCATTAATCCCTGCAGTCTAAACATAGCCTAATATATCCTGACATTTGGGACGTATGGGCTGGACCTGCATCCAGCCAAAAAAAACTATGGAGGCAAGCGCCACAAAGGTCACACATATCAAATGGACTGATAGAGAGTGTTTATAGCTATAACTACAGCTGCAGATATTGCTTTTATAAATACAAGTATAAGCTTGCCCAGAGAGTCATACTTATAAATCAATTTCAGTCCTCTGCAGTCGTTGATTCAGATCATCCATTCATACAATTTATCCATCAAATCCTCCATTCGGGTATCTGTCCAAATATATAATTCATCCATCCTTAGCTGTAACAGCTTGTAATGTCCTTCTGCTAGATCTAATTACAGGCTTTTAATGCTGAAAGTAATAGAATACACATTTTAGCTTCTTTATAATGTGCCAGCATAGACTCACATTCATACACACCCACAACTCCATTAGTATTTGGCACTCAGTGACGCAGATGCAGTGCGAATCACCTGACTGGATTTGAAGAAAGTAATCCTTTTCCTCCCGCCAAACTATCCTCGGGCTTCATCCCTCCCTCTATCTTTTCACTCCTCTAATGCTCATCTCTCTCATCTATAATCGCTACACTGTCCTACAAAGGCAAGGCTCAGTAATTACGCTAACAATGAAACAGAGACAAATGGCATTGTTTTTGGACAGTCTAGCCAAATGCGGTTGAAAAGCGCTTTTTCTTTTAATGGAAACCCAATCCTATAATTAATGAACCTAATAAGATATCCATGAAAAGCAATGGGAAAATGAAGTTGGAAGTATGAAAATTGATGTCTTGTAAATGCAATCGCTTTTAGCCTGATACATGCTGTACCTGCATGGAAGTACAAATGAACATGTCTAAAAAATGCAGGTCCTCTTTATATCCGCACAGCACTTGTGTCTAAACGTGTGCTCCTGTGGGAGAGGGTGGCTAATTCTGTCTAATAGCATGGCTACCCTTCATCTTCCCACTGGGATCCTGGTATTCAATTACCGCCAGTTTATACCTCTCGGTCCTCTGCTACATATTGCCACTGACAAACTAATTGAGCATCTTATTACTATAAGCCATATTTCGACTGCCACTGTAGGAGTATTTTTCATAACTAGGTACAACCGTGTGCTGTATTTTCACATGTGCACATGTGTTATTGTCTTTCAGCAGCATGTTTACTGCTATCAGAAATGATTTTTAAAAAATGTATAATGCAGTGGTGAAAGACTGAACCAAATTCAAGCCTTGGTCAATTAATCAGCAAATGAATGTATCCACTCAGGTACCATGTAGAGGTGGAACTTATTAGTTCCAACTGTGGGCTGTGCTGTTTCACTTCTCCAGTCTGTCTTCAGGTCTCTCTCTCTCTCTCTCTCCTTCCCTTCCTCTTGGGAATTGTATCTCGGCAAAAATCAAACGCGTGCACGCACACACACCTCTTACCATGGATTTTCAAGTGAACCTCCACACTGAGGACTTTCCAAGGACTGCATGAAGAATTATGTACTTACAAGTGTCTGAACATGTCTGCAGGGAAGTGCTAAACTGAACTACCTCTGAAGTCCAATGTGAACTCATAGCATCATCCTAGGAGATCTGACAACACCCGATAATGAACAACCAGACCTTAAACAGCAGACAGATTAAAACAGCAATACTTGTCATTCACACTGTCTGTTATCGCTCAAATCTAGTCCCCTGGTAGTGCCAACAAATCACTGTCAATAAGACAGCTCCATGTTTATTTATTGGTTTATTAAATCAATAATCCCACATCTGTCTTCTACTCCAGGGGAACGTGTTTTTATTAGGGCTGTCAAAGTTAACAACATGATGCGTAAACATAAATGTAACAGATTTTTTTTTCACTGCATTAGCACAGGTTCTGTTAAAGTGAACCCATGCCTCACCTGTGGTTTGGTCTGGACAGCACCTAGCAAGGTACAATGGATGAAGAAAAGGGTATTTTGAAATGCAAGTTCAGCTTCAAAGAAATGTCAAAATCACTATTTTTTTTTGTGTGTGTGTCTCACATTGTTGGCGGTTGGCAACCATTTCATACGGGAATATTTGGAAGCCCTACTGGTTGTAGATCTGTAGGGGTAGGGTTGAACTGGGTTTGTCTTAAATCTAGTCTTAAATCACTAGCAAGGCACACAGCTAATTCTTAACCCAGGCAGCTTCGTTAGTCCCGAACCATCCCGCTCACAGCAAACCACTCTTGACAGTGTGTGGGAGGGGAGCCCAGGGTCAAACCTAAGCAGCAAGCTTTCAAACAGAAATGGGCAAATTAGTGGTGCAGTGATGCCACCCGAATATAAAGGACAGAAGATGGTATTTGGGCAGTGGAAAAATGTAAAGGGCTGTTGGGGATATTCAACAAGAATAACTTAAGCCATAGCAACAAACACGTGGAATCTGCAATCTCACAGCAACCTGCCGCCTGCTCATGACTCACCTAAGTGGAACGTACCATCTGAAGTTACCAGGGGGGCGAGCTCAACTGCAAAATATAACATTGTGAAACGAAGCACGTAGGTTTTACAGGTGGCGACAGCTTGTCAGGACAAGTTAACGTTGTGAAGGATGAGGGTCTGTGTGATTGGATCCAATGACTCTGCTTGGATTCAATGACTGTACTTGGATTCAATTTTTAAACTCTTTTATTCATTGTGTCTTTTATTTTTTATTATCCTGTTTTAGTATTGTTTTAAGGGTGAGGTCGGGCGCAAATACATTGTGAAGCAAGGGAGTCAGATGAAGGTTTTATATTAATGATCCAAAAAAAAAATAACGTGTGTGTGTGTACATATATATATATATATATATGTGTGTGTGTGTGTGTACATAGCGCTATATATATATATATATATATACATGAATACTGATCAGTTAAAAAACAACACATATAGTTCAGAGTTTAAAAACAGTGAAATAAAAGTAAAATTGAAATCATAAATAACTGCTTTCCCCACCATGGGGAAATGGGGAAATAAGTGAAAAGGCAAATATGCATAAGACCCTGAAATGTATATGTAAAGACGCCGTAAATTGTAATTCTTGTCAACAATATGGAGGTGAATGGGTGAAAAATTACCAATGAGCAGGATTTTTTTGTATTTTTTATGTATAAATTGCCTTCCACACTGCTGTACTGAATACATTAGGCAAAAACAAATAAGCAGTAACGTAAAAGCATTTTGTTATGTGTAATCTTCTGAATGTCACTCTGTGGTGATGCAGAATGTAAAATGAATACAGCGCCAGAGACAAAAAAATAGGCCATCTCGGTTTAAACAGTTTATCCTGGTAAATGAAATAGATTTGAACTTTCCAGGCACAAGAGTTGTTCAACATTTATTTCACAGATTAGAACAGTTTTAAAATACCAGGTTCATTCAGAGTGTATTGCAATCCACTGCAGGACACCCAGGTGCTCCATCCCACTTCCTGCAGAGCCGTAATTACAAACACAGAGGCAATTAAATCCATGCAGGGAGGTGTGTGTGTGTGTGTGTGCGTGCGTGTGTGAGACACAAGGAAAGTATTAGGTGATTGATGGTAACTGTATATGTAATAATAATATGGGAAATTAGATTCACATAAAAACACAAATTATCATCTTGAAAGATTGAGTCAACACATTTTGTTCTATTTATCATTTCAGACATAATTCTATATTGATAACATTGAGGTTCATCTACATTAAATTGTCGACAGTGTTGACAGAATCGAAAAGACAGAAGTCTGCAGCTCCAGATGGTGAGTGCACAGAGCAGTGAAGTATACCTGCAAGCTATGCTGCTATAGAGCAAGAAGGTAAATTCAATCAGCCTGATTATTTAATGAAGGTAAGCAGTTGGACTCATTTTGAATTTAAAATTCTCCAGAGGAAGAGGTTGAATGTGTTGGTGGCCGTTTTCGGGCTTTCCGTTCATTGCACTTTATACTAATGCAGGGATTACTTGCAATTTCGGTCTGCTGACTGGCAGATAAACTAAATGTTGCACTAATTGCGTGAAGACAGCAAAGAACTGTTGGAGTAGGCAGTTTTTTTTTTAATTGTTTGTTTTTTAAGGTTCCAAGAGCCCAGGAGCTCTTCCAATACAGCAATTGGTCTTGTAGCATTTTTCTTCTTTTTGTTAAAATATGTGTTTTGATGTTTGTAGTATTTTCTGATTTGTAACATCTATGTGCTTCACCATTATTTCCTAATAAAATTGATAATACAGTTTTTATATGTACATCCAGCCAACATGGAGCTACATTCGTATCCACTTAGAGTCTGACTTCTGGCCACAACCTGGTCGCTAACTCTGCATGCACAGGTCATGCACAGGTCTCTGTTTATTCATTTTTTTTTTTATTTGCCACCATCAAACCCAAACAATAAACTGAAAGACACTTAAACGCTCAGAGGAGCTGAGGGGAACTGTAAAGGGGGTAATAATTGTCTGTGGCTTTGTCACTATACAGAAAGCCTTTTACGTTACATGGTGTCATAGATAATAGAAAAATACTAAAGCAGCTTTAAATGAATAACTAAAGCAGCTTTAAATGAATAATAAACACTGAAGCAAATGGGATCAATTTTCACACACAAAAAAAAACATGTTTCTTTTTTTTGTTATTTTTATCAAGTTGTAATTTCCAGAACCCAAACTGATTTGATCCATACTTTTCCTAAGATTCCTACCCCCCAAATGAGAACGATTCAATTCCTATATTGGATCTCATAATTGCTTTCTAGCCAGCTATGAATTAAGCAGTGGGACAGCAGTGAATGTTTTGTTCTCACAGCATCATTGTTACTTCAGATGGATGGCTTGTCTCCTTCTCTGAAGTTGAGGAGGGGTGTGCGCGCCCTGACAGTTTAGCAGTTTGTGCACAGGACCTTGGAGAGAGAGATGACGATAGAGACAGCGTGAGGCATGAGAGGGGAAAGAAGCGAGGTCAAGCCTTTTTCGTCGAAACACGACATGTGCCAAAAGGAAGTAAGTGGTTAAATTCTCAGCCTCTGGAGCCACACACGAACCTCTTTTCACCATACGCATACAAGAGTGTCCTGTCGGTTCCCTGAATTTTGCCCCCACGCCTTGCCATTATCAGAATAAGTAACATATGCAGCACTACAGGTAATGCCACTGCTTAGGCTACTGAAACAAAAATACAGGCCAGTGAAATCTGCCCCCTTGGAGAAAAAACAGCAGTGGTGCCTTTGTGGTGTTCCTTATTAGTGTATGATTTGCAATGTTGCAATAGACAGGGTATTGCTTAAAATTTTTACTTTTAAGCCTCAGTGTGATGGAACAAATATGTGTAGTTACCAGCTAGTTTCTTTGAACCTTATCCTTATCCTTCTGTGCCTTCAAGTGTTAAAATGGCCAAAAAATGATACAAACTGTTCATTTTAAAATCAGAAAAAAGATATCTGACATGTTTTGGTTTAGAGTTGCTCTTTCTCTCTGCAGTCTTTTTTTAAGAGTCCTTGAGACATTCTAAAGAGTGAGTTGGAGAGATGCTTCTCACTACACCCATTTTCCCATCCCTGCCCTTTTAGATAGAGGTACCCGTGCATGGGCGTGTGAGTGGTGCGCGCGCACGTCGATCAGAGTTACGGCATATTTAATGATCAAAAATGAGTTGTTGCTTTGAGGAGTGTCTCCGAGGGGGAATGTACAAGTGGGCAGGCATACACACAAGATCTGTCTTCTACAGCAGCAAAAGTGTCATAACAAATTAAAATCACCAGAGGCAGAAACTCCTAGGCTCAATTTCAACTCAATCCTAAATCCACGGAGGAATATGTAAATATATGCGCCACACGGACATATTACAATGCTACACTGCTACATCTAGTTGCAAAAATGCATTTGCATCCGGCATCTAAGTGCTTTTAATGTGGCAAAACCAATTAGTGTAAATCAAAAAAAAAAATCTTCCACTATTGCAGCAGTGCAAAGTCTCCATGCCACACACAACATACAACATTGCACTTAGAAATTCAGCCATCACAGAAGCTCTGTTGTGCTGTTTTGTACTTGCTGCATGAATTCTGCAGTTTGTACATTATTACCCACACAGTCACTGCAGACATGGAATGCAAATCCTGGAGATGGATAGAAAATAATAATAATAAACTTTATTCACGTGGCACTTTTTATACAAGGAAATGCAGCTCTGACTGCTTCACAAGTGTAGGCAACAATAAAAATAGCAGCTAATTAAATAAATAACATATAGCTGACCATTGTTGGTTTTTAAATGCATCAGGTAAGATTCCAACGAAGTCCTAAATCATTGCTGTATCATGTTTTCCTAATGACATGAAAATCTGTCCTCACTCTCGTCTTCATTAATGTAGCAGGCGTGCTTGGGTAAAACGTGACAGCATTCCCAATGGCGGAATGATAAATCTCTGCGAAGGTGGGGAATCTCACTGGTGCCACAAACCCAATACAACCGATGAGGCTCGCACTCAATCAGGCACACGACGACAGGCACACGTGCACGGACGCGAGAGCGCACGTACAGTACATGACGCACACACGTAGGAACACACACAGATCAATAGGCATAAATCCCTCTCTAATTTTCATGTAGCTTTGTGTTGTGATCCTTGTCTCTGCCCACATTTTCTCCCAGCTTTGTGCTGTAAATTGTCAGTTAATTATTCATTGTTAATTGGCAATTAAGCACTAAGATAACACTTTTTCTTTAATATGTGATTGATATAATTGATAACATGAATCATGTGCGTGGGTGTAATTGTCGGCGTTGAATTCTAACCTGTTCTTCTTCGTCAGCCTCCACTGGATGACCGCAAAGCTTTGCTCAAAGCTTTTGCTCTCCTGTCTGTCTGAAATGAAGGAAGAGAAGACCAAAAAAAAAAGGCGATATTAATATTTAACACAAATATAGTGACAGAATCAGAGACTGTTAGAAGGAGAACGTTGAAATCGCAGAGAGAGGGAGGCAGTAAAGGACAAACGAGGAGATGAGAGGTGTTTTGAGGACAAAAAGCAGATGGAGGCAAGATGGAAGGATGAAAGGGGATAGCTAGAGATAGAGTTCACACACGAGCTATTCATGCATGCATTTTCACATGTATATTATATATGAAATGGGTAATAGTAATTACATAGGAGGATGATTCATTGTGCATTTTCATCAGCAGCAAAAGGTTTATTTGGTTTAAACAGAAGAGGTAATTAGCATGAGCAGTGAGAGCAACCACAGCTGCATGGATGAAATAAAGAAACAGCTGAAGGGAAATATCTACAGAATTCACCATTTACTGAGTATGTAGTTTGACTGACAAGTAAGTGGGATATGCAATATATTGTAGTGTAGAGAGAAATACCTAGCAACTGAGCAGGCAATCTACATCTCAGAACTAGGAAGAAGGCTAGCAGTGGCAGCGATAATAAAGTCACGCGAGGCTGGGTAATTGGTGTGATGTTCATATTTGATAAGCCGGTAAAGGCATCTAAAGCGTTGCATGAACGATGCTCAGTGGAATGCTTTGAGTTTCAGAAGCACGCTTAACAGCTTCTGGATTAGTAGCATGAATTTCAGATGAAAATCTGATTAAACAATCCAGATGTTTCTCTGAGAAAATGTCTGAAAGTAAGATCCTACAGTGACTTCAAAATGTAAAACACTTGTGTAGGTCGTGTTGCCAAAGTTAGATATAGTCAGACAATGGTTACCGTAATAGCAATTTGTGCTCAATAAACTTCACCTGTAGGGTAACGTTTTAATGCTTGGCCAAGACCAAGCATTAGAAAGGAAAGCTCTCTGTTGCAAAACAAGATATTGATTACAAAGTCTATGGATAAAACTGTTAGGACAATATTCATTAGAACAGGCCAAATGCAATTTGCCTTTAGTGAAGTTAGTGGAGTTACTACTTCAGTTTCTTTTAATGTCTGTTGGTGTAGTTTATCTTTATGTTATATAAATGTCTCTCAGATGAGAGACATCTCAATCAGGAGAAGAAATAAAAAAAAGGAAATAGAACTGTTTATTATACAATTGCTGAATGTTAAATAGTCTTGTGAAGACTTTGACACTGGTGGTGGCTGATGATTCTGCTGAGCCTGAATAATGATGAAGCTGATGAAGCTGGCCGCCGATGGGGATGTGGAGGGTGTGTATAGCAGCATATAAATTCACTAAAGTGAAAGGAGAGACAGATTATAGGATATCAACGAAGGTACGTCACTGTACTGTTGGACAGAGCAAACCAGCTGATGTGAACAGCTGATATATCAATTGACAGCCTATGAAATGACAGCAGGGACCTGACGAGCACCTGCATGTCAGATGTGCAGAGAAATGGCGTTAGAAACCCATGCATGCATGAGACAGTCTTACTGTTTGAATTTTCACTAAGCTCAGTTTTATGAGGGGTAGTTTTTATCATGCTTAAAAGACAGGGTCATTTTTCATGTCTGTCTTAAAATAATAGTCAGGTGCCCAAATGAATATTGAGAAGTTTTTTTCTTGCTGTAATCATTCCTCCTCCTCATACAGAACATTAAGAGATTCGTTCCTAATGTGCTTTTAGTTTAAGTGATGGTGGACAAAATCCACTTGCCTTGTTCTGTGCAAAGATTTATTTAAAAGTTTATCTGAAGCTAATATGATGACCTAATGTCTTCAGTCCACTGAATAAATCACAGCAGGTGGATATCTTTAAAAGTTAAAGTTATTTAGTGCAAATGATGCATTTCCATGACATACTGTAGTACTGGTTCAACTCCACTCAACCTACAGTGTTTTCTGTTATGCCATGGGGGTGCACCCACAGAGGTTCTCCTGGACCAGGGTTGGAGACCACTGCATTAGGCACAGGAACTACTTTCTAGTACCTACTTTTCATGTCTCATTTCCATAGACAAACCATCTTGACTCAAAGTTGGTTTTGTGCACATTGTGTTTCTGTCAAGAATTAACATAAATTAATAATTAATATTCTCTAATCCAGGCCTGGGACTTTATTTACTCGAGTGCGTTGAGGCCCAGGCCTTTATTGGAATGAGGCCACAATTAGAAACAGGCCTCTATTGCTATTTGAGCAAAGAAAGAACAACAAAAAGAAAAACAAGATTTTGTGTCTATTTGAACCTATACCTACCATTTACATTACGGTATGCATACAGAATGTTAACAATAACAAAGGGCAACCTACTGGTTAAGATAGCTTACTGCTCAGAAGTTTAGCCCTCCTTTAAAAAAATCCTCCACTTAGGTTTAATCCTCCTCCTCAGTTTCCTCCTCCTCTCCATCTCCCTCTGTAATTACCTCTTCATTTCTCTCCACCTCACCTTCTTCTCCTCTTCAGCCAATATTTCAGAATTTTACTTTAGACGGGGTCGACGTAACCGACAGCAGCCTGGTTACATGGCATTAAAGTAACTGCTCAGCTTGCTTGGAACCCCAAAGGAGGTGACACCAAAAATAGTACCAGGTTCCAGATTTCGGTCATCAAAATGCAAAAAAGGTAAAGCCAAGTCAAGGAAAGGTCCGCTGATATTGTGGAAACATGCCATTAGTGTTATCTCTGTCAAGGTTCCAAAAAAAATGGAGCAGGTACCAAAAACAATGCCAACCTCTGGTTGGCACCGGTCCTTTCACTGCAACTGAAGAGGAAACCACCGTCCAAAGAATAATTACACCATCAGTGTTTAGATTGCTTCCCTCTCCCCGTGCAATCTTGTCTGTCACTGAGCACGATCTCCCAGGAAAATGAAGGCTGGATTTATGGCACAAGATTAGAGTAGACAATATATTAAATGAATGAACAAACTCAGTCTCTCCTAATGTTTCGTCTCAACATTTCTCCACCCCAACACCAACCTCTGCTGTAGTTACTTGTTTGTCCTAAGCGATAATCTTACTCAAACTCTGTTATTGTTACACAGTGCACATCATTACAACAGATTTCGCTTTCCCCTGAAATTCAATATAAAATTGTGGCAATTTCAATTTGCCTCTTCAGTGACCATGTTTCATTCATTCTCTCTTATTTCCAAAGTGGTTTTGATCATTTTGAGCTTTAGGGTCTGAGGAAAACAAAAACTGATCCGGTGTTCTGTCGAAAGCTTGTTTCCTCCTCAAATAATGTTGCCCTCCTGTTAGACTTGTGTTTTCCATAGCACAACCATCATGTTGTGCAGGTTATAGTTATGGTGATGCTTAGATATAGAAGAGAAAACTGGGTGGGTGAATTTAATGGGAAACCCATTTTGATGGGGGAACAGACTTTGCAACAACACCTGTGCCTGTTGTTAGTAAAACAATTGTAAACAAAATTGAAAAATTACGCAACCATCTTTAAACACATTTAATAACAATTTACTGCAACAGACTTCTCTAAATTTGTCACTGAAAAAGACACCTACATCCTGAGGTATTTGAATTGCATACAAAAACAGATAATTGGACAGATACAAGGCCTGATAGTGACAGGCACCTTCTAAGTAAGTGGAGTCAAATACACACATACGAACACACACACAACACACACACATTCGCTCATCTCCTGACACTCAAAACAATCATCCGACACTCAAACGTTGCCAACTGACAGCTAAGACACGCTTCTCTGACAGATCAAAACTGATTTACAATGCATGCGTGCTATGTGTGTGTGTGTGTCATTCTGTGACGAACAGATGAGCCAAGGGAGGTACGAGTCAGAATTGTAAATTTGAAAGTGTCACACACCATGTCATTTATCCATCCTGCACCCCCTCTTCTCCAAACAAGCACCCGTGCACACAGGGTGACACAAAGCATATCCACCGCACCTGTTCATTCCTATCTTTAAGATGATCAATTGCCTTATTTTTCCACTCTTCTTTTGTTCCTTTCCATTCATGGACCGCATCAATGCCATCCCCTAGTTGTTAAACACTCCTGTAGCCAATCTGTCCCAACAACCTGATTGGTAACAATAGCTGTCACCTTTTAGCTCCAGTGTAGGCCCCAGGCAGAGTGACAACCAAGATTCAGGTAGAGTGTATCCAAACATTTGACGTGTACTGTACATGGAATTTGCCTTTACAAATATCATGGGTAATAAATATGTTTATACCATATGTAAATATGCAGGGCAGAGAAGTGAGCTCAAATCAGAGAGTTGTCGGTTCAAGCCCCAGACCACTGAATCTGGGCGTGGAAAGTGAAATAGCAACGCTTTCTCCTTCCTCATTTCCATCACTGCGGTGCCCTTGAGCAAGACCCTTAACCCAACTCAGCAGACGCAGACCCGACTGTTGCTGAGCAGCTTCCAGGTGTGAATGTTATCACAGTGTTCCTGTAAAAGAGAGGCTGCTCTCAGTGAGCTACCTCCTGAATAAACAAAGGTTAAAAAAAGTAAAGTAGTTGCCTAGTTGTTAAGCTTAGGTTATTCAAAACATTTAAGACACTGCACTAAGACTAAGACCATTTGTTGAGGAGATTCAGTTCTGCAAAGAAATGTCATTTTCAGCTTTATTTGGCTCAAGGAACACCATATGAGGTGAGTGGAGTATGTTCATATTAATTGTCTGCTGCAGGTTGCTATTCTGGGTTTTATTATTTTGTATATGGATTCATTCAGTCCTTTTTGATGCCTGCATTTCTGGTTTAGGGTTGCTGACACTATTATTATAATTATTAATGTTATTATTAGTATCATTATTAGTATTAGTAGTAGCAGTAGTATTATTCAAACAACAGTAATAATAATACAATTCTAACAGTTTTATATATATATATATATATATATATATATATATATATATATATATATATATATATATATATATATATATATATATATATATATATATATATATTAAAACACTTTAAAGTGCTGTATAGTGCAGCAGTGGGCATGCAGTGGAGCTGTTGTTGCTATTTTTGCAGTGTGCCCTCTCATGAAAATCACATTGATTTTCTGCAGTGATTCACACATGAGAAGTACATGAACCTAGTTTGTTAGCAACAGGCATGTGAGTGGGCATGTGTTTGTGTCTCAGAACTTCTGGACACTCTAGTTAGAAAGTCTGCTACAATATTTAGAGTCAAATTAACATATTGAACCCTCTGTGATGCCTTTGAGAGCTGTGATAAACATCAGTTGTCAAAGAATGTCAGGTCTGACATCTGTGTGTCACATGTTTGATAGTCAATTGGATCTTCATTATAATATATCTATAAAGAAAGGGGTGTCTTTGGCTCAGATATCTCTCTGATTGTTGAATCAATCTTTTGCTATTGCTTTTGCTACTTTATTCTTCACGCTAACACAGACTGCTGTGGCCCATAGCCATTTTAAGCCTAGTTTATACTCCTGTGTCTGTGTCGACACGACGCAGACCTTGTGCATTCAACGTTCTGCATTGAGGGAACGTGTTGATCTGTTGTAGTTGCAACCGTACGCCAGGTGAAAAACACAAAAGAAAGTCCTGCACAACAGAAGAAACAGGCAAAAAAAAAAACAAAAACAAATAACACATATTTTTTTTCTTTTGCCATTTTTTTTCTTTTGTTATTGCACCGGGATGCAGCACGTGTGTTTGGAGCTCATTGATGTCAAAGAGTAAATGCTTTTATTGCAAACGTTGAATTGCAGGCAAGAGAAAAAAACAGCCAAAAGAAGCATTTCCCCTTAAATAACACATTCTGGACTGTATGTACTGGACTTTTGTGTTTCTTTTGACTGTTCTTTGGGGGTTTTTTTTGTACTAGACTTTTTTTTTTTTTGCCTGGACCTAATATTCCTTCAGACAACTGGGTGGAGCGTGCGTCTTTGGAGCTGATTGATATCAAAGAGAAAATGCTTTTATTGCAAATGTTGAAGTGGAAGTGATAGAGAAGCCGTTTGCGGAGGCGTCATGTACAACCACTGTGGCTGAGCTGACCGATCACAGCCCTTGCTGTCCATGTTGATGCAACGTGTAGCTACGTAAGCATAAGTATAAACTAGGCTTTAATTGCATGTGTTTACAGACATCACAAAATCCCAGCATTGAACCTAAACTCATTTATTTAGAAACACATATAACAGTAACATGTCCAGGTTGTGACACTATACAGGAAAAAGTACAAAGTAAGACATTTATCAGTCCGGTTTTACAATTTTATCAACACAATTTCAAAAATGATATCCAAATTGACAATAGAACTTTCAACATAAATTGTAGCCTTTTTCTTACAATAAATGTATTTGCATGTCTCTCCTTTTCTGAATATATGTCGTTGTCTTACCCAATGTACAATGTTGTCTATTAACACTATGTAACAGTCCAACACACCATATTTTGTCCAAACATGAAAAATTTACTTAAGCTTCCATTTTTCTATAGGAATACATACTTCCTACAGGCACTGCACTAGTAATAATAACAATAATTAAAATCTTATTTAATTACACAAACACACCTTTCATTTTTTATAATTTTTCATGTGTTTCATCATACCACAATATGGGCAAGGGACTAAAGGGACATTAAGAAATGTTGAGAGACAGCATCTATGCTCCTTAATGTCTGTACACACAGAATGAGTGTCTGTGTGTGAGTATAATGTGGCCTCAGGGCTTTTAAATGTGGGAACTGCTGAGGGAATTCCCCTAAAGGCAGAGATCCTCAACCCAAAGGAAAAATCGCCTCTGCCTTGCATATTCACTTTGCATGCCACAGACACACACACACGCACATAAAATGTAAGACTCACTCGCGTAGCACAAACACACTCAAACCTATGCACATATCGTTGTAAATTCAAACATTCAATGAAAACAGCTATATATCCTTCTTCCATATTCAAATACAAACACATTGTAAATGTTCCTGCAGGCACCAAGGATGGAAAGTAAAGTGGTCTTGCCAGGTGATGAGCCGTGAAAAACCATAAAAGACTCAAGGGAACAGGCCCAACATACTGTTTTCACATTTCACATCCATTTACCACGGCACATTTGCGTACAGTGCATAATCCACGTTATGGCCAAAAGTACCTTATTATATAAAAAAAAACATTACTTATATGCTTTAAGTCTTGGTCAATTTTTGTTTGAAATGTGGTACAATGACATTTACCAACCATTGGTGTGTTTGCAAGGTTTCAGAGTAACATCTTGTCTTTTTTGTGTAATATGCCCTCTTTCCAGGTTTCCATGGTGAGAGTGAGGTCATCTTACTCAGGTTATATCGGTTCAGTGGCTCTTAGAAGTTGCTTGATGTCCTCTTGATCACGTTTTCTTAATCTATGTTATCATTATATCTATATTTGTCATTGTGTTTTTTATTTTGCTTTTTTAACTTGTCGTTACAGTCGATGCTGCATATACATTTTTAGCATGTCTATCTTACCTAGAAGAGGTATCCTTCCTCTTTTGATCTTTTTGAGGTTTCTTTTTTTTTCCCTGTTAGGATTTTCTAGCCGGAATGGATGTCATATACGGTAAAGAATCTAAAGACCCTGTAGAGGAAACCACCATATCACACATTTAAATTTCTATGCAGATGACTCCCATTTCTCTTTGATTCCAATAAAACACTGGAACTCAGCGAACTTCCATCCTAAAAGCTATCATAACTCTTTCTTCAGTTAAATTCAGATGAATCAGAAGCTATTATTTTTAGTTCATTAATCACATTTCTGCCTACTTAGTTTCCGTGTCCTCTTTCATTAACACCCGTATAAATCTAGATGTTATTTTTGGCAACAAGCAGGCCCATTGGACTTTATATACTTTAATATTTTTAATTGCACATTAACCTGGTACATAATGCATTTGAAGATAATTTTGTAACCCTTTTTGAAAAGAGGTATATAAAGCTGTTATCATTGCTACTATTGTTCTCTCAATTAGTCATATTAGGAATCATGTGGAAATATATCACCCGGGAAACAATTTCAGGACAAAGTAAAAGAAAAAAGATAATGGAGCTCATGTGCTGCGTGTGTCACGTTGCACAGCATATAAACTTTGCTAAGAGTGTGGGAGTTTGTTGTAGTTGTAGTGTCATAACCTTCAAGAACAGACTCACAAGCTTATACAATTAATAACACTCTCCATAGTATACCTGTCTCCAAGATCTTAGGACCATGTTTCTTCTATAAACAAGAATTACAGTATAATGACATGAAATCCATAGTAGAAAGCAAAAAGCACTGCATTATTTAGTTCTTCAAATCAGTTATAACTATGAATTTATATCATTATGATCTGTTATTAAACTGTTCTGGGAACTACAAACATAACTTATTATTTCCCATCTTTAATTGCAGCATTAAAAGATGCCTACATCCAATAGCTTTGGTCTGTCCATGTATAAGCAGTTTTTTTTTCCAAGATAATGTGAACCACACTTGAAAATGGACATGGTGTAGAAAGGTAGGAACAATGACACCTAAAAAAAGACTTTGATAATATGGAGAGAAACCTCAGATCCTCACCTCCCCCCTCATATGGTTTAACAACTGACATTAAGAAAAGTCCATGTTTGTGACCTCTGGTATGAGGGTGGTCATGTGGAGTCTGATGTACTTGTGACAAAAACACACCAAAAACAAGGAAAAAGGAAAATTCTTGAGTTCTCACCTATACAGGCACTTCAGCTGATTGGCTGAGTTTGGAGTTTTTCTGTCAAGTCACGCTCTCCCACCCACTGAATACGTTTGCAACAGTCCAGGCTGATACTTGGAGAGAATAGAAATGTGAGCTCATGTGATCAGGATCGTTTTAACCAGCCTATGTTTTTCATACACTCTTGCTGTATACATTTCCATGCCTTTCTCTTATTACTCCTCATTTTCCCTTTATCCTCACTGATAGTTTTTAGCTTCCCATCCTCTTCATTCTTCTTCCATCTTTGCTTTTCCTCTCTTCCTTTCTTCCTATTCCTCCTTTAACTCCACTTCACTGTACCATGTCTTTTCTCTCTCTCTCTTTTTATTATTCATTTTTATCTCCTTCTCTTCTCCACTGAGAGCTGCTGTCTACCCATAACTTCCCAAAATACATAAAAATCACTGTAAAATTAGCAATTTCTTTATTATAATTATATAGTGCAACTAAATTTATACATAGATTTATTTATTTAATCTTAACTAAATTCAGAGATTAATGAAATATTTCTTAAAAAATACTAATATATACTGTGAGCTATATTAGTGTTTATTATAAGTTAAACTAGTATTTATTATGATCATAAATCGTTTTCGAGCCTCCATTGAGAATGAGTTCGATTTTTGGGGGCAAACACTGTACTATATTAGCCTGGGTTTCTTGCATGTAAATCCATTTCAGTCTGCAAATCAGTCTGGACACCAAGGACCCTCCTCTCAGTGAGGGAGCCAATCACAGAACAGGTGCAGACAATAATAAACAGACAATAATTTACCTTTTGAAGTATTTTAGACCATCATCAAGTATCGGGTCCATCATTAGGTATGTGCGATACGATTGGATATACACTACCAAAACTTTGGGGTCACTTCGAATGTTTCTTACTTTTGAAAGAAAATCACTGTTTTTTTCAATGAAGATGACTTTAAAATATTCAGAAATACACTCTATACATTGCCAATATGGTAAATAACTATTTTAGCTGCTAATGTCTGATTTTTGGTGCAATATCGACATACGTAGGTGTATAGAGGCCCATTTCCAGCAACTATCACTCCAATGTTGTAATGGTACAATAGTACAATGCTACAGTCTTCTATTCATTTTACAACTCATGTTGGTAAATAAAAGCGTGAGCTTTTATGGGAAGCATAAATTGTCTGGGTGAGCCCAGACGTAGTGTAAGCTACATACAAACGCATTTGATAGACATTCGTATTAACCATTAAATGTCTCTGGGCTTTCATAAACCACACCTCTAATACAAACAAATGAAAGGATGGTTCTCAGAACACCAGACCTCATCTCAGTCTATATTGACATGAGGTCCAGTGTTTGCCAGGATAGTAATATATGTTAACACAGTCAGACAGAAAATGTGATGGTGTCATAATATGAAATAATCATTTCCACATGAAAAAGACATCATATGTAAAATCTTTTTTTTTTAAATGGCAAACTTGGAGAATCTTGTGTCATTTTTAACAGTTTGTGTGTGTGTTGCATAAGTGTGAAGAATCACACTACTACACTGCAAAAGTCATCATTTTTTGCGTTCTATTTGCAAGACTCCAGCCTGGAGCGATGTAATACCTATCACACATCTCTCTCACGTACAGCTTCAAGATGTGATTTACCAACACACACTAATCTCTATCAAACAAATTCACAACACTGAGGGCTAGTGGCTATTGGGAATGAGAAGTGAAGCTTCGTGGGGTAGCTGTCATCCGTTTTAGAAGGTGTGACTCCCCTTTTCTCACGTGATACCACCCACCTCACCAAGTAACGCGGGCCCCTTCAGGATGTGAAGCTTTGCGTCTCCTCTGCATAGCAACAGTAGTCACATGTTTTCAGCATTGCATTTTGACATTAATTTGCAGAGAAAAGTAAATGGACTATATTTGTTTAGAAGTATCTGATCATTCACACACACACATTCATGCACCAATGGCAATGGTTTTGGTTCAGTATTTTCAACATGGCGACGGAGGAGCAGGGAATTGAAATGCTGATCTTCTGCTTAGTGGATGCCCCTCTCTACCTTTGAGCCTCATTTCCCCCAAAAACTCTCCCTCCCCTCCATTCTCTTACTGTCTTCCTGCTACATCAGCACGAGCAAGCAGAACACAAACACCCAGGGTGGGTGTTTGTGCACACTAGGAAAAGCTGCTCTTGAAATGTTTTTTTTTTTCAGAAAACATTAAAACATCTGTATCCAAAAAAACCCTGTAAAAACACATGCCACATGTGCATGCTATATATCTGATTTGGAGGGAAGGAAGCTAAAAGAATGAGTGGAATGCAAAAGACACACTATATTGGGTTCTGTTACATCAGTTATGCATTGCCCACCTGGGGTCCGGCAGGGTTTTAGAAGAAAAATGATAAATTGGTGGAGTTCTTTTTTCAAAGATGTAGTTTCAGCTGATGTTCTAAAAAAGTGATTTTAAGCAGAAGATAAAGTATGCACTGAGGTTAAAAAAAAATCATTTTTGTTTATAAATTGCTACAGAATATCACAGGCTGTTGAGCTTCCTTCATTGCTGTTATCTACTCTTTATTATGTCTGCGATACACAAATATACATCTTAAATTATTTCCACCAATTGACCTGAAAATGAGGACACCACATCACCCATGATGTACCAGCGAATATATTGATTCGCCCATTTCCTACGCACCTGAATAAAAAACAGTGTCAGTGTCTTTAATAGGCTCCTGTGGTTCACTGGGTCCGACTAATGTGAAAGATATTTTCGAGCGAGGAAAGGAAAAAAAAATAGATCCGACGTTAGATGGAACTCTATACATAATATCAAGAATAATTACCACTATTATTCACTAATTAGTTGCTTGAATGCAAAATGAGAAACAGATACGAGATAACACAGACTTCTAACAGAACACAGAGCCAAGCAATCCGTGGTATTTCTTGTTGTGGTTGTTAGAATATTCATCAGCATCTTCTGTACAGAAAAATAGCCTGCATGCATGTTACCAAACAGTTTGACGTGACTTGTTTTCGCTTAAAGGAAATTGTTCAGTGAATATTTTTTATTTTTCCTAGTTTGTAAACACATTAAATAGAGGCCTATTACGAATGCTTTAGACCTTTTTTTGCTTTTTTATTATATATATATATATATATATATATATATATATATATATATATATATATATATATATATATATATATATATATATATATATATATATATAGACATATACAGAATTTATATTGTGCATAAGGGAGTGTGGCTGCATGTGCGTGCAAGTGTGTGTCATGTGTGCGCGTTTGCTCAGGCTGAGAAGTCATCCTATATTTCTAGCGGTTTCCCCGGAGCTCCAAACAAAGACTTTTTTTGCAGCCCGGATCAAACCAGGCATCAATTCCTTTAGCCTGACATTGTATGCGGGTGCATGTGTGTCTGCGGCTGGTGTGTACATGTGTTTGTGTCTTATTTAGGATGCATGTCGTGTCCTGTGTATGTCTGTGTGCAGGCATGTGTGTGCATGGATGTTCATGCATGTTGTGCCTTCATGCTCGCCTGCTTTACCAGCCATGTCCCGTTCGACATACATATTCAGCACTTTTTCAGCAGTTTTCTTCTTCCCCTCTTTTCACTCCTCTCCCGGTTCTCTCCATCTTAGGGTGTTATTAGATAGGACAACTCTTGCCGCTGGCAATTCTCCTCTCTGCACTCTACATCCAAAGGCATGTGGGTTTTGGAAACCAGTATGTGTGTTTGTGTGTGTGTGTACGCTAGGTATTCATGCTTGTCATGTGTATTAGTGGTAATGTGCACTTTATGTCTGTGTGTGAGCTTAATTTAATACTCCATGTACAGAAAAGCACAGTATAGTGTATACTTAAGTTGCAATGGATTTATAAGATAGATATACTCCGTTAGTTTGAAAGAAGTGTAACAGAAGTGTAACATTCCCCTCATTGCTTTTGTCTGCATTCCTCTTGTCATTGTGTCATTCTCTCCATCTCCCCATTTGCAATATGCTTCACAACAATATGACAGGAGACTTTGACCCTTCTCTCTTAACCTTCCATATGTCTCTCTGCACGCATGCAAAATCAGGCTCACACACACACACACACACACACACACACACACACACACACACACACACACACACACACACACACACACACTTTCAAGCCCCACATACGAATAAGCAGACACACACATGGTGTAAGCCCAGGGGCTCCATCTATTAAAGATCCATCCATCATCACATATAATTTTAATACGGTAGGAATAAAAAAAATGCTTACACAGCCAAATGAAAATTTTCTGAGACCTGCATGCTGGAGTCCAATCCTGCCTAGAAACCTGCATAAGCACTTAAATGTGCATGCGCACACGCAGTGCTCAACCAATTATGGCTCATGAGATGCTGCTTTCTGTTGTTTTCGGTTGACAGTTGATTTGTTAGCGGTCAGCAGCAGTCATTGATTGTTACTGTGAAAACACAGACAGCCTGGAGGTTGACTATAACTTTTCAGGCTTAAAATCAGTCAGTCCATATTTTTTGTTAAGTATCTAACTCAAATTCTATTGGTCAAAGAGTAAATCTAGGAATCGCCTAAAATTAAAGCTGTCGGGCAGGACTTCTCTCTCCCTCTGCTGGCAGTGAAAAGGTAACTACACAAACACAGAGTAAAATAAATAGATAAACGTTATGCTTTGGTTGTAAAATCATACAACCCCCATGAAATGACTCGTTTCACTGTCAGAATTCCGGCCAGCAGGGAGTGTCTGCAAATACATGAGCTTTTTTACAATAGCTATAAAACACTTTTCAATACTATTCATAAACTTGCCGTGAACCAACACCCACAACACACAAATGGCAAAACAGTTAATTTGATGCTCAAAATCACGCAATGTAAAATAAACACCAACACTAATTTTCAAAACACAGCAATACACCAAATCTACCAAAACACTGCAACCTGTCTGAAATCAAATGATTCTTCCAAAACACAAACACATGTTCACTTCCAACAGGAACATTAAGTCAATGACAGCCCAATGACATAGAAACACTGCCAACAGAATTACAGAATGCATTACTTTACATGTGTCAGATCTTTAGGAACATTCTCATTTTCTGTTCTATTGTTCTTTGTCGTCATAAGACGAGTCTGAAGAAGTCCTTATATTTATATTATGTGGTCATGCAACTAAAGGAATGACAACACCTAAGTCTCAGATGATTTATTTGCCTAACTTCATCTCTCTCAAATTGAATTATAGGCAACTGGACTTGTCTAGAAAGGTGTTTCACCTCTTTGGTCTGACTAGTCTGACCAGTAGTGTGACCAGTTGCAGACTAGTCATCTAGTCGACTAGCACAGGCTACGAATTGAGGAAGCCACTTGGATTAGAGGTGAAATGTCTTAGTCTGGTTGCAAGTCTGGTTGCTTATGATTCAATTTGAGAGAGAGAACAATGACCTGCATGAATGGGAATATTCACAGACATCACTTCAGCTGTTTCTCAATAGCAATGACCACGATACATATAAGTGAGCTATATATATTTGTTCTGACATGCACTGTGAAACTGGCAGTTAAAATCCAATCTTGGCTGAAGAAAGAAATGGAGAAAAAAATGTGCATCCTACATGTACACTGTTAACAGCTAATATATGAGCTTTGAAAATGTGCTAAAAAACTGTAAAAACAACAAAAAAAAATCAGCTTGGAATTTGCCTGGTGGTGATAGGCTTAATCCTAGTTTATACTTCTGTGTACGTAGCTTGTGCATTCAAAGTTCTGCGTAGAAGTAACACGTTGGTCTGCGGAATCAATGTTTCCTCTTCACAGTGACAACCGTTTGCCAGAGAAAAAAAACAAAACAAGAAAAAAACAGAACAAGAAAGGAAAAACAGGCAAAAAGATACACATGCACCTAAATATTCCACATATTCCAGACTGAATGTACCAGACTTTTTTTTTTTCTTTTGCCGTTACCGGCATGCAGCGCGTGTTTGGAGTGCATCAATATCAAAGAGCAAAAGCTTTTATTGCAAATGTTGAAGCGCAGGCGAGAGAGACATACAGTCAAAACACACATTTCCCCCTAAATAACACATATTCTGGGCTGTATGCACAGATTTTTCTTTTTTTTCCACCTGTTTTTGTTTCGGTTTTGTGCTGGACTTTTTTTTCTTGTACCAGACTTTTTTTTCTCGTACCAGACTTTTTTTCCTTGCCTCGGACTTTTGTTTTTTGCCTGGTCCCAATACTCCTTCAGACAACTGGATACAGCACATGTGTTTGTAGCTCATTGATATCAAAGAGAAAATGCATTTATTGCAAATGTTGAAGTGGAGGCGACTTGTAGAACCACCGCAGCTGACCTGACCAATCGCAGCCCTTGCGGTTCACGTCAACGCAATGCGTAGTCAGGAGTGCATCAACCTACAACGTAGGGGTCTGCATCAACACCATAGCTACGTACACAGAAGTATAAACTAGGCTCTAATCAGCATTGTATGAACTCCTTTGGCATGGGCTTGAATGAATCGGACATATGAAAAAATTCCGCACTGTAGATTTAAACAGACCAGTCTTTGGAGAGATCCCTTTGTTGGGCTCTCTTGTCAAAAACTGAGTGACCTTATGCATAGCACTTGTCAAAATGCTATTGATAGTGCAGTGACAATTATATATAAGATATTCTTGGTAGATTCCTCAGCGTCTTGAAGCAGAGTCACCAGCTGCCTTTTACTTCTTCATCATCTTCATCATCAGAACACAACAACACAGTGTACACATCATTTTTCATCAGGTCATTTAAGGGTTAATTTCAGGGACTTTCAGCTCAACATAGCGTCCAATGTTTTTTTGTGTGTGTGTAAGTAAGCTTAGATACACTATTTCAAAGTTGTGGTATCTACTTCCTTTTCCAGTATTTGCTGGAAGTTTTGCTAAACACATCATGAAACAGTAAAATCATTAACTCCTGGAGAGCAGTTACTACACGTGTTAAAAATGTATAAGTATTATTGTCTTCCAATAAACAATACCTGAGCCTGTGTTAAGCTCTTCGAGCTGAGGGATGTGGAAACAAGATGAGCACATAATGCAGTGTGAAACATACCAAAATAGATCTATTATAAGCCATATTGATCCATACCCAAAGATGGACACCTCGGAGCAGTATGGCAAGTTTCAGCATTTGCAGTCTGAAAATGGTATTTCCCTCGGGAGGTTAAATGTAGCTAAGCCAGCAAAATGTTCTCACCAGCATGGTTGCTGCTGATGACAAATGCTCTCTTCCTACTGTATGATGCTGTACAATTAAGAATCAAATAATAAAGAATGTTTCCCTTGCTGCATCTTCTTTGCCCCTGTGTCCATTTAATCACATGAGTTGACCAAGGTCATGTCCACAACAGGGGGTGTAGGAGTGGTTGCAGGAAACGGCAGAGTCAGTACACAAATGGCTCACCTGGGAGCAGCCCCAAAACAAACATGCTGTTACACTAATAGCCACTGAACAGCTGAAAATCTGAATTTCATCTGCAGCGGAATCCAGCCAGACACCCCTTTATCTGAGGACCTTGTGACACAGTTCTGTTTTACTGGGCTTTATCTCTATAAACAGGTATCTGCATATGAATATGCAGAATTTGTAGATGAGTTTCAGGTGATAATCATTTTCACAACCAGAAGGGATCAGTATTAGTATTGACTGATCACATTTTAGGAGGCAAATAACAAGTCCGTGTGGAGACCTGCACAGCGGCGGAACACATTGGCCAAATGGTATCTCGGGACCTGTGAAAGTCTGTCAATGATTTTGCTTTTTGTTATCTTTTATGGGTTTTTTATTAGCTTTTACAGTGTCTCAAGTTGCTAGTCAGGCTGTAAACAATGACAGATGAACCAAAAAAAGGAATCCTTGGACCTGATAACCTCTAGATCCACCAGATGCAAGTTAATATTGTAGGTCGCAGCCAAAGGCCAGTTCATCTTCAGACGATAGATGAAGGGTTCCTGGATAGTCCCGAGCTATATGTCTGTGAGATTGTTCTGAGCTCTGAAGACAGAGATGCTCACAAGCTGCAAGCTGTTCACTCTTTTCTTGGAGTCTCCCCCCAAGGCTGCCAACCACTAACCTGACGCAGCCAGATGGTTTCCTACACATAACCATCTGGGAAGTATTCCGTGGAAACTGTTTGGAAAAAGGGCAGGCACAAGAATGCTTGGCAGGTGATTGGATTAGGTGTCTGTCTATCGCTGCCTATCCTTGGCCCAAGCGGGGCGTCATCTCATGAACACGAAACCACGCGAGAAGCTGATTGGTCGGTCAACCTCGGATCAGACACAAACTTGAAGCTTGAAGATGGATTAGAGTGTGATTGCATTATCTCATGATCTGGTGGAGACCCGGCTGTCTTGCAAGATAAGGCAACTACCGCACGGTTCCCTAATGTGGTCTGCCTCCTTCACAGTAGTAAAAGTAACAATAGACAAGTGTAAAATAATGGATACCTCCTCCTCATCATTGACTGCTAGCTTTGCCTTCCTGCTTTGCTGACAGCAAGTAACCTTCTGAATGCAGCATGAAGGGGCACCCGCACAGGTTCCTGCTGACACCTGTAGTGTTGAGCATGTCAGAGGAGGTTGGCGTGTGTGGGATTTGTTGTTTTGGTTATCACCATCCAGTTTTTTTGGCTCTGGATTAGAAAGATATCAGCTGAACTCTGACTAACCATCCATAGAAATGAAACATTTTTCACCATTAGCTACAGCGTTTTCTCCTGCCAATTGATGCAATTCTGCAAATAATCAGCACAGCACCATTCAGTCACTTTCACATATTCCACAAAAAAGGAGGGTTGTTTAAATAACACCCAAGGACATTTATATTGTCCAACGATTATAGTTGAATCTTTTCAACAGCCTAAATGGACACTATCAAAGCCTACCAATGCCTCCAGCTGCCCACTCGTCATTAACCCTTTGTTTGCAGGTCACAACTACCCTGAGTCACCTGAAAGGACCACTAGTGTTCACAGCATTCCACAGAATTGCTTTTTGTGTGTGCATTAACTGTTCTGTCTAAGGTGATTTTGTTGAATTTAATGTTTGAAGATTGTCTGTCAAAGTTGTTAGTGTGAGAAGGTGCTTTTGTTTTCATTCTGAAATGTATATACACTACCATTCAAAAGTTAAGGGTCACCCAGATAATTTTGTGTGAAAAGTCACACTATTATTTACCACCATGAGTTGTGAATAGAAAATATAGTCCAGACATTTGACAAGGTTAGAAATAATGATTTGTATTTAAAAATAAAAACTTTGCTTTCGTCAAAGGAAGGTCAGTTTTATAACTTCTCTAACCAGCTAAACTGTTTTCAGCTGTGCTAATATGATTGCACAAGGGTTTTAGATTCATCCATTAGCCTCCTGTGCAATGAGCAAACACATTGTACCATTAGAACACTGGACAGTTGCTGGAGTGATACACCTATTAGATATTGCCTAACCCTAACCCATAAACCAAACACTAAAATAGTCATTTACCACATTAGCAATGTATAGAATGGATGTCTGTGTGACCCCAAACTTTTGAACGGTAGTGTATATATATATAACTTTTATGAGCTTCAAGAGCCATATGCAGTTCTTTTGTTTGCAGCTGATGAGGGACATTTCAAGTGTCTAAGGGTCTAAGGGTACTCATTGATTTAACATTGTTTGTCAAAGTGCAATCCTGTTTAAAAGAAATGTTTTTTCCCCCCACCTCTCCTTCTCCTTTGAAACGATTTGTTTATCTCAGTTAAGCTCAGGGCATTCAAAACTCCCAGTCAAGAAGGGGATACCTGATGTGCATATCCAGGCTTGCAGAATGAGGTGAAAATCAGAACAGAGTGAAGTCACATGACTGGAGGCTCTCATAGTCTCTCTTCCACACTCTCTCTCTCTCTCTCACTCCCTCTCTCTCGTTCTCTCGCCATGCCTTCATGTCTTAGAGTTGCTGAGTAGGGAGTCTATAATGAGAGAACAGTGACGTTGAGAGGGGAGAAAAAGAGAAAACTAAGCAGAGCGGGTTGTGAGGAGGAATCAGGAGGGTGGGGGGTGGGGCAGCGAAGGAGAAAAAGAGGAAAGAGGAGGAGTGGAGTCAGGAGATCGCTATGTAGAGAGAAAATTCTCGGTCAAGGTCTTTCCTAATGAACGAATTATCATGCAAAAGGTCTCACTCTCCACCTCCCCCCCCCCCCCCCCCCCGGCCCTCCCTCCTTCCCTCCCTCTCTCTTTCTTTGTCACTCATTCTCTCCGTCCGTCCTTTCTCTCCTCTCTCACCTTTCTCTGCCTTCTCTTTCTCTGCTTCACTGGCTTGACCTTGGTTCCCACCTCTCCCGAATCCCTTGCTTGTTGCCTCACACACTTATATGTTTCTTTTCCTCCTTTCTACTGTTTGCCCCTCCACCCCTCCTTTCTCGTTTTTTTTTTTTTTTTTTTGAGTTCTTCTAGGCCTTAGGCAGGAGTCTGCTGCTTTAAAACCTCTCGATCCACACATCCCTGCAATAGTCTGGTCTGACAGTCACTTTCACTGCAGAATAGGCTGATTTATAATACACACACACACCCACACACACTCACACACCCTTTTTGTGTGCATGGTGCTGACATAGTGTGACCAGACCGGTCAGCAAGTGTGTGTGTCTATGCGTGTGAGTATCTTCTGCATCGCTAATAACAACATTAGGGTTCTCATGCATGAATGCTTCGTTTTAAACGTATGCGCAAATATCACTGTGTGGGTGAATGTTTGTGTGCCGTATCTGGGTGTGTCTGCCCCCCCCAATTTATTTCCTCCACCTCTCTTGCTCACTCTTCATTTCTGTATTAGCAATGTAAAGGTCACACATTGCAGCTGCATTTGACTGCAGTCTGTTAAATAATAGCTTTGCTATTTACTGGTCTCCGCCCCAGCCTGACGTGTGTGTGTGTGGCCCCGGGGCTACATCATCTCCACAGCGTCGTTTCAGCGGCAACAAGGCATTGTGTCAGCACGCACTGGGCAGACACATGGTCTGCTACATGCTTTGGACTTGTTCAGCCCCCCCTTAGATAGTATTTGAAAGGAAAAAGGTCAGGGAAGGAGAAAAACGCAGCGGGAGGAGGAGCAAAAACAACAGTGGAAATTACGTTCCTGGCATCAAATTGAGGAGAGACAACTCAAAAACAAATCCTGTTGCTGACATGGCTCTTTCTGTAGACTGTGTTTGAATGCTGTCAGGAGAATATTGACTTTCTTTGTTTTATATCGATGCTGTCTTTTATTCATAGCTCCCCGGGTGGCCTCAGCGCCAACCTCCGACCTCCAGCGCGGGTGACAGCTTCGTCCTCTATTTCAGTAACGTCTAAAGAACTGAGTTTAAGGTTTGAGTTCATGCAAAGTTTGTGTTTGATATTATTTTTATTTTTTATTTTATTTTTATTAGAAAAGCAGGCAAATTAATGTAAACAGTAAGAGACTAGGTCATCATTGCAAACACTGTCACAAAAGTGGATCAGGTTGAGTCCCAGTTGTGTATATCCAGGGCCGTAGCACCAAATTCTGGGCCCTGTACACTCTCAGTGTCAATGGGCCCCTCTCCATGCCAGTGCAAGTGTGAACAAAAACATATAAAAAATTAACATACATGAATACGGTTTTAAATTATAATCAGATCAGATTATATTGATGACGAAAACGCTGTTTTTTTCAATGAAGGTGACTAAACAGAAGATAGCTTAGATTACTTAGAACTATTCTAGCTGCAAATGTCTGGTTTTTGGTGAAATATCTACATAGGTGTATATTTCTATTTCATTATACAACTCCTGGTGGTAAAAAAAAAAGTTTGACTTTTCATGGGAAACACAACATTGTCTGCTTAACTTGTGAACAGTAGTGTAAGTGCCTGTTGTTGGTGTGAAAGTACCCTTACAGTCAAGTGGAGACAAAACCTTAACAAATATTATGTGTTTGTTAATATTTTCAAAAGTGCAGTTTCTATTAAATTATATTAATTTATTTGGGGGGCAACAAATTAATGGTCAAAATGTCTTATGCAGCATGCCTCTATTTGTAATGTGTTGTCATGGCACAAAGCATTGCCCTCCTGAGCTTTTTGGCTGTTTCATGCCTTCTGATCCTCACTGCTGGAAATTTGCAGCTAATTGCCACCAAACCTTAACCACCTGTTCAGCATTGTTTGTGGTTACGTTGCCTTGGGGCATGTCTATGTGTTGTTTCATCTACTCCCTCTGGAATGATTATTATGAACTGATGATAGTAAAATAAGACTTGTAATGGGTGTTGAGTTGTGACAGATTGCCTACTGGGCCTTGAAGTGAACAGGGAGGGAGGATCTGTGTCTTTATCTAGGACATTCTAACAGAACACATGTTGCAGATATCAAGTCAGCTCATTTCTTACAAATGGGCCAGTTTATCTGTTGCAGACAGCAACATAGTGCATGTGTTTAGTGTAGTTTATTATGTTCACCATTAGCTGCAGCATTGCAGCTAATACATATACTCAAAGCACCATTTCAGAGGATTTCCCCTGGGTTGACTTTTTAATGCAAAACCTTTGAACTTTTGACACCTTTTAAGTTTAAATATGCTCATATAATATAATATATTAACCTGGAAAATAAAACACCTAGGGCAGGTTTAGTTTGCCCCTTACAACATGTATTTTCTAATTATCTCGTGTTGTTGCTTGCAATATTTTTCTACAAAGTGCCTGTCTTTCAGTGAGTGAGACTCACAGTCACTGCAGATGTTCTCAGGCTCAGAGGCTTCACTTAAATAATTTCACTGTAATTAATCACACTGTGTGAGCTCAGCTCTGGCTTACTCCGTGCACAAGGTCTAGGACATCTATGCCAGCCAGCCCTTTTGCATTGACCCCAGTTCTTCCCACTTCTCCTTCTTTCCAAAATTCCTACGGTTTTTCCTACGGTCCTTTTTTTTTACTTTGTTTTTGTCTTGGATAAACATGACTTTTAAAGTGTATGGGAGATTGCGGTATTCAAGTGCAAAATGGACAGAAAACTGTCAGGCTAGTCGTACTGCAAAAAAGATTTGGCTTGGCTAAGCCTCTAAAGATGAGCAGGTTGTGCCTTCAGGTTGCAGTTAAATCACCATCTGGTTAGCTCTGCATATTAAATAAATGTACTCCCCCACTAAATGCACACTAAATAATCAACCATAGCAAAATGATTTATTAGTGAAGTATTTTGTCATTTTCATTTGTTGAAGGCATTTGAAACATTTCATTTTTTTCACAATTAATTGAAATCTATTACTGACAAGCAAGGAGAACTACACTCTGAATAAAGTGAGCTCTAAACTGTCATAATCAAGACCCAGCCTCTAGGCTTGTCAGTTGCTAGTCAATAGGGATTTTATCTTTGTTTGAATCCTGAGTCCTCTTGTTCCCCTTGCCACTACTTTCGTATGTAGCAGCAGCAGCAGCAGCCCAGGTTCAACATGTGTCGTGTGTCTATGTTATCTTAAGTGCCTGTTCTCCCTGGGGCTTACGAAAAGGAAGAGATACATGGAGAGAGGGAGAGAGAGAGAGAAAGAGAGAGAGAGAGAGAGAGAGAGAGAGAGAGAGAGAGCACCTTTCCCTCTCTAGTAAAAAAGAGGAACAAATCAAATGAGTGTACTGTGTGTGTGAGCAAGAGAGACCATCCGTGTCCTTGTGTGTTAATGTGTGTCAATGTAAGTGCATGTATGCGTTTCAGAGTTACAGTAAGCATTGTGTGTGTGTGTGTGTGTGTGTGTGTGTGTGTGTGTGTGTGTGTGTGTATGCAGGTGTATGCAGGTGTGTTTGTGTAACTGTATACCTACATGTGAGTGTGTGTGAGTGTAACCATAGATGTGTGTGTGCCTTCTGCTCCCTGACCCAGATGACTCTGTGTAATTGCTCCTTATCTGGTGGCCTGTCAGTTCCCATCGCTAAAGGAGCAATTTATTCCACCTATACCTATCCCCCCTCTCTCTCCTTTAATGATCATTATGAATGATTTATGCTCTATCGGCGTGCATGTGTGTGTGTGTGTGTGTGTGTGTGTGTATGTGTATGCGCGCGTGCGTGTCCGCCTGTCACAACGAGAAGATAATGTTCATGTGAGCATGTGCTGCAGACGGAGTGAGTCACCGGTGGACAGACTGTCTGTCTGTGTGTGTTTATGTGTGTGTGTGTGTGTGCTCGCTTGTGACTGACGTGCACGCAACCCACTCACCTCTCACTGTCCTTGGCTAATTCCACATTCATTGAATACACTCGTTTTGGTAAATATTGTTGGGGGAGCGGAACATTTGGTATGTGGGTCTCCATGAGTGTTACTGTGAAGCCTCCTGGGATTTGGTGGAGCAGTAAGAGACAGAAGGATTATTGTGTTTGTTAAGAAACAGAGAAATAAGGATCAAGACACACACACACACACATACAGAAGCTGGTGAGAGAGAGGACAACAGAAATAGAAGAAAAAAAGAAAGTGTGTGTCATTGTGAGTATGTGTCCGCTTGTACCCTTTAGTGTGCTCATATATACAGCTATGGAAAAAAAAAATAATTGTGTATTATCGTTTTGAGCATTTATTTGCAGAAAATGACAAATGGTCAAAATAAATTTCAGACCTTAAACAATGCAAAGAAACAAGATCAAATTAATTTTAAAACAACACAATACTAATCTAGAGTTCAGAAATCAATATTTGGTGCAATAACGTTTATTTTTAATCACAGCTTTCATGCGTCTTGTCATGCTCTCTACAAGTCTTTACCATTGTTCTTGGGTGACTTTATTCCACTCCTGGTACCTCTTTAAGCAGAATGAGGTGTGTATGTGTTGGAATTCAACCAACGCTGTAATGGAATGGCTGGAATACATGCAGGGATGCTGATTTCAGAAAGAAAATGCTGTGGACTCATTTTTTTTCCAGAGCTGTATCTGTGTATGTGCAAACTAACACTATGCGTCTTTGCATTGTTTCCTTTGATGGAGTCTTCCATCCGTGGCTCAGCAGCAGTTGTAATTGGTCTCTGATGGGACTGACCCCGCTGGGTACTGACTGAGCAAAACCGGCTTTGGATGGCTTCCTTAAATATTTCAGCCCAGGCCCGAACGTGAGGTCTCCCTGCTCTCGCCTAAGGGCTCCACCGCCGCCGCCACCACTTAGCCGCCTGCCCTCGCCTCTGACAGAGAGCAAGGGGAAAAGAAAGGGGGGGCCGATATAGACACGGACAGCGTGTCTGATCGGTTAGCGGCTAACTCAGGTTCTGCTGTGGGTGTGAAGAATTTTTTGGTAAAATCCATCTATGGAAATGAGCAGGCTGTCTGACAGCTTGAGCAGCCAGATTTCTCGGAGTTTCAAGAAACTTTGCGACTTTGCTACAGTGAACCACTACCTCATTATAGCGTCTTCAGTCTGCACCTTGTTAAACGGACATTCAGCACTTCAAGAGCTAAACCAAGTATTTATGCCTTAATCCTTTACCAGCAGCCCCTTTCCCCTGTTGCCTCATTTTTTTCTTCCTCCCTCACTTTCTCTCCTCTAATTTATTTAAAATCCAAATGCCACTCTCCTTCTTTAAGTCACTCTTTTTCCCCTTCGTCTACCCACGCACTCTTAACTTTTCCGTCCCCCGTCTCCGTCTACCTTTCTCCCTGCGTATCTCAATTTTTTTTCTTCTTCTTCTTTTCCTTCCTCCCTCTCCATCCTATTCAAGCGCCTTCCACAGATCCCAGGTAGAGTGACAAAGATAATTCCCCGGTTCTCTGCAGAGAGACAGCGAGTAAAAATAGAGAAGGTTACCTTTCATGTTCAATTTTAAAGGAATGTTTGAGATTTCCCAGAGATGATTAAATAGGAACGCTCCCGACAAGGTCACGCAGACTTACATGTACAGACACGCACACGCGCCGACACACATACAGAGCTGAGAGAGGCTTGGTCAGAACACCTCCGGGGGATTTGCCGCCGATTCTAAAACACATAACTGCGAGGTGAAAAAACGGATGAAAAAAAAAATGACAAAAAAGCGATATCGCTGGGTTGAAAACCAGGACTGCGGGCCAGCGTGCCTGTGTTTGCTCCGCTCTCGTTGCCTCGGAGGTTAAATGGCAACGGCGGCGAAACTGATTGACTTGTTTCTTTATGACTTCGGCATTTATCACTTTCTCATTTTGTTTACATCACCGCAGACTTGAATGATTTATACACGCGTTTGTGAGCACGCGACCTTGTGCCCCGCACCCCTCAGTCTTGCATACGTCGGTAATATTTAATTTTTGTCTGCGTGTGTTTGTGTGAATGTGTGTGTGTGTTTACAGCCTTATTAAGGTTTAACTTTTAGCTTTAAGCAGCATTGTATCCCCGGAGACCAATTATCTGACAGGGTTAAGGAAGCCAGGGAAGGGAGATTGTGGGCTTCTGACAACACTCCAGCATGTTTCCTCAGGCATGCTGAGTGTGTTTCTGTGCACACCCGGCGTACGCATGTGTGTGTGTGTGCACATGACGTGTATTATTTATAATCACAAACCCCATTAGCTGACACGTTAGTAATGAACATGGCCGTGGCTTTCCAGGGTGCCGCTCTGATCATGTTTATTGCTGTCAGTCACGGCGTTGAGGTATGCTGGATGTGGCCCAGCCGCCTGGTAACTGGAGCTGGAGACTGACAGGGGTGCTGTGGGACAAAGTGGAGTTGGCGTTTTGAATGAGTTATCCTGAATTCAGACTGCGTCCGTCTCCAGAGGCATGGATGAATGGCCTGATTCTCTCTCTCCACCTCCCCCCTTTTACTCTCCCACTTTCCAGGCTTCTCTCTCGCTCTCTTCCTCCTCCTCTCCGGGTTCCCTCGCTCCCTCTCTTCCAAACTTTCTCACCCTCCTCTCTCCCCAAATCCTTACATTGTGTCTGTGTATGTGTGTGTGTGTCTTTCTCTCCCTCTTCATGCCTCACACTTTGGCTGTCCCTTTCTCTCGTCTTCTCTCAATTCTTCTCCTTCTTTATCTTTCTCCTGCCTCATGCAGAATTCTCTCCATTCTCCCATTTCCCTTGTCAGCTATTTGAAAGGGTGTTTTTCTTTTTTTTTCTCCAACAATGGCCACTCAGTGAGCTCCAAACCTGTTTCCATAGTGAGAGGAGGTCCACTTGCGCTCTTCACCATCCCAACTGACAGCATTTTCCTTTACTTTCAGAAGCCTTCTCTCTCTCTTTTTTCATCTTTCTCTATTTTGTGCTGCTGCTTTCCTTTTTTTCTCCTAAAGCTGCGAGTAAATGCACCAGTGAAGCGAGTTGCATTGTTATCCCATGTCGAGTTGGTTTGTCATGTTTATTCCCCCAAAAGCTGATGTATAGCCTCTGTGGATGTTAACTATAGCTAGTGAGCAACTTGCAGTTTGCCTAGAACAAAACCAGCTGGAAACCGGAGGAATCTAGAATGTCTGAATACTTTGGTAGGCTTTCAGCAGATAGGCGAACAGTACCTGGATGTTTTTTTTACATCCGGTCATGGCGGTGCTGTAGTACGTATGAACTGCATAGAAGCTACTACTGTAGTGTTGGAGTGCACCACCATTCAAAAGTTTTGGGTCAGTTAGAAATTTACTTATTTTTTGATAAAAAGCACTGTTTTTTTCAATGAAGATAACTTTAAACTAATCAGAAATACACTAATTGCTAATGTGGAAAATGACTATTCTAGCTGCAAATGTCTGGTTTTTGGTGCAATATCTACATAGGTCTATAGAGGCCCATTTTCAGCAACTATCACTAAAGTGTACTAAACACTCCTAGTGTTTGCTAATTGCATCAGAAGGCTAATGGATGAATAGAAAACCCTTGTGCAATCATGTTAGCACAGCTGAAAACAATTTAGCTTGTTAGAGAAGCTATAAAACCAACCTTCCTTTGACAAAAGCAAAGATTGAAAGAAAAAAATATTATTTCAAATACAAATCATTAATTCTAACCTTGTCAGTGTCTTAACTATATTTTCTATGCATTTTACAATTCATTCTGGTAAATAAAAGTGTGACTTTTCATGGAAAACACAAAATTGGCTGCGTTACTGTAGTATAGTAGCTACTGGTTGGTAGGCAGTGTTTTAGACACAACCTTTGAAAACTACCTTTCTCTGTAATTCATTGTTCATTCATTGTGCTTAGATTGTTCTATTAAACAAACAGTTGGTTTCCATCCAGCCCTTTTTATTTTACAATGGGCTTGTTGTTCAGGATATAGTTACAAATAGCCTGTCTGTAGTTTTTTATTTTTTTTTAAATAATATAAATCAACAATGTGTTTCAGTAAAAAAAAAAAAAAAAAAATGATCAATAGCGGAGTAACTCTTTCTAAATCCTGCCTGAGTTTCCCTCAGGATATAATTATCCTCACAGAACTTACATAACCTCCGATTCAATACATTTGTGAACAGTTTACACGGAACAGCTGAAAAGTGTGATGCCGCTGTAATTGTTACAATCCCTCGCGTCCCCTTTCCTCTTATAAATTGGCACGATTAAACCCCGCAGTCTTCCGGGGGAAAACACCAGAGTCCAGGATCTTGTTAAACAAGACAATGCAAGACAATGCTGCATTTTTAGTGTGCTCATTCAAGATCCCCGTTCAAGGTCTTCCCCTGTTGCTTTTCCAGGTTTCAGTTCTGAAATAACCTGATTATTTAATTTCTTGGGGCAGAACACTAATGAAACATGCAGCTCCAGCCACTCAGCCACTCAGACAAATTGGACAGTGTTTACAACCTTTTCTACAATGGTTGTACGTCCTGAGGAAGACCCGGTGTGGGTTGAAACCACTTTTTGGGATTTTTTCTCCACGTTTTATATTATTTATTATTATATGTCTTACGCTACTTTTCTTTTATAGTTTTGTTTTTTTTAAGATTATCCTAGACTGGTTTTGAGCGTGCCTAAAGCAGCTGAGTCCACAGGCTCATTCCCAAAGCCTCTACTCCAAGAGCTTCTCGCATTCTCTCCACCTTCCTATCCGCTTCTGCTTCTATGTATATATATTATATGTATATTATGCATTTCCTTAACATATAGGTATTTTTGTTTTTTTTCTGTCTCTTCTTGTCTTTGCCTTCCTTATTAAACCACAATTTTTTTTGAAGAGGTCAGGGTTAGGGTCAGGATTTTTTTTTCTGCTTCATCATTTTTTTATTCAACAAATTAAATCACTTTCCCACTAATAATTACAATACCACGAACCACCGTTCATTATTTCAACCGCTAACATGTCGTCAAGGTCAGTGGTTCTCAAAGTGGGGTCCAGGGAGCCCCAGGTGAATAATTTATCTCCACATGGACGGATATTTGCACAGGAATGTGCAGAATCTGTTGGCGAGTAACAATTATTTTGCAACCGTTTGCAGTGAGGAGGATTGCAAGTGACGGGTCCGTGCAGAGAGCTGCACAGAGGTGGGATGCACTGGCCAGATCTTATCTCGGAAGTCTGTCAACGATTTAGCATTTTAGCTTGTACAGCTCCATTTGCATGTCTCATGTTGCTAGTGGGATTGTAAATAGTGACAGAGAGATAAAAAAAGGAAGTCTTGGACCAGATTTGCATGGTATAGAAATAAACAGGGGTGCACATTACTGGATGCAGGTATGCATGCACAACAAAAATGGGGGAATGCCGACTAACACGTTTCACCAAAAAAAGTCTCTAAAAAAAAATTTGAATTGCACTTCACAGCTCCTCACCTGCAGCTGAGCTGAGCAGTCAGAGGAGCTAAATAAGTTGAAGATGCGAAGATCTAACTGTAATCCGAGCACCATTCTGCTGATCCAGAGCCCAGAGGAGGTTGCTCTGCAGTGCACAGCTGTTGCAGGTCGTTTATAACTTATAAAAAAGCTGTGCTGTTTCTCTCTCTTCTCTCTTTAGCTTTGAATTAAAAGAGTTGAAGAAGTGAAGATCTAAACGCAATCTGAGCATCATTCTGATCCAGAGCAGAATTTTTTTTTTTAAAAGGACAATCGTTTAGTCGCCAATAGTGGATACTGAAGCCAATTGTTACAAGCCTAGTCACATACCTATAATACTACTAATACTAATAATAATTTTATACATCACTTCAAGGTTACAAGGTTCTTTTAAATGAACTACATAATACAATAACACAATGCAGTAATGCTGTTTGAGAACCAAACTGTATGTACTGGTGCTCATCTGAGTAATTCACTGAGTTTTGTGCACCCCTGCACTTAAATCAGTCTTTAACAATTGTGGCGCACACTTACTTATCAGCAATTTCTTTACTCACAGCAATTATCTCTCCAACCGACCGGCAGTTTTACATTTGTGTCGGTGCAGGACAGAAATAATTACCAAACTGTTTCAAATACAACACAGAGCAGTTCTAATACTGCACTTTACAGAGAACAGAGTGAGACAGAGGAAGAAGACATCAGGCCCATCAGGGAGAGAAAATGTTTGCTTTATTGACAGTCTCAGGACAAGCATAAAGATTCTCCAAAGCCACACTAAATGAGGTGTGGTTTTTATAACATCTAAAATGCGTGTGTGCATTGCTTTTCCTGTTTGGCTCAGTTCATGGTCAGTGCTGATCTGTGTGTCACCAGCCCAGATCAAAACAGGCAATATCCAAGTCACCAGGAAATCTGTTGTTAGTGAGATAACCTCATGGTACTTGTTTTTTAAGGTTGTACACTACCATTCAAAAGTTTGGGGTCACTGAGAAAATTGTATGTTTTCCATGAAAAGTCACACTTTTTATTTACCACCTAACATGATAGGTTCAATGGTTTTCTAATCATCCATTAGCCTTCTGACACAATGAGCAAACACATTGTACCATTAGAACACTGGAGTGATAGTTGCTGGAAATGCTCTATACACCTATGTAGATTTTGCAGCTAGAATAGTCATTTAGACCATTTAGACCATAGAGTGTATTTCTGGTTAGTGTAATGTTACGTCATTGAAAAAATCAACGCTTTTCTTCCAAAAATAAGGAAATTTCTTAGTGACCCCAAACTTTTGAATGGTAGTGTAGATTCCTCTGTGCCTGCAAATCTACATATGGCTGGAACATCATGGTCTGCAGCACAGGTTGTGTAATACAATAGTTCCTTAAGTGTTCTATAATAACAAAGGTTATTATAGAACAGGTTAATGCAAGAAACATGGTATGGCATATTTTTTCCTATTTCTGTCAATAAAGTCAGGGTTTTCTCCCTTACTTCATATTCCAGAGACGTCCAGAGGTCGTGTCAGTGCCGAAGGATTTGTAATCCACACCATCGTATTTAATCATAAACAGCTCATTGTGAGTGGTAATGGTGACATATTGGCCGTCCTCGCCGACAACTTTACTGTCTCTAATGAACGTGTGTTGACATTTCTCCTTGGCATATTTGAAGAGTCTGTACCTCAGATTTGTGAGGTCCACACTGATGAAGGTTTTCTGATGAGATTTATTATTTCTTAGCGTCATATTATTCCTTATCAAGTTTTTTTTTCACCCCTGCCCACAAATCCTATCTATTATGGGTATTATTGCAGGTCTTACTCTGCTTTCTTGCCCCCAACCCCCACCCCCAAACGGTGCGCTGTGGAGATATCGCTTTCCTTAATATTTAAAAGTGGTCCTCGGGCTCCACTTTCAGTACTGGGCCTTGCTCACTCTGCCCTGTATCCCTTTTCCTGGGTTTCTTTTGTCCTCAACATGACATCATCCTTTGTCTTTTTGTAGGATGTAGTTTATCAGTGTTGTTAGTGTTGCTGGCACCAACGCCATTGCTCAACCTGCTTCTTGGTTCAGGAAACACCCGGAGTTAAATAGGAAACTGAAAGTGTTTGCTTGCCCTTCGATCTGCCTTGAGTGTCCCTCCTAATGAGATATTTCAGATTTTTCAAAAAATTCTGCTGCACTCAACTCAACAAGTTCAGACCAGCCATTGCCTCCTCAACTCATATTTCACATTTGCCCTTGTGCCGCCAAGGGCAAGTATAATGGATTACGTTTATATAGCCATTTATCTTGATACCCAAAGCACTTCACAGTGAAGGAGGGGAAACTCGCTTCCTGTTTAGTCTTAAGCAGGCCTTAAAGGTTTCACTGTGCTTCAAACAAACCCTTATTTATGCCTGGTCTGTATCTACATCTGCGTATATTATCTGGACAAGGGAAAACACATGTTAATGCAAGGTGTAAATGCACATTGCAGACTACACTCTGAGGTGGTTGGCTTGACCTGGAGTGCACCATATCCGCCGAACTCGCCCTGGATCATTTGCATATCGATGTTCTGATCGCAATGTGGACCCGGCGATAACCGGGAGGAAGAAATGCAAACACCCATGGATCGGATCACATTGACCAGATAATGTATCCAGATATAGAGCGTGTCAATATCAGGTGTAAATGGGACCATAGTGGTTGTCCTGTCATCAGACAGCATCTGATTCCCTTTCTACTGCACTATATCTATCAGTTTCCAAATCTGACATCCTTTTGACATGGTCCACACTACGACTGAACTAGTTTGAAAAAAATATCTAATTAATTCAGTCTGTAGAATATGATGTGTAGGCCAAGACATCTCTGCAGCATGACATTAATATTTAATTGAAAATGGTACGTACATATTTTGGGCTTTAAATAACTTTGTACCTCTTTCGATTTTAAATTTCAGGTCATGTCGTGATTTCAATAAAATTCCCATTAATTGTTTAGCCCCAGTGCGAAATCGCCCCTTGCATAGCAGTTTTGTTTCCACAGCCTGGATGCCTCAGCTGCTCTCCCTATGTCTCCGGGTGCCGCAGCTCCTTCACCCCGATCTCCTCCCTCCGCGTGCGTCACTCCTTATCTTTTCACTTTTTTCTCACCTCTCCATCTGCCTTCACCTAAATGACCCCCTTGAGTCCCTTGTCCTCCCGTCTCTTCCCATCCATCTCCCCGGTTCCTGGAATCGCATCGCTCCACACTCCCCTTCCACTGTCATCCCCTGTCTCTCTGTCTCTCTCTCTTCCCTTGCCTCCTCTCCTTTCTTCTTTTCCATCCAAAAGTCCCATGGATAAAAGATGATTCAGTCTGTATTTTTGGCCTGGAGCTGGTATTATAGCAAGGGGAAAAAAAGGTCTGGCCCAATGTCACTTACATGTCTCTACACATCCGTACAGCAGGAACAGCAGAATGCAGACACATAAATGCAATGAAGAGTAAAGCATGCATTACACATTACACATGCAGGCTGCAGACATACAAAGCCTGTATAGATGTCTTGCACACAGACCTGCCTGTATGTTATACTCTCCGAGGGCAGGACACACGCACGGTCGCATATGTCAAATGAGTTCACCTGTGTTCTATAATTAGAACATTGGTCAATGTAAAACTCTGCAGAGTCAGCGACTAACATACACACATGCGCATGCTCACACACACACACACGTACAGTAGGCAGAGAGAGCCACGGGGGGAGGGGCAGCGTTATTAAGTTACCATTATGCGACTTCTCCTTTCTTTTTCCTATCAGTAATTCCCTCTCTGCTACTCCAAAAGAGCGCGGAAGAGATCATATTAGGTTGCTATCATTTGACCTCGCTCTGGTTTCTTTCAGTCGTTCTTCCTTTACAATAAGAGACAAAGAGAAAGCTGCTGTACTGTCCTACTGCATTATTGCCTTTTTGTGTCATCACGGAAGAATCCCAAGGGCAGCAAGAGCTGTTTTTTTGTTGTTTTTTTTATATAGCAGATAAGAGTATCTATTGTCGAGCGAATATATAGCAGCTTGATATATATGGGGTTTGTATGGATATAGACATTGTTTTCAAGAGTAATATTGTCGTTGAAACAGCCGGTTTCTTCTATCTTTGTATACTCGTTTATCCCTGTCACTTCTTCTGCAGAGAACTCACAAAGAAATGTTAAAAGATGTAAAACAGCTTTAAATAACTGAACCAGAACTGAAACATATAATGTTTTTATTGCTTTTTTTTCTGATTCTGTGTTAGTCGCGCTATTGCTAGATTCCAGCATACTGCCTATTAATGTCATACAGTCTCTTCCACTCTGATTTATTTTTCTGTATGCAGCAGAGGGTAACGATGTACCGAAGGAGGCTGAAGGACCCTTTCGCTTCTATTCATACATCTGCGATGCAGAAATTGCACCATGGGATAAGGAACAAAGGTTTATTCACAAAACAAATGCAGCAGCCTTGAGGAGGAAGAAGTCAAAAAAAAAAAGGGACGATGGGGTTTTAATTAAATATTCCACAATAAGCAGTATAATAACACATGGAGAAGGACAAACCTTGTAGAAAAACTATACTCAGCAATAACAGTTGTGTTAGTGTCATTCAGCAGCCGGTACTGTTGAGGGTTACCACTCGCCTGCCTGAAAACTGTAAACACACTTCCTGCAGGTACTGTAAATACAAACTGTCGGGTTGACCATAGCTATTAACATTTACGTTTGTGAGGTTGCAGCCTTATCTTTGTCCAAGACTCTGTGTAGCACTATCTGGCTACCTAGAGGCTGCTGCCACAGTGCATTGTGGGACAGATTTTCCGCTTTTCTTAATGCAAAGATAGTCTAGGTTAACCTCTTCAGATGCATCCCCTTTTTTTTAAGTTTTATTGTGCAAAAGTTGTACGTTGACAGGTGACATGTCACATGTCATTTGAAAAGCCTGGCTATTGGCGATCAGTAGCCAGGGTTAAAGTTAGGGTTAGGATGGTCTCCTCATGGCAAATTTCCATTGGGTCGCAATGCTGTCCATCAAAGCAAAGGTGTTCAAATTTTTGTTTTCGGTCCTCATCGCCTTTTAAGCTGGCTATCTCTCAAAGTTTCGATTGGGTCGTGAATGGTGTTAATCGATGCGAAACAACTTCAAAACCATAAATGTTGCAGTATTTGTGCATAGAAACCATGGACTAAAGTGTAATATTACCGTGAATGACCCCCGCGTACCACTCAGGGTACAGTGTGTCTTAAGAAGATAATCTAGGCTAAAGGAACTAAATTAGGAAGCGTTTGCACCCCATTCACTTTGTTTTGGATAATTCCAACAGCTTTTATCGTGGCTGCCACGCTTCACTACTTCCGGGTCATTTCACTCAAATAGGAACCTTCAGAAGCTAAAAAGATACGGTTCTTTCTCTATTCTGTTTCCGGAAGTGCACTATAACAAAAGCCACCCTCAATGACTCTAAACACATAACAACTGAGCTGAGGGACATGATCATAACAGCAGTAAAACACATAATTATCCTCCACGACCTCCCATAATAGATGATAATAGATACATAATAGATTCCAATCTGAAACATCCTGAAATTAAAACACCACCAGTTCCAGGTATTTGTTATTGTAACATTTTGGTGTGAGCCTCTGACACTGATGCAGTAGAAGATGAGAAATGGCAGGATATTGTCTTTTTCTCCAGGTGGAACTATAACCACTTTTTTTCACAATAACGTTTTTTTTTTTTTTTTAATCAAGTGAACATCAAGTACAGTGATGAGAGTAAATTATGTTCAGGTCCAAAACAGCCCTCTGACTCCAAATGTCATGACTACAGATCCCTACAGCCACCTGCTCCAAATTGTGAAAGAATCTAAATTTGAACTGAAAGGACCTTGACTACAAAGAAAAACGAACAGAAATAAGAAATGTACCGGTTTCCAGATTTTTTATTTAGTCGCAGTACATTTCTTCTCTGAACTCTCAACTGTTAAATTGCATATCTAATGAAAGCTATTATATACCTGAATTCTCAAAGCATGTAGAAAAACCTTAATTAGCTGGTGGAAAGGCGCCCGTCACCCTGCATGTCACGTGTCACAGAAGATATATGATATGGCACTATATCTCTATATTTGGTGTAAAATACATTACACAAACATTTAATAACTGAAATGTATGCAGTCTTTTAGAATTACCCATTCAGTTACACTCGTGAAACTTCTAGCAACATTTCCTATATATGTGCTAACTTATTTTTAAAAATAACCTTACTACGAAATACCTCTGAGGTGTTTAAACCTGCAGTGTGAGAGTTCCATCTCCCTCTGCTGGTGGGGAGAGTGTAATTACACTCACAGAAGAAGAAGCAAGAAAAAGCTGTGGGTGGTTGTAAAACTGTGGATAATATAATATAATAATGTGTTTAGAGCATTACACGAATCCTGCGAAATGACTCGTTTCACAAGCAGAATATGAACAATTTCATCTGATAAGACTTGGAGAGTAGAAAAGCGGTAAGATTATATTTTTTTATCCACAATCCATGTTAGCAGAGGGCTAAAAAAAAAACTGAGTCTAATGTGAAACACAGAGTGATTTATCTCTGGTGGTGACAGGCTTAATCAACATTATGTGAACTGCTTCAGTAAAGTGCTTGGACGTATCAGATATGGACTTATATTTAAAAGTCCCACATTGCAGCTTTAAGTGTCAATCCGTGTGTCATCTGGGTCATTTTTTTCTTACTTTTGACTGAGATGAGACACTGAAACACTCTGTCTCAGCATTTTAGCCCGAAACTCTGTCTGGCTGAGGCACAAGCACTGAGTGGGAACATGATCTATAATTTATCTCTACTTATGAACAGACGGTCTGTCAGGGTTTGCTGTGTATGGGCATATGTATTTGTGACTGTGTTCAGAATTTTTGTGCATGCCCCTGCATGACCTTAACCCCCCCCAAAAAAAACAACAAAAAAAAACAGTTTAAATAACCAGTTACACTGTGTCCTCTGAAAAGAATCTTTAGTGTTATTTGTTAACATCACTTTTGATTTTTGTTCACCGTTGCCAACGGTTTTTACGGTGGTCATGGCAATGTTGTTACCATGGCATTTGGAGATATCATAGAGACAGGGGAAGATAGACCTGAAGTGGAAAGTGTTGCTGTGTGGCGTGTTCTTCAGAAAGAGCAGTTAACCTGAGAATCGTGACGTGTTCGTCTTCAGGCTTGATTGTTCCTTGCATTGTTTTCCTTACAGTTCGATGAAAAGGGAAAAAAAAACATCAGTGTCTTAAGCTCTTGTGAAAATACAAGAATTAAGAAACATGCACAGGTGCAAAGATTTAAGCTCAGAATCTTCCCAAGACAAGAGCCCGATTACACAAAGCTCTCTGCAGTGCATCATTGTTATTTTGCAAGTAGTGACTGAGCACTCTTGACACCAACTTGCCTTTTAAGTTCTTTAGGCAATGAAAAACATTATAAGAGGAGGCTCTTAGTGTTTTCCTCTTCCCCGCGTGTGTCATGCATATTTATATCTGTATCTGCGTTTTCCATTAGTATGCAGATTTGTTTGTTTGCTTGAGTTTGCGCACGTGCGTGCCTACATGCGTGTGTGCTGTATGTGGAGGACGCATGAAGAGGGAGAGAGAGAGAGAGAGAGAGAGAATCCAAAATCCCTTTGAAGTAGAAATAATGGGACAGAAGCTGTATTGATTATCAATAGTAGGCTAACATGTCCAGGGGGCCTCGGAGAACATAGCGTCCCAGCAGTCGCCCTCTGCGCATTGATAAACAAGCCCACGCAGTCTCCTATGCAAAAAAAATATAAACATTTTAATTATTCATTTATGATATTGAAGCATGGATAACAAAAAAACAATAATACAACAATGCAGATGCAATCAGCAGCTCTTTTTGTTCTAATTTTACACTTTGGACCGACTTTTTCCTTCATTTCTTCCTTGTTATCCGTGTTGTTCACCTCTTTTTCTATTGCCCACAGGCATCCGCCATTATGACACATAAGACATGTGCGCAGGTGTGCACGAGAATTCAGCTTTGCATTTCTAACGCATGAAAATAGGAGGTAAATCACACTCCGAAGTTAGGCTGAATTTTGATGAGGGGAAAGAGACCTTCATGTGTGAATCAGAATCTTTAATGTTAATATTCTTTTTTTTCATTTTTGCAGCACTATTGTTAGCTTGTTGAGATGCACTCAACCCTCTGAAGGTCGCTGCACGGCCCTGCTGCTCAACGACAACTGTCTGTGAGGGTCAAACGGATCGTCCGACTAATACCTCGTATCACACCGGCTAACATGCGCATGTATCAGACTACATGAACAGGTAGACTCGGCGCATGCTGTGCTAAGTCAGGTGCACGCACCCCGTCAGCTCGGGTGAGCGGACGCATCTGACACTTCATAGCTATCAAACCCCGGCCCTTGTGCAAACGTGCGCACATACCGTGCACATAGACACAGCGCTGTAGGACTATTCATCTGTCTGGAGCAGTGGCTTATGAAAGGTCAGCCTTTGAGTTATGACAGAATCTCCTGGCCACAACAACCTAAGCGTGGGTGGTCTGTGTACGCGTATGTGTGTGTGTTTAATAAATGTCCTCATGTGTGAGATTGTGTATGAGTGAGAACAGGGGCAGACCTGCAATGAGTGTGTGGTGCTGTTGCAGGCGGCAAAGGTGGGGAGAGGGGGGAGAAAAAGGGATAAAATGAGCACAGCGCTTGAGAAGTGGGTCTACAGAAACAGTTTACCTCGGCGCGCCTGATAGAAAATGACAGCTCCAACGAAAGACAAATAGAGTGGGGGGCCGGAGAATTGAATATGAGACAGAGAGAGGCAGCTTATGAGGGACTAAGCCGTGGCAGAGATGGAAGAGGAGAGATGGATAGAGGTCAACCGAGTGAGAGAATGCCAGACGGGTGCCAGGAGAGAGAGAGGATATATTGGCATCAGTGACAGGGGGCTGGGGCTAAATGAGAAATTGTGAATTATCTCGTGTGTGTCAATACATGTATGTCAATCTGGGTTTCTGTGCACTTCCGTGCGTGTGAGCGTGAGTGTGCGTGCGGGAGGAGGGGATGTGCGCATATCTTGGCAGGGGCGGAGGGGCAGATGCTGCCTGCGCTCCAGGCCTACTGCTTTACGGCCTTCTGCGGAAATGTTGCCGTGCCAACCTTAGCTCTCATCCGCAGCCAATCATGCGCCTGGGCCCACGGTAGAGCAGAGTTAATTCATACACACACAAACACACACACATCCGTGCACCAGAAGGAACACGCACACACGCACGTGCGCACACCCACACACAGGAGCGAGTGCGCGGAAATTCCGTAATGAGAGACGAGGGTAATAAATGGAAAGTGTGTGTGTAAGTGGTGATTCTGTTCATTAAGGTGCAGGGAACAGTGTGTGCCTATAATCAGCAGGAGGCTTTGGGAACACACACACTCACACACACACACACCAGCCGGAAAGGCTGCCTAAAGAGACATTTAAGGATGCTTTATGACAGGCAATTAAAACCTCTGAAACCTCTGAACTTTTCTGAGTTGTTGCAGCATTTAACGGGGAGAACTTTGCATACGAAATTGACCAGCGCCGCATCTCTCCATAACCACACTCCCACGCTATTGTAAAACTCCCCGCCAGCATCACCCCCCTCTCATTTGCCAGAGAGGTCAAACCCGATCCTACCGGGCTTTACGTCTTCTAAACATATCACTCCTGTTCAATATGAGGCTGTCACTTTCGTAGCGCCGCTGCCTCGCTCCCCTCGCTGAGCTCCATCAAGAATTGGACAGGGAGAACTGTCACGCAACGGTCCATAAAAGAAGACTGACATCAACTCGGAGAGTTTTTCATTGTATGTATCACAAATCCCCGCCATCTATCCTTTTATCCACTGTATCCATCTTCCCAGTGCAACTCCATAAGGAAAGAGAAACAATGTTAGTTTTTTTTTACAAGCATGTAATTCACTAACTGAGTTTCCATCCAAATGTATTGAAGTTTCAGAGTGGATTTTGTTAAAACGTGCAAAAATTGCAAAAAAAAAAAATGCAAATTGACGCCCGCTTCCATTAGTTGTTTTGAGATTATTGGGAGAGGGCGAGTTTGCCGTCAGATTATATCATAAGAGAGCGTGAATGTATCCATGACAACAGTTGATGCTCAGGTGACACACAACAACATCTTTTGCTTCCACTTGATAGTGTCGTGTTTCTTTGCTGTTTTCCATCACTTTAATATTCACTTCTTTTATTAATTGTAGAAATGTTTCTGTTTCTTCATCCCCCCACACATACCTTCCACTCTCCTCATACTATGACATCAGTCATAATTTATTCACAAATCTATTTATTTCCATAGCTAAAAGCTGCATTGTCCTTTTATCATATTTCTTTTAAGCCAAAAAAACCTTTATGTGAATTTTAAGTATTTATTCACATTTTTTGAAAATGCAAAATAGAAAAAGTGGATGGAAACGTAACTAATGCCTTTTATAGAAACTACCTTTCTGCATTTTGTTTCATCACATTTTGCTCTCGCATATCCTCTGTGTTTCTTAATTAAAAGCCAAGATTCGACGGAAGTACTTTATCAAGGAACGATCGAAAGGTGAAAACAGCCAGAAATTGAAGCCGAGAGATTGAAAGTAATGCAAGGGGAAGAAAAAAAGGCGGGGAGGCGGAGGGGGGTAATAGCTCGGAGGGAGAGAGGGAGGGATGGAGAGGGCATCAAGGGAGAGAGGCAGGAACAAAAAAAAAATCAGGGAAGCGGTGAGGAAGAGAAGATAAGAAGAGAGAGCAACAGAGGGATGCAGAACTGAGCGATGCAGATGAAAAAAACTCAGCGGAAAGGAAGAAAGAGAGGGAAACAGAAGGAGAGGTTGAAGGTTGAGAGGTAGACAGACAGATCACAACCAGGCTGAGACTAGCCCCGACAGCTGTGAGAGCAGAATTTGATACTGCGGCACAGGCACACAAACATGGGGCGCGCGTGCACACATATGCAGACGCAGGTGTGTGTGTGTGTGTATGCGGACGTGTGTGCGCGCGCAAACACGGGCTCACGGGAGCACATACACATGCTTGCACTATCCAAAAGAGCCACATTACACATGAAATATTAATGGTGCAAAGCAATCAGCAAAAATGGAGATGGGGGGGAGACAGAGAGTGGAAGAAGAGAGGGGGGGAGACAGAAAGAGGGAAAGTAAGAACGAAAGATGGGTGAAAGTAATATGTCTTTATTAGCAGTCCAGGAGTGACATGTAGACCAGCAGCAAAACGATATGCATTTAGAATCATCACTTTTTTTTCCCAGGAGCATTATCAACCTGCAGAAAGAACTCCTTTTCTTCCTCGGTGGCGTCGTGGTTTGCTGTATTTGTTTCATCAAACAACAAAGCAAGGTCATCCTGAGTGCTAAAAGTGCTTAAGCAGATCCACACTGGCAACAATAGATATAATAAATGTGTGTGTGTGTGTGTGTGTGTGTGTGTGTGTGTGTGTGTGTGTGTGTGTGTGTGTGTGTGTGTGTGTGTGTGTGTGTGTGTGTCTGTGTGCATTTGTGCTTGTGTGCGTTTATGTGTTTGTGCATGCATGCATGCATGCGTGTGTTTATCTGTAGGTAATGCTGTTAGAAATGCAAAGCTTAATTCTGCATCTCAAGCATGGCTGTGCTTGTGTGAGTCTCAATAAATCATTAATGAATATTTTTTACAGGTGAGAGAAAGTGTGTGTGTGTGTGTGTGTGTGTATGTGTGAATATATGTGTGTGTCTGCATGTGGAAATGCTGAAAACAAAACTGGGTATTAACATACTGCATCTTCTCTAGCTAAATGCTAATACTTTCAAAAGAAGATTGCATAAGTTAGATACATGTGTCCCTTTGTCTGTGTGTGTATGTGCGTGTGCACGTGCGCTTGAGTGTTAATTCCTGATGATAAAGCACAAACAGTCAGGTGTGTTTGTTCTCTTAAGCACCTTTCTGCCCCTTAAAAGCTTCAGGTAATAACACCATCCATCACCAGCTCCCGTGGACATGTATGCATGTGACGTGTGTGTGTGAGCGCGTGCACGCCCAACGGAAAGGTCAAAAACAAGGGGGGAGTTTGCAGAAAACACGGGAGGTATCGCTTCACTGCAGGGGCTTAATCAGAAGGAAGAAATATGCCAGCCTGCACACGCACACACACACAGACACAGACACACGCGCTGACACCGAGGTGCACACACAAACAGACACAACCGTCTCTGGACATGAACATCGGCCGGGAACATGTATTAACGCGCAGCGGTAGCTTCTTACTAATGAAGAGGGGAAACATTGTGGAACGGCGTGTCTAGGCAGGTGTGAGGAGAAATAAACAAATACTGAGCTCAACACTCCCATGATTACAACATTTTTTACTTGCAGCACTGCATCCACACACTCTTTTTTTCCGTCTGTCCTCATCACGCAGAATCGCCTCTTTCTAGCATGACTCCCATTTGCATCTCTTTATTTCCCTCTAAAGATAATATTTGTTGCCCTGTAGTTGACTGCAGTGGCACATGTTCTGCAGCTCCCTTCTCCCTTCACTGCAAACTCAAACCTAGATAGCGCGACTGGATATTCAAGTGCACCGAACGGCTTACAAAACCCGACACCAAAGCCTAAACTCTCACCAGCTGCAGCACGGAATATCATCTGATTGACAGCACGAGCAGAGTTGCTTTTATCATAAGTATTTGGCAAAGTGACATCAAATCTAAATCTACATTTCCTACATTGTTACACATTTCTGCTTCTCAGTCAGTGCCTTTTCTCAAAAAACATTGTCCAAGACTGATGCTGAATGACATCCACACTGAGCTTTTGCTTCATGCATGATCACTTTCACAATATAATAGTCTGATGTCAGAATTTCACTTAATATATAACACTCGCAGCCAAGTGTACACTGTTTCCTCGAGGGACTGCAGCTACTTTGCATTAAAGTGGGATTCCTGCTGCAAAGGGTATCTGCTGCAGTCTAAATCTTTGATAGTCATTTTTTTTTTTATTTTGAAAAAGTTGTTCTGCTGATACTACTTTAGTAGTCACACTGAATGTTTTGATATTCTTGCGATATGTTTGAACAATGCAAATCAAGTAGTGACACCCGGAGAAGGGGGTAACCTGTTATGACAAATAATGGTAAAGTGTGGAATGTATAAAAAAATATATACAGTAATATAAAAATCTTTTCAGGTTCTGCCCTTCATTCGCAGACGGTCTGTAACTTTTTGACAGCTAGTGCTGTAGCAGTAAATTTCCAGTGGGGTAAGCCTATGCTGTCTGTGCCAGCATGCTTGTTATTCTGATGATGGAGGGAAAGTAGGAAAGGAGGAAAAGCTTCCTGATCTTCATTAAGAATGACTCAGCTGCTTTTTCATGCTGTCAGCATTTTCAAAGCTGATGACGTTCCAGGGACACTGCTAGGAGAGTTATTCAACACAGGAATTCGAAGTTTAAGACTAAGGCTGCCACTGCTTGAATTTGACTATAATTGGTGTGTGTGTGTGTGTGTGTGTGTGTGTGTGTGTGTGTGTGTGTGTGTGTGTGTGTCTACGTGTCTGTCTATGTGTCTGTCTGTGTGTGCGTGTGTGTATGTGTGTGTGTGTGTGTGTGTGTGTGTGTGTGTGTGTGTGTGTGTGTGTGTGTGTGTGTGTGTGTGGAGACAGCAGGATCAGGGACTAAGAACTTGTCAGAAGCTCTTTATATTAATATTCTTAAACTGATTAAAGAGAGGGCTGGAACATAATTAAACTCTCACTGCTTCTTCTAGGAATCTACGAATACATTAAGGTTTCATTATTTCCGATTAATTCATGCTTTTATTATTACCCACAAAAACATAAAATTTGATTTTTAAAGAATGGATTAAACAAAATCCGGGTGTTGGATCATAAACATTTGCAAAGACTGTAGTCTAATAGGATTTTTATTGTGTTTCTTTTTTTATTATTTCATATGAGGACTTAAGGTGCACAGTCGGTCAAATGTGTTTTCTAACAATGTTTCTCTTTATTTACTGCAAGCATTTCCTCTGCTATTTTCACTGCAGGAGGACCTTGTTTATAATCTGCTGCAATCAGTGACGTACATCAGCAGACAGAACCATTTTTACACATGACAGATGTACAATCTGGGTGGGAATCAGTTAGAAAAGTGGGTATTTCTTCAGTGAAATCAACAAAACAAAGCATAATATATGCAAGCATGTATGTTGCAATTCTACATTCAGAATTGTCCAATGCTTTGACCGGTGGATACTTGTGTTCACTAATTTTGTCGGTTTCTTTGACTGAACTGTAGAAAAGTTGAGAGCAACTGAAATATTGTGCAACTGCAGGCATATAGAAAAACTGTCATAGTCTGGATTTTTTACAATAATGCTGACAGCTTTGCTCAGCATTATAGATGCCTTTCTTTTTTGCTTTCTTTCGCAAAGCTGGCTGGAAAAACTGTGCATTAACAAAGCAAATGGGTACAGAGATGGATCAAGAGGGATTTGTTTTATTCATTTGTATTTTCAAAGAGACACAAGACCTCAACAGTGTACACTGTATACATAAGCCAGAGTGTTCAAAGTGTGAGAGATATGCATCACATTTCAATGTCTTATCAGAGAAGGGATGGAAGAAATAATGGGAGACATCTTTATAGACAGCAAAGGAAAGGGTTTTGAAGGAAGCCTTGGAGAGAGATTCAGAGAGATGAAGGATCAATAGGAAGTAACGCAATGACTGACTGGTGTGTGTGTGTGTGTGTGTGTGTGTGTGTGTGTGTGTGTGTGTGTGTGTGTGTGTGTGTGTGTGTGTGTGTGTGTGTGTGTGTGTGTGTGTCCGTTGGGTATACAGAGATGTATTGTGGATACTCACCACTCTGTCAAGACCTTCTTGCTTCTACTTTTCATCCACACTAGACAAATGAGAGGTAAAAAGTAGCAATAGGATAAACAATGTGTGTGTTAGTGCATTCAAGCATCCGCATACACACACACACACACACACACACACACACACGTGTGTGTATGTACACACACGTGTGTACACGTGTGTGTATGTGGATGCTTGCATGTCTGACACTAGTACCACAGCAACAAAGAGAGATGATAAAAAGGAAACAGGAATAGCATACTAGCAATTATGCATGTGTTGTGGACCCATATTTGAGACCAAGTTTGTTCTGTATGCATGTGAGATGACTATAATTGCTATTGCTTGCATGATTTAGTGTGTGTGTGTGTGTGTGTGTGTGTGTGTGTGTGTGTGTGTGTGTGTGTGTGTGTGTGTGTGTGTGTGTGTGTGTGTGTGTGTGTGTGTGTGTGTGTGTGCCTGTGGAGGTGATAATGGCTGAAAAAGAGAGATTCTGAGATTATGTGACTGACTGACTGACAGTCTCTATCCAAGCTCTATTAAGCAGTATCATAATCCTAACAAGCACACCCACACACACCCCCCCCCACACACACACACACACATATACTGTATATATGATTAGTAGGTATATTTCTCAAAACGTGTGAATGTGAACTTTACAATTTGTTGTTTTTGTTCTATCTATTGACGAATTTGTCAATAATAATTTCAAACAAACCGATTCTAATCAAATCAGTTTGTATCACGAAGCAGGAGACAAGTTTACTACCGCCAACAGAGCTGGGTGTTTTCTAGAAAGTACAGAAATTATGTATTGGTTGATTCTCTCATTTATTTCATTACAACTGTTTTCATTACCACTGGGAGCTGGGTAAGATTTAAATAAGCGGGATAAGTTGATCATTGAGTTAAATTATTATCCTAATTTGTTATTTTTTTATTGTTACATAATGAGCTAACTGATTTTACAGAATGTAAGTCATCAGTTGATGATGGCAAAAAGGTAGGACTCATTCTTTTCATATCATGAAAACTGTGATTATTATTGAGAAATATCACAGATATTAAACCTGAACTTTTCACGTCTTAGTTACGAACACCACACTGTATGTGTGTGCATATGTATTTAACAGTAACAGTATTAGAGACCACAGTGCACAGCAATCAGTTATATTTCCAGCTTACATATACCAGTTACAGGCAGTACATGTCCCACCTGACCTGGGGATTTCCTTCAGGGATTGGCCATGCTTTTGCAATCATTCCTCTCCCCGGGAGCTGAAAGGGAATCCCAATGGAAAACTCCACATAAACATTCACAATGGTCACAGCAGCTGTAGCTTGGCTCTGTGGACCAGTACAGCGTGTTTCTAATTTGTCCCCTGGGAGAAAAACATATGCCAATATAACTTTAAAAAACATGAAAATTAGAACTGTGTGTACTCATGTGATGTTGCAAACTAGAAAATGTCCATAGGGGCAAAGCCACAGTGTAGATCAAACACAGAAGCACAGATTCTCAGATTCTCAGTTTATAAGCCAGGTATAGTGTCAACCACTGGAGTGCTGAGGTGGTTAGCAGACATTATACACCAACAAATACAAGCAGCAGTACAAGATGAGGTTTAGTTTATGGTTTAAATAGATAAGCTAGGAGAGGATAGGATGTTACACAATTGAATATAATAGAATGGGATAGGATAGGAGGCTTGGCATTAAGATTAAGATTAATTTTATTATTATCCCAGGGGGAAATTGGTTTGCGGTGTGAGCACAACACTCAACATGCACGGTAAAAGCCACATTTTCACAGAGAAGAAAGAAAGCAATTCAAAACATAGTCAGTACATGGCAGATATCCTTCGTAATTCTGGATATGCTTATGTTGTGATAATTCTGCACATCAGAACATAAACTCCTGTCTCTCTCTTGCTGAATGGTTGAAGGTCTGTGAAAATACCAAGGACAGCGATGAAAGTAAATGTAGGACATGTTATCACTCTGTCCCTGACAGAGTCTAATATGATGTGTTTTGAAATATATTAGAGTGCTGACAATAAAGCTGAAGCTAAATGGCATGATGTCATAAGGGTGATCACTAAAGAGAAATTTAGGGAAAGATAAACTGATGAAATATAGATTAGGAATGTTACTATATGCCTGGGGCATATAGGTGGAGCAGGGGTTAGCGCTGTTGCCTCACAGCAAGAAGGTCACAGGTTCAATACCTCCTTGGTCCTGGGTCTGGGACCTTTCTGTGTGGAGTTTGCATGTTCTCCCCGTGTCTGTGTGGGTTTTCACCAGGTACTCCGGCTTCCTCCCACAGTCCAAAAGCATGCTGAGGTTAATTGGTGACTCTAAATTGCCCGTAGGTGTGAGTGTGTGAGTGAATGGTGTGTGTGCCCCACGATTGGCTGGCAACCATCTGGGGTGTATCCTTGCCTCTCACCGTAATGCACTGGGATAGGCTCCAACAGACCCCTGCGACCCTAATGAGGCATAAGCAGTTATAGAAAATGACTGACTGACTGACTATATGCCTGTCTATAATGGTAATTGAGGTATATCATTTTTGGGAAATATGCACGTGAAATACAAGCTTGTACGTGATATACATTGATATATATACATGATTGATATACATGATATACATATACCGTTCAAAATTTTGGGGTCACCCAGACAATTTTGTGATTTCCATGAAAAGTTACATTTATATTTACCACCATGAGTTGTAAAAAGAATAGAAAATTGTATTACATTAGCCTTCTGATGCAATGAACAAACACATTAGAACAGTGGTAGAAGAGTGATAGTTGCTAGAAATGGGCCTTTATACACCTATGTAGATATTGCACCAACGAACAGACAGTGCAGCTAGAATAGTCGTTTACCACGTTAGCAATGTATAGAGTGTATTTCTGATTAGTTTAAAGATATCTTCATTAAAAAACAGTGGTTTTCTTTCAAAAATAAGTACATTTTTAATTGACCCTGAACTTTTGAATGGTAGTGTATGTAGAACACAATCTAAATCATACATACACTTTAAAGAAAAAGGTTTATAAGAAAATAACACAACAAAGGTTGTCCAACTTTGGTTTCTGAACAAAATAGCAGTTTTCGTCTACCCCCTGTTTTATGTGTCATGTCCCTGATGGTCAGAAGCTGTGGGTAGTGACCGAAAGAACGAGATCACAGATACAAGTGGCCGAAAGGAGTTTCCTCCACGGGGTGCCTTGGCTCTCGCTTAGAGATAGGGTGAAAAGCTCGGTCATCTGGTAAGAGCTCAGAGTGGAGCTGCTCCCCTGCCTCGAAAGGAACCAAAAGAGGTGGGTTCAGCCATCTGGTTGGGTTTCCCCCTTGGTGAGGTGTTCCGGGCATGTCCCACCAGGAGGAGGCTCCAGGAAAGACCCAGGACATGCTGGAGAGTCTACATCTCTCGTCGGGCCTGGGAACGCCTGTGTGTTTCCCTGCCACCCCAAAACAGGCCAATGATAGAAGTTGAACAGACGGACGGACGGACGGACGGACGGATGGATGGATGGATGGACAGGTCCCCAATGGGGAAAGTTTTAGCTTATGACTGCTGTTTCTCTTTGTCACTGCAGTTTATCTGTGGCATAGGCTGTCACAATTTTGGAGACTCTACCCCTGGACATACTTAATATTTTAACAGTTTTTTTGGACTGATACTACTGCAGTTAGAGTATAAAATGATTTTGTGATTTTGTCCTCTCTAAAGCTAGTATGGTTTATACTGTTTTGAAAAGATATCAAGCTGCTGATTACCTAGCCTCATAGCTAATAAAAAGAACTATTTACCATTAATAGAACCCACATCTGTAGCACCTCAGTTGTTCTTGAATTGCTGAAAATATTATAGAACATACAGTATGTGTGTGGTTAAAAATAGAGGCTTGAGACCCATGTTTGCTTCTCTCACCATCAGAGAATTAGTTGTTGGCATTATCCAGGACTGATTTAATCTCAGGCTTCATGTTTACCACCTGACCATCTGACCAGTTTATTGAGCCATTTAGCAACACCAACCTTGATGCTGCCTCGCTAGCACACTACAATAAAGAGAGAGGCACAGGCTACTGAATATCCTGCTAGTACACGGTGAAGGACATGCACCTCATTTCTACTCTGTCTCATATAAAAGCCTATAAAGATAGTATTACTGTTACATCCATACATTTATTAATTATATATTTCATCCTTTATTTGGATCCGGGAGATCACTGAGGGCAAGCCCTCATTTACAACTATGCTGAATGAGCGAAAACGAGATAATAAAAAAAAACAACAGGAAATAAAATTAAAAATATTACAGAATCATAAAAAACAGTTCTAAACATGAGCAATGTGGCCAACAACGAGCAATAAAAAGATAAAACACATATTACTGCACATAATCACAAAACAAATAAATCACACAGCACCTTATTTGGGTTTCAGTTAGGTGCTTATTTATCAGATGATGAAAGCCTATATTTTCAAAGGATATAACTTTTTTTTTCCTGCGTAGAGACATTTTTGCCGCAACCCAAAAACATTTTAAAAAGCACAAAAGGAAAATCACAAGAACCAAAAATGATAAGAGGTGAGAATGAAAATAGCAATTCAAATCCCCTCAAAAAAATTAATAGCAATTTATAAACAACTATTGAAGAAGCAGAGTATAGACTTCAATACAATGTCCTTGATTTTCAGCAGTCACCTCCCCTCTCATCCAGAGTGGCTGTATTTTACATATTGGATAAACACAGCCAGCTGAGCTACATCTTGAATACAGTGAGTCTGCCTTGATTTCCTTTAGCACTTCTTTGAGTTAATTTTTTTGGGTCCAACAAAGCTGCTTTTTTGATCTGACATGACGAATGGCACCAGGTATTGCAACAAAGAATCAAAGGACATTTATCAAGGTTTCCTTAGATATGTTGTCAAGCATTTCAATACTGTATAGTTGGCCCAGGAACCGAAGGAAGGGAAGAGTAGACTGTCCCGTACCCCCTGTGCTTCTTTCTTGCTCGATTTGTAAGAAATGTACGAAGCAGCCCACATCACTGAAGATGAAGGGGATGATGGTTTCATCTGTTTGGTGGGTAGATCCATCTTTTGCTTATATGCTTGTTTCGGGTGCTGTTTACAGGTGATTCATTAATGACTATAAGGGCACTGTTCATGCCACTACTTATTTATTTGTAGCCTATAGACTCCAACTCCAACTTTCACACCTGCATATGAACCAGAATTGGTCTGACTGACATTTCATCAATGTTTATCTTCTCTCATATCTTCAAATTAGTAAGCCCTCCTATGATGCATCTTGAATAGATTGTTTGGACCTGAGTTTGAAGGTCCAGTTTGAGCACCTCTTTTTGAAGGTCTCAGTCTGCTTGATTTAGTGCACCCGAGTGAAATTAATGCTTTCACATCAACAAAAACAGAACAAACTCAGCGCTTTTGGTTCAAATGGACCATTGCACCCCAACTGCTCTTGGTGTAAAAGCACTCTAATATGCTAATTGTCTGGGTAATTCCTGGAATCCAGTAGCCGTTAACTCTGACCTCATCAATGGTGGGTCCTTTGCCTTGGTGATTCATACATTTGTGTTGATGAGCAATCATCACCTTTATGATATGATGGCCTTTGGGGATCACTGGAGAATGCATGATGGAGTTTGGAAGAGAAGAATTGTGCAGTCTTCCTCCCATCCAGAGGTCACCATCTTCGTCATTTTCAACTCGTCTTGATCATGAAATGGTCTCCTTCACGTTCTGTTAGTGCTGAGGCAGTTGACTGGTTCTTACTGATGCACCTTAAAATACATGTGACAGGTAAAATAACCTGTGACCAAGATGAACGTTTCGACAAGCAATCACCTTGCTTGAACATGAAAAACATAGGTCCAGTGAGTTGGGTAGATGACAGAAGGCTCATTGGGTATCAAGCGTGATATATCTCTATTGTTGAGGTGCTGAACTGAGCTGAATCTTCTGAGAAGATGTGGAATCATCATACTTGTGTTAATGTATTCCAAGCCCATTTTAGAGGCACTCCAAATAAACTCCTCAGCATTAGTAGGTGACAATAGATGGTTGTGATTTTTGTTGGTGAGACAACTTTTTTCCAACAACTAGCACACAGTGCGCATCTGTCTCATTTTGGAGTCTTATTGACCATAATGATGCACCATGCATGCTCTGTTTTTGAGGCCCTAGGTGTGGGATATTGTGACATTAACAGATCACAGATCACCATTCACCCATTTTGGGGCTCCCAGTGGCATAGAGTTCATGCAAAGAACATTTCATGGAGACAGGTCTGACTGAGTATTATAAATGGATGCAGTCCATTGTTCTGTGTGATTTGATAACAGTACATTTATGGTTAATCATAAGGTTTACCCTCACTTAAGGTTAATGATTCATAAACTGACAGCATCTGTGCACTTCCCTTCACAATATGCCACAGCAACATTAACACAATAGGCGTGTGTGTGTGTATGTGTGTGTGTGTGTGTGTGTGCAGCAACACAAGAAGAGCAATAAATGAAGTGCCCTCATTGATACACAAATTATGAACCTTACCAAAATAATACAATGTGTCAACAATAAGTTAAAACAAATTAAACAATGCAGAAAACCTCACACAGTAAATAGTTAATATTTTATTATTTAAATTCTGCAGAATGCTGCATTTAAAAAGAAAATGTTACATAGAGCGCTTTTGAAAAAATAGAGTGCTTTCTAAATTAAAAGTGGATCTATTATATTGGGCTCTTAGTTTGTTTGTTTTCTGTGCCTTCAATTTGGATCATGTGAGTGGGTATATTTGCTCAAAGGATTTTGTGCTCATGAGACGTACTGGTTTTGAATTGCCTGTGGGAAGTTTGTCCATTCTTAATTAACAGCTGTGTTTTCTGTCTACTTTTCACTTTTCTCTGACTCGCTGAACAACTCTGATCACCGGCTGTGCTTGTGCCCATCATATTATTATTACACAATCAGACATACATATGATTTGGTGAAAACAACTCATGCAGAGACTTGGGGGTTTAATTAACTCACACTATATTTTCACTAGATTTTTTTATTATTATTTGACTATTAGCCAATTCCATTTATGTTCTATGCAATGTCAGAATCCACATTTTGTATCTTGAATAAGATACCACAATCAATACCTTTAAATTAGGGAAAAGTGTGTGATTTTCTTCACTTGCTAACAATGAGTTCCATTGTGCACAAACCCTAGAAATTTAATCACTTCTGACACAAAGTCCATGTGACATTTTTGTTGTTACCAGTCAGTGTTGTCACGGTTAGATATTGTAAAGGCGTGCAGAAAACCAAATATCATCTCCACTGTTTTGTTTGCTCCAGGTTGTTTGGGTTGTGCTTGAATCCTTATCACAAGTATTACATGTAGATGAGAACTATATGTGCTGATTGAGACTATGAATAGCTATATTATCTGCACCATTACAGCAGTAAAAGAGAATTCCTTGAAGGTGCAGTGATATTATATGAGAGTGAAAAGAACAGTGTAAAGTGTTGATTGTTAAGGTATTAACTTTGACTTTCTCACCTACCTGTTGGGTAGCTGCTGATCCCTTGGCAAGTGTATTCAGGCGTGATGAGGTAAGAGCGCTGTGAATATGATGATTATTTAAAACTAGGTCACCTGTAGTAAAAAATTTGCAATTATCTTTTAATTGCTACCCTACTAAAGGTTGATAAGGTTGAAAATCAGCAAACTGGCCTTTTAATGTGAAGTAGTTCATGGATCAAAGTGGTGAGCCCTGAGCTAAAGACCAACAAGTAGGATCCTGCCATGAATTACCAGGCTTGTATCTACTGGCTTGTGTAGGAAATGGTCCAGGAAATGAACTGCAGAGTTGGGATGTCCATCAGCTGAACCAGGACAACATTGTCAAAGGGCTTTACTGTGGGACCACTGACCTGTAGCCATTAAGGTCTTTGATATAGGGTTTTGCATGGACAGGATTACTACAGATGAAAGTAATTAATTAGCGGTGCCATCTTTACTGTTGTGGCTGTAAAAGCAGACTGTGTCTGTACATTGCAATTAGTGTTGTGTCACTGGCTCCAAATTCCGAGAGCAGAATTTCCCACATTTTACCAGCACCGACACAGAAATCAAGAAGCGGCATTGCTCATATATGTTGAAATATGTGTGAAAAATGTGAGGAAATTGAAGAAAATGACACGCTTGCTTGAAGTTGTCAATGGAGAAGCATTGCAACATTAACTTTAAAAACTGTAGGTGAGTGAACCTTGTAAGAGATGAGCAAACTTCGGCTGAGCTGTGGAGCTGTAGTGAAGATCCTAAAATGATGAAATTTACTGTGTGATCAGTTTATGATGTAAGAATTATATGGGTGGGGAGACTCTAATTCCAGCATCCAATGAAAATGTGAACACTGTAAAACTGTTACCTTAAAATTTACGGTAAATGATCCAGAAAGTTACTGTAATTATTCTTTACAGTAGAAGTACTGTACTTCTGTACTGTATATAAGGAAGTATTGTATATAATAAAACTTTTACTGTTACATAAAAAGTTGCTAAATACAGTGATTTTGGTTGTATTTTGAGAATTGGGTGTAGTATTGGGTGTATTACATTAATACTTAGTTAAACATGCTGAGGTTAATTGGAGACTCTAAATTGCCCGTAGGTGTGAGTGAATGGTGTGTGTGCCCCACGATTGGCTGGCAACCATCTGGGGTGTATCCCTGCCTCTCGCCGTAATGCACTGGGATTGGCTCCAGCAGACCCCTGTGACCCTAATGAGGAATAAGCAGGTATAGAAAATGACTGACTGACTGACTGACTGACTATATATACAACATGCTAATATAAACTTTATAATTAGGGGGTCTGCTAACTAACAAAAGGTCCACAAAGTATAAAAATCAACAATGAATCCATCCTACAATTATTGTCTGTTTCCTATCTACACCATCCTGCCTATGTACACTTTCAATAGAGATCTAACTAGGTATTAATCCATGGATAAATATAGTCTGTAAAACATATGCACAATGTTCTCCTGTGTGAGTGTTGTTTGTTAAAAGCAACTTATTTTAGGGGATTATTGAGCTTCTTAAAAAATAATTAAATGATAAATTTGTTAACTGTTTTAAACAATGTACATCACTAGGAATGAATGGGCACTGAGTGCTGCTGGCATTGTGGAGAAGTCAGAAAGTATTGACTCACACAAAATTAGTTAAGTCTTTTCACAGAATTTAGCAACAGTAAGAAAAATGGGCAGTGATGCTGCCTTGTGTATAATTGCACCGAATCTCTTGCCTATTGAATGTTCAAAGTCTATTAAGTTGGAAGCACAAACTCGTTGGGATATCTATTGATCCCTGATACTTCCCTTGAATATCAGTTGCCATTGCCAAACGCTGTCAGTCAAAATGGTCTTTATTTCCCCTACAGATATCCTCATAGGACAGACACTAAATCCACACTGCTCTTCTATGGTGGCAGGAACCATGGAGCCAGCCTTCAGGTTCTAATGGATGTCAGCCCGGCTCATTTTTCTCCAGAGCACATCCTGCTTTTAACCAGAACATACACGAGCATGTGTGCACATAGACATGCACAATACGCCGCACTTTACTTTTCATTCAATATGCAAATTGAAACCGCAGTTCGTTTGCTGATGAGAGGGGATTCATGCTCAATTATGTTTTAATGGGTTGGATATAAGAGCATGCTAAACCCAACCAAATTTATTAGATGATTATTTTCATTAGGTCAAATCTGACTTAAATTTCCTTAATCAATTGAAGTAAAAGTGAACTGACCTGACCCCCCCCCCCCCCCACACACACACACACACACACACACACACACACACGAACACACACGCATTCATTGTCTAACTCTCACACACACACTACTGTTCAAAAGTTTGGGGTCACTTAGAAATTTCCTTATTTTTTAAACCAAAGCACTGTTTTTTTCAATGAATATAACTTAATCAGAAATGCACTCTATACATTGCTAATGTGGTAAATGACTATTCTAGCTGTGTGACATGGTGGCACAGGGGTTAGCTCCTTGGGAAGGTCTCCTTGGGTCCTGGGTCTGGGACCTTTCTGAGTGGAGTTTGCATGTTCTCCCCGTGTCTGCGCGAGTACTCTGGCTTCCTCCCACAGTCCAAAAACATGCTGAGGAGTGAATGGTGTGTGTGCCCCACGACTATCTGGGGTGTATCCCTGCCTCTCGCTGTAACGCGCTGGGATAGGCTCCAGCAGACCCCTGTGACCCTAATGAGGAATAAGCAGGTATAGAAAATGACTGACTGACTATTCTAGCTGCAAATGTCTGGTTTTGGTGCAATATTTACTTAGGAGTATAGAGGCCCATTTCCAGCAACTATCACTCCAGTGTTCTAACAGTATGTGTTTGCTCATTGCATCAGAAGGCTAATGGATGATTAGATAAATGGATGTGCAATCATGTTAACACAGCTGAGACCAGTTTAGCTGGTTAGAGAAGCTATAAAACTGACCTTTCTTTGAGCAGGTTGAGTATCTGGAGAGTCACATTTGTGGGGTCACAAATAATTATTTCTAACATTGTGAATTTCTTTACTATATTTTCTATTCATTTTACAACTGGTGGTAAATAAATGTGATTTTTCATGAAAAACACAAAATTGCCTGGGTGACCCCCAAACTTTTGAACGGTATTGTACACGGATTCTCTAACCCTGTCACATGCATGACTCTCTCTCTCTCTATCTCTCACACTCATACGCATTTCATTTTCTAACCGTCATATGCATGGTGATCTCACACGCACGCGCATAGCAGGGCCAATTCCGCGAATGACTGGAGGGACATAAAAGCGCGCGCGGACCGAACGACAGGGGGCGTGAGTGCGCTTGCGGCGGACGTGTGCTGATGCCTCCGGACTGCCAACCAGAGAGAGAGAGAGAGAGAGAAATCCTCCTGGTGCGGAGTGAGAATCAGAAAAGAGAGTGAGTTGTGAGGAAAAAAAATAAGTAGAAAATATTCATGGAAAGAAAGAAGAGCGACCCGTGTGAGAGAAAAATAGAGAAAGAGAGACAGAATATAAGTGACCTCTGCAGTTTACCCTCTGCCCGCAATAAACTGTCCTACTTGACGACCTGAGAAGTGGCTGAGTGTGTTAGGGGAACTCAGAGAGGCCACGCTGGATGTTGCTGCCTTCTACGGCCTGACCGGTTTGTAAATGAGAAAAGGCAGCGCGGGATAAAGTGAGCGGCGGCGGCGGCACCGTGGAAGCCCCGGTTGCTGCTCAACACAGCAGCAGAGCGGTGCTGCAATGCGCTGCTTCCTCTACCGAGCCGGTTCAGTCCGCGAAACACTTCATATCCTCACAGCATGGATGCAACGTACACGGGGAGAATTAGGCTTTATAATAAAGCGCGCTCGTGTAAAGCGCGCGCTCATATAGACTTATAGGGAGCGTGTGTTTCCTTTCTTCTGTTTTCTTTGTTTAAATCAACTACTTATTAAATATGTACTGGCTATAGGTAAAAGTAGTGGGCCTGAAGTGACTGAACAGAACATCGTGGTTGATCGCTCCTCTCTCTGTGAGAAAAGGATGAATGAATGAACGAACCCTCCGCGCTTGCCCCGCGTCAGAATAGCTGCACCAGCGGAAATGTGACGGAGCTCTGCGCTGACTTGCGGGCTATTAAAGCCGGATCCCTCCTCCCCTCCTTCTTCTTTTTCTTCTTCTTTTTCTTGATCTTCTTCCCGTCTCTCTTTGTCCTTTGAATGAACAATTGAATAAAGATTCCCCCCCCCACCTAGGAGCTGTCAGCAGCCGGGACACCGGGCCATTTAATCTTCCTATATGACAGCAAAGAGAGTCACAGAGAGAGGGGGTGGGGGGTGGGTGATGGTTGAGCTGGGGGTGGGGGGTGAGGTCTGTCCCCGGTAACCGACACAAACACACACGCGCGCACACACACGTACACGTACACACAGACGGCGACCCAACACCGCCTCTGCTACCTCTCCCCTTACAGCTCAGCGATCGAGTTACGCTCGGCCGGGGAAAATGTTGCAGTAGAGGAGAGAGAGAGAGAGAGAGAGAGAGAGAGAGAGAGAGAGAGAGAGAGAGAGAGACTGCAGCATCGCTGTAGACCGGCAGCAGCAGCAGTCCCAAGCAGTGCAGGTGAGAGAAAAAAAACGGAGGAGGAGGAGGCGCGTGTGGAGGAAAGAGAGAGAGAGAGAGAGTGAAAGAGAGAGAGAGAGAGAATGCGGGACTCTTGGAAAAAGACGCATCTCCACTCGGTCCATCACCGAGACGTCCATCCCGAGCACAGGCTGCACAGGATTATGCTTAATTGATGCTGATGCCGGGATCCCTCTCTGTCTCTTTATTTTTCTTCTTTTTTTAGCCCGTCAAGAAACGCACTGATATTATTCCGTTTTCTGAGAAAACAAAATATGACAAGAAAGTCGCTCTGAAAAAAAAACACTATTGTCTCTTCACAACTTGCGTAAAGGAATCCTACGGCTTGGCACGTTTGCTCCACTGCGGGGAAAAGAGAGAGAATTAAAAAAAAACGCAGCTGGATCTTAAGGTAAGAAAAGATCCGGTAGCAGCATCCCAAAGACTTTTTTTCCTCAAACTGATTTTGGCGATTTTTTTTTTTTTTTGGAATGTGAGTTCATTTTCCTTGGCGTCCGGATAGCAGAGCAGCGTGTGTGTGCGTGCGCGCGTACGTCTGCGTGTCTGTGTGTGTGTATTTCCTTCTCTCTCTCTCTCCCCCTTTTGTGTAGTGGTGCTGCATTGCAGTTTCTAACTGTGAAAAACGCGAGAAAAGCCGCTGTCCCAAATGTGACTGGAATTTAAAAAAAAAAAAAGAACTTCCAAATGGCATTATGAACTGACACGGGACAACGGGAGGATTCTGTAGCTGCCCGCTTTACTGGAGGAAAAAAAAGCGTGAGGAGGAGTGAAGTGGATTAATCAAAGCCTTGATGAATTAGTTTTTTTCTTCCTCGTTCTTTCTTTTTTTCACGCAGCGGGATGGATTTTTTTCTTTCATCGTTGTGGCACGAGCTGCCCAAAAAGACAACGGAGTAATTCTAGAAGTTGACGAGGATCAAAGAGGGGAAAAAAGAGCTCGCGCGGCTCACTGAGTGTTTCCCCGGACCTCAGCGGGCAGCCCGCAGAGAGCGACAGAGAGAGGGGAGGTGAGACAGGATAAATCAAACACCCACGCTGCGAGCTACGAGAAAAAAAGCCGCAAAACACTTCTAAAGAACAGACGAGCCGCGGCTCGGAGGAAGAGGAGGAGGAGGAAGAAGAAGAAGGAGCCATGCAGAGGCTTGGTGCAGTGCACTCCTCCGCGGCGCAGGCTGTCAGCCTCGTGCTCTTGCTGCTGCAGCTGCTGACTCAGCTACCGGCTGCCGACTCAGCTCTCCGGTACCGGGTGGCGGAGGAGGGCCCGCCTGACGTCAAGATTGGCAACGTGGCCGCCGACCTGGGCCTGACGGCGGGCACGGGCAGCGGGGACGTCACCTTCGCTCTGGAGAGCGGCTCGGAGTTCTTCAAGATAGACAACGTGACAGGTGAGCTGACGACCGGCCCGAGGCGCATCGATCGAGAGAAGCTGCCCCAGTGCCAGATGATATTCGACGAGAACGAGTGCTTCCTGGACTTCGAGGTGTCGGTGATCGGGCCCCTGCAGAGCTGGGTAGACCTGTTCGAAGGCCGTGTGGTCATCACTGACATCAACGACAACACCCCCTCCTTCCCCTCACCTGTGCTCCAGCTCTCTGTGGAGGAGAACCGCCCCATCGGCACCTTGTACCTGCTCCCCACGGCCACGGACAGGGACTTCGGAAGGAATGGCATTGACCGCTACGAACTGATCCAAGATGGTGGGGCCGGGTCAAGTTCGACAAGGCGCACGGCAGGAGGGAGCCCGATTGCTAGAGTGGACGGACTTGGGGACAGGAGGGGAAGAAGTGATGGCGGAGGGGTGGCCAGGAGCACCGTGTTTGAACTACAGGTGGCAGATATACCAGATGGCGAGAAGCAACCGCAGCTCATTGTCAAAGGCACGTTGGACCGTGAGCAGAAAGACTCGTATGAGCTCGTGCTCCGGGTCCGAGATGGCGGGAACCCGCCGCGCTCTTCCCAGGCCCTGCTTCGCGTCTCCATCACCGACGTGAACGACAATAGCCCACAGTTCGAAAGGTCAACCTATGAGGCGGAAATGGCGGAAAACGCTCCCCCAGGTACCCCCGTCCTCCAAGTCAGAGCTTCTGACCGTGACATTGGCGTCAACGGGCAGGTGGAGTACGTGTTCGGAGCCGCCACCGAATCCGTCAGGCGACTCCTGCGTTTGGACGAGGCGACTGGATGGCTGAGCGTCCTTCACAGGATCGACAGGGAAGAGGTTGCTCAGCTGAGGTTCTCATTGATGGCCAGGGACAGGGGTCAGCCACCACGCACCGACCGCACCACCGTGGTTTTGGCCGTCCGGGACGAAAACGACAACGTCCCGGTCGTAGAGATCCGGAAGATCGGACGGATCCCTGTACGAGACGGGGCAGCGCTAGTGCCAGAGAACGTCCTGGTGGACACGCCGGTCGCTCTGGTGCAGGTGTCAGATCGGGACCAGGGGGAGAACGGAGCCGTGACCTGCACGGTTGTAGGAGACGTCCCGTTCACGTTGAAACCAGCTGGCGAAACAGCACTTCCGCCCTTACCTGCAGACGAAGCCTTTGACAGGTGAGGCAACAAAATCAAACCTTCACCAGGAGACAGGAACTAATTGCTTACTAATAAGTAGTTTCTTAATAACCCTGAATAAAGGACTTTATGAGATTACTGAGATACTTGAGAACTGACTGATACTTTAGTATCTCTAGCAGCATCTAATAATAATCCCTTTCATTTGGGTTGAATGATGCAGTGCCTTTCCCGAGGGAACACAAAAGTGGTGAGGTAATATGAAGTAATGATGCACTCCAAATAATAGCTCAGCATGATGATGCAACATGTTATCTGAGGGAGACAACAACATTAACTGAGATACACATAATAAGCAAATAATGTTTAATTATTTGATATGTTCCATTTAGCGGTTAATTAAAAACTGGTGATTATGATTTGGAGAATGTCCATAATTATTAGATACCGATTCATTAACATGAAAATAGCAGCTTTTCTCAACTCACTTATCTATACAGTCCTTGACTCAGAGTAGTATGTGTGAATATATTCACTCGAGGATAGTTCCTGACTCATTCCCAAGTTACTTCACAGTATTTAAATGCCTTTCTTGCAAAGCGTTATGAAATGTGAAACTTATCATATTTCGTAGACAAACAGTATGTGTCTATTTTTATCAGGAGTTGGCACTCTTTTTATCTGATATCTATTTAAATCATGCCAGCGACACATTCAGAATGCAGTTGCCGCTCACACTATTGTTCCATGAAGAATTTGTATATTTTCCGCAGAGAATACAGATAAGTGTGGTTCAAGTATCATTTCAGTGGGGCCACTCATTCACTGCAAAGACTGAAGAGTGGCTAAAAATCACATACATATGTACACAGGGCCTAAATATACATAAAGTCAAGGTTCTACATAGTTTTGGTTATTTCATTGCAGCAGTCAGTCCCTCGAGGATTTTAATTTTGTGATGCAACTCAAGAAATAGCTGCAATATTTGGGAGAAATCTGGTCAATTTTCTGCATTTTGTGTTTTGGTTACTTAATGTCATTAAAGGACATGAAAGTATATTTCTGTGTTATTGGATTATTTAAATGGAATTATTGACAGATGTCAGAGAATGTAAAACAAATTCTATCCTAATATTTGAAAACAGCTGGTGCAAAATCAAGCATTTTTAGCTAAAATAATCACAGTAAACAAACAGCCTGTAAGGACTGAGCAATGCAAACTGAAAATGTCAACACTCTCAAGTCAATTGTACACATATTTCCTCAAGCTACTGAATGGAGGAGTGAAGGAAGTCTTTGGACATTACTGTTGCTACTTCTAACACCTTTATCATGGCATTACTTGGTATAAAGATAGTGTGACTGTCCTTGTGTAAAGAAATCCTTAGTTGATAGGGCTTTAGAAAATCTGTTTACATTTAATTTCTATTACAGTTCCTTTACTATTATTGTTACTCTGTGGATGACATAGAGTCATACAGTAGGATCTCCTCAAATCTAGTGGTTTTTGATTTTAGGTCAAGTACTTGTTAATATTTGACTCATCCAAGTAGTGGGCGCAGCAGTATTTGGATGCAAACTGTAATTTAATTTATACCTTTGAACAACAACTGCATATGTAAAATCTACTTTTAATTGATTTCACAGGAACAAGAAAAAATACTTCTTGCACACCTCTGCCTTGCTGGACTATGAGGTCACCAAAGAGTACAGTGTTACCATTGTGGCAGTAGATTCTGGAAGCCCCAGTCTGTCCAGCAACAGCTCACTGATGGTGCGAGTGGTAGACATCAATGACCATGCCCCAACCTTTGCCCAGAGTGTTGTGGAGGTCCACTTTGCTGAGAACAACTCGCCTGGTGAAAGGGTCGTCACCGTGGTTGCCACAGATGCCGACAGTGGCAAGAACGCTGAGATCGCCTACTCCCTGGACCCCGTTGCTAACGGACCATTTTACATAGACGCAGATAACGGAGATATCCGTGCAACTGGCGTTCTGGACCGCGAACAACATGAGAGGTACGAACTCCGGGTAACCGCCAAGGACAAAGGGACGCCCTCTCTGCAAGGCTCTGCAACCGTTGTCGTGCAGGTGACCGACCGCAACGACAACGCGCCAAAGTTCGTTCAGGAGATCTTTACCTTCTACGTCAAAGAGAACTTGCTCGCCAACAGCCCAGTCGGCATGGTCACCGTGACCGACGCTGACGAAGGCGAGAACGCAGAACTTAGTCTGTTCGTAGAGATGGACAAAGTCGACGAGAAGAAGACGGGAGAGAAGACGGAGGGAGAAGACGGAGAGAAGGAGCAAGAAGAGGCCTTTTCCATCGAGAACAACACGGGAACTATCTTCTCCTCTGCGTCGTTTGACCGCGAAAGGCTCTCCACCTACACCTTCCGCGTACGGGCGGTGGATGGCGGGGAGCCACGCAAAACAGCCACCGCCACCGTGTCGCTCTTTGTGACGGACGAAAATGACAATGCCCCCTCAATCACCTCTCCGGCCAATGAGTCCTACACGCTCCTTCCACCTGCCAGTAGTGCCCGCACCATAGTCAGGACGGTGACAGCCATAGACTCAGACTCCGGCCCTAACGCAGACCTTCGCTATGCTCTGGTGGGGGGAAATCCCTTCAGACTGTTTGAGATCGGCCACACCAATGGAGTGATCACCCTGGCGGAACCGCTGGAGCGGCGCCACAGGGGCCTGCATCGCCTCGTGATCCGAGTCAACGACAGCGGAGTCCCCTCCCTGTGTGCCACTGCCTTGGTTCACGTCTTCATCAACGAGAGCTTGGCCAACGCCACCCTAGTGGACGCACAGGTAATCTTTACGTATTAAGATACGTTTTTCAGGGTGATTTCAGTACCAGCAAGGAGAGCATGCTACCTGAGTGAAAGAAATCATAGGTAGAAAAGACAATTAACCCACTGTGCTATGGCGGTGTGTGCACTCCTCTATTGTTCCAGCGAGTTGGTAATGATTCACAATTACAACAGTGATTATAATGTCCTTTGATCCTTTGAAATAATGGAGGAGGGTGTAAATGACATCTGATTGTAGCTATTTAAACTAAATTGGTAAGAAGACTGTTTTCTTGATAGAATGAGATAAATGCACAATCTCTACAGCCTGCTTACAATTTTTTCCCCATTTCTGAGGAAATAATTGTGCCTGTATTTGTCCCAGATAAAGAAACCCATGTCTTTTGGTATTGGTAACACCACCTTCTTTGCAGTTTTAATCATACTGCAGTGTTTCCTTTGTCCATTGCATATTCTTGCAATTATTGTGTGGTTAAAATAATAGTTATTAGTCTTTTGTGGTACTTGGAACTCAGAGGTGAAATCGTTTGGTGTGTATGTGTGCTAAAGAGGCAGACTGAGATGGGCCTGTCCCAGTTTTGGCATTGTAATACAGAGAAGGTTGAAGTATTTTAATCCGAATAGACATTGTGTTTTGGTATTGTCTCTTTACGATATGCCTGGGTATTGATGTATTGATGAGGTTTAGGGGTTTTCAATGTGCCATGCAGCATATTCTGGGCTATAGTGGTCAGAGTGAGAACAAAGTCACTAAAACAACCCAAAAAATGTCTACAGGAGAAATAAACAGAACATGAAATACATGTGTACAAACACATCCACTATTATCTAGGAAAACTGTGTGGGCTCCTGGAACTGAGGACTTCACAGAAAAACAGGCTTGAAAGAGCCACGCTGAGGTGCAGAGGTAATTGACTAGACTCAAATGTATTACCAGGATACCAGAAATAACTACAGCAGTATGAGTTCAAATTTGGCTTATGCTATGCTTTGCAAATCTCTTTTCTTTTCCTCTCTGCCCTCATTGTATTAATCGAATGAATTCTTTATCATCATGCTATAAACAATGTTCAATTAAGCTATAAATGCTGGCAGGTAATAATTACTAAATCTTCTGTTGTGTGGACAAAGTAATTTGTATTGACTAATAATTAAATCGCCTAAGTGGCCTTGTGGTTACAGTATTTGTTCTGAGACTAACACATTGTGATTTTAACCCCCAATTGGAACTCGGTTTGGAAACAGGCTCTCGAATTTTCTCTGAGGAAAAGGTCTTCAACTGTCAGGTCTGCGCATTTGACATGACATGAGCAGTGCAACACTGAAATAGCTCTGAGACATTAAAGAGGAAAAGAACAGCCAGACAGAAAAGAGGCACGATTCTCCAAAAAAAATGTGTCAAAGCACAGATTCTGTCGGTACCTGAAAATACCAAACCATCCTTATATACCTTGATAGTGCCCTTTGTGTCAAAACACTCAAGAACAAGTGTTTAATTGCTCCCCGTCGACCCTGTGTGAAAAAAAAGCAAGCAAAGCTTGTGGTCCCGCAGGACACACCTTACAATGCAGATGCACCGTTTTGCAGCAGACTGCGCATGGTTTATTTTGTGCTGCTTTCTCTGGGTGCTTCAACTTGTGAATGATATTTTATTACCTGCTGGAATATATAAGGTAAAGTAAGTAATGTAAGTTTTAATTAATTTCTCATTTGCAATATAGCTATTCCAGACAGTCGCATAGCAACTAGGATAACCAGTGTGCTTTGTTTGCCCTTTGCTTTCTCTGTAGCCTTTTTTGAACATTTAAGGCTGAATCTTGTGATTTAGCGAGAGGAAAAACTCTTCCCGTATAATCATAGCCTGAGAGTTTTGACTCACCTCATATGTAGACAACTTGTAGTCCAAAACTGTTGTGTTAAATAGCACTCTTTAAAAAACAGAAAACTGGGTATAGAAAGAAGATGTAGTATTTGGCCAATAACCAATGAGAACACTCCATGAATGTAACACTGTCACTTAAGAGTAGAATGAACAGTACAAATTGAACAATCTTGAGGTGAGGGTTAGAACAGAACACTTGGTAAGCGGTGTAACAATGGTGTTGACAGGTGGAATTAACTACAATGCGCACTAAATGACCAGGGCCATTGAATTGAACAATAGGGTGTAATATGTCCAAGCGCGTATAAAAGCTGTCTTTGATTACAATATGCACAGTTTAGTTTGATTGTAGGGGGAAGTTGGCGGAATAATTGAGAAGTCTTTGATGGGAGAATACCTCCATCGCATAATGAAGTCAAACCGAGTGGTGGCGGATGCCAGATGTAATTAGGGAAGGAAAACGGCTGCTACTGCTGCAGCACCGCGGCAGAAAATGACTCCAGCCTTTTCTCTCCGACAATACTGGGTGAACCACATGTTGGGTAATTAGCTACAATAGGATGCTGCAGAGTTAGAGAGTAGAGAGAGAAGAGTTTGAGTTGTTGGTGGTTGTCATCTGGGACACTTTATGGTGCTTTGTACATCATACAACGTGAATCTGATTAAAGCTCTTTGCAATAATATGTTAACTCACTTTAAAAAAATGCTTAAGCATTTTGAAATGTTTGGATTTATTCAGGCATTTGAACGCATTCAGTCAGTTTTCTATTAATATAGTTTAGGGCAGAACAATCTCTCTCTGTTCTTGCGCTAGCCCGTAGATGCATCGCACCTCGACTAAGCTCAGGCACTCGGGTCAATAGTGTGGTCAGGGAAGAACTCCTTGTCATGGTCACCGCATCGGCATCTGCAGCGACATGCAGATACCAGAATCCTTGGAGAGCGGGAGAGATAGATGGTGGTGTTCAGCCCTGTCGGAACAAAGCGCATGCAGCAGAATGGAAGATTCCACTGGGAGTTTGGGATGCTTTAGAGGGAATGCACTTGAAAGAGATAGAGGTGGTTGCAACCCCCTTATCCTGCTGAACACTCAGATGTCCTGCATGAACTCATATAGCTACTGTATACTGTATACTATACACACCATACACTTTGAACACGCCTGCACTTGGATGGCTATGCATAGTTTGCACTCAGTAGGATACCTCTGCTTCTCTCTCTCTCTCTCTCTCTCTCGCACACACACACACGTGAGTTGACTCATGACTGAACTCCTTGCATCCTTTATTGCTTTTCTCAGCCTCATATGCAGACACACACACAAACGTGGCCGTTGCACTGTATGTCCCATGTGTGCACACACGGCGGCGCATCAGTATTTTCCCTTGTCTTCCTCGAGCGCACAATACAGCAGTCAGTTCAGCGATGCGCTATGCCAGAGAGATGCCCAGCAGAATGAGAATGGAAAGGGGTACTGCAGGCAAAAGAGGCGAACAATGGGGCTGAGGAGAGAGCGGAGCCTGGCGGAGAGAGGCCTTCTGCAGCGGAGGCAGAATCACGGAGCAGAACCCCGGCACAACCGACTCAAAAACAATGAAACTTCACCCAGAGATAGGCTGTGATGAAACAATGAAATATAACCCGGTCTCGCTCTTAGCTTGCGGGGGGAATCAAGAAGCGAGAGTGAATAATGTGGCTCTATATGAGTAAGCCTAATAGGCCTTGGATAACTTAATAAGCCACAGTGCAGTCGAGTGAGTAGCACTCAGTGCAGCATCACCAATACTGCAGGTTATACTTATTTTATTTGGTTATTGCCAACCACGGGGGCTCCAAATCTGACTCCTCTCCCGCATTGTCACCCACCGCTTCTTTCCCCCCATTCGTTCCTCCAAGCCTTATTACCTACCATCCATAATGCAGCAGGGATTACATGAGTATATAATTTTCAGCCTTGACAGGCCAAAGGAATTGTCATGTGCGCTCTGAGACGAGGTGTCAAGGCTGCAGAATGAGTTGTCTCTAACAGACAGCTTACACTCTACGTGGATTCGTGTAGGTGCATGTATACACAGCTGTGTGAGCTGTTGAGTTGTCACTGCATGATGATATATTCCAATATATTTGTATGTATCGATTAGATATATTCAGATTCATGATCCTGCCTGTTTTTTATGAGCATGGCTCAGCAGACTAGAACTCCACGGCCTAATTGTCTCCCACCGAGCGAGTCTCTATAACCAGTAATGGCCGTGTTTGTGCTTCAGCATAACCCACTTTCTCGCGATTATCCTTTTATTAGTGTACAAGCACAAAGCATGTGGCTTGTGTGTGTGTGTGTGTATGCACTCATCCCCGTGTGTGTGTGTGTGTGCACATAATGGAAGATCCTGGTTGTCTATCGAAAACACCAAATATTTTATAAGTGCAATATATGTTGATCCAAATGGATTAGCATTGCCTCTCAAAACACATCTAATGGGCTTAAGAATGACAAACCCCAGACCCTAAGGAGACAAAGGGAAAATTGTTCAGAATGTTATTCCACGCAGGGCACATTTTTACAGTGCCTTCTATCTGACTGATCCATTCAATTCTCAGTGCAAAAAAATGGCGATAGCAAATAAATCCACGCCTGCGCTGTCATTTACAATAGGGACATTGTTCATTGATGAGACAGTAGATGTATTTGTGTCTGGGGTATAGTCACAACATGTCTTAATTTGCACATTTATCGACTGTTTTCTTCCACTTTTCCTCCTCTTACTGCCTCTGACATCAATATCTGAAGTTTCCTTTTATTCTTTTTAAATCAGCTTTAAACAGCATAATCCCGGGCATTTCCTGTACCAGCACAGATGATGTGGGATCACAAGTAGCGGAATTACGGATGCAAGTCGAAATGCTGCAACTGGGAAGCAACAGCAATTATATATTTAATGACACTGTGTGTGTCTCTGAATAATGGCAGAGCCCCCCCACCCCCCCGCCACACACACACACACACACACCCTGCCCCTCCTCCTACCCATTAAAACACAGTGATGAGTTTAATTAAGTTGAAGATGCTGTTTGATGTTCCTCTATTGCTCACACCCACTGTGTCATCTGTTTTGGACTTTTTTTTCCCCCCTCGTTGATGGTTTGTCTCTTATTGTTCTTTTTTCCCCTTCTTCTTGTTTCCTTCTTTCTCTCTCTTACCCCAGGTGGCCCGAAGCCTGATGGCTCCATTGTCGCTGGACATTGCGGGGGATCCAGACAGCGAGCGTGCATTAGGAAAACAGCGCCTCAGCGTAGCTATCGGCGTCTTAGCCGGAGCCGCAGCGGTCATACTGGTGATCCTCCTTGTAGTCACAGCCCGGCAGTGTGGCGCTCAAGGAAAAAATGGCTACGAGGCCGGCAAGAAGGAGCCGGAGGAGGACTTCTTCAGTCCTCCGGGGGCTCAGCCGCAGGCGGGCCGTGGCGGGGGGTCAGACCGCGGGCGCAAACCCCGGCGGGACAAGCGTAACGGAGGCAGCGGTGGAACGGCCGCTGGAGGAGGAAAGTCAGATAGGTCGCTCTACAGCGGCATCGTGACGGTGAACGGGCTGCGTCGCCATGCCGACGACGATGACGAGGACATGAGCAGCGCCAGTGAGCGCCTGGCGGCCCGCTACTGCGCCGTGGACGGTGACCCCGGCAGCCCACGGATGGGCGGGGGCAGGAGGCACGAGTCCAGCCCGGACCTGGCCAGGCACTACAAATCCAGCTCGCCCCTCCCCGCCGTGAACCTGCAGCCGCACTCCCCACCGGCCGAGGGGAAGAAGCACCAGGCGGTCCAGGAGCTGCCCCCCTCCAACACCTTCGTGGGCAGCGGGGGCTGCGTGGGGAGTGCCGGCTCCAGCAGCAGCAGCAGCGGTGGCAGTGGCAACGCCGACGCCATGTCCCTGGGATCTGACCAGTGCTCAGAGTACGGCTGCCAGACCGGGAACAAGTACAGCAAACAGGTAGGAGTTCGGAAAAAAAGGGACTTTTGACAGCGCAGTCGGTTTGAGTCTGTTCCTTTCCTCCTCTTTATTCGCATCTGTCTAAAAAAATCAGCCCCGCGACATTAAGTCCTTAAGTTCTTTTCTGACTCTCTGCCTTGCTCTTTGTCCGCCCTCTTGCTCCTGATCTCTGTCTCCTCCTCCTCCTTCCCCGGCTTCGTGTCTTCTTATTCGTGGATTTGCTGACATACTATACCACACACACGGCATCACCAGTGTCTAAACACCATTTTATCTCACACGCGCTCGTGTGTCTGCGTCAGCATCCTAAGCCTGTGAGCGGTGTGACAGCACCCCGCTGTCATAGTGTGTGCGCGCGCCATGTCAAACATCAGCCCTCTGTTGAGCGTGATCTAATGCAGGAGACATGAGTCAACCCCCCTACCAAAAGCCCAATAATATACAAATGTGCACTCGCCGTGTGCATGCGTGGCTGCATGCGCATGTGGCCAAGTGTGTAAACCCCTGAGGAGTTCAGTTGGGGTAAGGGCGCAAAGAGGGTGGGCGAATAGCTGCTTCCAACAGAGTAATTGATCATTTTATGTGTCTTTTTCCCATGTCAAGCTGTTCTCTTCCTTTCATTTGGGCTATATTTTATGTATATCCTGTACAGTCTCTCAGTTGCATTGATAATGAATGCACTGTTTCGGTGTTTGCACAGAAAGCTGCAGTTAAAAGCTGAAGTCCTGCTGACAAATAAATACTGTAGAGACGGTCAGTCACATCACCCCACCCACCCACCCACCCACCCACACACACACACACACACACAGGCTCCATCTATCATCACAGACACACTGACACAGCGGCGTCTCCCTAGTCCATGGGGAGCACTCCCAAGAGTGATGTTTGAGTGGCAGCTAACCCTTCTTAAAGGGGCGGCGTCTCATTTCCTTTGACGGACACCCCTGCATTTATCCTCCCCATGGTGAAAAAGTGCTGATGTGGTCATTAAAAGGGAAGGAGAGGAGCTTCTTAGGCTAATCAATTCATACACGGGCTCGCTGATCCCGCTCAACGCAGACGCATGCATGCACGCACACACACACACACACACACACACACACTCCAGAGGTTAATCCATTACAGAGTCAATCCTCTTAATCTGCCGTTCCCAGCGAAAGAAAATGCTTACTGGAAGAGTTTGGCGTTGGTGCTTGCGTGCACTCAAAACATACCAGCACACATACATAGACACCCAGACACATAAAACTGACAGCGTAATGAATTATTGATCACATGGGGTAATTAACTCCTCTGCTGCAGTGGAGTGTGCCCCCCCCCAAATATCAAACAGCTAGTGGTTGCATACACAGTTCTGTATGTGTGCGTGTGCAAAGTCTAAGACTTGGGGCACTCGTGCGTGACTGCGTTCACGTCAGAATTTGTTAACAGTTTTGCGACATGAGCAGGTTTGTGTCAGCGGGTGCCTGTCACTGTGCTCGAGCAAATGCTTATTTCACGAAGCTATATGCATTTTATATGCAAGTGCAAGGGAGAGATAAATTTAGGGAGCGATAGGTGGCGAGTTCGTGCCAAATGTAGGAACTGGGACGCAGATGTAATTCGAAATAGCGTTAGATCGGGAGCGGGAGAGGAATTATAGGAGGTTAGAAGGGGAGGAAGATGGAAACGAAGATGTTAAGGGAAGGAACTTTGAATTTCAAAGCTACTTTACTAGGTCAGTGAAAAACTCAAAAAAAAAAACTGTTCATCCGAAGTCAGCGCATCATCAGACCAACTAGGGTACTCTAAATAGAATGGGGAAGGGGGGGGGAGGAATGGGGAAAAAAAGGCAAGTAATAAAAACTTGGCGTCATGGATGAAGAGCGAGATTGCATCAGAGAGGCAACGAGATGATAAAACAGCTCTGTCAACGACATTGGATCTTTTAAATCTAAATCGTTCACTGAGGAAAGGGGAAAGAGGGAGGAGAGAAAGGATATTCAATATCAATGGAGATGAATAAATGAGGAAATGAAGAGTAAAGGAGAGGGAGGAGAGAGAGGAGGGGGGTATGGGTATGTATAAGAAAAAAGGGGTAGTGATAAAGAAAAGTGAGTTAGTAAAAAGAAGGTGAAATAAATTTAATGGGTGGTAGGATAATATTGTGTATAAGTCAGAGGTAGGGAACCAAAAATTTTATGACTGTGTTGTGTTGATTGGCAGAGTGCCATCTTTAATGTTTCTATACTGCTGCCAATATGCATTGTTGTGCATGTTTACACTCCGCAAGAGCTTAAAATTCACTTCACACTGTCCCAAAAATGAATTAGTTCATGTTAATTTCTGACGTTTTGCTTGACTTTGAATTTTATTCTTTCTAATGTGCCTGATGCAGCAATGAATGGGATATTGTTATGATTTTAGCATCTAATTAAATTAAATTAAAATCAAAATTGCTACTGTAAAAAAAACAAACATGGAAAAGCATCACAGAGATACCTAGAGACTCATACACGAATATGCTAATCACGATTGCTTCTAACAATTTGATCTGAATATTTTATGGACTTTTGAAGTCAGTCAGTCATTTTCTATACCTGCTTATTCCTCATTAGGGTCGCAGGGGTCTGCTGGAGCCAATCCCAGCGCGTTACGGCGAGAGGCAGGGATACACCCCAGATGGTCGCCAGCCAATCGTGGGGCACACACACCATTCACTCACACACTCACACCTACGAGCAATTTAGAGTCACCATTTAACCTCAGCATGTTTTTGGACTGTGGGAGGAAGCTGGAGAACCTGGTGAAAACCCACGCAGACACGGGAAGAACATGCAAACTCCACACAGAAAGGTCCCAGACCCAGGACCAAGGAACTTTTGGAATCCAATTGGATCTATGGTTTTGCTTTGCGATGTGATTATTAAAAATGCTGCAGTGAAAGAACAAAAAAGTAATGACGGATAGAAATTAAGGGGGAAAAAGAGAAACTTGTTTTAAACAACCTCCATGGCCAATCAAGTATAGATTTTAGAGTTTACAAGGTGCTCCTGAATGCACCATGGCATCCTTCGTTTTTACAGTCTATTGCTTTACAAACCAATGTAGACACAAAATATTAGTATGTTCACTCGGTTCATGCACAACACTGTCAATATGATACCAGTGTAAGGTCAGATACCGACCTGACATTCAACAAACATTTTAGTTTCATCTAGCAAAGAGACGTACTATAACATTTTGCCTAAAACACACAAAATTATAGCAAACTAACTTATTAAAATTGTTAAATAAACTTAGTTAAACACAACAGAACTGCAACAGAAAGTTTCAGTAGTTGACAGTTTTGAACAGACACATTTTGGTTGGTACCAAAAACTGTTGACGAACAAAAGTGTAAAATAGATGGTGCGACTACGTGTTTCTACTGTAAGTAGGGAGAGAGCGGGAGACAGAGAGCAAGAAGGAGAAAGAGGGGAAAGAGAGAGAGGGAGAGAGAGAGAAGGGTCCGGTTTGGGTGTCAGCCAGAGAGTGGACTGCTGAGATGTGGGTCATTAGGATACCCGTTGGCATCAGGACACATTAACGATCACAGCAGTCACATGGCACTGCAGTCAATATGGGCAAAGCGGCCTCGTTTTCTACCCTCTAACCAATACCACCACTCCTGTGCCCACAGACACATGGACGCACAACACACACCAATACACACACTCAGGCAGAAAAAAAGAGAAATATTTACATCAATATTTTTTTCTGCTGTCCCAAATCTACTAAAAACAAGGTCATGGTGTTTATGTGTCGTCTTTGGTTTTTATGTTTTGCTGTTCCCCTCATGGCAGTGACTTATCTTTACGAGCGGCCTCCTCCTTTACCTTTGCCTCTCCTTTAGACTCGTCACCCTTTAGGTCCTGTTTTGTTCTCCCTGCTTCCCCCTTTGCCATACGAGCGGGCATCGATCTGAACACCTCACTTACTGCTACCGCTGCGTCTTCCATGTGCCACACTGACCTCTGAGAATTTATCATCTCAGCGTTTTGACTAGTGCAACTTTTTCTTTTACTGTAGTGAGCACTTTCTCTCTCTCACTCTCTGGGCCCAGTGTGTTCATGTGTGTGTGTGTGTGGGGCCGGCGGATGCAAGCACGGCCGGTGCCACAAAGGCTGAATCGAACCAGGTGCATGCGCGCACGCACACACACACACACACACACAGACACACACACACACACACACATCTAGAGTCTAATCAATGCTCCTGTTAACAAGGCCAAGACTGCAGTGGACAACAGGTGGGTTGACGGGGCAGATTTTTGCGCATTGCACTGTTCCTACCGCAAATGGTGAAGGTCGGTGCCGGGATCAAACGACGGGGGGGGCACCATGGTGTCGTCACTATGACGACGGAGGCTACGGAGATGATTTTGCTGCGGGTAATCCGGCCCGGTCTTGTATATCTAATTGGACTGTACGAACGGACGTGGGCGAAGCGATTAGGTCTACTGGATTATAAAATTGAAAAGCAGCTTTTCATTTCACTGAAATCCCTCCGGGATTAAATATGATGAGCATCTGCCATAGACTCACCCCTCCACACACTCGGGAAACAACACATCCGCACATACGCCTCCTCTGATAACACACGGTAGGAGTCATAGGTGAAGTCGCTGTCAACCACCAACAGAAGCACACAACGCCTCCCCTCCTTCTCCCTCCTCCCCTCTTTCTCTCTCTCGCTGTTACACCGACACACACTGTTACCGACCTGTGACCCCTGTCATGATGATACCGACACACTGATGTATTTATTAAAGCCGCGGCGAGTTCAGGCCCGCGCAGCCGGCCATATGCTCGCGGGGTGAATAGTCGGGGAGGTGAGGAGGTGGGGGTAAGCGAGAGGTGAGCGGGACGAGGTAACCAAAGCGAGCCAGACTGAAAACTGATCTACTGACCTGCAGACAAAGAGCGAGGGGGAGGGGACACGGGAGGAGGTGAGAGTCAGCGGGAATATGAGACAGCGTGAAAGACGTGGGAGAGGATGAAGATGATGAGAGGAGTCAAAGAAAGGTTCCGACTTCACGGATGGAAAAAACAGGAGACAGATGCGAGTCGGCGTTGGGCGCCCCGCCACGGAGACGGATCGCGCACATGTTCTAAGCATCGATTTTTTGCACTTGACCACGTTACAGCTGAACGCGGAGTTTAAAGGTGGCTTCGACCCTGCTGTTCAGTTCCACTCATCTAGAATAAGGAAATAACATGATACGCTGCTTCCAGTTCGTGTTCACACTGACCTTTTTTTCCAATAAAGAATTGTAAACATGAAACCACACAGACCGATGGTAGAAGAAGATGAAATACATTCTTGTCAGGAACTGCGGGTCCTGTTGCATTTCACTGCAACTTCTGGTTTCTCTGGTGTCAAAAGAGCCTGCAAAGTAATGCTTGGTTGTGAGAACTCATAGTTTTGAGAGCAATTGGACATTTTTCATGAAATAAAATAAGAAATGTGGGGGTAAAAAGTCCCCACATTCTCAATTGTGTCAACCATTAGTTGGATTTCCATCTACTTGTCAAGCGAATTTTAGCCAAACTTTTCTATCTCGCGAATATGAAAATGCCAATTCGCTGTGTTTCCATCAACTGAAGAGATGCAATCACGCAGGAAGATTGTAATACAGGCTGCGTCAAGTGCCGCTGTAATAAACAGAGTGGAAGAAGTAGAATTTGAGAGACCAGAAACAAAACCAGTCAGCTAGAAAAAATAATTATTTTTTTTTTCATGCCAGCTAGGGTGACCAGATGAGATTGACTGAAATTCACGATGGTGTTTTGGTGTTTGTTTTTTTTTGTTTTGTTTTTTTGGGGGCTCGCTGATGACATAATTTCAACACACTTTTCAGAATGCTTCTGTGTCATCATTTATAGCTTTGGCAATCCATAGCTACTTCTCCACCCACTCTTCCCAGTACCTACACAGATGATTTTGCTTTTTTATCAGTGTGTTGGGGTTCTTGTACAGCAGCCAAGTCCATTCAAATGAATGAAAATATTCCTCTCAGCAGCAGTGAGGAGCTGCATGCAGTCGACTCAGCGTCTTTACGAACTGGTTTTAATATTTACCAGAAACATTTTTTTAAAATTCAGTTTGAGTATAAATTTTTGGACATTTTAGGCCAGATTTGAGATTCGAGACAACAGCTTAGATTTCGGGACTGCCCAGAATTTTTCAGGACATCCAGTCACTCTGATGCAAGTTAGTCTTGATCGTGTTTCATGTTGTCCAGAGAAGAAGACAAAAAAAATGTATGTCACAGGATTAGCGGTAAAATGCAGATAGCAGAAACAGCTGCCATCATGCGTGACATCAGAACTGATTTGACACATCTGTTTCTCTCCCTTCTGTGCATTAACTGAACAAAAAGAAGGCAAAAAGCCACATTAAGGCGAACGCGTAAATTTTTTTTTTTGCTAAATCAAGGAAGTTTTGTATGTAATTTCTGTACAGTTCTGTTGAATTCTTACTGATGTCACAGAATCCTGTAGTTGGTCCAATTTGCATTTACATCAGAAATGAACCACGCTGACCGGTAAACTCTGCGGCGGGGTCGTTTGTGGGAACACTGATCGTGTATTCGGCTGTGAGCGCTGTCAAAACCCTGTTTGCACAGCAGTGCTGTGGCTGAACACATCAGGTATAGAAACTGTCGGAAGGCTGCCGCTGTGCCGCTGATGTGCTGCTCTCACCACATGTCACTGTGTAGACATAGCAGTCCAAATGTCCTCAGTGGGATATGAAGATAAGAACGCTAAAAAAGGGCCATTTCGCTCATCCTTTCTCCTTCAAACGTTTCGACCCAAGATTGAGAGTGACAGTCATTGTGGGGAAAAGGTGAAGGTACACGTATTAAAAAAGATGAAGAGTCAGCGGGGAGGTCCTCACAATTACACAAAATCAGGGACGTGTGTGAGCCCGGGACAGCGGGACAGAAAGACAGAAAGACAAAGCGAGGAGAAAATTAAAGGGAGCGAGATTGCAAGAGGTAGAGGAGGAAGAGAAATTGTCTGTTTCCCCACACATCAAGGTCACCCAGAGCTGGAATTTGATTGGAAGTCCTCTGTCTGTCTTGGCTGTTTACCACATGAGATAATACAGACAGGCTGTTAGCTGATAATGTTACTGTGTTAACAACTCCTCCCTTCAGCCTGTGTTTTCAAGCTCTTTGCGAAATGGCAGGAATGTGGGAATGTCATACCCACGCAAACACACGCTCACACACGCTCACACACAAATTCATATAGACAAGCAGAGGTAAGGGGCACACACACAGCCGCCACTGCCAGAAACGTGATTTTAACACGAGCAGACACGCCCACCGCAACACACTCATTGTACATAATAACACACACTCCCGGGCCCTTATGCATATACACTTTTCAGCATGAGCAGACGAACCGTAGATAAGTATATGTTGACACACGAGCTTGTAGAAAAGTTTTCCAGCTCTTACATCAGATTCTCCCTTCCATTCCCCTCCGGATGAAATCACACGCACAAGCCCCGGCACACTCTGTCTTCCAAAACCACACACACACATCCGCGGAGGCTTACGAACACACACTCACTTTAACTTCCCTGACATACACGGGCACACTCGAGCACACACAAAGACCTACATAGCAAGCCCCTCACTGAGATGCTTCCTTTTATTTGCTTCTTGAAGACTCCGCTCTGCATTGTGAAGCTCTGCATTCAGCTTATCTGCCTTCCAGCATTACCTTAATGGCTGTCTGTGGGTTGAGCAATTTTACTCAATATTGCTAAACAAAAGCCCTCTTTCTCACACTAGACAGGGATTCTAGACAGCTTAGTAGCCCTGTGACGGTTTTATCCAGTAACACAAAAGACGCTTCAGTACATTAAGTGGTATTGAGCTGGTTTGAATTAAATTGACCCGAATGGATTTTGAATTGAGCTGAATAGGACTAAGCCCAACTCGGCTCAATTGAATAATTCAAGTGGTAGGCTATAGAATCAAGTTGGTCAACTCAAAATGAATCAGATTCAATTGAAGTGAATGGAAGTGACTTAAATTTGTTTACATGGCAGCCTGATTACTGTAACATTGTCAGCTTCTTTTCATTATTCTTGTTTGAATACTAAATTATATATAAAAGTCAGCATAGGAAATGTAGTTTTGTAACTGTCATTCTAGTTCTTACAGTCTGTACATTTAGGCTTTCAGCTGTAAAATTCCTTTTTGGAATGCTTGTAGGGTTCACTTTTTTTTAAATGTCCCATATTGTAGAAAGTGAGATTTTAATTGCTTTTTAATTATAAGGTAGGTCTAAATCCTATATTGATATTGTCCCATGTTTCAAAACGTTCAATCCACAGAGGAATGCATAGCCCACATTCAGAAACTGTGCCTTAAAACGAGCTCTCAGGACTTCTGTGAAATTGTGAGGTCACTACTGTATAGTCACCACCAACCCCCCATTTTCATTAATATTAATGAGACCATCACCAAACGACCTGTTCTTTCTAGAGCTCCTGAGAGAGGAAATGTAAAACTACATTGCAATGACTTTTAGTTCTTAAAGACAAAAATATATCTTGTTTGGGATTTAGTAACTTCAAACCCAGGAAAAGTGTAAAATATGGACCAGTTTAAACATTTATGTTTCTGCCTGTAAACGCCCTGGTTCTGATCTTCATCGTACAATGTGTGTGAGGTAAAGTGATTAGTTTTGTTGTCCACTTTCTAAGGGTTGAGTATGGTTGAAAAGGAATTTTAAAGACAAATTGCAGTCTCACTTCAAAGGCTTTCATGCTTTTTTGTGTTTTTACATGTTTTTACACACATAAAAATCTTTGTAGTTGTGTGAAAGATGAACAAATGAATTAAATAAATTAAAAAGCTTAAGGGATACACAACGCCTGACTTCACACCTTTGCTCTCCCAACCAATCAGTGCATAAATTGGGCATGATTGTCTGCTTGGGGATGTGAAATGCACAAAATTACCAAACTAAGATGAGTAAAAATCAATTTTCCAGCACAACCTCATATCCCCCACTGTCTTCACCTGGTGTAACTTCCTCAGTCGGTCAGTCAGTGACAGACTTTCATGTCTATGGGACCAAATGTGTTTCTCTTTCTAAACCTCTATCACCAATGTCTATCTGCCCCGCCCCCTTCACACACACACACACACACACACACACACACATACACACACACACACACACACACATACATCCCCCTCCGTCTGTCCTCCCTCTGATTGATCTTTCTGTTCTCCCTAAGTGGTTTCATCCCTTTTCATCACTCACCATCTGGAACTATTCCTTCAAAACATGTAATTTAATGTGCCAATGTTTTTTTTCTTCTTTTTTTTTTCTTCAATTTTACAAATGGCTCTTAACAAAACTCTCGTCCCCCTCCTCCTGTTTTTAGACCGCGGTTTGAGTCGAGCTTTAATCTTTGCTTTTTCATTTTCCTGATTGGATAAAAATTAAGCACGCTACCAAGGAACAAGCCTAAGGTGCGAATATCTGTGCTGCGCAATATGGTTTATGCATATTTGCTGCCGGCGTATCAGAGCGCGTTTCTCACCGGTTATCGGATTATTAGATCTTTGCGTGAGTACGGAGGACCGGGGCCCTGATAGCGCTCTAGTCCAAAGCCAATGTTTTTGCCCGGGGCTGAGTGTAGCCATCTGTTTTAGAATTGTCGGCGGGAGATAGATACATCGGGAAGATCTAGATGGAGATAGCGGAAGAGAAAGGGGAGCGGAAGAGGCAGCAAATGAGTGGGAGAAGAGAAAGGGGATTTCTTGTTCAGTACCCATGTCCTAAGAAGGAGGCAGGGGGGAGGTGATAAGGAAGAGGTGGGTGAGAACTCGAGAAATAAGGCGATTGGGGGGGGGGGTGCTTCAGTGAGTATAAGGGGATGATGTGAAGCTACAAAATGAGAATGTGTTCTAAGGTATCGCCTAGGGGTGAGAAGCCGATGGAGAGAGTGTGGAGAAGGAGGAGATAGAAATGAGGTATGTGGGTCTAGGGTTAGGAAAAGACATGAGAGGGGAGGGAGCTCCTCTCCGTGAGTAAAACCCGCTCAGACTCTTCAGGCTATTTTGGTGTGTGTGAGTATGACTGTGAGAAAGAGAGAGAGAATGAGAGCTTTCTACCTGCCCCATTGAAGTTACATAAATGTGAGTGGGCAGGCCTCTGCCTGCAGCGATGCTCCATATTATACCACTGACCCAAGACTCCCTCATTGTGTGCATGTACACGTTTGCTATGCGTCTGTGTTTGCGGTTCTTGATCAACCTCACTTTAACCGCTCCTGTCAGGAAATAGACCAGATAAGAGACGCCCACTCAAACTCAAAGCGAGACTAGGAGAACTAGCAGGTCAAGCCAGTGGAGACGAGCCGTCCCGGTGCCTTTAAACAGACGCAATAAAAATAGTTTGACCTGTTTGATCACACATACTCTCCTAGACTACGGTGCCTAATCACACGCTCACACCACTTTTAACTCTCACCTGTGGATATTAGGCATGGATAATGTCACATCCCCACACCCCCTCCACATCATAACAGTGTAGGCTAACAGGATCCTTTATCTGTCTACATGCAGGCACTCCCTAAACAAAACAAAGTGTACTTTGATGAATTCAGCCGCACTCCAAATCAATGGCTTGGCCCTCATACAGCACGGTAATTGCGCAGCATTACAGTAAAGCGGCTTCTTAATGGGTCAACACTGCACAGGTACAAGTCAGACATGCATTATTTAAGAGGCACTGTTCTCCCATTTCACAAATACAGAGATATTACGGAGATGGAAACAAGCACTCGAGGAAAGAGAGGAAAAAAGGGGGAAAAGAGACCGTCAGGAACGAGAAACGAGACGAAACACTTTTATCGGTCGTTGCTCAGATCGGGAGACATGCACACAAACTTTTTTTTACTGGCGTGGAAATATCGTAATCAAAGTGATGCAAATCCACCTGCCAATTAGGGCCCCAAACAGGTTTCCATGGGGATGAAATGGGCTACCTCTTAATGGCTTGATAAAAGAATGCTCACATCTGAGCCGACAGGCATAGACGGTTTGGAAAATGCACGCATCCTTGTGTGCGTGCATGCATGCACACACACACAGGCGTACACAGCGTAAGTGGGGATCACAACCAATTTATGCATGATCGCGGGAGTCACACACAGTATCAGCGGTAACATGAGAAGAGAGGATAGAATGTGTTGACACAGATATGGCGCATTGTCAGGCGCGAGCGCACACACACACACACACATGCTCATTGACCGGTCAGTCTCTTTTAAAAGCGTGAATAAAGCTTTGGTCGTGGTGTCGTGTTAACATGAAAGCTTTCACGGCTGTTAAAAGGAGCAGGCTTTGATTAGAATTTGATGTGCAAGAGTGTTTCTTAATGCCGGCCTCTGCTGACGACGGCCCTTTTAAATCCAGCAGAGCCGTTGCAGGGAGCCTTCAGTCAAAAATATGTTGAATCAACGATTTCACCTCGACGTGATCTCCACAGGTTTTTCCTTTTTTCTAAATTTTTTTCCCTCCTTTTTTTCCCTTGAACCTTCTAAAAAGGCAGAAGTCAAGCGTGCTCACCATGCTTGGCCACGTTTTTTCAGTAGATCTCAACCACAAAGCAGCAGCAGCAGCAAGTGAAGTGTCAAGGTTGATCAGATGTCGAATTTAAAATCACTGACTAAATACTAATTGAATATCAAAGTAACCCAGCGTTATTTTTCACACGTGTATGGAGCTGCTCTTGCTGTAGGAAAATGCTCTGTGTGACTTTTACAAAGTGATGAAACTCTCATATGATCATTATGAATGGTTTAATAATTCAGTCCCTACTCCCATATAGCGCTTCATGTAGAACGTCTAAGATCCGGGATTGTTAGCAGACCAATTTACACGCCGCACGTCCTGACTTGTGTAGACCGGTGCACTCGCGGCTACAAAGCCCTTGAAAGTTTGAGCTTTGTAGTGCATAGAGTCATGCCAACATGCCATACATTAGATTAGTTCTAGTGGATGAAAAATGTATATCTTGGTGATTTAAAAATAGATTGTTCTTTTTTTGTCAAATAAAGAAAGCTATTACATGCTCCTTAATGGATGAGAATTGTAATGAAATCCCTTTAAAATGTCATTTGGTTGTCTCAGTAACACTAAAATTTTAGACATATGCTACTTGTGTTTTTTTTTTACAGCAACCTAACAAGAGCTGTATTTTTTCCCCTAGAGTAATTGGCTGTTTAATCAATTAGTTAATCAACACTGATTCAGCAGCAGCAATTTATATAATCAATTTTATTGATTTAGGTCTTTTTCTTATCCAATTGGCAACAAAATCTCTGCCTTCTTTAGCTTCTCAAATAGAAAGATGTTCTGGATTTCATCCCAAACAACTGAATATCTTTGGGTTTGGGGCAGTTTCTCAGATAAAAAAATGTATTTGGGATTTTCTTTTCTTTTTGTTTGGCAGTTCAGAAGGGTAATGAGACAGGAAATGGGCAGAAAGATGGGTACCACATACACTGTAGGTTATGCAGTTATGGTTACCTGGTATGTGTGTTAACCAGTAGGTAAAAGGGCGTACTCATTTTTCACAAATTGATTAATTGGGAAAATAACTGAAGGAGTAATTAATAATGATGATAATCATTAGTTCTACATTAGCCCTTAATGCATAGGACCCTAAAGAGACAAAAGAATCCAGGTTCTTCATGCCTGAACATAAACAGGTAAACGTGTAAAAAGTCAGTTAGTAAGATTGTAAACATGATGACATTTTTGTATATTACACCTTTGTTTCATCCTGACGTCCCTTAATGATCCTCTATAAGCCTATAGCTCTCGGCTGTCATATATTAATATACTGTAGAGTAAGTCCGTAGAGTTGCACATTATAATTAATTCAATATATACCTGTAGTTTTCGTGTGCCACAAACATTATTTTATTCAACTGCAGCTTAACCATCTCCCTGCAGTGGCTGTGGAATGATTTGCATTTTTAAAAAACATTTTAATGCCAGGAGTCGCATAGTAATTGACTCCTCAGCAAGAGGCTCAGCTCTGGGAAACTCGACTGGATGTGAATTCGCTGAACGCCGACCCCATAATTTTCAAAGGGCATTGCAAAACTGCAGCCAATGTATGTACATGAAGTACTTGAAGTGAGGTGTGAGGTTATCGATGGGAACGATCGGTCGGATTCTACCCTGCTTTCTCATTAACTCGACTCCTTCCTTCTCCTTCCGCTCAATGGACTCTGCACTTGGTCCCTTGTGTATCAAACACCACACACACACACTCACACGCATATGCACACCCAGTCTGTTTACATACTACCAAAAGCATACTTCATAGCTCAAACAAAATGAAAGCCATATTAATTATACAGTCTGTGTTCACGCACACATGCACACACACACACACACACAGAAAGGGAGTGAGAGAGTCAGGGAGCAGTTGTTTTATGTTTTTCCTCTGCGTCAAAGGAGGCAGAGTGTGAGAATGATTGAGTCTCTCTGCGTCAGGGAGAGAGGGAATGAGAAATTGCGCAGAGGGAGAGAAAGAGTGCACTGTCTTCCCTCTTTAATGTGTGTGTGTGTGCGTCTGCGCGTATGTGTGTGCGTGCGTGCATGTCGTCTGCCCAGTATAACGCCCCCTCTGTGTCCCGGAGCCACTCTCTGTCACTCACACACTGAGACTATTGTCAAGACATCGGGCGAGTCGCCCCCAAGACATTTCTGTGGCACTGTGTCTGTCACGGAGGTGATAGGGCTGAGACGGGGGTTCACTCACACACACACACACTCATAAATATCCAATACATACATGTCGATACACAGATACACTGTGCTGTTTTAGGTCATATTTCTACGTAAGTGGGGGAGTCGACGCGGTCTTCAACTGGAATGCGGCGCATGCACGTTTGAGTGTGCGTGCAGACCTCGACACTTTCTAGTTTACGTGTCCTTCCGCCGCCTGCGGTGTGGCGAGGCCTACGCGGCGTACAGTTTTGTTCGCGTCTGACAGCACATTAGGCAAAAGCTATCTTTAACCTTGTAAAATGAGTGACACTGATTCTAAACTGACAGGATGGATTTCGGTTTGCCGTAGCGCTCCGCCGTGTCAGACTCTGTCAGCTCAGCCCCGTCCGCCCGTTTTTTTAAATTTTTTTTTTACAAAATAGAGGAGCGACACAAAGGAGACAAGAGTTTGAGAGAGAGAGAGAGACAGCGAGAGAGGGGCAGAGACAACAAGGAAACGACAAAGATAGAGAACGAGCAGGGTCAGACGTGATAAATGAAATGGTTTGGAGAGAGAGAGTGTGTGTGTGTGTGTGTATGTGTGTGTGTGTGAGAGAGAGAGGCGGTAGGCAGATTCGGTGGAGAGGAAAAACAATGGGACACACAGAAAGAGGAGAGTGTACAAGGATGCGGAAAAAATAGAAAATATGGGGGAGGGGGCGGGAGGGGGACAGGGAAAGGATAGAGACCTTGATCTCGTATCCGGGTGTCTCTGAAGTCCTTTGACTGTCTATTGTTCACAGCAGCACTCCTAATCACTCTCAACAGGGAGGCTGTGAGTGCACGTGCACATGCTCATGCGTGTGTGTGCGTGTGCTGTCTGCCGGGCCTTGTGTGTATATAGATTACATATCTTGAGCTTTGTCCTCACTTTTACTCCTTCATAAACTGGCCCCCACAGTGGAGCCATTGTTCACTTTCCTCTGGTCAACCTTAATGGACAATAACAGTGGGTGGGAAAAGTCTTTTCCTTACACGCATACTATTAGTCTAATGGTCCACTCACTCACACACACACACAGAGAAGAGAATAGGCAGTAAATGTAGGCAATACATATGTATGGTCTCTCTTATTCACGCATGCACACATAGAAGGCCAGTTGTATGCCACCGTCCTGTTTGCATCTTTCTTAACAATGGCCGCTGTCATGGATATAATAAGAGATGACTGTTTTAGGGACTCGCAGTAGAAAGTGATGAACATCGCAGACGCACACACACACACACGCACAGACACAGTCACACACATACAAACACATACTAACAAAGGAGCTAATCTGAGTCATGGGCATTTGTCCGGTAAGCCCCGGCTTCACATCTCACTCCATGCGCTTTTTGTTTCTGTTTTTGTTTTTCCCCCTATAGACAGGCCCCGGCTGCACAAAAGGATAAACATTTCAAAGGCCCGACGCTGTGAATAGACTCAGTGATTTTCAATGTGTATCTGCAGGGTGGAGAACCCAGATGGAAGCAGGGAGAAGGGAGAAAGCCCAATGCCAGAGTGGACAGCTTGATGGTAACAAAGCTTTGGTGGACATGCAATGCAGTAGACCCCTTTCTGTCTCTCTCTCTCTCTGCATGAATGTACACAACACTACATACCTACAAACCAAACACACACACACACACACACACACACTTATAATAACTAGTGCTTGTAAGCAGAGGCCACAGGATGTGACTTTAATTGCCCCAGAAAGAGAAAGTGATTCATGGCCAGCGAGTTTCATCAAATTACACACATCCATAGTACGCTGCACAAAACTGTGCATGGAGAGAGGCGTGCCAGTAGACAGCATGGCTGGCAGTTCCAGCCGTGACCACAAGGGGGCCGACTGCAGCAGTGTGAAGAGGGGGCGAGAGAGAGAGAGGGGGACCGCATAGTGCCGATTAGATGACCTCGCTGCTGCAGTTAATGTTCTCTGGCGCTCAAACACAAGGCTAAGGCTCTCCCTCATACCACAAAGCTGCTGTAGTACAAGCCGTCTTGGTGTCGGATGTGTGCGGCGTGCACGTACGCACGTGCACGGGAGTGTATGCAGCAGGGAAAAGGCGCGGGGAAGGAAGAGGTGTTTGTTTGCCTTAAAGGATCGAGGAGAGTAGATATATGTCATATACTAAAGCACTGCTCAATTTCTGTAATCCTTCTTTTTCCCTTCTTTCTTTCTCTTTCTTTCTTTCTTTCTTTCTTTGTCTTCTCTTTGTCCCACTCTCTTGCCCCCTCCTCTTCTTGTTCACTCCCCTCCCCACTTTATTTTGCCCCCTCTTTCCTGCTGCCGCACTTGCCCCCCTTTCCCGCTACCTCATGCCCTCCCTCCCTCTCCCCCCTCTCCGCCTGTCTCTCCCTCACTCCCTCTCTTCTTTCTCTCTCTGCAGTGCAGCACAGTGATTATCATTCCTCTCACAGAGTCAGGCCTGATAGTCAGATACTGCTGAGCACCCTTCTACATCACCTGCTTCTAGAGGGAGCAATGGAGAGAGAGAGAGAGAGAGAGGGGCTGAGACAGTAGAGAAGTGAAGGGGTGGGCTGCAGAAAGCGGGGGATGAAAAGGGAAAGCAGAGAAAGGGGGAAAAAGAGAAGAGAGAGGGAACGAAGGGTGAAAGAGAGCAGAGAAATAAAGGAGGGGGGAACAGGGGAATGAGGAGAGCATGGAGAAAGGGAGGATTGCTCTTACTGCAGAGGTGGCCCCACTGCAACATACACGCTGCATAGTTATAAATGTGTGTGTGTGTGTGTGTGTGTGTGTTTGTGTAAACGGGCACACCTGAAAGTGTGAGCGCAAGCAAGCAGGTGTGCCTAATGTGCAGATTTACTATATCTGCATGGAAGCCGGGTGAGTGCATCTGTGTGTGTGTGTGTGTGTGTGTGTGTGTGTGTGTGTGTGTGTGTGTGTGTGTGTGTGTGTGTGTTGTGGTAACTAGGCGCCTAAGCTCATCAACATCTGTGAGTCAGACAGCTGAAGAAATGCCGCTCGTATTGCTTCATCCCCTCCCAGATCCGAGTTCCAACCTGCTCCAAATAATCTCCTGCATTCTACAAATACCACAACAGCCCCATCTCTCTCCCCTGAACGGCATTCTTTGTCTCTCCGTTTCCACATCTGTGGTCATGCGGAGTTTAACAAGTCTGTCCCTTTCTGTTTCTGTAACGTTTCACCCCCGCCACAGAGGCTGATTAACAGCCTCTCGGGCACTTGATTTGTCTTCCTTCTTTTTGCTCATTCGCCCATTTATCAGCTGTTTTATTCTGTCGCCAGCTCGCTCACCGCTCCGGGTCTCTCGACACTTGTCTTTACCTGTCTGCTTGACCTAATGGGTACACTGTGTAAACAGGATGTCTGCTCTTTCAGCATAGCCTCGGGAAAACTGCATTCCAGCACTGAACACGTCACTCCGTTACAGCACACAGGGTTGTTGAATACAATTTTAGGTCAGTTCTATATTTAAATAACCAGTGTAAATATATCATCTTCAAATGGATTGTTAACATATCCGCGCTGTTCATACAGCACCTGCAAGATGCTTTCTGTCAGCATTCATTGTTTCTCCTCCTCGCTGCCTTTGATACATAACTCAACAGTCGACAGCAAAAGGTTTCAAAGGATTTTTTTGAGGAAACATACACTAAGAATCTGACCAGTCGAGTCAGTCGGATAAATCAAAGTCTTGTTCGCTCTGTTTTATTCATTAGCACTGGCATGTTGATAAAGTGAAATTTGATTTTTTTTAATTTGTTTATTTAACAGGGACAATGAACAGTCTTTGACTGTCCCAGAATTAGCTGAAATTTCACAGCTAAATTTCATCCGCAGTCCCTGGGCAGGAAACCTATGAGTTGTGGCATCAAATGTTAAAAATCATGTGGAAAAAGTCTTGAAGCAGGATGTTGAAAATTGATGAGATAAAAACAGCCAAGATAAATATACACATGATATTTCAACAGTAAATTTCACACTAAAGACACTTGAAGAAAAGTCTTGAAGTGGGTAATAAAATATATAGCAGCATGATTAAATTAGACCAGGGGTAGGCAGGGGTGCAGGTTTTTGTTCCAACCAAGCGGTAGCACACCTGATTCTACTAATGAAGCTCCTTAGCAATGACTCAAGTGGTTGATTAGTAGAATCAGGGTGTGCTACTGCTTGGTTGGAACAAAAACCTGCACCCACAGTGGCTCTCTAGGACCAGGGTTGCCTACCCCAGAATTAGACAAACAACCGTTAACAATGTCAACGAAACTTGAGCATTGAATTATATGGAATCAATGAAACATGTCACCAATGGAACCACATACAGTAGATATGTTATTTGAATATAAAAATTACTGCTGATATTAATGCATAATGATCCATATCGTTAGTTACTCCATACAGGGATCAATATTTGAATAAAAAAATTGCATACAAACTAGTGCTGCAACTAATGATGTTTTTATGTTTATGTATGTTTTTATGGTTGATTAATCAATACATTATTCAAATTTTTAAATTTGGTTCATAAAATGGTGTAAAATGTTAATCATTGTTTTACAAAGCTAAATATACAACCTTAAATATGTTTTTTTTGTCCAAACAAATGGTCCACAGACAGAAGATCAGCATCAACATCAGTTTACTGTCACAGAAAATAATCACATTTTAGAACCTGGAACCATTAAATTTAGACATTTCCTTAAAGAAATGTCTCAAATCGATTCATCGATTATTATTAAAATAGTTGGCAATTAATGTAATAGTTGGCAACTAATCAAATTATCAAATAAAATAAATGTTTAAAAGTTTGTAAAAACTTGCAGTTGTTGAGTTCACTTATTAATTCCTACACCCACTCCACTCCAAAAGTTCGAGCAGATCCAAATTTGCTGGTAGCATTAGCGCAACATGATTTCTAGATGGGGGCAAAGCAAGAGAGCAGAAACAAAGGTCAATTTGCACTGATCAGCATTCAAGATATGAAGTCTGCACTGTACTCATGTGGTGTCAACAGAAGCGTATTAGTTTTCATTGTGTGCTTTGGTAGCATAGTGTAATACCACCTTAAATATTGCTGTTAAAGCTGTAATAAGCAGGAGTAAATAAGCAATCAAATTAAGAGCAACAGGAAGAGATGAGAATATAAATTTTGGTATTGGAATGCCACACTGAATATCAAACATGTCTTTAGTTTTGTGAAGATGTTTCCTGAAAGCTGCATCAAGCAATATTAGACCCTTCAATCAGTGTTAGGAAATATCAGGTATCTGGAGGGAGTAATTACAAACAGGATGTCAGGTGTCTGCTTGATTGACACACAGCACATAGAACTGTCCGGCATCCGCCCGCTTCCACACAAAAATACCAACATGCCACTATCATTTCTATCCGCGTTCGCTTATTCATTTTGAGCAGATGTAAACACACAACAACACAAGAGGGGAAAAGGGAAGTGGAAGATGCCAGGCAAAGAAAGATGAATGAATAGAATCTATCACGTGCGGCGCCGGTTAATGTGTCATCAGTCTAGCGAAAGGCGGCACGACGGATGAATATTTGTGAAATATTAGAAACATATCATCACTCATTCACAGCCATTAAAAAACATACAAATGTGCGCTGCCACAGTCTGTTACATTTTTAATAAACAAAAGCAAGCGGGCAAGAAAATGCATCTTTAATATAATTAAGATCAAAGAGCTGTTTAGTCAAATTGTAATTATTGAACCGGGGGGGCAAAAAGCTATCACACGCTGCTAGTGGATATTGATCTTCAAAAATATCGGTTAACAAGCTTAAATAAGCTCTATCAGTCAAGGACCTAATTATATTTTTGTGCAGATAATCAATTACCACACATGAATTCCTCATTTTCATTTAGTGTCCTGAATCTTTACAGTCAAAGTGTTTGCGGTGGTTTATCTGCAGTAGGTGTATGCACTGTGGTCAGCTATGGAGCCTGCATGACTTCTTTACTCTGCTTGCAGGCAACATGGATTGATGAAGACATGTAATGGGGGAATTTGACCTCTAATCTGAGCATTGCTTATAACGGAAATACGTCAAACTCGACAAAGGGGAAAGGGAAGTTAACGATAAACCGTAGCCTACATGTAACAAACTAATAAATAATAGAATCAGCCATTAGACTTGTGGTTCGCCCCTCATACCAAGATTATGTCAAACATAAATGAGAATATGCAGAGAGCCAAGAGGGAAATGTGGCTCTAGCTTTACTACAACCATGTTTGTAGTTCTGGTTTATGCATAAGCCGCATCCTGTCAATTTATTATGCAGCCCAGGGTGTAGCAGGGCATGGACAAACAAAAAAAACATGCACGCTCGCATCCAAAAAAGCGTGTGCGCCCCCCTCGCACAAATACAGCCAGCCGTGCAGATGTTGCACACGCACAAACACAAGCACACGTGTTGAATATGCAGACACATGTAACGAGAAGAGAGGGAGACTGTTAATTAACTAGAGCTCGTTAATTCTCTTTGAACCGACAGCAAGGAGGTTTACACACTAATTACCTTGATGACTGAGCCAACCTGTGCTTGCATGCGCGTGCGTGCACGTCCTCGACTCACAAACACACACACGTGCGCACACACGCATGTGTTCTCGCAGGCTGACATAACACATCTCGCAGGCTTTGAAAAGTCTCGCACTCATACGCAGCCATTAAAAACAAACATGAAGGTGTGAAGTCTCACTCATACACATGAGCATATGCACGCACACGTGCACGGCGATATGCTCCCGGCGTGAAACGAGAGCTATATTAGGGACATTTTTTTTTCTGCGGCTCCTTCAGAGCTGCGCTATTCTGACGGTTAAGTTTATTCCGAGTTCAGACTCATCAAGTCTCCGTTTGATTCGGAGAGATCTGCCAAAAATAGCTCAACAATGGCTCCCATATACTGTGCCGGGACACTCACATGCATACACAGTAACAGGCTCACACACCCACTCAGAGCTGAGTGTGGCTCCCGTGTCAGTATTGAACCGTAATGACCCATGTCAGATTAACGGGAAGGTGTTTTATGACCTCTGTCAAACTCAATTAATAGACATGAATTCATGGTCCAGGCTGGATCCAATTTATTCATAAGTATTAACACCATCCGAATACAATGTTTAATTATGTGTCTGTTTATTTTGTTGGTTTATTTAACAGGGACATTGCACTTGTAATTGCGTCAGAGTTAACCAGGAGGCTTTTTTTTCACTTGAACAGATGTTAGAATGTAGATGTCAGAATGTACACTACCGTTAAAAAGTTTGGGGTCACCCAGACAATTTTGTGTAAATTTGTTTTGTGAAATGAATAGAAAATATTATACAGTCAAGACATTGACAAGGTTAGAAATAATGATTTGTATTTTAAAGAATATTTTTTTCCTTCAAACTTTGTTTTTGTCAAAGGAAGGTTCCTCAAGGCTCTGGATGTTGTAGGGCTGTCTTGGTTGACACGTCTCTGCAACATCGCGTGGACATCGGGGGCAGTGCCTCTGGACTGGCAGACCGGGGTGGTGGTTCCCCTCTATAAAAATGGGGACCAGAGGGTGTGTTCCAACTATAGAGGGATCACACTCCTCAGCCTCCCTGGGAAAGTCTATTCGGGGGTATTGGAGAGGAGGGTCCGTAAGATAGTCGAACCTCGGATTCAGGAGGAGCAGTGTGGTTTTCGTCCTGGTCGTGGGACTGTGGACCAGCTCTATACTCTTAGCAGGGTGCTCGAGGGTGTGTAGGAGTTCGCCCAACCAGTCTACATGTGTTTTGTGGATCTGGAGAAGGCGTTCAATCGTGTCTCTCGGGCAGTCCTGTGGGGTGTGCTCCGGGAGTATGGGGTCCCGGACCTGTTGACACGGGCTATCCGGTCCCTGAACGCTCGGTGCCAGAGCTTGCCAGAGCTCTACATTGCCGGTAATAAGAATTTCTAGGTGCAGCCAGGGCGTTGAGGGGCTGCGGTTTGGTGGCCTCAGGATTGGGTCACTGCTATTTGCGGAGGATCTGGTCCTGTTGGCTTCATCGAGCCGTGACCTTCAGCTCTCACTGAAGGAGTTCAAGTGTCTCGGGGTCTTGTTCACGAGTGAGGGGAGGATGGAGCAGGAGATTGACCGACGGATCAGTGCGGCATCTGCAGTGATGCGGGCCCTGCATCGGTCCGTCGTGGTGAAGAAGGAGCTGAGACGAAAGGCGAAGCTCTTGATTTACAAGTCGATCTACGTTCATACCCTCACCTATGGTCACGAGCTTTGGGTAGTGACCAAAAGAACGAGATCGCGAATACAAGTGGCCGAAATGGGTTTCCTTCGCAGGGTGGCTGGGCTCTCCCTTAGAGATAGGGTGAGAAGCTCGGTCATCTGCGAGGAGCTCAGAGTAGAACCGCTGCTCCTCCACATCGAGAGGAGCCAGTTGAGGTGGCTCGGACATCTAGTGAGGATGCCTCCTGGATGCCTCCCTGGTGAGGTGTTCCGGCACGTCCCTCCGGGTGGCGGGCCCGGGGAAGACCCAGGACACGCTGGAGAGACTATGTCTCTCGGCTGGTCTGGGAACGCTTCGGGGTCCCCCCGGAAGAGCTGGAGGAAGTAACCGGGGAGAGGGAAGTCTGGGCTTCCCTACTGAAGCTGCTGCCCCCGCGACCTGACAACGTATAAGTGGAAGAAGACGAGACATCAGCAATGTATAGAGTGTATTTCTGATTAGTTTAAAGTTATCTTCATTTAAAAAAAACAGTGCTTTTCTTTAAATCATGAGGAAATTTCTAAGTGACCCCAAACTTATAAATGCCAGTGTAAGAATGAGATTATGTTGTATTTAATCTTTGAATTTAATCTGTCTCATTGAGATTAAGATCCCTTTACCAAGAACTGAACAGGAAAAAAATTCATAAGATATGAACACAATCAGAAAACAGAAACAACAAAACGACATAGCAGGCAAGGAATTAACAAAAAAAAAAGAAAAAAAATCATCTAATACAACTTTAAAATCTCCAAGTACAGGTCTATAGATGAAAGACATGATATGGCTATTTCTTCTTGACTGCAAGGAGAACAATGACGAGTCAGAAATGTGTGATTTGTGATGGAGTATAGTGCAACCTGATACACAGGGTTTAATTGCTGAGGTGCATGACAACACAGAATCTCAATAGTCAAAGACAGACAGGAAGGCTGGCTGCTGCATAGTTTGAGGGTTGAGTAATATGGCTGCAATTTTAAGTTTTAATGGCCAGATAGTCAGAGGCCGTGGTGGAGGAGGAGAATACCAAGTACTCGGCCCTTTCTGCATTTAAAATGAGCCTGTGATTAAGGAGCGATAATTGGAACGCATCAAAGGCAGGCTGAAGACGGCCTGGGCCGGAGGGGAGCCTGGGGCATATAAAAGTGTATCATCTGCAAAGAGAGTGGACATTGAAGTAGAGGAGACCCCTGTGGCAACATGGTTCGACTGAACCACCAGTAACGGTCCTCACAGTCCTCTCTGGAAGGTAAGAAGTGAGCCAATTAAGCGTCGCTTCATACCAGACCCAATGTAGTTGGCGGGATCGTAATTACAGAGTTATTGTGATTAGATCATCAAGCGTGCTGAACAACAATAATATTACAACAGAAAGCTTGCAACACACACTTGCACACACAAACCTGCTTTGTGCTTTTGGACATGGAAAATATCAAGGGGAGCTTGGGCACAGAGAAGGGCGATTTATTTTTTTTATAAGAGAAATTGAGGAAGCTGGTAAAGCAGAAAGGCAATAAAAAAGAGATCAATTTAAGGCTGTGGAAAGCTATGAAAAGACAGTATTGACAGAAAAATGTCAGAATGTTTGGTAAGTAGCCGGTGGAAAAGTTTAAAGTTAAACCGAAAGGAGCGATGATAGGAAGAAAAGGAGAAAAACAATGTATAGAGTGTTCAATAAGGAGATTTTAATAATGAAAAGCTGCCAAAAATGAGACTTGTGTAAAGAACCAAGACGTTCGTCAATGAGGGAAAATACTTTAGAAGACGGAGGATGAGTGAAGGCGAGGGGGGTGGGGGGGATTAGGGAGTGCAGAGGAGTTATGGGGTCAATAAACCCTGCTGTGGGGAAGAGGAGAGGGACTCCTAATGAGGTCAAGGACACAGCATCGATCGCCACATCATAAAGCTGACTGGCAAAGAGAAGAAAGGATGGAGGAAGTGAGGGGGGGCAGAGAAAGGAGGGAGAGTTATCAGGGCGAAGGAATGAAGGGGGGCAACAACTCTGGCCAGAAAGAGGGTTAGAGAGAAATTGAATTAGATGGAATCGCAACTGAACAGAAGAATTCTGTAATAGAAAACACAGAGAGAGAGCAACTTGTCCAATAGTCGTTACTCACTCCTTCTCTGTCAATCAATTCCCATCCTGTGGCGCAAGCTGCATTTCTGCATCATTTAGTAATCCCAACCCGAGCTGTTTGTGCCTCTCATGTATTTTATATATAGTATATATATATATATATATATATATATATATATATATATATATATATATATATATATATATATATGAGTCAGAGAGCCTAAGCATCTGTTTCTCTGGTAGATAAATACCCGGCCCGCTCTGAAAAACCCAGAAGTGCATCTAATAACGTTTACCTCTGTTCTGGGGGCATTTACAACATTTTTAAACATAAACCGAGACACTAGGATGAAAACTAAATGTCTCTTACACAATAAAAATGCTTTTTTCACACAACTGCAACTGTATTTCCTATTGATCCTTTTTCTTTTTTAAAAAAAAAAATAATAATAATAATGACTTCATACTGTACAGTATGAAGCTTGATCAGCTGGTTCTGGTCTATTGTGGTTTGTAAACACGGCAAAGCTTCTTTTTTAACTTTGATGCTGCTCACATCTGGAACAAACTTCCCAAAGATCTCGAAGACTAAAGACAACGCTGTCTACTGTTCAATAGAAACTGAAAACCCATCTGTGTGCAATTGATTTTAATTGGATTTTAAAGATGCACTTCGCCATTTTTGTCTGTTATACTGCCTTTTATGTTCCTTTACTTTTTTAGAAAATCGTGTGCTTTTCTATTAGATTTACTTACTGTATTTTACTGTTGTATTATCATAAAGAAACTTGGAGCACTCTGGAAGGACCTTCAGAACAGCCAGAAATGTTGTTGAATGATCTTTTGGATTTTTTGCAATAATCAATGTGCAAAACTAGTCGGCTCTGTGACTTGAAGGTAATGGTGATACTTAAGAGGCACAAACTGAGACTAATAGTAGTCCCAAACCCTTAGTCATCTCATTTTCCTGCTGTTTTTCTATTGCTTCTGAACGAGAGGAAAGGTGTGTAGAGATATCTTTTCTCTCTGCTCCCCTGTAATCAAACCGTTGAAATAATTCTGTGATCATGAACAAAAAATAGCCTGTAAGTTATTATTATTCTTTGATTCTAAGAAAACAGCTTGAACAGTGAGTTAAATCAAAAAACTGGAGAATTATTTGTAATGTGGACTGCTCAGATTTCAGAAAACACTAACATGTAACGGTGGTTGTGAGGTCACAGTTAGCAGAAGAGGAATGATCCTTACCCGTGCCCTCACTACGTCCATACTCAGCTTCTTATACTCCTTTGCCCTTTTTTTTTCTATAACTTGCTCCCTTCGCCCCTAGTCTGAAAAAAAACGGAAAAGAGGTTGAACTGATTCATCTAAGCTAATGCACTAAAAATACATTTCCCTCTGTGGAGAGTTAAGATGACACCACTGAAATTCAGAGAACCGCTGCTTTTTCCTTTTTCGTTAGACTCTAATATACCTCCCTCTGTCTTTCCTGTGCTCGTCATCCCTGCTGTTGTAGTAAACGCTTCATCTAAATGTTAAGAAGCGACGGGAGAATCAATCGCTCACATTTTCCCATTTTTTTCCCTGCGTTTATAATTTAAAAAAAAGGTGAATCGACGACATTCGCGCTTTTATCTCAGCCGTCCGTCAATTTTCCCTCCAGATTATCCCCGGGCAACGTGGCGAGCCGAAGTTGTTTTTTTTTCCGGCCCTAATCTGCGTCTTCCCTCTGTTCCCTCGCTCCGTATATGGCGCGCGGTTCAAAGCGGATCTAAATTGAAAGGCTTGTAATTTTGCGAACAGATAAATGAATGTGAGAAGAGATATGAGGGGTGTTGTATAGAAATGGGCTTCCTGATGCAGAGTGATCCCTCGAGGCCAGACGGGAGTCATTTAAACTCTCGCTGATATTCTCTCAGCATGGATTTATTACCGCCTTCTCCCCCCCTTCTCCAAAGTGAAAACCAGTCGGCTAACTAGACGTGATTTGTTACTGAATCGCCACAACTTCCTCCGCCGGACTGGGGAGATTTGTCACCGCTCATAGACGTTCTGCCGCAGCAGCTTGGTATTGAAAGCTCCATGCTTACATTTTAAACTCCAATAATAACGAAGGCTTTATTATCCATCTTGTATCCTTTATTCTGGTCGCAAGTCTTGACAATAAAAGAGAGTTAAAAAAAACAAAAAACTTCTCCAGACATATTCATAGAAAAATCCTCCTCCTTGGAATAATAATTTCTTCCTGATACAGTTTTATGTCATTAAAATCATAAAAAAAAAATGCATTTTCCTCTGCTCCCTCGCTGATTTATTCAGAATTTGCGCATCAGAGGCTTCAAGTTCTACACGTCACATTACAACATTACACGCTTCTGATGCTCTCTTAGATCATGACTGGATCCGAACCGGTTGTGATGTCACAAATCGTGCTCCTACACGCTTTCAGACAAACTTCCCTCTTTCAGAGGATGAATTGTGAACAGGCCGCACTCACATCAAAACAACCTTTAGAAGATCAGCCCGCCGATATATATTATATTTCTGTCAAATTCCATGAAAAGATGAAAAAAACACACTTCTCAATAGTTTCCAGCTTTTCCAGCAGCCCGTCTGTGGCACTCAGCCCAAAGCCCATTAGTGCCTACTGAGGATTTACATCTGAAGATGTAAATCTTCTTTCTGCTGTTCCCTCATCTGAAGATGTAAATCTTCTTTCTGCTGTTCCCTCATCTGAAGATGTAAATCTTCAGTAGGCAAATGCTAAATGATTTTGGGGGAAAAAAAAAAAACAGCTGAGCGCTGTGGCAAATGTTCTTCACACAGGGGTAAACAGATCATTTGTCGGGAACTATTTTCTGCCACGGATTTGTCCACATTTAGCACAGTAATGTGTATTTATACACATAATCCTGCACAGGCTAGAACCGGGTAGGTGGAAATGACTTAAAATAAAAACCACGGTGCTCGTGTTCATCTTAATGAAGGAACGTTGTAGCACGCCGCAACAGCTTGGCTTATTGATGCGTTTTTAATGGACAACAAATGAGGTCTATTTCACAGAAGAATAAGATGTATCATGCTTTGCATACACACGCGCTTCTTTTTAATAATATATTGTTTTACGTGGCATTTGGTGGCAATAATAAATAATAGAATATCACCATTCATCATTTAAACAGAGCACCAAGTAAGTTCTTTTTTTACACTGTCGTGTGTATTACCCGGCTGCTTTAACTCGGTGCCGTTCCAGATGAAAAATAAGTGTCCCTGAGCAGGGCAGAGGTTTGTAAACATCAGCCACGTTAATCCAAAACTGGGATTAAATACCGACCGAAAACTTTGAAAGACTTTCCGTGATTGGTCCACGTCTATTACCCTGCGTTGTAGCAGCTAAGCCTATAATCAAGGCGAACACGATCAGATAATCTCAATATGTCTTTGCAGACCCCCCTAGCCCGCTAACCTAATCCCCAGATTTAGAATCTCAGATTAGGAATTGTGCATGATTAATCCCATATTGTGTGTGTGTGTTTGTGTGTCCACGTTGCCTACAGGGGACCCTCCGCCGGGTGACCTTCTCGGTAGTCAGCCAACCCCAGGACGGCGGTTGCTATGACAGCGGTCTGGAGGACTCAGAGACGCCAAGCAGCAAGAGTTCATCGGGGCCACGGCTGGGAGCTCTGCCGCTGCCTGAAGAAGGCTACGAGAGGACCACACCAGAGGGCAGTGTGGGGGAGGAGGAGCATGTGGAGAATGGTCAGAGCAACCACACACACACACACACACACACACACACATCATCATCCAGAAAACAGACAATTATTTATCTAATTCAGAATCACAATCAGGAGGCTCCCAGTTATCTGTGGTATTTTTATATTGTGTCTGTCAAGGCTATGTGTATTATATTCTGTGAAAGGTGTGGATTATCGCATACACCAATGTATTCACATGAAACACACAAACACACACACACACTTTTCACGAACACAAACACTTCCACTGAGACCTTGACCTGCTGTCAAGGTCCCAGAAGTTGTTTCTCTGTTCTCGTAAAGGGAGCGTGTTTTATAGAAATGAAGAAAAAATGTTATTTCTAAAAAAGCTAATGTGTGGCAGTATTTCCAGCCAGGGACTCATCCGTGGCCTTGCCGTCAGTCCACAGCCCAAATGTTCGCTTTCAACGAGTCTCCTCTGCACAGTATACGTGTCACAAGCAGAGCTGGAAAAAACCAGAGTGCTTCTGCAGCTGCAATGCCGCTTCGGCTTAAATGTCACTTTCCAAGCGACATGTGAAATCTTGAAGATGTTTTTGTTTTTTTCTTGTTTTTTATTTTTGTGGAGTTTAATACGTTTTGGTCACGGTCAGATGAAGAGGGGAATTGAACAGAGAATTCATTGTGGCAGATGTAAATATACAGTATAATTATGGGATTGTTGGGTTTCACATGAATTTAGTGCTGCGCAGTATAACAAAACTGGAATTTGTTTCTTTCAGAAAAATGTCCTGTTCCGTTCGAGAACAGGATGTATCAAATGAATGAATCTATTGTTTTCAGTTGTTCAGTAGATATATGTGCGTGTGTGTGTGTGTGTGTGTGTGTGTGTGTGTGTGTGTGTGTGTGTGTGTGTGTGTGTGTGTGTGTGCGTATGGGATGTATTACTTTACCTTTAACCAGCTTCAGTAACAAATGCACAGCTTCTTCAATTGGCATGAAGTCACATTCACCTCATCTATCATCATTATAATTCCTGACTACATTTAACATGATGTCAGTATTGATTCATAAATGACTGCTTTACATAGATAATGACCATAACCTTTGGCAGTTGACCCTGTAGGACTTTAACATTCAGTCTCTAGTGGCCTCATTAACCTCTTGAACCAACATTTATAGGATATAACAGGAGCGAAATATGTAATTTAATTCTTCCTTGCATGTAAATTGATTTGTCATTCAAATGTTTGATAATGATATTCTCTTTGGCTAATTTTTTTAGTTTTAACCTCACTTTTCACCTTTAATGTAACGCTGAGCACAACTGGGAGCCTTTTTTTTTATCTTTCTTACTTTCTTCAAATTCTGTGCTCACTAATTTCCTTTGTTCATTATTGCTTCTTTCTCCTCACCCAATATTCATTTCTTGTCTATTCTTACACTACTGTTCAAAAGTTTGGGGTCACCCAGACACGTGTTTTCCATGAAAAGTCACACTTTTATTTACCACCATGAATTGTAAAATGAATATAATATATATAGTCAAGACATTGATATGGTTAGAAATAATGACCCCACAAATATGATGCTCCAGATACTCAATCTGCTCAAAAGAAGGTCAGTTTTATAGCTTATCTAACCAGCTAGCTGTGCTAACATGATTACACAAATATTTTCTTCTTCTGACACAATGAGCAAACACATTGTACCATTAGAACACTGGAGTGATAGTTGCTGGAAATGGGCCTCTATACACCTATGTAGATATTGCACCAGAAACCAGACATTTGCAGCTAGAATAGTCATTTACCACCTTAGCAATGTATAGAGTGTTTTTTCTGATTAGTTTAAAGTTACCTTCATTGAAAAAACAGTGCTTTTCTTTAAAAAATAAGGACATTTTAAGTGCCCCCAAACTTTTGAACGGTAGTGTACCTATTTTTATCCTTTCTTTTTAATTCTCCCTTCATCTCACTTATCAATCCCATTTTTTTTTGTCTCTTTCCTGCTTCCAGATGCCCGACAGCTGCCAGACGTGGCTCTGACAGGAAAATGCACCAGGGAGTGCGATGAGTTCGGTCACTCTGACACCTGCTGGATGCCCGTCCGCCCGTCGCCTCGCCAGCGCCACGGCAGCGACCCCCCGCGGCTCTCCACCTTCGCCCCCGGCGATGACAACAACAACCTCCGCGGCAATGGCCACGAGAGCGACAGCGAGAGCGCCGGCAGCGCGGGGAGCTCAGAACCCGGGGTCGTCATCAGCGGCGAAGGTCAGAGGTTACCCCTGGCCAACGGCGACTCTCTCGGCACCCTGGGCAGGGGGGACCGCAACAGGAACATGGGCGACCACAACCGCAACCTCCTGAACCGCAAGATGACCTCGGCGTCCTACGACACGTTCAGCAGCGCCGGCTTCGGGAGGCGCCAACAGGAGGAGGAAGGGGGAGAAGGCCAGAACCCGCCGGAAGTCATACCTCTGACGCGGACAGGAGGGGACTACAAGACCACGTCCTGCCTCACGTTGTCACGCCGCGAGGTCTACCTGTGACAGCCTTGCGAAACGGAGCAATCACCGCACCACTCCCTTTTTTTCTGAAAAAAAGAGGGAGGGCTAAGACTATACTGGAAAGTCATCGGTTTTGGAAGGCCTTTTAAACCTGTAAAGATGTGAAAATGTCAGAAAAAGATCTTTTTTTTTTCCAAAAGTCATATATCAATTTGGAACTTCTGGATTCTGACTAATATTTATAGGCACTTAAACTTAAGCAAGTGATGGATCAACTCTTTGAGGAGCTCTGGCCAGGAGTACTTTCTAAAAAAATTGTTTGTTTTTTTGTTTTTTAACTACTAGTGAAAGCTGCCTTGAGGCAAATATCCTATTATGTCCATGTAGAAGTGGACAAATTCATCTCTTCTTCTTTTTACCTGAATCCAATGCATGCCTGACTCTCTGGCACAGAGGGGTGTGTGTGTGATGAAGAGAGAGATTGAGACTGAGTACATCCTGATGCTTTAATATGTCTCGGTGCAAAGAAAGACTTCTACCGAGGCCACGGCGAGCAAGACTTGGACTCAACTGGAGAAACCACAGAGGTCTTATCCAGTCAAAATAAGAAAATAAGTAACGGGTCTTTGATTGAGTTATTTGGATCTAATTCAAGCCAATCAAACTTTGTAATGCCTAATCAGCTCCATCGTTAACCCGAGACGGAGATATTAACCCAATCAACCTGCGAATCCCGTGAGAAATTTAACGAGTCATGAACAGAGTATCGAAGTAGCAACAAAAGTGCGGTCACTGTACACTTACAGAAAAAGTGCTGATCTCACAAAATCCACTATTGTTCTTTAAAACAAAAGGATTCAGAAAAAACTGCGGCAATGTGAAAAAATTGACTTTTTTTTTTTTTTTACAGTAATCAAATGTAAAAATTCAGAATACAAGGTTGTCACGGCGTGTCAGTGGTGCCACAGTATTCCTGTGTGTGTGTGAAATTACGTGTTTAGTAATTTTTTGCCTTCACACCCGGTCTGTATGTATATACTTGTGTTTGATAAAAAGGCGTCCAGCATTTTCAGAGTAGACCCGAGGTGCCGGGATCTCTAATCACTCGCGGTATCCTCCTCGCCATTTTCCATGTACCATAAAAATGTCCTTTCACACATGCACACACGCAGTCACGCATGCATGCATTTACACACACACAACCTCGAAGCATGTAAAACACAAACTCATACAGTGCATTTACAGAATGTGAACACGCATAGGGCCACAGTTTATGACATGATTCAGTGGCCGTGTAACAAAAAGTATATAATAACTTGCATTACCTTTCATACAGAAACATTAACACACACATACATAAAGCATATTAGAACAAGTAGGAACACGGGCCTACATTAAGATGTGCACAGTTGATATGCACTATGTGTGTATGTGCTCTTAATCATAAGTTTAACATATTGCCTCTCATTGAATTAGCTGTAGCATTTTGCCTGATCCCCTCCAGCCAGTATTTAAACATGAAATGTATTTAAATAATTACTCATCTCTCTGATGTGTGGGGGCTACATTAAAGGGACTTTCAATGACATCTACTGTATGTAATGATAGACAATGTGGGAATATGAGATATTCCACATACTGTAAGTAGGACTCATAGAAAAACCAAATTTCTCTAAGGAAAACAAACAAAAAAAACGAAAAAAGGACTCTGCATGAAAGGAAGATATTGCTAACTTTTTTTCTCTTTTTTTAAAACCACACGCCTTTTTTTTGGATACCACACCTATTTGAATACATCTGTACAATATACGAGTGCTTACGGGGAAACAGATAATGATGGCAGCGAGGGAGTTAGTTTTTTAGTGGATTAAACTGTTCCTTCCTTATCGTCGGAAAGAGAGAGAGCTCGGGGTAACCTTTCTCTCAGTTTTCCAGAGCCTGGAGACAGTGCCGAAGGCTGCAACAACGAAAAATAAATAAATAAATTAAAAAAAAGAACACAATGCAAGTGTGAGCGCAGTGTGAGCAACCCTTTTTTTTTTTTCTTTCACCGCACAGTGCCGAACTGAACACGCCCATGCTGCTGTGCTGAACCACGCAGATAACAAGACTCCTTCATGTTCGTCCTTCCCAGCAGCTACCGCACAACTCCGCTCCACACCCACTTCTCAGCGCCGGGCCAGAGGAGTGGGTGTGGATCCAGGCCGGCACGTCTTAATTCCCGTCCTCACCGTGTGGTTCAGTGGCGTGATAGGGATAATAGGGTTAGGTTCGTCCCTGTGGTCTTAATGAGTTTTCCTTTCTTCTCTCTTCTCCTCCTCCCTCGATCTGCTCTGATCTCATTAATGTCTGCATAGGCGAACGGAACGCTGGGAATTGACGGGAAGTGTCTCTCCTTGTTTTTCTGGTTGGATCAGGTGAGGTGGGAAGAGAAGAGACTGGATGCACTGCAGTTTAATTCATAGATTTGTGTAGAGTGTAGAGTTAGAAATCGAGAGCAACACTCAGGTAAGATGTGCAACAATGCTTAACCTACCGTGGTTTTTCCAGGGCCACACACACACACAACACACACACACACTCACACACACACACATGTTGCTTGACTGTCCCCTCACTGAAAGATGTGTGGCAACAGTAAAGTAGTAAGTACCATGATAACTCTGTTTACTTTATAATGGTAATTAGGGTGAATAATGGGTGTGTTCTATGTGCGTGATTACACTTTGTATACTTGTATATATATCTTCAACTTTACAATTCCGTGACTGACACCTTTAGCTTGTTTTAACCCACTGATGTACTTAACTCCCCAAGCCTTCATTACCCCCACATCCCTTATACGGCTGTTTACTGAGCTCTGTTACCGATGAACTGTGCTGCGGATGGAACAAAAAATGCAGAGTTTCTTCTGTTCATGGAACGTTCTTGTAAAATTGGTGAAAAAAAAACACAAAACCCTGCAGGTTTCAGACACTGAGTCACAAACGGACACATGCTCGTTGTCTGGGAGAAAGAGTTGAGATCAGTGCATCTCGATCCCTCTGGTTATCGAAAGGCCTCGAAAGGACTAAGTTTGCGAGTTTTGGAAAAGAGACTCTCTGCACAGCCTCGCCTCATCAAAGTGGCGGATATCTCTTCAGACTGCTGTTTTATGGCAGTTTTACTATGGCACCTTTCAAACCCTCCCAATCCAGATTTAAGGGAACTTGCTGTACATTAATCTGTGTGGGTGTGTATCTTTTTTTTTTTTTTTTTTTTTATACTGCACGTTTAAAAACATGAATATGTTTCCGTCTACTGCAAAACAGTGAGGGGAGACAGACAGAGAGGAGCGTAACGTCTTGAGATCCATCAACCCACCGATCGAGACATTTTTAAAAAAAAAAACATGGACACTTCAGCGGACACCAGGTATCTGTCATCCCCCCTCGTGCTGTTACCCTTATAGCCATGTACAGATAAAACTACACTGTAGAACAATGGACAACCGGAAACCGTAACGGACAATGGCATGCTTAAAGGTCTTCAAAATCTGCACTTGAGAAAAAAAAAAAAAAAAATGTTATTTTTATGTTCCTCTTATTTGTTTTATTTTTCTTATGGGTGCTGGCTCTGTTTTTGCTGCTCCCTTCTTGTAATTACATAATGAACTAATTGCATTTGCTATGACGAGGAAGAAGGCAACCTGTCGACAAATGGTTTGGTATGAAGATGAATCATGTAAAAGTTTGACTTTGACATTAAAAACTTCAAACACTCGTGTGTGTACGTGTGTGTGTGTTAACCTTTTGAAGAGTCTATTTCAGACGGTAGCTCTTACATTAACAATAGCCGTGACTCTTAGCAACTGCAAACAAAAGTAGAACAGAACAGCCGATTAGTTCACATACACAGAAATTAGTGACGCAAAATTGTACACAATCCGTTTTTAAAGCAATATAAATCATTTATAGAACAAATTTTCGATTACAGACTTGATGGATTATTTAAGTATGATTCCTATAAGACTTATTATTCTGTTTTGCTTATTTGAAACTGAGAAACACTATACACCATACTAATGATTTACTATAATTTGTAATCCAAAGACGAATAAAAACAATCTCCACTAAAGGTTCCCTTACTCTCTTTCCCAGGAGCTTTTGACTACATGTTCAAACGAAGCTCCATGACAACATCTGCAGATGAAGACCATGCGATAAAGAAGAAAACTCCAGAATAAGTGAGTAAAATGTACTTGAGTAAAGACTGTTGTTTCCAAGGTCAAGAATGAATTGAATTAATCATACCCAAACCAAAAGAAACATTATCTCTCCATCTCTGCACCTGTACAGACGAGAATATAATTCTGGAATATCACTTAAATGTGGCACAATCCATCAACTTTATCTGTGATTTTTTTTTTCTCCTCTCAACTAGATCTTGCTGTGAGCAAACTTTTCAAATGCAGAGAGCAATTTGGACTTACACTTATCAGAAATTGCTTCAGAAGCATTAACTGCTGCAAAGATTACTGTGAAGGACTCAAAATGTCAAAAAAGTCCCGCAATCTGTATTTGCCTTTGTCCAATATGCAACACTGACACCATGTGGCCACTAAGATTTATTGCTGCAGTTTATGTGTAGTGCATATATGATCATTCTGTAGGCTGTTCCTCTATCTTCCAAATGGATTTTGACGCTAGTGAAGGGTAGAATAATTAAAGTGAGGCAGAACAAGAAATCTGTTTCTTTATATAGGCGCATATATTTTGTCAAAAGATATTGGATTTTAAAACTGAGTGAGCCCACATATTAATCAGCTTTAAAAGTGTGGAAAGAGATTCAGTATAATCCACAATCTAGAAAATGATCATTTATGAATGAAGGGTTCACTGCTCACATTTTATGGGACATCAGATATAAAGATGAATATTAGATGATCTAATTGAGAAGTGTAATTCAGAGGAAAACACGAGGAAATGGTGTCCTGTTGAGATGTGCGCTCATCATTCATTGATAAGGTAAGATTTAGAAGGCTTTTCAGTCTATTTTAGTAAATCATTCAATTCATGTCAGTGCAGCAAAACCACCAGTATAAATAACAACAAATCAAACACATTTTTACTGTTTGATTGTCTATTATCTTCAGCATCAACAACCAAATAGCTACATCTTCTCTATTTTTTATTTCTAAGGCCAGAATGTCAATTTGCACTTTGATCACAGGCCCATCGCTTAATGCAGCTTCATTGTAATCCGACTTTTTTTTTTTTTTTAAGTATTTCAACTTAATATTCACATCACACAGGTTGAATGAGTTATGCTGTTTGAGGAAAAAAATGGAGACGCTTTAGTTGAAATGTCAATCCGGAGATTTTGGAGGCCTTCACATTTAGTATGCTTCTTATCCGCAATCAGTATAATCACCTACAGGGTATCGAGATACCAGAATGTGTCACATCCTATAAAAGTCTTCTATTTTTTTTTTAGCAAAACGGTATGGCTTTCTGACCATAGCTTTATGTCTTCAGGAAAAGAACAGTCCAGACATTACCATCCCGAAGGGACAATTGTTCTGCAGCCTGCAATAAAGTCGTAAAAACACACATAAAAGGGAAAAGCGTTAAACCCCACAGTAAAAGCTATTAGCAGTCTTCTTTGAAACATCTGAATCATCAGGTGTCATATCAATCAACCCTTTGTCGTAACTCACCTCAAATAACTGGTGACCATAAAAAAAGCCTTTGTAAATAAATCACTTTGTTTCAGCAGATAAATGGACAAGGAGTTGTCTGCACTACAAAACAGAATGTCCGTTTCTTTGAACTCTTAATTAAATCCCGGGGATAGACCCAGTGGATGCGCATTTTATTGATTTTATAAAGATGGAGTAAAATGTTGCAAGGGAGGCGCTGGTGAAGTAAACCCCGGAATGTTAACCTCCTCACACACCGTCCAGTCTATCAAATGGTCTTTGGAGCTGTCAGGCGCTTTCCGAGGCCTTAATCAGGCGCCTTTTTCTGACTGACAGCGATCTGAATTGAAACGCCTTCGAATTGCCTTCCCGTGCACGGACACAGAACATCAGGCTCGCAGCTTCAAAGTGAATCAACATAATCGTACAATATGTTGAAATTTCCCTATCTCACTCATTCTGGCTCCTCCTGTCAGATGGAAATCTTTTTTTTTTCATGTCCAGTTGGCTAACATCTGTAGTCAGCTGCTGCTGCAACCCCTCCAACACCTAAGGAACACTCGGCATCGCTGCGGCTGAGCATAAAGTGTCGAGAGATGTGATAAATTCTGTCAGAATGCTGTGTTCCTCTGTTCAGGAAGAGCCTCGCAGCAGAGCTGTAAACATTCTTCCTCGCTGATATGCCAGGCGGCTGGTGTGAGATTTGATCCTCTCTGTGTTCCTCCGTAGGCTGTCATTTATGGCTCTTCATCTTTTCACGGTCACATAAGCCTGAACTCATCAAAGCCCTGCTATCAGCATTCTTGGTAGAATAGCAGGAAATAACGCTATACAATATGATTTTTGTGTGAAAGTATAACCTTTGGCAGGATACGAATGTATGTAACAGCCTGTACCTGCACGCAGGGAAAACATTCCAATTAAAATTGAGCATATGCGTGCATGTCTGTGTGCGTGCATGCAAGCGTGTGTTCATGCCTTTATGTGTGTGTGTTTTGATGACCTGCAAGTTGGTGATGTGTCATGTGCTACCTCAAGCGGTTGCAGGGGTGTGTCGTATCTGCTGATTGGCCCATAGTTGACTGCCGCTGGCTTCCAGAACCAAGGCAACTGGCATTTGTTCTGGTTCTCAATAGTGCACAGCTCTTCTACTGCTGTGTGGTTTAACTACTACAGTTTTTATGATTGCTTAAGCACCATTTTGAAAACAGAGTTAATTTTGTCTAAACCCCACAGATTTGTTTAAAAATAAAACTAGAAAAGCACTCTGAGAGCGCAGACATCTGCCAAACTTATTGTGACTCCCCAAGATTGTTGTTCTATACTATGCAGGTGCAAGATATCATCACCAGGTTGGTGCTTGTTTAAAGGTCTATTTACTGCAAAGTTACCAAACAAGAAAAAATTCAAAGCAATCCAGATTTGATTTCTTTCAAATCATTGCCAAAATGTAATCATCTTTTCGTGATACCATTCCTAACATTTGCTGAAAGTTTGACGAAAATCCACCCACAACATTTTGAGGTATCTTGCTAACAGATGGACAGATAGACAAACGCCAGTGAAAATATTACCTCCTCGGTAGAGGTAACAAATTCAAAACCATAGAATACTTAACAAAAACACAATTCTGCCACCTTAGAACATGGTCCAAACAATCTGATTCAGTTTGAACCCATTACACACTGCTGTGTTTAATTACATTACATTTTTATCATTTATACTTTTCTAACGATATAGTCTTGGGTTAGATTTTTTTTCAGAGATATTGTTGGAGAATGCTGCATAATGTATTTCTCTCAGCATTTTAAATTCAATACATCCATGCATTTCAAACACTGGATTTTGCACTGAAAATCAGAATAGAATTTTATAGAACAGTACATAAACACAGGTGGGTGACTCTGTTTTACATGATTGCTGCACACTTTAAAATGTTACCACCACATTGGCTTGGGACATTCAAAATAGCTCTTGTAGCCATTGATGTTTCTCTCTCTTCTTACTTTTGTCAGGTTAAATCCAGCCTCATCTATGATAGTACGTTCATGCATGATTGCATCAGCATCCTCTTGCAGAACTCTCAACATTTTGTAGTACAATATCTGCTATAACAAATTTCCACACAAAAATGTTTGGTGTGCAACATTACAACATGGTCAACCAATGCTAGATTCTCATCCGATAAATTTGGTCTTTGCCTTCTTTGTCCACGTCCTCCTGCAGGTCATTCTCTTCTTCTTCCTCCTACACTCACCTGTTACCTTTGAAGCTGAGTGACATGTTTGAAAGGCAGAGCCTTGAAATGTTCGACTTTAATGCCAACTGTTATTTATAGTTTTCATGTGAAGTTAATCATTGTAAAATAAAACTGTAACAGAGAAAGTTTGAGCTTGCTGGGTGTAGGTGTAGGTGTGTGGTGACAGGGAGAAATGACAGCTTCACGTTGTGACAGGGGTGCCTTAAAGGTAGGTTTTAAATACACTCAGTATAGATTGTAATTAACAAGAAAAATATAGCTCTCCAACATTTAATCAAATCTTGCTGTTCTTGAGAGGAGGGAAGAGTCTCACCCTCCTATATAAAAGTCAAAGTCTGCCAAGGCTGGGACAAATGGTACAATACATTAAGTAAACTGGATCTAAAATCTAATTTAATCTAAATCAGAATCTACAACCATATAAATCAGCCTCATTATGGCTTGAATGAAAGCTAAGACAGTCCCCTTTAAAATGATTTCAACCATAATATTTTAAAACATTGGGAAAAAAACATGTCCTGTGAGTATAAACCAGGATAGGCTGTCCTGATCTGTCACTGTCCTGATCTAGTTTCCTTGTGTTTTAGGTTTCTGGTTGTCTTTCTATTTCCTTCTGTGCCCTGTTCCTGTTATATTTTGTGAAGGTTTCCCCTTGTGTTTCTTGTCACCTTTACCTTCTGCCTTTTCCCTCCTTTGTTGATTAGTTGTCTGTGTATTTAAGTCCAGTTTTCACTTCAGTCTTTGTCAGAGTCTCTGTGTTACATGTTGTTGCTTGTTCAGTTTGTACCAGCTTGATTTTTTTTGCTCGTTAAATCTGATTCATAAAATTCATAATAATTCACAAGACACTGTCAGACAATATGTTAAATGGCATTAAAGGGACATAGATTTACATACTCATCCATATACTCCTCATGGGTAGGTTTTATTGGATAAGGAAGGCATCAACATGTAATAAATTCTCAAGCTAAGGATCGTATAGGGACTGGATCCGCGAATAAGGCGTTGTTAATCAGCTTTGTGCCTTCTTGTACATCGTATCATATTTGTCCTGCGCATGCGCGAGAACCTCTGCCAGGTTTCCACCCTGAAGTGCAGGGAGGCACAGGTGCCATTATAAACAGTAATGTTGTTGTGGGGAAAAATCAAACAATACCATGATTTTGAAAAAATCAACAACTTGCTTTTGGGCGAAGAGAGAGTTGGAATTCATGCAGTTGATTGTTGTAGTTAAGTAGCCACCAACCCAAAGTAGTTCTAACACCACTTAATGAAAGAGCTACAGCACCACCAGCAGTCAGTCAGGTCACTGACCATTATCCGAATTAAACAGACTTCATGTGTACTTGGATTTTGAAACAGACCACCTATTGAGTTGCAATGAATCAAATCTGGCAAAATCCATTATGATCCTACCACATGAACATTTATTTAAGCAGGTAATAATAAACCCATTGAGATCAAGATCTCTTTTACAAGGGTGACCTGGCCAAGAGGTCAGCAGCACTTGTCACAACACTTGATAAAATAAACAACTACATTAGTTTAAATGCCAAACTAAAACTAAAGTGCAGCAGAAAAATTTGATGGTAAAGTGCAATACACGTTAACATTTATAACATAAGTGCGGGAGTAATAAAAATAGGATATTAAAATGCAAAAATGCAGTCATTTACAATAAAATATTTTTTTTTAAGTATGTAATGTATAATAACAATTAAACATAAAATATGGTAGCAATAAAAATAAGATGTTTAAAAAGCAAGGTACAATAAAATTGTACGAGTTGCAGGTTTGTGCACCGATATTTGTTGTTTGTGATCTTGCTAGGTCTATGCAAGGCCACATGGGCGGGATAACATGTAAATGATGTGAGTCAACTCAGTGTAGAAATTCCCAAAAAGGGAGTTTCCCTCCCAATGTAAGGATGATTGAATGACTTCACATCTGTTGTATTGTTGCAGCAGCCATAGTTACCACATCTATATGCATCAGTTGTTGACAGCCATGTGTTCTTGGTTTGAGTCACATTTTTCATCCGCGACAATGTTTTTCATTGTGGCTGCTATGCTGAAAGAGAGAAGAGGTGGGGATTTGCGGAAGACCTTCAACGATTGTTCCGCTTGAAGCATACGCCAAGTGTCTCCTGAGTGTCTCTTTTATTTGTGAAAGCACAATGATTATGTTCAGCAGAGAAACAAGCTCACATTGAATTCTTTGTTTTATGCGTATTAGACAACAGATCAGAGCGAGAGGTGATGTTGGCACTTTTGAAAGCACATGAGTAGGAGGTGCCAGGTTGTTGTGGCTGCATACGGCTCTTCCACCTGCTAAGGTCTCCAGTCTGTTTGTTCGATGAATAAAGTGCACAATACCAATGTGTCTTTGTTGCTCGTTACTGATACAGTTCATTAAATCCCCCGAACACCTCAAAACAATAGAGTCAACACCAGCAGGCGAATAAACTTTGACACTGGATGGGAAATTTGCCACATTTCAGTCTGAACATCACTTGTTCTCAGCTACACTGCTCATGCCATAATTGATCCTTAGAAATGGAACATAATGTCACATACTGAGGTCCTGCTAACAAGCTTTCCATGATTTAAGTCCCACTGCTTAACAATATAAGGAAACTTGAGATATCATCAACCAAATGCAGATTTCCCAACTTTTTTAGGGTGTTTATAGTAGTTCTAACAGGTATGCAGCAGAGTCCAAAGCATCTTCGTAGGGGTATGCAACCATATACGTTTTCAATATCAAGAGAATCCAGTGTTGTGTTCTAATTCAAAGTACAATCACTCAGACAATTAACTACATCATCTGTGTCTCTGAGACAGGCGAGTAAGTCAATAATAATCACTTATCCTCTTTGCTACGTTTTAAACATTGTGTGTTGTCCCTTAAATTAATTAGAAATGTATTGATGACATAGAAAGATTAATGTTCCACGTTATGTGTGCCAGAAATGACTGTCAAATGCATTAAATGTGCTATTCTGCTGCTGCTTTCATTCATTGTAAGTCAAACGATATCGGAATTAATTACCGAGACCCCTTATTGTTAGTTTTTGATTGCATGTCATTCACAATGAGGTTGCATCCCGAAGAAATATGCTGTGCATTCTTTTGTTTGTTGCATTGTAGCCGGATGGGCTGTTCAGGTACGTAACAGCCGGGACCTGAGGGACTGTCAGTAGGAGAACGGTACAGCTGGCTCAGTAAATTGTCTGGATGCAGTCGATTCTCTGTTTTTTCCCAAACAGCAGTCAGGTCCTTTCAAGGGAAGTCTCCACACTATTACAGCACTTATTCAGGCAATTGTGATCCCTACACACACACACACACACACACACACACACACACACAGACAGACAATGTTTTTAATTTCTGATTTCAAAACCTGCTGTAGAGGGAAAAAAGTGCATTTTTAGTCTCACAAGCTCAGTATTACATTACTTAGGCTTGGACCCATAGCAGATGGCAGCATCAGCATGTGGGTCTCTGCTGGTTACAGTGAAGGTGATGTTATCTGGAATCAGTACTGATCTGGCATCAGTAGTAGAAGCCAGAAAATGTACTTTTTTCCTTTGTCTGTATGTATTAAAATGAAATAAAGAGATAGTATTTTTAAGCAGTTAACAACCTGACAACTGCAGTTCATTGTAAGATGAAGAAATGAGAAGAAAAGCGACACCACATCTTCATTTCGCCATTTTTCTTTTTCAATTTGTTGCAACAGTCTTTCATTAATTTCTAAAAAGAGTGTTTAAACTGACACAGAACTTATTTCATTGCCACATAACTTCTCTAATCATCACAGTCTACATTTGGTTCTTTTCTACGACCAAATTTTATTTCACATGCTGTGTGATATTTGCATCTGAGGTAAAAGAATTCTGTTTTTAGTCATGTGTGTTCTCTTTTCTTTTCAGGTAAAGTCTGTCCATCTGTTTTCATTTCATTTTCAACTCTTTTTTTCACCCTCATTCATTTTAATGTGCATGTGCTTAGATGTGTAAATTGTGCAACACTCCCTGTAGACTTCAATTTCCACGGTTTTTGCTCACTCTCTTTTTTATCCGAGCTGTCATCACAAACATGTCAAGGTTTTAAACACTTCATATATATGAATCTATTCCTGGTGTCCTTGAACTTCAAATCACCTGGTTACACTTTTATGGATGAAAAGGATTATTAACATATAAAAAGGACATTCATCATCTTAGTATTAAATATTTTAGGCATTACAAGGCTTAATGTTTTTCTAGCTAATGATATAGAGACTGACCATAATAATGATTTTAATTTATATTTATATTGCTGCCATCAGTGTTAACAATCAACCCACCACCTTGAGGACAGTGGTGATATTGATAAGGATAATGATACAGTCTGTCAAATATGTTTTTAATTACGCAGTATACTATAGTCTATTCTATATAGTATTGTAACTGTCTGCAGGATACAATGATGTTGTGTTTGTTGGACATTGTATACTTTTATATCTGGCCATGTTCTTATGTTTGTTACAGGTTTATGGGTAGTTCTTTTACACCTGCTGCAGCAAAGTTTTTTTTTTATTATTTTACTTTATTTATTTATTTATTTATTTGACAGGGACAAATGCATGATACATTACAAAGTACAAAGTAAGTGTCACGTATCCAGGTTTCTAGTCAGTGGTTAATATGCAACCCCTGCCCCTGTTTATGATATACAAATAAATACGATAATAAATACGATATATACGATAATATTGACATCATATTTTCCCTAAGTCCCTCTGGGTTTAACAATCACTTTCAATATTCCCTGTTATCGCTTGATCACATCTCCTGTCCATGGTTGTGATAAAGTTCCCTGAGGCATTGTGTGTCTCAAGGTCATCGTTTTACACCCACAACTGAAGCACCTGCAATTCACCCTGACAGAATTTATTGGCACAAAGTCTCTGTGCTGCAGACAAAAGCAAAGATGTGTCAGGGGCAGGATTTGAAGTATCTGAATCACACTTCCAGCCAGAACCTTCCGGTCAAGTCTTTATTGATCATTAGTGGTTCCACTGGAGACACCAGACAACAGCAACAAAAGCAGAGCGGCATCAAAACATTCAGTTTTACCAAGAAAAACACCCAGAATCAATCCGATGAAACAGAGATAGCTTTAAAACGATTTATCAGCGACGTTTCAAAGAGCAGCGGGAGCTGAAGCCCTTTTGCAGCGGTGAGTTGAGGGTGACATCACGACAAAGATCTATTTCTGGCATGAGTGAGTGGCCAAAAAAAAAAAAAAAACTATATTACACACGTCATAAATTCTTCACTGAAATTCTATTATGCAGGTACAGCAATCTAGAAATTCATTTTGCAACCAACAGCTGTATCTGTGTTTGCTTTGCCCTACTTTAGTCGTTTCACACTTTATACGAGAGTATTGACACATTTTGCATGTTGTATCTGACACTGAAGTGGAAGTTGCATTGCTTTTATTGAAGTTCACAGTAAGGTTTTTTTTCTTTAAAAAAGAATGCATTCTGAACCTGGTAACAGGGCGACTCTGTCCACAGTGAATGCCTTTATGTAGCAAACATTTATTACAGTATGTTTGTGCCCTTGATTATTAATGTGCCTCGGATACAATTGTAGTGTTCCTCCTTGTAACAATAAACCACAAATAGTGTAACACCTAAGGACATGTTCATGCAATATGTATAACCGATCCACTTGAGCCACACTGAAACAAATATAGCGAAGATGTTGAATACCATATGCAGGAGGAATCTGTTATTTCTACAGCTGTCCACCAAGTGGGTGGAAAGGAGCACCATATCTGAGCCAGACCCATACAGTAACACATGGGATGTGAGGAAGAGTAAGGAGGAAATCATGCTCGTGGAGAAGGAGATAACAACATTATGACATTGTAACACTGGGGTTATATTTGGATGCTTGCAGGTGGTCCAACACCAGATCTGCATGTGTGTGTGTGTGAGTGCGTGTGTGTGTATGTGTGTGAGTGCCCCGATCGTGAGTCTGTGGGTTTGCCCCCATTTTGATTGTAAATCACACTCTTCTTATACATTTAAATTTTAAATGTGCTTCTTCTCAGTGAGCATGGATTCAAGGCCAACTGATGAAATCAGGATTTATAAAGAGCATGAACCCCCCAAAAAAAGATACAAAGGGATGCATCCATGCCGGCGTGCGCACACACTCTCAGTCATTCACATACACTCACACACACACACACACACTCAAAAGGTGAAACCCCACAACAACCACAATCTGTGCACAAGCGTCAAATGTTCAGCCAAGGTTGGTGATGTTGGAGCGGCCACCGGGGGGTGCTACAATACGGTGGCCAGACCGGCGAGGGATGTAGTCATCAGCCTGGGCCCCTGTGATACAGACACAAAGTTATCTAAAAACTACTTATCCTTATTTTTTAGCCTTATCTAAAAAACAAAAAAACTAAACTAAAAAATAGGAATAGAAAATAGGAATAGAAAGGAGAAACTGGTTTTCCATTAAACACTGTAACACATCATCATTTCTTTGTTTTACATGATATATTAAAAGCTTCAAAGGCATCAATGGATATTAAAACTTAATAAAAATGAATAAAACATCGGCTCTTGTTACCTGAGAGGCTGAAGTTGGACTGGTGGAGATTGCGTATCGGTGGTGGCTGGTGAGCGGTGGGAGATGTTTTGGCCGACGGTGCAGGTGTGATGTATTTGGGGGTAGGAATGTAATCATGCACAGGACCATCATACATTCCACGAGTAACACCTTGTTTGCCCTTAACCTGAATAGATTACACACATGAAACACAATGAAAACATACAATCATAGATACAATATATATAGAGTTTGAAAATGATCTTTTTTTCAGATTTTACTACTTATAGGTATGTGTTCGGGCAACAGGAACATTTTTGTTTGAGTCTATAAACTACAAACATTTCCCCAAATTTCAAATAAAAATAAAATATTATATTAAAAAAAAAAAATATATATATATATATATATATATATATATATATATATATATATAAATTAATAATATCGTTTAGAGCATGACATGCAGAAAATGACAAATGGGCTGTTTTCAGACCTCAAAATATGCAAAAAAAAAAGATCAAATTCATTTTAAAATAGCATACTACTAATGTTTACACTTAGAGTTCAGAAGAGTTTCATGCATCTTGTCATGCTCTCCACAAGTCTTTAACATTGTTCTTGGGTGACTTTACTCCACTCCTGGTACCTCTTTAAGCAGAATGAGGTGTTCATGTGTTGGAATGGAATGGCTAGAATACATGTAGAGATGCTGCTTTCAGAAAAAAATACAGCAGTCTCTTTTCAGTCTCTCTTTCTTCCAGAGTTGTATATATTATTTTTATTTTATAAGACACATTAAATGTAGTAGTGCAGTGACTGTTAAACTGAGTGTTTCAAGGGCAAACTTTTTAAATTCCACATTTCTAATACTACTTGAGAAATGTGTTTAAAGCCATCCGCGGACTATACCTGGTCCCTGAACTTTACGCGCTGGTAAGCGTAATCTGGGAAGGGCTTGCGAGGAATAAATCGACCGGCACCCTGCTGTGCCTGGAGCTTTCCTTCCTCGTACACCACCCGACCTTGACTCAACACCACAGCAGGTCCGCCGCGGCACTCCAGGCCCTCAAAGATGTTGTATTCTGAAGCCTGCGTGGGGAGGGTTCGGAAAAAAGGAGAGTAAGTAGAAGGGCAAAAGGGAACTCTTACACCTTCCCCCCCGCCACTTGGAAAAGTGATACTTTATACTTTCTGACCCCATTGTGCTATTTCATCGAGCATTGTATCAGAAAGCATAATAGATGCAGGAAAATGCCTCAGTTGAGAAGATGGGGAAATGAATGATGAATAAGTCAGAAGCTCAGGGCATATAGAATGGAGTGACAGTATGCATACAGGGGGATGGGTAGTGAGATGGTTGCACAGAATGGGTGAGGGGTGAAAGGGGATTATAGCCTAAAGCCGCCACATGTCTGGATTAGGGTCTTTGGGAGTGGCAGAGCGGAGTGAATACATTAACCACTGTCTAATATCTTCTTCTCGCTCACAACAACAAAGAAAACCCACGTATATTCTCACTTACCTCATCCTGCCATGCAGATAGTTTGGGGGATTTATTTGTCCAAGTTTTTAGATATGAGATTTCTGCAGCAGCCGCGATACAATGGGGGTGTGTGAATGGAGTTACAGTCACGGTGCTCAAAGGATTAAAACGACAGCGGGCTGGCAATCTGCTGCCTTCTCATTGCCGTCTTTTCATTCTACTTTCTTTCGAAGACATTTATTCTTTGTCAGTGTCCATCTGAATGGATTCAATGTCTTTTTTTTTTTTTTTTTGCAATGGAAAAATATTCCAACAATGCTTTAGGGTGGTAGTGGAAATGTCCGACTAGATCAATTCTCGAACGTGAGTGAAAAGAAATCCGACAATATCGGCTACATACCACTTTAGGTGAAAGAGAAAATTGATATTTTTTTGTACTTTGGGTGAACTACTCCTTTGACGATAAATCTCATATTTCCATGTCAAATAGCATTTTTTCTATGATATACTGCTGTTATACTACTGTTATTAAGATTCAATAACCAGTATGTGTGCATGTGCATGTTATTCTGATTCCACCACACTCATGCATTATTGCATCATATTATGCACAGCAAAGCAAAACGCTTGACTAGATATCACTTCAACTTAAAGCTACACTTCAGATTTCTCTACACCTCCCTGGCTTTTTATCCTATTTCACAGCCCTGTGCATTCTGCGTTTCACGTTCTGCTCCCTCAGCAATAGATGCAGCATTTAGAAGATAATTTTATGTATGTAACAGTAACAGTGACGGTTTACTCATCCTTCCTCTTTATCTTCTTCCCAGGCTTATTTTCCTTTGTCCTCACCGACTGCTGGAGTCTGGAAGTGATGGTTTTGATGCTGTCAGGGTCCCAGATGACGACGTCTGCATCGGAGCCTACCGCTATCCGGCCCTTGCGTGGGTACAGGTTGAAGATTTTTGCAGCATTGGTCGAGGTGACCGCCACGAACTGGTTCTCATCCATCTTCCCCATAGCCTGAGAGACATGGATGGATGTTTGGTGTGGTAGACTAAACTATGCATTCAAACATGAAGAGGGTATAAAGAGTACACACACAGACACACGCACATATTCTTATTGCTCACCACAGCCTTGTCCCAGACGAAACCCATCCTCTCCTCCACTCCGTTGGTTCCCTCCGGGATCAGGGTGAAGTCATCTTTCCCAATTGCCTTCTGAGAAACGCTGTACGCACAGTGAGCACTGCCCACCACCTGCAGGTCCCCACTGCATAGAATCATTACACAAAAACCTCAGCATGCTTATAATAGTCATTTAATGCTATACACTGCCTGGCCAAAAAAAAGTCACCACCTGGCTTTAACTAGGTAAATAGAGTCTCCTATTCGATAATTTCTACATCTTTCAACTGGCAATAAGGTATTTAACCCCAACTGATGCAATGACTAGCTTCTCATTTCTTAATGAGGAAAGTCACATCCCTGTGGTAGAAAAGATGTTAGTCTGTTTGAGAAAGGTCAAACAGATTAACAGAATGGCATCAAGCAGAGAAAACCTCTAGGGGATTTCAGAAACTATAAAACTGTCCGACACATTATTAAAAACTGGAAGGACAATGGATATAGCACATTTCAACAACACTGTAACTCGAACATACATCAGGGTAAGATGAGAAGCAGATGATGTGAATGACCAGGTTATTCCATCAATAGTTTATTTCTTATTATAATGAGCACATGACATCGCCAGGATTCATTGGGCTCAAAATATGATGGAGCAGTTCAGTGAGCCTGAGACATCACTTTCACCAATGGATTGGCTACCACAGAGTCCAGACCTTCGTGCTAATTGAGAATCTTTGGCGTGTGTTGGAGAAGACTTTGTGCAGTGGTCTGACACTACCATCATCAATGCAAGATCTTGGTGAAAAATTAATGCAACACTGGATGGAAATAAATCTTGTGACATATGTGCAGAAGCTTATCGAAACAATGCCACGGTGCTGTAATCCTAGCCAATGAAATGACCAATAAAATGTGTTTGTAACCAACATTTCAGGTGCGACTTTTTTTTTCTTTGCAGATTGTTGTCTCAAATTATTTCATATAAACACATTGTGATCAGATGATTAATTAAAGGGTATCTGGCTGCAAAAATCTGTTAAAAACTGCAGTCACGTCCTCCCCCTCCTTTAGACGTTAGCAGTCAACACAAGACAAGAAAGACGTTCCTAATATTAGCCACCAGATGTCCTCACTGAGCATGTGTGTTAAAATACAAGTCATGTCGAGGGCCTGGGGCAGACACACCAGCCAACTGAACCAGTCAGAATGGTGCAACGCAGCTGCAGTACCAGTCCCTGAAGCCTTAACTATATCACATAAAGAAGGACTGCATTATCAAAAAGCCATCGGCGCATGCTCACTTTAGGCCATGGCATGCAAGAGGACCTAATTTGACTGACGGGGAGTGAACATTTACTATCACAAAGCCTAATCTAAGACCCATTATTGATTTGTTAATTACAGTGATTATCCCAAGATAGCGGGATAGCTGCGGGATCATCGCCCCCCTCCCAATGCAGCTAGTGCTTATTATACACAAAATAACAGACTTCACTGAAATGTAAAGGGAAAAGTGGCGTTCATAGTCCCTGAACAGGAGCCTAAAAATACACTCTGTCACTTCAGCAGAGGCTCAAAGACAACAGCAGCACCGGTGTGACAACACAGCGCCGCCTTGAGAAGCTGGAGTTGCAGACGAAGGGTGGAGTGAGGAGGAGGAGGAGGGAAGTGCTTGGTAGCCAAGGCAACAGATGATGAAGGATTCTAGTTCCTGTGCTATTTTTGGTATCAGGGACAGTCAAAAGTGTACTGCAGGAAGTTATGTGCATTTTATATGTTTGAGGTGAGACCTGAGGTGGGGCTGATCTGGTCCACTGAGCTACTCACGAATAGCAACTTCATAATTAACAATGCACGTAACTCCTATATGATGAAAATGACTTCTAGTTTGCAGCCCTTTATCAATTATCCATACTCTCAGCTTCTCCATGCCCCTCTTCTCTTTATGCATAAACCTTCACCTTTACTTCATCTGTTTTTCTTTTTCACTGAAGCTACTTTGACATTGTGCATTCTATTAGCATTTTTTGTGTGGCATGAATACCAAACTAACATCTCAGGGGCCAAACACTGAGGATTAGATCCTTGCAGGTGTCTCCTTTGGTGTCACCCAACTGTTTTACATTTCACATTGTGCAGGGGACATAGCTGAGTTAAGCTTTTCAGCTGTCATCACTCTGCATGGTCATGAAAATATTCTGTATAACATGAAATATATTGTAGGCAACGTACACTTGCATTAAATCCAGCATTATATGAATCCACTGATGAAGAGGGGGATAAAAAGGAAAGTTCATACCAGGACAGAAGTGTGTTGAGATGATCTGGAGTTGTGGGGTCTGGACTTAAAGGTGGAGATGTCACATAAGCTGCTGCTTTGGCCCAGTTCTTGCTCCAATAGTGAGACCCATCGGTAGCCAGGCTGGCTGTAAGAGGCTCCCCAAAAACCACAGAGCCTGGACATAAGGATAGTAGGGCATTTCAGTTTGGTAGTAAGAGTCAATGAAAGAGAACCAGGCAAACACAGAGAAAGGGTTGAGCACAAGCCAAAAATAGGGCGACAAAAAAAGGGAGGCCGACCTTTCCTCCGGGCTTGGGTAATAGTGTCGGCCGCACTCTTGCTCATCACCTTGGTGATGTAGACGGGACAGTTGACACGGTTGCCAAGGGTGATGGCACGGAACACCGCCTCAGCCTCCAGCTGCAGTGAAAAGAAGTAAAGAGTCGAGGAGTTAAAACCTATACAACAGTAGACGGATGAACGGATGCACGGGTAAAATAATTTCACCTCTTCGGGACGACTCAGGGGATGGCCTTCAGGCCCGGTGATTCCCATCCCGAGGATTTTTCTCTGTTCCTGAAACAGAAATGGAAATATTTCATAAAACCATCGGCATTTCATACCCAACAAGTCACGTTTTACCCATAAGATTCATGTTTTAGTGCCTTTGCTGGAATCTCATGGCTGTGAAACTGAACCCTGCTATAATTCCCTATGCAATATATGCAATATATAAGTGCAATAATATGCTACTGTTGGCTATTGCAATACATAGATTATTTATAGGTATTTTTACATTTCATACAGACCGTATTCAGACTTTTGTGTTTTTATATTGTTGTACTTGTTTGTATGCTGTGTGTGATGTGTAGAGCTCTGTTGATGGTGTTTTGTTTTTATTCAGACAATTTTGTGTTTTCCATGAAAAGTCACACTTTCATTTACCACCATGAGTTGCAAAATGAATAGAAAATATAGTCAAGACATCGACAAGGCTCGAAATAATGATCTGTATTTGAAATAATCATTTTTTCCTTCAAACTCTGCTTTCGTCAAAGGAAGGTCAGTTTTATAGCTGTGCTAACATGATTGCACAAGGGTTTTCTAATCATCCATTACCATTAGAATACTGGAGTGATAGTTGCTGGAAATGGGCCTCTATACATTTATGTAGATATTGCACCAAAAACCAGATATTTGCAGCTAGAAAAGTAATTTACCACCTTATCAATGTATAGAGTGTATTTAAAGTTATCTTCATTGAAAAACTAAATTTTCTTTCAAAAATAATGAAAATTCTCAGTGACCTCAAACTTTTGAACAGTTGTGTATGTATCACTAACAAGATGCCCAAAATCCTGTTTTACTGTTGTGCAATGACTACAAAGGCATTATATTTTTTTTCTATAAAATTTAAATCCAATGGTTCATCACAATATCAAAGAAAACAGAGTGTGCACTATAATCCTAGATACTAGTACACTGTGCTCATGCTGCTTTCAACTGTTCGGCTTCTGACAGAACCAGCACCCCTTCCCTGTTTGATCTCGGTGGGGGTAAAGCTTCAGTTCTTCATCACCTCTCTCCCTATTTCCATTGCACTTCGGTTAACAAGGCTATCATTATCATTCATTAGCGCCCCCATTATCATTCATTAATCTCATTTATCTTCGCATACATCTTGTGTTTTTTCTCCACAGTTGTCCACTTAATCAGGACCACCATCTCCATGACCGGTGACCACCGCTACTACTTTTCATCACTGCTGTCAGTATTATCAGCACCTCCAACCCACACCATCTTAATCACCATCACTTCCTCCTCCTTAATGTAATACCGGTCAACAGCAATGGTGGCGAGCCTAGGAAGAACCTGTCCTTATCTATCCTCAGCAGCAGCTGCAGCAGCATTAATCCTATCTCTCTCAGTTATGTAACGAGGATATCTCTTAACTGCAGTGGAGATTGCGGGGAACTATAAAGGGAGAAGATTGGTGGTGCTTTAGTTCATCCATAGTTTATATTATTAATTATGAATGAGTAAAGACACTGGTTCACAGGCAGAGCAAGATGGTAGAAGTTGCCACTGCAGCACAAAGATAGAGGGGAGTTAGGTTGCAACTTACCTGAGCAATCAGGTCTCCGTTTTCAGCATGAACTAACACCACAGCACCCAGCTGCTTCAGGAAGGAGAAAGCCTCGTACAGCTGAAGGAAAGATGATAAAACAGGAGTTTAAAGGTGTGATGAAAACGGCAGAATGATATATATATATATGAGAACAAAAGTGCAGTAGTGATTAGTGCAAATATGATAATGGTGAAATACCTGACAGTCTGTCATCTGGTACAAATCCTTATATGCCATGTAGACTTGGAATGAGTTGACACCTGACAACAGTAGAATAGATCTTCAGATATTCATGGCCAGAAGGTGATAAAGTTGCGAAAAGAAAAAATGGACCTACAATTTCATTGTGGAAAAGCGCATCTGAGCCAAGAATCACAACTTTAAACTCACAAGCTGTTGCCTTGGCTCAGCCTCTGAACCGTTTTGTGGTTCAGGGGCTTTTTCCCCAAAGGAAAAGTTATTTTTGACTTTTAAACAGATTACAAGTAAATTCTCTGCTCTGCCACCATGACGCAGCACAATGAAAACAATGGATTGCCACTATAAGAGGATTCAGCACTGGGCTAAATTGTTTCTAAATCTGTCCCTGTTGTTTTTGCACATGAGGTCCAAAGTAGGGATAAACAAGACACTGAAACGAGAATTACAGCAGTCACCAAAGCTTTAATATACTATAATGCAACAACTGCAGATTCTGGCATACCTTTATCTTGCACCAACAGCTCCAACTCATCCTTGACGGTTTCGTTCCACTCGGGAATGTCGATGTGCAGGGAGTAGTCGCAGGACGCCTTCTTGTCTGCAGCTTCCTGCCAGCGCTCAAACGCCTCCAGCAGGCTGTCGCCGGGCTGGGGGGCCACATGGTCAACTGAGAAGGTGGGAAAGGTTACGATGGAAAGAAGAACGTGACTATTGACTGTGTATGTGGTTCTAGTTCTTTTTTTAACATGCTACCATGCATCTACACTCACTGATCATGGTCGTGCCCCCGGCAAGGGCCGCCTTGGTTCCCTGGAGGAAGTCATCGACGGGCTGCGTACCCAGGTAGGGCTTCATCAGGCAGGTGTTGACATCGATCCCCCCAGGTATGACCATGCGACCATTGGCCTCGATCACCGTGATGCCCCCCGGGACCACCAGATTCTCACCCACCTGCCTGTGTTGAGAAAGAAGTGAAAACAAGTCAGTTTTATTTGTACAGCCCAAAAATTCACAAATCATAGATTTGCCCCAGGCTTTACAGTTTGTACAACACAACATCCCCTATCCTTAGACCCTCACATCATAGAGGAAAAACTCCCTTTAACAGGGAAAAAAATGGAAGAAACTTCATGAAGAGTAACAGAGTAACAGAGGAGGGATCCTCCCTCTTCCAGGACGGACAGGCCTGCAATAGATGAAGTATGCATAGGATGGAAACAATCCATTCAGACAGGAAAAAGTTGAGTATGACATTGAATGGATAACAGAAATAATTTGAATTGTGGTGTATGTGTAGGATGAGGTGACAGGCTGCAAAAACATTCTGACTACTGAAACCTGGTCTTTTCCTATGTGTCTTTGATATAGCAGGCATTTTGTATACTTACTTGATGAGGCCGCCTTCAATGTAGACGTCTGCATAGAAAGACTGGTCATCATTGACCACCCGCCCTCCTTTAATCAACAGCCCTTCACTCTGTAGGGGTGCAAAGAGAGGGGGAGGAGAGAATGTCAGGGAGCTGGAATCAGTCCTGATAGTTTTTTGATATATTGCACAGATCAGTTCTGTAAAAGATTGGCTTTTAGCAATATTACACAGTGCAATGGAAGAGGGATGGTGGAAATGCATAGCTTTGCATGGGCGGGGTTGTATTCTGGATCAGATTGTCAGTGCAGTCAAATACAATATAAAAGCACAGAGATACAACAAGCAGGATTTTTTTTTCTCTTAGGAACCAGCATCCACACCCTCCATCACCATGTAGGATGCCTGGCAACAGCATGAGGAATAATCTAACGTTTCCGTGGTAACCTGTGATCATGTTTGGAGCTGACAGCCCTGCTGAATTCCTAGCATCTACGGACACCATTTATTGAACATGTATTTTTTCTGTCTACATAATGACATTTAATGCTCAGTTATGGATCGTGTGTTGCTTTTTGATGCATTTTGGCCTCGTCTGGCACTTCAAAATCTATTTGGATGCTATAAAAACAGCAGCCTTTCTGCAGACTGCGTCCTTTAGAGCGTCTGAAGGCACAAACCCAGACTCGCTGTCTGCTGTTTTGTGCCAGACATTGTTTTTTTTCCCTGTGCGATTTCCCCGGTTCGACCGTCACGTCAGATCAGTTAATCTCTGTGACAGGCGGCGAGATTCGGCGACGCGGCCCCGTCTAAACCCACCGGCGAAAATACGTGTTCGATTTGGCGCACAGACATAGAGACGTGGGGAAACCGCCGCCTCATGGTTGTACTGTTTCACAAGAGGAGAGGCGTTAAAGGGGCCGATCTGCTCTTTGCCACTTTTCCACTAAGAATTTAATCCCATCTGGATTTGTAGACGAGCGGAGAGCTCCTCCGGTCACCGCTGACCGGGGCCTGAATCTCCTACCGTCAGCCGGGGGATGCTGCTCTTCCCCTGGTAGCTGGTCCCAGACATGCTCTCTGCGTCTCTGCCCCCGGGCGGTCAGCTTCAGTAGCGGGTTGCGGTGACTCATGCGCCCTGCGCCCCCTTTTTTTTTCTTTCGTCGGTTACCGTTTCCGTACGAGGCCACGCGGGGCTGCGTCAGGAAACGTGGAGCGCGCAACGGAGGAGAAGGACAGGTGACTCCAGGCACGCGTGAGAGTCTGCGCGGTAGCGTTCAGGGCCACGGAGGGAGATTCTGTGGACTGTAGCGCCCTCACACACCCCTTTAACACACACACACACACACACACACGCCCCTCTCTCACACGCGCGCGTGAGAACACAATAACAAAGCAGGCAGGGAGGATGTCTGTCGCTGTCCATTTCAGCACCACAGATTTGCAGGAGCTCGACGTTGTTTACGCATTTTTGGAGTCTTTGGGGAACCAAAATGGCCAAATTGGCCAAAAATACGCCATAAAGGCTGTTTGTTTGTTTGTATAATGATACAGACGCCTTCCCCAAAGGCAAAAAAGATTACACAACAATGTTCGCTTTAAAAAAAATAGAAGGAACAAAGAAAAGAAAGAATTATATTAAATTTGATGATTAAAAATGTATTTCTATGTCTAAGTAGGTCAGTAGTTCCTCAACCAGCTGCTTCCTCTCCATCTCTGTGGTTTTGGCTTTTTGGTCAACCAGGCTCCTCAATGAAGCTACATGTGTCCATTTAAGTTAAATAAGAAACGCTCCTTTCCGCCACTCTCACCTCTCCTTTCGGACTTTCCTTCCCCGACGAATACCTGACCTCCACACCGGGCCGCCCGTCGTCTCCCTCCCCGGGTGAGTCGGTGGGTGACCCCTCCCGGGGCTCGGTGGGCGTCTGGCCGCAGGGGTCACCGCCGGTGTCCAGGACCCTCTCCCGGCTCCCGCTCCTCGGGGTGCGGCTCCCTTTCCTCCCCTGCGCGTAGCTGTCGAAGTCTATGGTCTTGCTTTCGAACGCCCCCTCCACGGAGCTGAACATCCCGTAGGATTTGCGCTGGTTCGGCCCGGTGGTGATCGGCCCCGCCAGGTAAACCGGCAGCTCGTCCTCGCGGTTCCACTGCCTCCTGCAGTCCGACATCGTGGCTCCCACCAGAAACCGAGGCTTCCCCCTGAAAAAAAACCCTGAAGGGACGATGGAGCAGCAGCAGAAGCAGCAGAAGCAGCAGCTTCACTTGTTCTGGTCTAAACCAGGTCAGACAGTCAGTCCCGCCTCTGCCGCGCGCGCAATCGGTGCTGTGAACCGTGCAAAGCAGCTCTCACACACATACACACACAGAGAAGAAGAGAGAGAGAGAGAGAGGGAGAGCGGCACACACGCACACATATATAGAAATGATGCAGTGCTCCAGTTTTGATAGGAGTGGTATGTTAATGTGAACCAGTTAGAATCTAATTTGTTACCACACGTTTAAAGCAGGTCTGTGTCCCTCCTTGTCTCTTTGTCTCTCTACCATCACTCTCTCTCTCCCCTTTCTCTGCTGTGCGTGCAGAGCAGCTCTCTCCATCTGAGGATTAAACCAGCATGTTCCATCCTTTATCCCACATCTGGAGGGATTCCACAGATTGGTAAAAGGTCCGCTGCGCTCTGCCAGGAGCTGTTGTGGCTGTAGAATATGAGCCGCAGCCAGGAGGAGCTTTGTGATGTGTCCCCCGGGCTGTGACCTGTATGGTCATTATGATCATTAATGATTGGAGTTGAGAATTAGAATTAATGTCTTGTCCCAGGCAGCTGTGTGTTCAGCACTCCTGCAGGTGGACAGCTCCCAGTGGAAGGTCATATTGCACTTTGTGGCTGCTCAAACTCCTTTTAGGTGATTGTTTGTAGGCCTTTGGTTTTGCTTTAGGACCGATAATTCACATTGGTACTATTTTTTTGTCAGTCTACAAAAATTGTATCCTACGTCATAGAATAACTATATAGCACAACAATAGTTTCCCCATATCTCTGAGGTCAGTCAAACTTCCCACTGGTGCCATATGGTAGAGAAAACAACTCCATGGTGAAATGTTTGTTGTTTTCAACATCTCTAATGTGAGAATGTCATGTTATATTATTGTAAATGGAAGATCTTTGTGTTCAACACATCTGAAAACATCATCTTTGACTTTTGTGGTTTTCTCTCATTTGAATTAAAATGTGTGGATATTGTGGACTATTTTTTTAAGTAGCTTAACATCCATTCATTTACACTTATCTTTTTGTATTTTTCAATTTGTTATTATTTTTTTATTCCTGTATGCTGTATTTATTCTACTGTGAAACATGTCTGCTCTCATACGGTTCTACATTATTAAATTTACCCGGGTCTAATTACTTAGGTATCCTGCATTTATTTATTTACATTTGTCTTTAGGAAATTTCACCTGTCATGTATGTTTACTAAAGCGTGAGTCATAATGTTTGATTGAATGCAGGATGTATCAGGAATCCATGTTGCTCATTCATGATCAAGTCAATATGACTTTATGATGTTATCTACATTTAATACAGAGTCAGTTAATAAATCATCACCCTATTAAAATAATAAGTCATTTTTTCAGGTTTTGGGGAAAACAGAAAAATCAAATGCAGAAAGAATAAAATTTATAAATCATTTCAATCAAAAGGCATTGATAGTGGATGACTGTGGACATGCAGTTGTCTGTCACTAATGAAACATTAAAGAATAAAGTGACTTGAGCTGATTTCTGAACATTCTAGTATGACTTTAGGCAACTATAAACCTGCATTGAAATGTCCTTTCGTTCCATAGTGCAAACTCAAAACTTACATTACCTGGAGTTAAATTAAACAAATGTCATGTAAATCAAATTGGGGAGGAAGCAGTTTCCTTTCACTTTCCCAGGTCGTCTTTGTCTGTTTTTATTAAACATAACTCATTTCCAACATCTAGTTTTGACAAATGTTTGAAACCTGAGATACAGCAAATTTTCAATGAAGTGATGACACTCAACATGTGTCCTCCCTTTCTTTCTTTATATTTGGCTACATTTTTAGTGAATTTATTGATATGCACAGGAGTTTATATTAAATTATTTTAAAAATATAACTTGTGAAATTTAGACTAAATTACTATAAAAATGATAGCCTTTATCACTCACAAATTGAAATTCATTCATTAATCATATTTAGAGCTGTTTCTGCTCCATATAAATTTCTTGAAGCAGCCACCATACCACACCTTATAAATTGCACGTGTCAGCCTGTTTTATCCTGGCTTGGCCAAACTTGGGCAAAAAATAAAATGGCCCAAGTAAAATGGACATTATCCTATAGGGCAGGGGTGTGAAACTCAGCTTCATCCTGGGCCACATCAGCATTCTGGTTTCCCTCAAAGGGCCAATCATAAAGATTATATATGTATCTATGTATTATTATTATCTATGTTATTATATTAGATAATTACCTCTCCACTCATAATAGTGCTGGTGACAATTTGCAAACAGAATTTAAAACTATGCTGATGCAGATGTTATATTGTTGTTACCGTCTAATAATTATAAATGCTGCAGCAAAACATTGAAAATCATCACATATATCGAAAGACTTATACAAGAATATGCTGATAACCACTAACAATTTTAACAATTTTATTTATTGAATGGATTTTTCAAAGATTGGTATCTATGGTTTTGTATTGCTATGCTAAATATTAAGGAATAGAAAGTACAAGAAAGTAATGACAGATGTTCAAACATTTATTCACTTTCCAATCAAAAAATCACACAGGTGTGTGCAAGCGCTTGATGGGCCACAGAAAATGAGGTGCAAGATTGGCCTTGAGTTTGACATCTATAGGGCATAAAGAATATGATCCTTTCATGTCAGGATTAATGATTTTACCAGATGTCACAGCATCATCAAGAGAAACTCACTTTCATCAATAAATGGCCATTATTTTAATAAAGTGCCAATATGTTATTTACAAATAAGCCTTTTTTACATTGTAACCCTAATTACTACAAATCAATATGTTTTTATATAGTTATACAGTTAGGCTACTATGGATGATACACGGCTGCTTTGTTGCATGAATTGGAGGTAAAAACTTCATACAAATAAAGCTTGATTGATCGATCAAATCAAATATCTAAATATCAAGTATTTCAACGTGAAGTGGTTAATAACCAATCAAAAAGACGTACCCCTGATGGACATGTGTCGCCCCCTGTTAGAGGCGGGTCTATTTTAAGAAGGCGGGCCATAAAGCTGTCGTGCTGTTTATGGATCGGAGACGTGTCTGGTGTCACAGAGCCGTGTGGACGGGAATGGACCCAAAGGAACAGCACAGCCGCAACTTTTAAATTCAGGAGGACTATTCACTTACTTCAGTATCTTGAAGATAGCCTGTTTGGTTTACAAGTAAGTAAGTTTCTTTATGTTGTTTGACTACGTGCTGCTTTAGCACAAATTTATTCTTGAGAGTTGGCTTTGCGTACAGAGTTCCTTTGCGCATGTGCAGGACGAGGCTAAGCTCTAGTACAGATGTAAGGCTATGAATAATTACAGCTGTCCAAACGTTTGAATTCTACGTCTCCATGTTTACGTGTCAAATTATAAACTGCAGCTCTGCGTGCTCCTGAGTTGTTGTTTTTGCCACTTTAAGTTTAATAATAGCATGTTTTTGCAATTTAAAGCACCAGTCACAAGTTAGGACACACACCTCCCCATTCACTTGTATCAAAACTCTGACTGGTGTTAATACTGAGTAGAACAGGGATTCACTGATGTGTCTTCCAGTCAAAAGTATTTCACCTTTTAAAGGGGCAGTATCATATTTTAGGTGTAAATTTCATTAACAGGACGTTCACTGAGTCAAGTCTCGCCGGCTTCTCTGCTATTCCCAGACTGATGTTGATTAATTTGCTGCGGTTTGTGGTTATAATTAGTTACGTGATATGTTAGTCTCACGTTTTGTATTTACTCCGGGGACAGATGGAGAAGAAGTCACCATCAACGCTGATCACCACCCAGAGGTCACGCCCTGTCCTGGATGGGGCCTCTCTTCCCTGCTCTCCACCCATCTCCAATGACCACTCTGCTGCTCCACCTCAGCCCTCCAAGTCTCCATCATCCACAAAAGACGCCATGGAACCCACTAAATTGTCTAATTCCTCCCCGACGTCTGCTCTCTCCATCTCGAGAGATGGGTCGAAACCGTCTTCTCTTATACCACGGGTCTCCAGAGTGTCGTCCTTCGCCAAGCTCGCTTCCGCGGCCAGTTTAGACCGTGACGTGCCCACAGATTCCCCCTCTGCTGCTTCTGCTACAGATCCCTCCCCTTCTTCCTCCACCGCCCCCACCAAACGCACCTTTGCCTCCATAGCCAAGCGGGTGATAATACAGGAAAGGCTCAGAAAAGCAGAAGAGCAGGAAGATGACGATGACAAAGAGGACGGTAAGGAAGCCTCTATGTTGAGTTCAGGATTAAATCACAGACACATTGAGAGTTTTAATGTCCCTGAGAGCTGAAGTCACAAACCACAAACCCATTGCTGTGCCGAGGTGATAAGCCTCATGCTGTGTTTAGGAATGTCTCTCCATGCGTAGCAGAGTAACCCATCCTTCAGACAAACATCTTTCTTGGCCAGAGTGGAGAATACTTGAAACTTATTATGTTTTTTCATTTAAGTCCTGTTCTGTGAAGCGCTCTTTGGGCTGCAATTTCACTTCCTGCTGGTTTGATCAGGAAAGAGAGCTGCTCATACGGAATTGCAGGTGAATAGTTGTGAACATGCAAGCCTATAGTATTAGGGCTCGAGTCCATCCCATTTCCATGCATGCACCACAAAACTGCTACAGTGTATTACAGGCAAGAAGCAGGGATACAATAGCCTATCGTGAGGTCACACACACTATTCACTCACACTTATGGGCAATTTTGAGTCTCCAATTTTTGGACTATCGGAGGAAGCTGGAGAACACCCACTCAGACACAGGGAGATCATGCAACCCCACACAGAAAGGTCCCAGCTGAAGGTCTTGAACCTGCGACCTTCTTGCTATGAAGCAACAATGCTAACCACAGTCCCACTATGTCACAGTCATATATTGTGCTTATTCCTCATTAGGGTCATGGGGGTCCGCTGGAGCCAATCCCAGCGCCTTACAGGCAAGAGGCAGTTATACACTCCAGATGGGGTTGATGCCAGCCTATCGTGGCGCACACACACACCATTCACTCAGACCTATGGGCAATTTCGAGTCTCCAGTTAACCTCAGCATGTTTTTGGACTGTGGGAGGAAGCCGGAGTACCCGGGGAGAACCCACACAGACACGGGGAGAACATGCAAACTCCACAGAAAGGTCCCAGACTAAGGTCTTGAACCTGTGAACCTTCTTGCTGTGAGGCTACCCACTGCCCCACTGCGTCACCCCCAAACATTAGTTAAAAAAAAAAAAATTGTTATGCTTTCAACTCTATGATATTCCACTCTCATTGTATTACAGACAGACGACTTATGTAACAGGGCTCCAGGCAACGGCACTGAAAGACACTTTGCTTAAAGGACACTGGGGGGAACTGAAACTGAAACTTTATGTAACCGACAAGTGTTAACGTGACGGAGACATTCGACAGTGTTGATGAAGCTCTGGGATTTTGTCACTGGATATGTGCCTGGACAGACAGATGTACAGACACTTTAAAAATGCACACACTTTCACTTATGCCCCCACCTTTGACTTCTTGTTATGCTCATGTTACCAGACATGAGTTGGCTGGGATTTGTTCGTCTATGGCTGAGAACAGATTATGTGTAAAAACTACTGGTACTTGTACTGACGGCAACTATATTGATAATCGATTAATTGATCAATTAAGAAAATGTCCAAATTTTTGTTCCAACTTCTTAAATCTCATTATTTTCTGGTTTCTTTAGTCTTCTACAATAGTAAACCGATGATCTTTAGGTTGTGGATTGTTGGTCTGGACAAATTTTAACATTCTAGGTTGAACATTTAAAAAAAAAAATGTAAAAACGGTAAAAAATATTTTAGGTTGCATCTTCAGCTTTGGGAAACAGAAATCTATATTTTATGCCATTTTATGAACCAAACAACTAATTGATTAATTATTTCGATAATCAAAAAAAATCCATTTGTAAAAATAATTGGTTAATTGCAGCCTTATTCATAATGCTCCTATACCTATAACTATTCTCTCCTCCAGATGAAGAACCAGAGGAAGATTTATCCATCCAGCAGATGGAGGAGAAGGCCGAAGCTGGTGACGCCAGAGCTCAGACCCGGGTGGGTGAAAGCACATGCTCCCAGACTGACTTTTGGCATTGTTTTCCGCCCTGTTGGTTCACTCCATCTGGTCTTGATCGTGTCTATTTTTGTCCACTCGAAAGATGATCCCAGACTTTCAGCATGCAACACAAGATACGGTCACGCGTACTAACTATGGTTACTACTTCATGCGGTTCACAGTGGAATTGCATTGCCAATAATGCAATTCCAATATGTACAGTACTTTATTTATGTAAATGTACGTGGCACAAGGGAACAACAACTGTGGATTTTGGAGGAATGTAGGAATGCTTAAACCTGTTAAATAGTACATCCTTTGATTTTTCAAGATTTTTTTTGTACGTCCACTGCTGAAACTACATAACTGAACCCAACAAGGATTGAGTATTTTGTATATAGTTCAATAACCAATCTGAATTTTGAGAGATTTTCCAAAAATACTTTATCGATACCTCACTGAACACCCACAGGTTTGGTAGCAAATCATTACCATGAACTGTGTATAAATACAGTATACCGTAATACTTTTTAGGTTCTGCAGAATAACAATTTTCCTTAAGCTTCAGCTGTGTTTTATTTTACTTCTTAGAGTATCATTTGTTTTTCCGTTTCCTCAAAATGCCCAAATGTTCCTCCCTTGTTTAACATTGTTTCGTCCGGTGCACATACATTCATACAGCTATGAAACAAACCAACAGACTTGCACTATAAATCATGGGCTGTATTATAAGTGTTGAGCAAAATGTATAAAACGTAATCACAGTGAATTGCAGAATGCACTGAATTTGAACAAATACAAATGAAACATCGCATTTCACTTCTTGTTCTATACCAGCACATACAAATGTAATAAATTGTGCAGACAGAAGTTCAAAGGGTGCTAGATGTGGAAGATGAGCTCAGACTTTGCACTCAAGACCTCGACTGTGAAAGGGTAAATTCCTTAGAGGCTGCTTTCTTGGCTTTAACTTTCTCATGCTATATGTCATGTATTTGGACATAGCAGTCACCTAAATAACCACAGGATGTGTGTTTATAAGTGAACGTGTCCAAATACATGACACTACCAGTGCAGGGGTTGAATATATACTGTCATACAAAAGAAATCAGTTTTACTAATGCTCATTATCTTGTCCCCCTGCTCCAAACACATTTTATTATAGTCAGAAGGAAGTTTTGAAGCGACAGTTAAGATTAGAAAATGGTCACTTGATATGCTCCCGGGGCCTCTGCTCCCCCTGGAAAGAACCAACTGCAGTTAGCTGTGACAGAGATGGATACAGGAAGTGGGAAGTTTGGTTTCTGTTGTCAGTGAGTTTTTATTCTTCTCACAGTGTTTGTGTTGGAACTATGTTTTCACCAAAGTAATAGTCCCCATATAAACTGTGTTTTGTGGATTATACAACTAATGGGGACACACACAAATACAACCAAAAATCAAATATCAAAACTTTTTTTTAATTTAGACAAATAACTATCACAAATATTATCACATTTCAGTGAAGTGGAAGTGAAAACCTGAGTTAGAAAGGTTAGAAATAATGATTTGTATTTGAAATATGTTTTTTATAAAATAAAGTTTTCTAGCTTCTCTAAACAGCTAAGCAGTTTTCAGCTATGCTAACATGATTGCACAAGGGTTTTCTAATTATCCATTAACCTCCTGATGCAATGAGCAAACACATTGTACCATTAGAACACTGGAGAGATAGTTGCTGGAAATGGGCCTCTATACACCTATGTAGATATTGCACCAAAAAAAGACATTTGCAGCTAGAATAGTCATTTACCACATTAGAAATATATGGAGTGTATTTCTGATTCTGAAGTGACCCCAAACTTTTAAAGGTAGGTAATATTGTCAACATTGTATTCGTAATGATTGAGTAGTGATGAATTTTATATATATATATATATATATATATATATATATATATATATATATATATATATATATATATATATATATATATATATAGTTATTTACTGATGTTTATGTCTGGTTGTACTAGTTTTACCAAAGCCACACAAGCTGAATTAACCTGTCATCTGCCTTTCAGCTGGGTCAGTACTACCTGAGTCTTGCTAAAGAGAAGGACACGGAGGAAAACAATCGTCTGGCTGTTAAATGGTTTATCGAAGCAGCAAAACAGGGAAGAAAAGGTGCAGCAAAATTGCTGCAGCATTGTTGGATCCAGAACAAAGGTTAATGTCAAATGGAATATACATACATGCCCGCGCGTCTCCATGGTTGTGTATATATGAGTTTGTTGTGCCCTAAACTTTTTTTTTTTCTGGTCCTGTCATCCTCTGCTAGGAATCACTGCAGAGAATGAGGCAGATGTGCGGAAGTTATCGTCAGAGAGCAAGTTTGAGCAGGCGGTGCGTAAAGCGGCCATGATGATGTACTGGAAGCTCAATCCAGACAGGAAGCAGAAAGTGGCTGTGGCTGAGATGCTGGAAAATGCCGACCAGGTCAACACAGTGCAGGGTACGTGATTAAAACACCTAAAATGCTACCCGGAAGGCTGCAGCATATTGTCTGTTGCTGTGAAATAGATCATTGCGATTTCAGCAATTTCAGGTGTCATGCTGAAGATCATTACATGAGGAACATTCGGGGGAACGTTTGTAACTCTGATGCTGTGTTCATTCCTCACCAACAGGGGGCAATGCAAGCAGGGTTCCTTGCCCGACCTCAAACCAGACACAGAAAGTGTTGGAGAGCATGGTCAGCAGCGAGTGTAAGTATCCAGAGAGAGATGCGCACACAGAGAGAATATCGCCTGTCCTCTGACACGGTCGCCTGCTCTGTGTCCCCTCAGCTGGACAGATGGTGGACCTGGACGACTTTGTGGAGATGACTAAAAATTATGCACAGGGTATCGTCCCCTCTGCGTCTCAAAGTGGTGGCCAGGTCACAGCCAAGACTGAAAGCCCTGACAGGGGTGGAGAGGTAAAAGACCCAATTAGAATACAAATGAATGAATTATTACAAAGATGTCATCATTAGAACACATATTTACATTCTTAATTTAATGATTCAAGTTCGTGTGTGTGCGTGTGTTGAAGCACAAGACTGGGCCGGTCCCTTCAGGAGGAAAGAAATCCCAGAAAAGTGCTTGGTCTTTTGGCCGCAGAGGAATGCTGCACAGGAGGCATTCTGGGGCCATAGAAAAAGCTATGGACTTGAAGTCACGCCTAATGGTATTTTGATTTGTCTTATGCATCATTTCATTGTGTTTTCACACGTTCATTGAATCTACAATCTTGATTAATGCGTTGGTTACTTTTTCGATAAGTCAATCATTTAGTCATTAATAGTAAAAAACAATAAGAAATAGAAAAATAATATGTGAAGCTGGAACCACCAAGTGTTCTAAAAGTGGCAATTGACTCTCTGACAACAACTAATCAATCATTTTATTCACAAATTCATTTGTAAATTCTTATATGGTTTGTACATAGCCTATTTATACTCTGTACTATTATAATTCATACTTATATTATTATAGCCATAACCTGCTTATAGTTTGAATATAATGTACCATACAGTGCACCATAATTATCAGATTATCACAGTTTATCATAGTCACAGCGTGTGTGTGTGTGTGTGTGTGTGTGTGTGTGTGTGTGTGTGTGTGTGTGTGTGTGTGTGTGTGTGTGTGTGTGTGTGTGTGTGTGTGTGTGTGTGTGTGTGTGTGTGTGTGTGTGTGTGTGTGTGTGTGTGTGTGTGTGTATATCATAGCTATTTAAATCACTACTGAAGCACTTCTGGTTAGAGGCTATCTGCATTTCATTTCTTTGTACATGTGCAATGACAAAGTTGAATCTAAATCATTTTTTTGCAGCCAGCCCCTCTTCACATCTGTCTCTCTTTATTCCAGATGCTGCAGTACCCCTTGCACACCATCCTCAGGATGAAGGAGCAGCTGTTCGACTGGGCGTCGCGGGCCGGCGTCCAGTGGCTAAGCACCATCATCCCCACGCAGCACGTCAACGCGCTCATCTTCTTCTTCATCATCAGCAACTTGACGGCTGATTTGTTTGCCTTTGTCATCCCTCTGCTTATCTTCTACCTCTCCTTCATCTCCATGATTATTTGCACCCTGCGTGTTTTTCAGAGCAGCAAGGTGAGTGTTTTCTGTTGAGCGTGAATAGTGTGGATATTACATTCTGGGGCACCTTTTTGGTTGTTTTCTAATGTTCAATAAGTTACTTGATGTCTTCTTTCCTTTAGGATAGTTTGTTTGTCCACTTGGTTTTCACTTTAATTTTTCCAAGATTTGAACTCTTTTCAGTCACTCCCTCATTTAACCTGTTAAAATCCAAACCCCCCTGATACAGGGGCAGCATTGAGTTTTATTTATATATTGCATGAGAAAACTTCAACTGCAACACTAAATAAATAATTTGTATCTGTAGTAAAACACAATGTTACTGTGAAATAGTATCAATCTATATCATTAATATCCACATCATCAATACAATAAGAAAATAGTTTAATATAATATCATTAGTAGGGCTGCAACTTTTTCTATATTTAATGTAGATTTGAGCTATTTGTGTAATTATTTAATTGGGTCTTTTATAATCTCCTTTTTAAAAATCTTACAGAATATATTCTTCATGTTCTGTAATGATCCTCAGTGTGATTTTGATGATTTTATGAACAAATAATTCATCTTTGAACTATTCTTTTTAATCATTGAATTTTACATTGCAGGTAAGTAAGCTTATTTCAGTTTTTTTCAGATGTGGGTCAGTTTGGTCTTGTTTTAAGTTTGAAATAAAAAAAATATTTATAGTTAAACACAATTTTAGATGTTTGTTTTTGCAATATTCTAACTATATTTGCTCTGTAACAAACATGATTAGTTTTCTCTCACGTGTTGTAAATATGTACTGAACCCTTGTGGTTGTAGAGTTTTTCCAGGAAAACTGAAAAATAAGCCTGGGGATTAAATGGTTAACTATTCCAAAAATAAATACACAGTTTGTTGATACAAATGTCACTTTTTTATTATTTCCACCATCTTTCTCTTTTTTTTTCTAGTCTTGGGAGAACTTTAGAGCCCTGACATCTCTGCTGACACGTTTTGATCCTGGTCTAGATGTGGAGCAGGCGGAGACCATCTTTGGCTGGAACAACCTCGAGCCGTACCTCTATTTTATTGCCTCCGTCTTCTTTGTCATTTTCTCCTTCCCTGTCGCTGACAAAGGCTGGATCCCCTGTTCTGAGCTCTCCACAGTGGCCATCTTCTTCACTGCTATCAGCTACCAGAGCCTCAGCCCCACTGTTGCAACGTATGCACGCCGAGCAATGTTCATAGAGGTCAGAGGGGGCAATGCACTGACACAGCTCATTGCTAAAAGGATCATGCACTAACCTAAAGTATTAATTACAGATCAGGTTATTGTGTAATGTTAGACAAAGATTTGCTAAAAATAGGCTATGCTTTGCAGAAATACATGTTAAACTTAAACATGCAAGAGTATGGCGTTGAACTTTTTGTTCAACGCCATTTGTTCAAATCAGGATCTCTACATGTATTCCAGCCATTCCATTCCAGTGTCATTCCAACACATGTACACCTCATTCTGCTTAAAACGGTACCAGGAGTGGAATAAAGTCACCCAAGAACAATTTAAAGATTAGTGGAGAGTGTGCCAAGACACATGAAAGCTGTTAAAAATAAGGGTTATTGCACCAAATATTGATTTCCAAACTCTTCTTGAGTGTAAACATTAGTATTATGTTGTTTTAAAATTAATTTGATTGTGTTTCTTTGCATTGTTTGAGGTCATTGTTGTTGGCCATTTGTCATTTTCTGAACGGTAATATTTTTATATGGAATTTGGGGGAAATGTTATCAGTAGTTTATCGACTCAAACATAAATGTTCCTTTTCCCCAAACACATACCATAAGTAGTAAAAACAAATGTATAATTTTACAGTGGTCTCTTGTTTTTGTTTTTTTTCCAGAGCTGTATGTACCACTATTTTTATTATTATCATAAGAGACCAACTAAAGTATTTGGCAAGAAGTGAAAATATATATACTGTATTAGCTAGGTTAAAACTTGCTTAAATGGTTGTAATTGGTGGGTAGTAAAATATATATATTTTTCCAATATAATGTCAGTATTATATTACATTAAAATATGTCAATTGTGTGCTTTAGAAATAGACATGGAAGCAAATTAGAACCTCAAAACTTACCAAAAAAAAAAAATGTTGATGAACATACTTCTTTTTTCATCCAGGTAGCATCATCTCTGTGTGGCCTGACACAGCTGCTGCCGAAGCACATGAAGGCCCTTCGTCTCCTGGGTCACACCTTCACTATAGTGCCACTAGGGGAGTCAGTGGTGCTGAAGCTCAGTCTTCCCTGCCTGCTGGATGTCTACCTGTTCTATCTGTTTTTCAGGTGAGCAGAATTGAGGCCATTGGAAACATTGGCCAGAATTTGAAATCAAGCCCCCATTTAGTGTCAGCATTTTTTTATATCCATTCTAATTCCATCCAAATGATAGATTTTTTTTGTTGTCCGCTTTCCTTATTTTTCTCCACTTTTAGAATGGCCAGGAAGCGCGGTTTCCGTGGGACCTACTGCTTCCTGGTGCCGTACATCGTGTGCTTCCTGTGGTGCGAGTTCTCCGTGGTGCTCCTCCAGCATTCCTCCATTCTGGGCCTGATCCGCACCTGCGTGGCCTACTTCCTCTTCCTGTTCGCCCTGCCCGTTCTGGCGTTCGGCCTCGCCACCATGATCCTGTTCCAGGTCGTCAAGTGGTTCCTCGAGCTGGAGCTGACCAAGGTGATCGTAACCCTGGTCGTGTGTGCGATCCCCGTCACCCTGCGGCTCTGGACGCGATTCAGCATGTCCATTCTGGATGTCTTCCACTCGCTGACGCACCGCGGCCCAGTCAAGCTCATCTTACTCTGCATCTCGGCCGTGATCCTGTTCTTCTCTATTTATGTGTACCATGCTGAAGGACAGAAGGTCTATAACTCCACCCTGACTTGGAACCAGTACAACACGGCGTGCGGCCCCCCTGCCTGGCAGGTTAAAGGCATGGCCCAGACGCAGATCTTCTGTGGCCACCTACAGGGACACAGAGTTACCTGGGTCGGACGATTCAAACACGTCCGCGTGGTTGAGGTTGATAACGGTGCTCAGTCGGTCATCAACATGCTGCCGGTGTTCATGGGGGACTGGCTGCGATGCCTGTATGGAGAGACTTATCCTAAATGTGAGCCAAAGAACGCTACAGCCAGACCGGGCGTCCCGGCTATAATCACGCTGCCTGTGATGCTACAGATGCAAGAAGAAGAAGAGATGTGTCAGATCAAGGCTTTGGCCAAACAGAAGTGCCACCTCAACCACTTTGACAGCTTCCGCTTCGAGGTGACAATAGGGATGGTCAAGGATGGGAAAGCGGAGGCGGATGACCCGGCCAGCGATATAATCCTAATGGCCAGTCATGAGTTCCAGCAGGTCTTGCTTAACCTGAAACCCGGCAACATGGTGGACTTCAGCACCAAGCTGGAGGGCCGCCTCGGAGCCAAAGCTCCGGCCTTTGAGCTGAAGGCTATCCATTGCCTGGACTGTGCTATTTCACAGCTCACCGGAGCCAGGCAGGTGAAGATAGAGAGAGACTGGAGGCGAACCACAATGAGAGCGCTGAAGTTTGTGTTTGATTTTTTCTTTTCTCCCTTCCTGTCTGCAACGATCACCACCTGAGAACAAACGACCTCAGCAAAACGCATAGAGAGACGTTAACAGCAGAAAATGCACACCTGGCAGGTGTTACTGTAAGGTTGTAAGGTTACTGTAAAGCTGAAGCAATGACTTGAATTTCTTCAGGAAGCCACTGTGTATTTTCTTAGAATTTGAATATCATGTTACCAAAGAACTGTTTACACTTTGATCTAAAATTAACCTACGGCTTATTTATATTTTCATGCTGATGTTATTTTAAAAATTGATGTTGTATTTTGAATAGTACTAGGCTTGAGTTTACATTCAACAAGATACTAAGATTTTATTGGTTGAGTTTATGTACTGTCCCAAGTAGTTCAGCAGTGATTAGTGAAAAAGTAAGCATAGTCTAAACCAAATCATCCTTTCTTCTTTCAGGGTCATGTTTTTAAAGGTAATTTTGTAAAGTTCATATTTTTTAACATCGTTATTAGGTCATTGTTAAGACCTGCACAAAACCAGGGAAGATAATATTATTGCCTCCTGCCCACATCTAAATAATAGATGTACTATGCATCCATTAACAATAACATAATCAGAGTGAACTTTATGCCAGATAGAGGCACGTCATGTTGTCTGTTTTTTATTAACAAACGTATAGTGTAATATGTTTGCGTGTGGATGTGAGAGTGCATTTTTATATGTACATTTAAATCTATTTATAGACAGACAGAATGTATTTCTGACTCTATTAGCTATTTCATGTTTTATTGTCAACATGTTCTGGTCTTAATTTTTATTTTTTTTTTTTTTTAGGTTTTTGCTAATGATGGGATTTTACTATGCCTTGTGGTTCAATTCATAGTCAACAGACATTTACAAACACTAAATAGAACTTTGATTTTTTTTTCTCTCCATAAGCCTGTTAATGTTAGGCTAACAAACCTGCCCTGAGTATGCAGCAGTAGTCTCGCTCATCAGTTTATGTCACACACTCAAAAGAAAATAGTGAACCCATTTATTTGAATTGTTTCAATTGGTAACACCCAAATTAATTCAGTTTTTTTTTTAAATTAATAAGTTATTAATAAACCTAATTCCTCCCCCAAGTAACCTTGAGGTGGGCATTTCTAAATCAAGATAAAACAAAACTATGATTACATTTATTTATTCCTAGATTTTCAGAGATTACAAATACATTTGACAGTGTTCATTCCGTAGACTTAGAGTAACAATTATTCAAATAATTTAAACATATTTATTTTGCTTTGCAGCACATTGTGCTTTTACATTGCTCCAATGTCAAAGAATTATTACATTTTTGATGATTTCTTGCTTTTATTAAACTGCTCTCAACAATTGATTAGGTGATGGAGTTAGTGTGAAGATGCAGTGAGAGTTGTGCCTTTTTGGTGGTTTTATTCAGATACGTGTTTTGAAAGGGTTTTAGTAGTGAGCGGTAAACAGCAGCCATTGGATGCAGGGGATCGCCGTTCCCCCACGTCTTTGGAGCAGCCACTTTTTTGAAGCTTATTTATTTTTAATAGTCTAATAAATAACAAATGAAAGTTCTAAGTTATATTTCCTGTATTCACAGTTATTATAATAAAAAAACAGATTGAAAAAAATATATGATTTGTGATCACATCTGCTGTAACCACAGAGCAGTGAGTAATAGAGCGCTAGACCAATTAGATCCACTGTTTCCATTTCCTGATTCAGCCTGAGAGCAGCTCTGATTGGTCAAAGGCGTCATGTAATACAAAATGGCCACGTGGATAAACATGGCAGCGGTTTTTGTGCCGTTCTTGAGAGAAAATGGAGAAAACTGATTCACGGTACAAAGTTTCTGAAAAGACTGCACTTCAAGGCTGGATTATAAAGGTCTGAAAGGATCTAAAAGCATGAAAGGCAGTGTTGAAATGATTCTCTTTCACTAACCAAACATACATTAAATACATGTGTTTTTTCCCAAAATTGTTGAACATTGCTTACTTGTTGAAATTGTTTAAATGTTGAAAACATACTGAAACATGTTGAAATACTGAAAATGGATTCTGATAGGATCAATTATGGTGTTCCTGCAATCCTCTAGTCCCCTATCAAAGTGCTGTTGGTATTTGTTAAGACTTGTGGTGCTGGTATTGGTCAGGATGGCACTTGGGTAATAAAATGTTCTGCACACTATATATCACTGCATATTCATTGTTTTCTTATTCATGTCTTATGCATTTATTAGTGGTAAAGAATTTGGTGGACAAAAATGCATGATTTTTCGTGTGTGTAGGTGGATGTGAGAGTGAGACAGAGAGAAATGGTGCTCTGTGCTTATTTGCAATGTTACACCTCAAGCATTTATGCAACTTTCACCTGTAAATTGTCCATGGTTTTGAGTCTGTGTCTGTTCAACACAGCAGGACCTACTTTCTATTACAGCAACTAAAATAGAACTAAGTATACCGGCAGTTTCTGTAGACTTGTCTGCCTCATTTTTCATATTGGGATGACCTAATTAAAATAGCCATTCCCAGTAAAAAAACAAAAACAAAACTACACCACTGGAATTAAACAGACATGAAAAGGGTCCACAACATTTTGCCACATTTCGTATTATTTTATTAATGCACATTCCTTTCATTCACCTCATTTGAGTTATGTTTTTTTGTACTGTTAGATTTCCCCTTTTTTTAAAACTATGATAGATATACACGCTAGTAGCATTGAGTAATGGCAACATGCTGCTGCTGCTGTGCTCCGGAACACAAATCGTCTCACGGGTCATATGTGGTGGTGGCGGTTATGATGCGATTACAACTGACTTGCTCTAAACTACACTTCATCATTGGAGGACTGAGTCCTGGAACTTATATAATATTTTAGGGTGCACCCGCAAGGTGTAAACCATTTTTTTGTGGGTTCTCGTTCTCTTGGGTTCTATGTTGTGTCTGCATTCGACAACACTAGCAGACAGTGAAGACAGAAACAAAGTAGGGTGTCCATAAGAGAAACCTCTCAGATCACAGGCTGCAGCATAATTGTCTGTGAACACTGATTTTGAAACAAAAAAGGGTGAAAAGCGAGGAGAGAGCAGAAAGTAAATGTTTCCACAGTGACGTGCACCTGTCAAATTGGCAAAAGTGCAAGGGGCCTTGATATGATCCACCTCTGCACTGATTCTGTTACTCCACCTGCTACACATCCAGTCCACTTACAATAATCGCGTCAGGGCCAAGGTCACTTGAAAGCAAAGCACTTCACTGTAAACTATCAAAGCTTGACCAAGTCGCACACTTCTGACATCACCTTACTGCTGCACATCCTGGCTTCGAGAGTAGCAAAACACGCTTGACAAAACCTTCATCATCAAAACCTTTCATTTACTCGATCAGGGGGGCCTCGTTTATGCACAATGTGCTTTGATTCCATCATTTTCTTGATTGTAAGATGCTTCTTTAAAATATGCTTATGCTTTGTGAAACAAACACTGCTCATTTTAAATTAGCATAACTATTAACATGAATCAAACGTTTGCTGATATTAGATTCAACCAGCCTCGAAATAAGCATGTGTCCGAGCTGGATTGAGGGCTACTTGGTTGTAGATACCTGGAGACATTTCACCTCTCATCCGAGGGGAGGCGATTTGAGGCTTTTGTGCTCTCTGCGGTTTCCATTACGGACCAATCTCTGTGCTGAAATGTGGAGAAATATGGAGCCTGAATCACTGGAACCGCCTCCTCGCACACTTGCTCAGATGCAAAACAAGGGCAAATTGCACTCGGCTGCAAAACTTTACGGGCCTGTGTTTGTGGTTATGTCGTTATCCTTTCGTGAGATGATGAGCAATTCATAATGTCGTCAGCTGCCGCTAATTTGACGTTAAGTGTCGCATAACAGCTCTCCCTCTGTCACTATAGCCAGCAACACCTGCAAAGCTCCTAACATCAAGTCCTGGAATAATGTGTCCTTACTATAAATGAGATTCCAGCTTCATTGGAATTATACTAAATAAAAAAAAAAAAAAAAAAAGTGTGTCTTTTACACTTGTAGCTCTACCGCCTTAAAAAACAACACAGACTATTTACAGCTTACAGTATAAAGAGTGTATGCATTCATGTAACCTGCAGAAGAGCTCGTGTTTTAAAGCAGAAACACCGCTGCACTGTTTTTGTTTTTTTTTTTGTTAGTGCTATTATTGCAAAGTGAATAGGGCAAAGAATATGGGTCGTTTATGCGTGCAATCTCCAGGAGCACTGCTCCAAAGGAGAGAGGTTCATCTGATGCTGCCAGAGAAAAAAAAACATTCAGAATGATTCTGTGAAGAACTGTACAGTAACACCACTCCTAATACTTGAGAATTGTGAAAAAAATGCTTTGATTTTGATGTGATAAAGTCACTGGGCAACTGGAGACAGAATGCAAGGGCCAGCCATCTCAAGGCCTTCATATTTTGTAACAGCAGACATTTCCTTCTTTGCTACCTAGTCTTCCATTTTGTGTCAAAAGGTACCAGAGCACATCAGTGAGGAGTGCAACATTGTGTGGTCAACAGCACTTGAGTCATTACAGATGGAGAGGTGTCCCTGCACCTCTTTTACTTGCCCCTACACAAATATCTTCAAAAAAGTGGGAGTAGTGGGACCAAAAACATTTCCTGATGGCTGGAGACATCAGTCCATTTTTGAAAAAAAAAGAAAAAAGATTACACCTTCCATAGTGATCAAATAAATTAACAGTGTCATTTTTATCATGAATCCAATCTTTTATTAACATAAAGAGATGTTGCATCTCAGTATGTTGTGAAGCAGCTTGGCTTTGACTTTAATCTTCTCTTAAAAACTGTCCCTTCCCCCCCACGCCTCCTCTAAGACATCCAAACATATTTGAGTCAAGTTCTGAGTATTGTTTGATAAAGTCAGCACGTTCCATCCCTGTGACCCCTTGGTCACTGTGCCTGGGCCTCCGGGTTTACGCGATCCTGGAAGATGTACAGGTTGTTGCTGGCCGCTATGGCGATGATATTCTCAGACGGGTGCCAAGCCATATGCAGTATCTTCTTGGTGAAGTCCAAGCTGTCGACGCCCACGTCGCCGCGCCGACGTTTGCCGCCCGTGTACACGCGGCGTGTCCGCAGCACGGCCCGGGGCTTGCTGCTCTCCCGCCACGCCTCCAGGGTCACCCCTCGCCCCGTCTCCCTGTCGAACATCCGGAAGAAGCTGTTGTAGGCCCCGGTCATGATCACGCTGAGGAGAAGAGACATGCGGATGTAGATGTTGAAGACGGGAGGAGACAGCGATTGATTCAGCATGAGCAAAGCTTATCTCTGGAATTGATTTAAGTGTCAGATAACCACAGAGCCGGAGAATTAAGGGAATAACTGTAAGCAGAAACACAGCCACGTTCCCCCCCTGCTTTACTCCAAAACCTACTCACATGTACTAGTCTATACTTTCTCTCTTTCCTCCATTGACACTCACCTGTCTGAGCTGTTCCAAACACACTCAAACTTGTCAAAGATGCAGTCGTTTTCATAGAGGGAACACAACTTGCTCCTTAGGTATTCATGAACCTGGGGATGATGCAGAGAGTTAAACTTAGTATCTGGGGTACATTTATAATTAGATACTTCAGAGTTTTTTGTTTTCTCCTTATAGCATACTAAGCATTTCTGCATTTCACATTGAACTGTAGGCAACGCCCAACAAAGAGTCTGCACATTTGAGAAGCAGAAATCATTATTTAGGAACCAACATTAATACATTGGTGAGTAAATAGTAGATTAATAAATACTTTTATTTATATTTATTATAGTTACAATCCGTCAATAATAGTAGTGTAATGGTACCCTTGTACTTTGTATTGTATCATGAATTTGTTGCTGACAATAAAAAAAAAAATTAAATTCAGCTTTGGTGTGGCCTTTGGTGTGATCTGTTGATCAAAAAACCTACAACTTTTCTGTGCTAAACTTCCTATACTGTATTATTCGTACAGGTAGTCAATAAATCCAATAGATTGGATTTAAAATGAGGCATAGAAACTACACTGCATATATTTAGTTACACAGGCTATATGTTTACATGTAGGGTGCTTTCACACCAACAGCAGTTAGTGCATACCAAACAGTCCATTTGAACCAAATAGACTTAGTTCGGTTTCATTTTCGTTGGTGTGAAAGCATCAGTTGCACTCTGATACACAAAATCATGCAGACCGAGACCTCCAAAAAGCGGTGGTCTTGGTCCAGTTGAATCCACACCAAAATGACAAATTTTGGTGTGGTCCCTCTGGTGAGATTGCAAATTCGGGTCCAAACTAAGGGATACCAATTATGTTCATCCCCCATTCGTGTAACATGCCGCATCTCCTCTGCCTGAAATGACGTGCTATGCTTCTTCGGTGACTCCACTGCATCCACAGATTGTTCTCCATATCGTGACTCATTTTGGAATTGGATATTTTGTCACAAATAGCCAAGACAGGGAATGTAATACACCCAGATAAGAGCAAAGTGTGAACCTGTTGATCCATAGTGAGTCCGAATTATTTCTCCCGAAAGATAAACATTGATGAAACATCAATCGGACCAGTTTTGGTTCATATGCAGGTGTCAAAGCGGACCACACTAAGGAACAATGATTCCTTATGAGAATCCTGACCTGGTATGTCTCTACAGGGCCCTTGTCCATGTTCAGGTCCCACACCTTGGCGGTGAGGTAGTCTCTAGTCAGCAGGTAGCGTCCACTGTGGCTGAACTTGACATCCGACACAGAGGAAATGATCTCTGAGAAGAAGGAGCGGTTCCCGGGATCCTCAGGCTCCTCAAATGCTAAGAAATAGCAAAGAAAAGATGAGTTTTAGCATATTTAAATGACCACTTCCAAACAGACTAATAAACAAATCCCAGTCAATTCTGTCGCTAAATTGCATCAAATGCAATCACTCTAATCTCCACAACAATTGCTCACATTTGGTGTGTTTGTCACAAAGTGCGGAGGCTCTCATGTCACAGAGACGCAGGGTGCCCTTGCTGCTGCTGTACACAAACACGTGGCAGTGGTGAGGGTGGAACTCTGCTGCTGTTATCACCTCCGTCAGATCCTCCATGTTGGCTGGCTTTATGTCCACAATGTCTGAGAAAAGAGGTCGGTCAGGGATCCTACATGACAGCTGTTGCACCGCATTCTCGGGAGGCCGTAAAAAGAGAAATTTTGTGCAGAATAAGGTGAGATGACTACAAATATGTCATGATATATGTCAGAATATTTGTGTAACGCCGATTTTAGTCTCTTCACTGTTTTAGATCAAGGTTTCAGGCTCAGGCTCACACCTCGACAAAATGCACCCCAGTCAACCCCAAAATGCATGCACACTGCGCTCCTCTCTCTGTTCTATTTGCAGCAGTCCTGTGTGGTTCAGTAGAAAGTGTACTGCTGAGTGAATTATTTAAACTCTTCTTCCATAGATGCCTCTCTGATTTTCTAGGTCAGCTTGGGAGATCACCAAATGCACCCCATCCAACACGCTACGGGTACATGCTCAGAGGCACTACGCAGCCCTCTAATCCAAACGTAAATCCAAACATGTTCTGTTTACATTAAATATAGAACAAGAATTATTCAGATGAGTAGGAGTGCATACTGTATACAGATATACTGTATGTATATTTCAAGAAGTGATAATGTGTGTGTACATTTTAATTCTGATAAGCCTTTAGATGTAAATTAACAGTCGTGGAATCTGTCAGTTTTGTGGTAGTGAAAGGTAAAACCAGCTAATACAAATACCATGAATTAAAAGTATGATCCCTTATAGAATCATGCCATAAGCATGTACACGACACACTTTCTCATTCAAGGTAATTGAAAGGTGTTTCTGTGCTTTTCACTGGTACCGTACATGTTGACATACTTGACATGTGGTGCACAACAGTATTATTTGTTGTGTTGAAGTCATGCAGTCTAATATACACAGGATTTATTTGCTTATACCTTGTTGTATAAATATCATTTATTAACTTTAATAATCGGTAGCAAAAGGCTCAATGATGGAAGTTTTGCCACTTACGTCACTTACGTTTTTCTTGTTGCCAAAATTACATTTTCCCTTAAGATTCTTTATGTGTAATTTTCACACTGCTACTGCAGAGTTACTTGTGACGACGTACATAAATACTTTCATAACAGTGAAACCGATAAGCCCAATGATCTACTCGTATTTAGTGCAGTTCGGGTAATTTCATATCCTGCGAAATCCGAGATGCCTCTACGGCGAGAGATTAGATAACGCACAAACAAGACTCAAAGGAGAGCTGTAGAGTTACAGAAAGCAGAGAATGTTGTTTATGAGCAGCAGTGGGAATAAAAATGAAATCATTGCGGGTCAAAGAAAGCAATTTGTTCCTGGGAAGGATACTGAAGCTGCGGTCCGTGATGCCCAGGTGCCACATATTGATGCGGAGGTCATCGGCGGACAGGTAGGTCTCCCCGTCGCTGTTGACCGAGATGGAGTTGACATGGTAGGTGTGTCCGTTGGCGAATACTCGTCTGGGACGGACCTCTACCATCAAATCTGTGGGTCTCAGCACTGGCACCTTGGATTCAAAAAAAGTGGAGCAAGACTTTTGGTATGGTGACAGCAGGAAAGTCAAGAAGGTCAGAATCCGAGGAGTCATGGGTCATGTAAGGGTCAGAGCAAATGCACGTTGGGTTTGTGAATCCAGTGTCAACCTGATACACAATTGGAAGTGTGTGTGAGCCTGTATGTGTGTGTGTGTGTGCGCGCACCTGCAGAGAGGTGATGGTAGAGATGTCCTTGAGACGTCCCTCCTCATCTTTCAGGTTGTATCCCTCTGGTCTCTTGTCTCGCTCGCTCACCTTCCACAGTTTTATGGTCTTATCTGTGACAGGCAGCAGGATTTGCGCATCAAAGGAAGTTGTTCGATGGGAAGCTGACAATAATGGCGGCCGGGATGAACAGCGGGGAAGAGGACTGATAATGATTTCTTGTACTTCATATGGACAGCTTTAAGGCAATCCGGCCAGGGTTTCTTTTCTTTAGTTGGAAATTTTACTTTAAGGAGAATAATAAAAAGTCTCCGGGAAACTATAAATCTGCCAGACCATCAAAGTGTTCCCAGTTTACTCACCGTTGGTGGAGAGGAGGAAATGCGCGGCGTTCTGCTGCGGCAGCCATCTGATCTTGTTGATTTTCTCTTCAATCTCCAGACTCTTCAGGTAATCAAAGTCCGGTTCATGGCTCTGGAACGTGCTGTAGACGTTGTATTCCCCCGAGTCCCCGGTCTCGCCCGCCTCCTCCGGCTCCCCTTTAGACTGTCCAGGGAAAACAGTCAAGAAAGCAACAACTCTGAATGACCACTTTTACTCGGAATGTGCATCCAGAGCAAAGAAAACCACAGGCATAGCCTAGGATGGAGTGAATATTACAAATTGTACATATTGAACGGACCTCAGTCTCTCTCTGGAAGATGACCACTCGGCCACCTTTATCCCCCGTGGCCAGCAGGTCTCCTGTTTGGTTAAACTCCACCGTAGAGATGACATCAGCTAGGACCATAGGAAAATAAGGGGAAGGTGGGTGAATAATATAGAAGAAGAATAATGATTAGAATGAGTGAGACATAGACAATAAAAAACGTACAATGACAAAAAGTGCTAGGTCAATACAAAGCGTGACGTTCACTAAAACTAGAATAACTCATAATTTGATATAATTTCTGCACCCAGCAGAACTTGGACTCCAAACCACAAACCAGATGTGTTTCATTCATCTGCCTTAGGAGAACAAGACCTGATTTGTGACCAGACATATCTTCAATCTAAACCAGGCCCAACCGTGCAGTGTTTCTCGCTGATTGTTTAGTAAGCCATGGGGTGATTAATGTCTTCATCCATTCTTTATACCCAGCAGTGCGGGGATAATGCACCCATGAAAGCTGAAATTAATCTGTTCAATCATACCAGCGTGTTATCTGACACCGCGGGGACCAGGCTGACACGCCGTCTGTTCTACCTTCAGTGACGTAGTCTCGCAGGAAGGTGTGGTTGATTTTGGGGCTCTCAGCGTCCTCGCCCATCTGAAGCTGAGGGAGGGTGATCCGCCAGCGTGCCCGTCCTGAGGGGAAGGGTCCAATCCGTGTTCTCTCTCCCTGCCCAGGCTCCGCCCATGCTGCTGGGGCCTAGCGGAACGGCCTGGAACAAGGCATCCTGGGAAAACCAGCAGGCCAAAAAGGGGGGGAAAGGAGGCGTGGAAAAGTAGATGGAGACGGGGACAGCGAGCGAGGAGAAAAGAGAAATTTCAGGACAGTGGTGAAAGGATGCAAAAGAGTAAAGTGGTATGAAAGGTGATGTGGAGGCAGGGAGAAGTGGATGAAAAGCTGGTGATGGGGATGTTTTTTTGGAAATGAAGGAGTAGGGGTTTATCATTAGGCAAGCTGACAATTCATACACAAGCATGCCTAAACGTGTCCAAAGGTATGACCTTTGTTAAACATTTGCATAAGTGACACACTTAAGGCCTCATCAATACTGAAGCAAAATCCCCAGAGCTACAGAGCAGCACCAGCATGCATAAATCCTACGTGTATTCACACAGACACACAGGTGCAATCTACTGAACAAGATCCGAGTAGGAAAATATCCACGCCAACGTTCACCCTGTGTTGCTCCGGCAGCGATAAAGCTCCCAGGGTGTGGTAGCCCTCTCTGCCTACTTTCCAGATCCCTGCTCTCTCTCTTTCTTTCTCTCTCTCTCTCTCTCTCACACACACACACACACCTCTCAAATAGATAGTCCTTGACAGAGAGCAGAGGAGAAACGTGATGTCTTGTCTATGCTGCAGGAGGGGAGGAAGGGTGACAGGCCTCAGCACACCTACCAGTCCGTCTGCTGCTGCTGATGCTGCTGCTATTCCTGCTGGTGTGTGTACGTCCTCTGCTGCAGTGTGCCGGAGCAGGCCCGCGTGTCTGTCGGAAGGAGAGGAGAAGGGAGAGACAAGAGAGTACAAGGGTGGCGGTGAGAGGAGGAGGAGAGGCAAAGGAGGAGGAGAAAAAAAAGAGAAGGAGAGAGGGATAACGAGGAGGATGGAGGTCCGCTGCCTGCTGATGCTGTCGAACTGATTCCGTGCAGCATCCACTGTGTCATGGCAGCCTCCTCCTGGAGCGGCCAATCACGGTGCAGCTGTCACCGGCTGGAGCCGCCCACTGCAGGTGATGAGGAGGGAGAGGCCAGCAGAGGGAGCAGTTAAACACCGAGAGGTGGTGGAGTTGAGACACTGTTGGAATTCAGAAAAAAAGGGTCTTTTTTTCAACCACCAAAAGGTTTAAAGGGAATGAAATGTGCACACACCGAATCGTTGATTGCTTTGATTGCAGAGTTATATCTGTCTCCAGATTATCGTGAGCCTTGTATGGAGCTAATTTCCTGACCAAATCTAACAAATAAAACAAATTTTACAAATTCCAAAAAATAAGCCTAACCCTAACCCTACTAACTCTAACCTACTATTCACTAACAGTGTAATTTGTGCATACAAAAGGCAATTAACCTTTTAATCAAAAAAGCAATTATCCAATATAATATAATAATACATAATACATTATGCTTCACAAACAAATACATGTGTGACATGTAAAAACAAATAATATAATCTACAAAAACAAAAAAAGTGAATTTTTGATAAATCTTTCCACCGTCCACAACTATAAGTGTCACTATGGATCAATATAGGCATGCAAAGGCTGTAATTTTCACCTTGCTTCCTGGGATCCTCCTTGCCAGTTGGAGCTGTGTAGCCATGGTAAACTGTGCCAACTTAAAGGCTGAACAATTTTTTTATAAAATATATATTATGCCACACCAAGTCAGTTCTGCTCTGCTCAGCCTCCCAGCTTTTTTAAATGAAGAACAGCACCTGCTGCTGTGGACACCCAGGACATTTGTAAAAATAAATAAATAAATAAATACTCTGCACATCAGGGAGGGACCATCGTGCCAAAAGTCATATGACAGTTATTAGATAATGTATTAGATGTGTTTAATCAGTAAAAACAAAATGCATTAGTTTGTGTAATGGTGTTTTGTTTATGTAAACCTCATTGATTGCTAATGGATCAGGTTCACGAGGTGTTTGTTAAGTTTTGGCAGAATATCTGCTCCATAATGTTCCTGTTACAGTGTTATTGAGCCTGCCATAGCATTCTGATGACACATGTGTCAGTATGGTTCTCTCTTTCTGGTGTCTTCAAATAATCGATCAAACAGCTGCTCGAGTCCTCACTAAGACCAAAAAAGAGGATTACATCACTCTAGATCTGAGGTCTTTACACTGGCTTCCTGTCTTTCAAATAATTGATTTAGGGCTAAAATACATTTCATCCAGACCTCTGTTAATCCAGGGCAGGTCTGCTGTCTGTCCCTAAAGCCAGAGCTAAACATGAGAGGAAACAGTCAGTTTCTATGTTCACCATATTGGGAACAAACTCACAGAAAACTACAGGTCTGCTGCAACTCACTTCTTTTTGAGTCAAGGCTTAAAAAGTTTCTATTTGCCTTGTATTACATTAATTTTGAGGCTTTTGGGGAGCTTTTACTCTCCTGTTTTATCATATTCTCTTTTTTATTTTATTTCCAAGCTCAAGTTTTATGTAGAGCACTTTGAATTGCCTTGTTGATGAAATTTGCTTTAGAAATAAACTCACCTTGCCACTCTTTGTGACCTCTGCTCTTGTCTAACCTGGCATAGATCTTCATTATCATGTTGCATTGTGTACAGTTTTTAGACTTCTCTTCACAATGTTATGAAATCTCCACGCAGAAGTTCTTTATCAGTCCATATATACTTCTGTTGGCTACTTCTTTATTTGGACAAACATTTGCAATTACAATAAACTTAGTTTTTCTTCCTTCTGTCCTCTCTATTAATCATCTAATGATCCCTCAGATGTATCTGGTAACCCTTTACCAATCCAATGTATTTATATATAACAATTTATATAGGGAAGAAATGATTAAATGCTATTATTTATGTAAGTAGGCTATAGGGTTTTTCTTGCAGGACATTTACTCTGTTCACTATTTTTAGATCAGCCTACTAATTCCACTTCTGCTAAATAAAGACTGAATAGCCTAATTCTTGCGCCACTGGCTAATGGAACAAGTCCGAGCTTGGACTTTGAATAGGTTCCCTGTAATGACAGATCTGTGACGCCAGATCGGATAAAACGAAGGGATTACCTATCTGGACGCAATCGTTTGCACTGGCTAAACGTCTTCTGTCTTTTCTCTCGGCCACATGACCGATTTATTTCTCTTCTATCTGTATCTCATCAGGCGCAAAAACTGAGTTTAACAGAACTTTTTTCGCTTTACTTGAGCGAGGGGATGCCCTGCCTCTCTGAAATGCTGGACTCCACGGAGCCTGGCGCGGCGAGTCCCGGCCCGTCCACTCCCGGCAGGACGTCTCGCGCCGCCGGCTCAGGGGAGGCCGACCGCGGGAAGACGGTCCATGAGCTACCCGCGCCGGTGGTGAAAAACACCCGCTGGTTCTTCTCCCCGATGTGGAGCCCCTCCAACACGAGGTTTGGAAACAGCACGAAAAGCGAGCAGGTGGCGTGGCTCGACGACCACTCCGATTTCACCAGGGACTACTTTTTACGCAGAGGTTCTGGGTAAGATATCTGACTGTTGTCTTGCTTTTAAAATGACAGATGCAACTACATGAGATTACCCAATCAGCCCATGACGCGCGCGTAATTCGCACCGAGCATGAAACTTAATGTGACTGATCATAAGGCAAGAAATAGAAATAGAAATAGAAATTTAGGTTTACTAGCAAACAGCCTGATTTCTTTATATTCAAAATGCAATTTTAACAATATTTGAAAATAATCTTATCACCCAACAATAAAAAAATGGGCAAGCACACTATTAACATATGTAATATAGTAAACTTATTCTCGCATTATAATTTGTCTATTTTTATTTATATATTTGACATTTTATTTACATTTATTATTTATTTATTTTAATTTCTCTTCCTTAGATTTTAATTATTATTATTTTAATTATCATTATAATATGCCCTTTGTGTCTGTGTAATGTTCGTCATTGGAAATTCAATAAAGTTTTAAATGCAATATACCAACTGTGGGACAATAAAGGTTTATCTTATCCTATCTTTTTCATATAAAAAAGCCCCTAAGCCAAATTATGATTTAACAATATTAGCAATGCAAAAATAATGAATCCCTATGCTCTGATCGTGGTTTCACTGAAAATTACTCATGCTATCTGATTTGACCCTGATTGAAGGGTCATTGGTCCACAGGCCACAGACATGTCCCCACTGCTGGCCAGGCGTTCATTGCGGAGCTCTGACCACCCTGGACTTGTCATGAGGGATCGCAGGGCCTCCTCTCCACTGACCAACTCTCTCCTTAACATCACGTCCCTGACAGACCAGTTGGGATCCCTCGCCTCCGGTCTTGGTGGCCCTGAGGGCTGGAATGACCTCAGTCCTGATATCCTGGGCAGTCACGCCCTGTCTCCTCGCTCTTCCCACTGCTCTTTGCCTTCCCTGCTTCCTCTTTCTCCCGTTTATCCCGGCTCCTCTCCTGACCTACCCCACTCGCCCCAGCTTCTGCAGCCCACCTCTATAAAGGCGTCTGCCTGCGGCTGCAGTGAGGGATGCCCATGGATGGCGACGCTCCTGAGAGGCGGCCTCCGCTGGATGGGTTCTGTGGCACAGCTCTGCCAGGGGGCTGTCCTGCACGCTGGGGAGCTGCTGGCAGCCGAGGGCGGCTACCTCTCCCTGGTAAAGAAAGACTGGAGTGGACGGAGCACTTTGGAGATGGTGATTGACCCATCAGCATTAGGCGATTCGAGCGAGGGCCTCTGTAACCATGCATATATGGAGCTGGTGAAAGGCATCATGGGATGTGTACTGGCTACAGGGTCACCAATGAACCTGAGAGACATAGCTGAGGTAATCTGACACCTTAGTTGCAGCTATCTTATCATTTTATAATAATATCTGTACAACACACAGCAGTCAAGTTACTATGAAGCTCATTTTATGGAGCAGGCAGGTATTTTTAATGAGGAATTAAGGAAAAGCATTTGGATGACGACATGGCATCCCAGATAGTGAACCTGTTTTAAATCCTTTTAGAGAGTTTATCCACTGATTAACCTCTGATTACTGAAACAACATGTCCCGTACCACACTACAGTGCATCCTCAGTCACACGCAGAGGGAAGATGGCACAGCTCAGTAAAGAGCTTACAAGCCCCCACCTTTTGCAACCGTCACTGCCAACCTTTTGCACTATCAGATACAAGCTAATCCTCAGGTCAGCGTCTGGCTATGGGCAGCAGTGGAAAGTGGGAGTACATTTACTCAAGTAATCTACCTGAGTACAATTTTTTAGGTATTTGTATTCTGCTTGAGTGATATTTTATGCCACTTTGCATTTCTACTCCACTATATTTCAGAGGGAAATATTTTACTTTTTATTCCACTAAATTTATTTGACAAGCTTCTTTTCTGATCAATATTCTATGCGTAAAACACATGATCAGTCATTATTTCCCTTCATCTGAGTACTATATAAGTTAACATTCGATTTACCTTCTCAACTTTAAAATGCAGCCTATGTCTACATGATAGTAAATGTGTATTAAAATTACAATGATATACACTACTACACTAAACTGGGCCATTTTGCATTAGTGCTTTTTGCACTACGACTTAAGTGAGCTTTTGAATGGAATACTTTTACTTGTAATGTATAAAGTATTTTTGTCATTGCAGTATTACTTCTACTGCTACTTTTACTTAAATAAATGTTCTTACACCAATGGCTCTGGATAGGGGCCAGAGGAGAGAGTTGGTTTTGTTTATCATCCATTACTTCTAAATTATTTAGAGATTAGAATATTAGAATCCATTGTGCAAAGTAAAAAACAGATTTTACCTGAAGAATATTCAGCAAATAAATGTTATTATATAAATCATAAAACATATTATGATATAAACATCTTCTTGACACATTTTATGTACAATGTCAAGTAACCTGTTTACCTCCTCAGGACCCCAGGTTTTACATTGAAGACGACCAATCATCAAAGATCAGGACTGTTATGTGTGTCCCCATCAAGGACCACGGAAGAGAGGTAACCGTTGTTTAAAGAGTTGTATTTGTGTGTTTTTACTTGCTTCTGACTTAATCAATGTAAAGCTGCAATATTAATAAGTGTTTGTTTTTTGAGGGCAGGTCGTTGGTATAGTGGTAATGATCAACAAGAGAGGTAGCAGCAATGAATCAGATTCTGCTTTTACCAACATGGATGAAAAGGTGAGAGGTCACAAGGTTTGGGACTGTCATATTTAAATAATTATTATGGTGCATTATTATAGAGCTCTTGTCTATTGGCAGAGTGCATACACAAATTATATAGTTGCTGTAGTAATGTGTCTTGTTTTAAAGTGGACCACATATGCTTTTTTGTTTTTAAAGGTCCCATATCCTGCAATTTTCTAGGTTTTATTTGAAGTTCTGATATATTTGGAAATTAAAAAATTGTATTCAGCTAGACGTAGTTTTACTGTGTTTGCAGTAGTAAGCAGTTTTCTAGAGTTAAAAGAAAATGAAAAGGGCTATTTGCCTGATCGGGGACCTTCATATGGAAATGAATAATGCTTTATGACAACAAATGACTAATCGCTGCCTGTTAGCAATGCATCTGACTTTTGGCTCTGACTGGCCAGGTGCTCTCTGATCATATGGATGTACTGGGGATGGTCCTGGACAACATCCAGCTGTATGAAAGCTCAAGACAGGAGGCCAAACGCAGTCAGGTAACACCACCTGAGAACTAACAGAGTATCAGGCTGCATATGGGCTTCTGAGGCTTTTTCACTGTGAAGTGTGGTCGTACCCTAAGAACCTGTCTGGATATATTGTGGTGTATTTTGTCTATATACTGTTGGTACATAGATGGATCTATTACACTGTCAATGTTATCATTTTATCTGTGTATCAGGCCTTGATTAAGATGGCACAAGTACTATCAAAGGAGCACCAGTCCCTTGAAGTTCTGCTGAGCAAGATGGCTGCCACCATCATGCCTTTCACATGTGCTCAGTACTGCACCATCTTCATCCCCAATAAGGAAGACAGGGTGTGTTATCCTGCTGGAATGCCTTTTTTTGCCTTGTTTACATTTTTTCTTTAATCTAATATATTTTTTGTTGTTCTGGCGGTTTTATTTCAGAGTTATTTTTCCCGAGTAATCCACTTGGAGTGTGAGGAGCTCGGATCAACCTGCCAGATCTACAGAAGGTGCTGCAATGCTAGACCAATGAAACACATGACTGATCTTTGCTTGATTGATAGCTACGTTGACAGACTTTTCCTGATAATCTTTTTTATGGTGTTTTTCTAAGAGAATACACTTCAAGTGTCAGAAAAATCATATTTTATTCATCTGACAACAGACATGTAGAAATATGCATCGATTTTATTTCACAGGGAGCGTGACATCAGCGATGTAGACCCATCATATGCCCTTCAAACTCTGGTCGCTATGAAAACACTGAATATGTCAGAGTGTTGCGAGGGATCAGTTAAGAGTCTGATCTGCTGCCCTGTCAGAAACGAGAGATCTGAAAATGTTATTGGTAAGTCACTCTCTTGAATGGCAATTATTATTTACCAGTCTTAGTTGTACTCATAATTTTACATGACAAACTCAACACTACACTTGTGCACAATAAACATCCTTGATGCTGTTTGGTTCAGCTACTGGTCAGTAATGTGACCACAGACAAGGATTTCATTTAACCCCTGAATGAGATCACGAGTTGGTTCTATCAAAATCCATTCTATACGTCCTAAAGATCAGACTGATCTTAAAACATCTTTCTCCTTAACTGTATTTTTTTTATTGTCGTTTAGCTGTGTGCCAGCTGATGAACAAATGGAGCAGTGACTCGGATGAGAAGGAATCCTTTGACAGATATGACGAGCGACTGCTGGAGGACCTGGCGGTGTTCTGTGGCCTGGCTCTGCAGTATGTTCGGGCCGTACAGATCACTGAGCAGCGGAGAGCCAGTATACAAGTCACACAAGAGGTCGGTAGCTTAGATCGCATTAACCTGTTCAGACATTTACAAACATTTTAAATATTACGAATGTGTGTCTTCATCTCTCCCTCCTCTCTTGCAGGTTCTTGCCTACCACATCACTGCAGGAGAGGAGGAAATCCAGGCATTGGAGGTAAAAAAAAAAAAAAAAAAAGAATGGAGGAAGGTGGCATCTAAGTTTCTTTTCACAATCACTCTTACATTTCCTGTATGATAAACACTTTTTTTACTTCTTGTAATGCTGCCAGGATTCCCATAGCAACTCCTGGTTTATTTATGTGTGTCAGATTAACTGGCTTTAATGCTAATGCAATTCATGCTTTACCACCTTAAGGCTTTTGATTGATTGATTGATTGATTGATTGATTGGAGCTGATCACAGCCTGCAGGTGGCAAAGGTGATAAACCATCTTAAACCCTGCACGTGTACAGTATGGGTGAGGAGTAGAAAAAGAAATGGCTAGTGGGCAACTGGATGTTCTGTTTCAATGTTTTTTGTGTGTGTGTGTATGGTTTTCTGTTTTCAGGAGGTCACTATTCCCTCTGCTGAATCACTGAATATTCTAGACTTCCATTTCTCTGATTTTGGCCTATCAGAGGACCTCTCCGCACAGGCCACCATCCGTATGTTCCTGGACCTCAATCTCTTACAGGAGTTCAAGATTGACTACAAGGTTACTGACTTTTTAATGACCAGCCTTTATTAATGATGTTGCCTAAATATAGAAAACAACCTACTAACTGATAATACGTTTCTTTTAGATTAGGTACATGTAACAGGTAATAAGATATAGCATTTTATGGAAAATTGCTAGTTGCAAATTATAAGAATAAATACATAATTAATTCAGATGATCTTAACTGATCCCTAAAGAACTGATTGCTATTCTGATATTGCTCCCATGCAGAGTCTCTGCCAGTGGGTCCTCAGTGTGAGACGCGGCTACAGAAACAATGTGCCTTATCACAACTGGAGCCATGCGCTGAGTACAGCTCAAAGCATGTTTGCTATGCTCATGGCCACAGAGCAGCTCCAGGTTAGTGCAAGTGTTTGTGTGCTTTTGCACGGGTGCATGTATACATAATAATACTCATCGCTACCAAAACACTCTTTTGAGGGTTGCCATAAATGGTTAATAATTTGGATACTAACCCTTTGCATGATGACTTTCATTTTCTATTTGCACAAAAACAATCAAGAAAGAAAGCGGCTGAATTAAATGATACATAACAACATCAAATTTTTATGAGGTTATTAGCAAATTGCAAATGAGGCTAATGCAAAGAAATTGTAGATTATTATGGGTTCCTGTTTGTAGAGGACACACTCTGGGACTACAGGGCTTTTCCAGTACAGACCACTCTTAATTATTTAAAAGAGGATTAATTGTAGTAATATATATGTAATATGTATCCAAATCACCACATACAAATAAATAGCACATGCACTATATTCTTCTCTCTGATGTTACTGTGGTGTTGACCTGAGCTGATAAAGTTCTTCTGTCTGTGTGTTACAGGGTATTTTCTCCTGTCTAGAGATCTTTGCATTGATGATAGCCACTCTGAATCATGATCTGGACCACAGAGGTGTCAGTAACTCATACATAGAAAGGTAATGTTTACCTTTCTATGTATGTCCTCAGTCCATTCTCTACCTTAACTACCCACTTAAGTAATCTAATGGATGGCTAGGACTGGATTTATTTATTTCCTATGTAATTGGTATTTATTTTGTATTATAGTATTATAGTATAGTTTCAATTGACAAATATTATGTATAATTTCTCTCTCTCTCGTTCTTTCTCTCTTTCACTTTCTCTCAGGAGTCAGCAGCCTTTAGCTCAGCTGTATGGCCACTCTTCACTAGAGAACCACCACTACAACTTGTGCCTCTTCATCCTCAACAACAGTGTAAGCCTTATAATTATCATTATTGTTTTGTAGTCTTAAATGTCCACATGATATATACATGCCACACACATGGAAACGTTTACAATTACTGACATCAGCCTCTCTTGTTGTTACAGCGTATTGTTATCACTCATACATCAAAATAGCACATAATAAGAGAACCACCAGATTCACGCACACTTGGCTTTTAAAGGAGATTCTGATTGGACTGACCTATGAACTAGAAAAGCACTCTGCGAGCACAGACCTCGGTTTATACCTACCCTAAGCATGGAAAGTCTTTTAGGTTTAGTCAAAGTCTTCTATTAGTGTCTTTAGTGTAGTGTGCAAAGAAAACAAGCTGTGCAGGTGCAAAATATCACCACCGGGTGGCCCTAAATAATGGCGCCTGTTTGAAGTTCCATTTACCACATTACCAAACAACAAAATTAATTCAAAGTGATCCAAATGATTTCTTCTGGATCATTACCAAAATGTAATAACCTATTCCCAACATTCACTGAAAATTTGACACAAATTTGGCCAAAACTTATTGAGGCATTTTTCCAATAAACAGACAAATACACAGACAGACAAATGCAGGCTAAAACATAACCTCCTTGGTGGAGGTAACAATTAGGCAATGCAAGAAAACCCTTTCAGCCAAGCATATTCTGCTTTGCACCATTATGTGCGCTGTCTAACTAGCTAAATAACTTGTACAGACCCCCATAACCAAGACTGTTGTTCTTGTGTCTAGACGAAGTGCTTTCACTGTCTAAATATGGGGCTCTGTGTCTCTTATCCTCTCCCAGGGGAGTCAGATTCTCAGCGGCCTCTCTACGGAGGATCACAGAACCATACTACACATGATCAAAAGGGCGATCCTCGCCACAGACGTGGCTGTCTACATGGAGTATGTTAAAAACATGAATGTCATACTTGCTGTAGAAGTCAAGCATTGTGTAACTCTTATTTTAACTGATACCTTTTTTGTGTGTCTGTGTTTTTTTAGGAGAAGAAAAGAGTTCATTTCTCTCAGTAAAAAAAGCAAAGTGAGCTGGAAGAGTGAGAAACAAAGAGATCTGCTGAGGTGAGAATGAAATAAATAAGAATCAGAAAGATATGATACAGATGTCAGTGATGGGGACTGGACATGGTGCAGCTCTCACCGTATTTATTCACCCCTCAGGTCAATGTTGATGACAGCCAGTGACCTCTCTGCTATCACAAAGCCTTGGCCTGAACAGAAAAGGGTAGGCATCACACCCTGTGTTGCTCAGTCATTATTACTACATCACAGGCCTGACTTTACTCTTCTTCCAAAACAGCTAGCCAACCTGGTTGCCATGGAGTTTTTTGCACAAGGGGACAAAGAAATAAAGGAGTTCAAAATCAAGCCCATTGTAAGTTTCTCCTTGACATTGTGGTGCCAAAGACCGTTCTCTTGAAAAATACACATAATTCTACCATTCAAACATATACTAGGGAATGTCTTGGTTAGTGCCTACATTGGTCATATTGGCATCATGGGTGTTGTAATTTTCCGCAGAGTCTTCACAAAGACTGCAATATGTGTTTTCATGGACCAGCATGGTTGCACCAGGTTGCCCTTTGAAAACCCACAAATACATTTAGGCCAGACCAATGATGGTTCATAAGCCTCTTATGTCTTTTTGATTTATTATTCACATTTTTAAATTATGTTTACTTTATTCTTCTCTAACATGTTTTAATAGACTGGACATTTTGTTCTCTTACAATAAAACCTCAAAGTTTAATTTGTAAAGATTATTTAAGCAAAGGAATAAAAATTTAGACATGTTTACGATAATTTACTGTGATTTACAGTGTTAGGTTAAAATAAGTGTTAATATATCTGAGTGTTAATATATCAAACACAACTGTTTAGCACTAATTCAACTATAGTTTTTTCATGTGTTAGAAAAGTGATTTAGTCCCACAATGAAGCAGTCCTATTCTTACAAAAAGCTTTAACTCTCTCTTTTCATAAGGACGTCATGAACAGAGAAAACAGCACACGGCTGCCGTACATGCAGGTTGAATACATTGATGAGATCTGCTACCCACTCTACAAGGTGCGTTATTGCTACTGGACTCGTCTGTATTTGGATGTGCATAATTGGTATATGCATGTGTCACTGTGCATGTAAAGAAACCAAAAATACCACATCATCAGTGTTAATGCGGTCTTGTTTGCTTGTTCTCAGCTGGCATTTTTACTTCATCACTCCAATCATGACACACTCTGCTTTCTGTCTCCCTCAGGCTGTATCGAGACTGTTTGGCACCTGCTCTCCACTGCTGAGTGGCTGTAAGAAGAACAGAGAAAACTGGCTGCATCTCGCTGAGGAAGGAGACGCAGAAACCAATGAAAATAGTTGTAGTGCGAACATGGAACCACACAAAAACAATGAGCTAGATACTGAGACAGACGAAGAGAAAACTTAACATCTAACTTTGCCTGCAGCATCCTCTATTGGACATGTCTTGACTAAGTTGGGACCTAGTGTTCATGCATTTGAACTTTGACTACCAAATGTGTTAATGAAGCCAACAATTATTGTGACTAAAAAAAGCAATATTGTATTCATGTATACACTGTAGCATGTCCAGTATCAATACTGTCAGCAATATCAAGTTTCATAACATCAAGTGATGAATATATATTGATTGATTTCCTTGTTTTATTAAGGACCAAAGCCTGAAAAATAGTTCATACCAATACTGTGTCAACACTGTTCTCTGGACTGAATTAAATCAATTCATTTCCAGATGTGCAAATGCACGCTGAGATTTGCAAAATTGTATGCAGATTTGAAAATGTAAATGTGTATGTATATATAAACATTTGCAATAAGGACCTTGGCAACTGTTTTATGTTGTTGTATAATTATAATGCAATCCTTTTTTAAATTAGAATTAATGCTCTGTGGGGGATTTCTGACACAAATGTTAATGACATGAATATATTCATAGTGTGTTTTCAAAATATCAGGGTTAGCCAGGAGGTCTACAAATTGTGAATAAGAAATTAGATCACATCCAGATGAAGCAATTACCATCCCAAAATGATATTGCTTATTATATGAATATTATTTATGTTCACACTACTATTTAAAGGTTTGGGGTCACTTAGAAATTGAAAGAAAGAAAATCACTTTTTTTCACTGAAGATAATGAATCAATGAAACTAATCAGAAATACACTCTATACATTGCTAATGTGATAAATGACTATTCTATACATTAATGTATAGAAGCCCATTTCCAGCAACTATTACTCCAGTGTTTTAATGGTACAATGTGTTTGCTCATAGCGTCAGAAGGCTAATGTTATAATATTTTCTATTCATTTTACAACTAATGGTGGTAAATAAAGCGTAAATTTTCATGAACACAAAATTGTCCAAACCTGTGTACGGAAGTGTATTATTTAATCAATTTATGATTTATAAATCAGCTTGAATGTGGAAGCTGAGCCGTTAATTCCATTGGGTTGGGGCTCTGCAGATAGCATTGTGGCCTTTAGAGGGCAGAGTTGCGCCTGCGCAGTTCCTGCGAATCCAGACCCGCAGAAGAAGAGTCCGACGGCGAGGCGAGAGGAAGAAAATGACAGGGCGCGCAAAAAGAAAACCCAAACCCAGTCAGGTAATTTTTCCATCGCCTTAGCCACCTTTAACGACGTGCACGCGTCTTTACTCAATGATAAAAACGATTTTACCAGCCAGGGAGCTGTGTTGCGTGTGTTTTTAACGTCGACAAAGCAACTCCCCGTCACACGCCGTGGGTAGAAGTGTTTGGCTCGCTGATGGACAACATGGCAGCAGCAGCAGCATCGCGGACAGGCTGTTCCAGCAGAGCCTCCCCCGGTCAACGGCGTTTATACGTGCGAACGTGACGTTTAATTCACGTTTTATTTGTTCACGCTGATAATATGACCTGAACCAGCGGCGAGTTAAACCGTAACGTTATGTTAACGCCGGCTTGCTCTTTTCTGTGTTCTAGCCATGAAACGGGGTTTCTATCGTTCGCTTTTCGTTATCCGAATAAAAGAGGCTTTTAACGATAGCTATAGCATGTGTTTTACACGACAGTTCGCACAGTGTTTATCTCGTGTGTATGAGAGACTTCTCCTAGCAGGGAGCCCGTTTACTCTAAACACATCTGTAGCCACTTAAATATTAAATGTTAAATATTTTGTCTTCCCTCATTGATAGAAGCGGGGTGGAAGAGAACATATCAACACCTGTCAGTATATCTGTTACAGCATTTCACTTCAATACATTAGTTTGAGCTTTTAAAGCGAGGGCATAACCGTTCTTTGTCTTTTAATGTACTTTCCAGGAGTCAGGTAATGGGGAGGTGAAGAAGCCTCGTGCAGGTGATGCTAAAGCCACGCCCCTAGCGGCGGTGGATTCAAAGCAGCGTGATGAGATGCTGCAGCTGTACAAGCTCCAGATGCCAGAAGATCTGTACCATTTCTGGGATTTCTGCAAGGAGCTTTGTCCTGACAACCCCCATGGTATGTACTCTTCACACTAAAATTAGTTTAATGCTTCTAATATGACTTAAAAAGCAGTGTAAACACTTGGGTTGCAACTATATAGTGATAGTCGATTAATCTATTAAATTACTGAAACAATTTGTCGTTTCGTTGTTACTTCATAAAATGGTGTATAATGTTGGTCACTGTTTCCCAACAGTCCCCAACCCAGAAATAATACTCATAGAAGATCAGAGAAACCTGAAAACAATCAGATTTGAGAAGCTGAGCCAGAGAATTTGGACATTTTCTTCTTAAAAAGGACTCAAATCAATTAATTGATTATCAAAAGAGTTGGTGATTAATGTAATATCTGGCATGACATTCTTATATATATTACATATAATGTCAGTTTAAATGCTTCTTAATGCAAAGACAATACATATTCAAATCATGAGGACTACAATAGGTTGCTTGGCTTCAGTATATCAATGTATTTCTGTGTAAAAATAAAAGAATCTTAATCTTTTATAGGTGCACTCAAGGACACGCTGGGTTTGCAGCTGGTTGGTCCATTTGATGTTCTGGCTGGAGCTCACAAAAAATCCAAGAATCCCCAGCCAAACTTCCATCTTCACTGGAGGTATTTTTATGACCCACCAGAGTTTCAGACCATCCTTCAGGGGAGTGAGGACAGCCAGCACCACATTGGCTACTACAGGTACAGATACAACACTCATTGTACCACCAGCTACAGTGAAAAGATGCAGTCTGACAAGGGAGGGGTTTATAAAATAAAAAACTAAACCATAATTGTGCCTACACCAGCAAGTGTAGTTGTGGTTTATTTTATTTTCTTCTCAACTCCACCAGAGATACTCCAGACTCCCTTCCCTCATTTGTTGGGGAAAATGAAGCCAAGAAGGGCTACGCTATAACACAGATGGGGGACAACGTGTTTGCTGCTGTCCAGTGAGTACTGACCCACACATATTCACCACATTTTTTATCAGGGACATGAAACTTTGGATATCTCACGGTTTGATTCAATTTAGATTCTTTCCATCAAATTGGAAAAATTGGATTCTGAAATGATTCTTTGATTCCCCGTTTTCAGATCATTTCTCGATTCAGTAATCAGGAGCAGGGCTGTGACGCTAACTGCAATACTGAAATACCATGGATACATGATGTCACCGCAGGGCAGAGCTCATTACTTCATCATTTTTAGCATTTTGCTAAAATTATAGTAATCATTGTTAAAAGATACTTGACTGCCTACATACAATAAAATCAACTCTTGAGGCATCAAGTGGGCAATAAGAGACATGATATCCATCAGGCATTGACAGTTAAGTTAAAATATTGTAGTACATGTCTTACTCAGTACTGACTCTTGTCTGCTATTCAACAGCCTGTTTCTGCTGAGGAAAAGGAAAGAGAAGGGCAACCGGAAAGCAGCGGGAGAAGATTTTGAAAGCTTGGAGGCGAAGCTGATAAACAGGGCAGAGACTCTGGGTTTATCTCTAGAGCAGAAAACCAAAGGCATGAAGCAGAGGGACAAGAAGGTAGCATGCATGTACCAAAAAGTATAATTGTGCAATTGGTTTTAGGTTCACACATAACTCTCCTATTTTCTAATTTAAGTAAATAATTGACTTTAACACTGTTGAGAGTTGTATTTTCCATGTGATGTGCCAGAATATCTTTGGTAATATCAGAGTGGTTAAACATCCCTGGTTTGGACATGATGGTGGCTGATTGAGTGACCCAATAATAATCACAGCCTACTAAAGTATAGTATTTATAATGTGATTTCATTTTAAAGCAGCCATCCTGAATAAAATTGGTTTTAAAGATGTGGACTTTGCATAGAAATGTTGGTTCCAGTTGACAATAGGTAATGAAAAAACTCTTGTAACACCATAGGTGGTCACCAAGACATTTCATGGTGCAGGCATTGTTGTACCTGTAGACAAGAATGATGTGGGGTACAGAGACCTGCCAGAAACGGATGGTGAGCATATATAATGTATTTATAGTAGTGAAACTTGACATTCTTGAAAGCCACTTTGCTATTTTTCTAATGTACTCTCCTGCCTTCGGATGAATCTATTTACCTCATGAGGAAATTACTTACTTTTCTTCCTCTGCTGTATCCAGCTGGTCTCAAGAAGATCTGCAAGGCCATTGCTGAAGCACGTAATGATGAAGAGCGGGTCAAAGCCTTTGGACCTCTCCAGGAGATGATCACATTTGTTCAGTTTGCCAATGATGAATGTGACTATGGCATGGGATATGAGCTCGGAATAGACCTCTTCTGTTTCGGCTCCCATGTGAGTGTTAAAATGGTTTATTTTATTACATCTGCTGCCTTTCTACTTCCCGATCATTCCCATAGATATATAAATTCCTGATATTTGTTCTTAATGTCATCTCAGATTATTTTTGTCATCTTAATTCTACACAGTTCATTGTTAGATGTCACAAGAATGGCAACTTGCTGCTTTAGGCCATACAAAGTTCTTAATGTTACAAAACCACAACAGTTGTAGTGGGAGGTAATGTGTTATTAATCTTTGGTCTCATGTCTCCTTCAGTACTTCCATAAGGTCATCAAACAACTGTTGCCCATGGCCTACAGTTTGCTGAAAAGAAACTTGTTTGGAGAAATTGTGGAAGCCCACCTCTGCAGCCGCAGCCACGACAACCTGGACCAACTCTCTGCACATTAAAAAAGGTTCAAAAGTACACTTGAGTTCTAGCTCTTATAAGCTTTTTTCCCCACCACGTGTCATTGTCTCCTGTTTGTCATTGCAAATGTTTCTTGGTGGTTTTTGGTGCTGCTGTCATTGATTGGAACCATTTCAATTATATCTTGTTTGTAAAAGGTACATGTAGATGTCTAATAAAATATTTTTATATTTTTAACATGTCTTTTTTTAAAATGATTGTATTCAAGATTATCTTCTTAATCTGATGAGTGTAATTTATACTACTGTGTTAACTGTACAACAGATTAATTTTTTAGAATTGGATAACTAAAGGGTTCAGAGACTGGGATGATATATCTATATTGTTAACAGATTACATATCATTTGTAGAACTATATTGTGGTTTGAGTGTGATACCATGGAGTTAAAACAGAGGGCAGTGTTGCATACAGTATTAAAAAAAATCTAAGCATCCTGAGCTAGTGTTTGTGAAAGACATCCTTAGCATACCAATCGAGTCCTTATGTCCCATAGCTATGATAAACTCAGCAGTCTAAACAGTAATAATCATACTGAGCGGCTAAAAGCTTGACAAAGAACAGCATTAGGTCTGTGGGTTTAGTTTCTAGAGATGTCATGGATTCTGTCCTACCTTTGTCTTGCTTAATTGTAATATGGTACTGAATTCTTCTTAGGGTCATATTGTATGGAAAAGGAAAAGCATACACGAAACAACTAAAATGGCTGGCGTAACCTGTTTTAAAGGAAAGGGGGGGGGGTTGTTGCTGCCGTACTTGTCTCTCGGTTTCCAGCAGGTGGAGTACACAAAACACACTGGTACAGCAACTTGATTATGTTCTGCACAGAGACCTAACACCAAACAGTTATGTACAGATTACTGCCTGGCTCCAGGTATTCCTTGTGCGATAAAACAACTCTTAAGGGATAAAGGCATGTTGTGATACACAATATGAACTGAATCAAATGGTGACTTCATGGAGGTCTTGACCCGTTGCTTTTAAAGCACAGTTTATGATTTAAGTGTTTGGGATATATCATCTAGGTTCCACTGTAACCTAAAAACAACTACAAATTTAATTTTGTATGATATGTAACTTCAAAATTAAAGGTAATCTGACTCTCACTTTTATCCTTAATCTGACAACTGAATAGTGCCAAGTGTTACACTTTCCCTTCTCAAGCCCTGCCTGTTATATTTTTATTTTTTCAACCATCTCCAAGACACCATCATTGATTACCCTGTCAACTTTTATTAAATTTGTAGCCCAGAGAAGACCCAGACCATAGTGGGGGCGTAAGAATACTGAGTGAAAGATTACATTACAAGAACCCAACCTAATGTGCCTGTGCTTCCATGTTTTAAGCCCATAGGTTATGTTTGAACATTGAAGGAGACATGTTAAACAATGGATCTTGGCTCCCCTGAGGAAACTGAGCATTATAAACTTAATTTCTTGAATTCTGGTGAATTTTCCTGCACTATTTTGTTTTTTTTTGCATTAACTTACGGTAAAAGGATTTTTATGAAAAGGCGGGCAGGTAACAAATAGAATGGAATCTAATGCCATAAAGGTGTCATTTTGTATTGCTTTTTAAATATGTATTCTGCAGATCAACTTTTCTCATTTAATATCTCTGCTGCTGCAACACAAATGATTTCATGATTTATTCATGTTTTTATTATGGGACATAAATATTTCCTGTGGATCCCAACCCTGAAAGTATCTTCATATGTGTGTAGGTCCATACAGTTTGTATTTAATCGTGTGACATAGCACAGCAGTAACTTTTCCCTTTAAAGCTACTACTGCTGCAGAAGCTAAGAGGGGTGGGTGCATATTCATGGGTGGCAGATTCATGGGTGGAGACACCAGAAGCAAAACAGGAGCGCACTACTGCTTGTCGGTGCATTCAAGTGCCATTGACAAAAATCTGATGATACATGATTACGAATATATCAATATTTTTAAGACAGAGTATCACTGTATGATCCAGAGCAGCAGTGTCTAATAATAATAGTGATGTAGAAGCCTATAGTGGGAACTATCGAGTGAAAACTAGGCAATCCATGAATCTAATTAGTCATGTTAGTTCACTATCCAATCAAAACATAGTGTACGTCATTGCCACCCCCCACCCCAGGTCGTATTTCAGACAGGGGTATCAGAAATATCCAGTATTACCAGCTGGTTGTCGACAAGCGAGGCGCGTTTCATTTTCCGATTGTCCACGAAGGCATCATTGATCCTGCGGAGTTTCGTGGAAGCGCTCGAGAGGCGCGCGCACATCTTCACACATACACACGCGAGCGCGCGCGCGCAGGTTCCAGGAGCATCCCTGGACGGAGGGAGCGCTGGTTTTCGGTTTTGACAGTCTAGAAGAATAACAGTGTCATAGCTTTTTTTGTCACGTTTTGGACACAGACTCCCTCTGACGCCGCAGAATGAGCCCGGGTCTCGCCGAGCCGTGCGGATTCTGAGGCCCCCCGCACAGAAATCCACCTTGCGCCGGGCAGAAAAGGAGCCTCACTGGCAGCGTCGCCCCCAGCAGCAGCAGCGGCCGCCGGAGACAGAATGTCAAGTAGCCCTGAAGGAGCTCTCTCCAGGGGCGGCGGCTCCGACCGAGACCTGAAAATGGCTTCTTCGAGCAACACGTCCCCGGAAGGTGGACCGCCGCCGCTGCAGCAGAACCGTATACGGCAGGTGGGTGTCTGTCCGCAGCCCTGCCGCTGACTCTCAGCTGACCGACCCGGTCGGTCGCGTGAGCGGCAGGTCGAACCGCTGCTGATGCTGCGCGCTAAGAGGGGGGTGGGGGGGCAGTCAAAAGGCGTTGCCGCGGTACTGCTGCTGGTGAACCTTGTGGAATCATCACAGATGTTTTCATAAACGGGGTTCGCATAGGCTGGTAAAGCCTCCCCGCAGAGGGGATCCGATTTGATGACAGAGTTGCACGCGAGGGGTGGGAAAGCGAGATAACACCCAAATAGGCCAATTGCGCCCAGCGGTTCGTTATGGCCGTCAAAATAAACACCAGCAGGGCTGCGTGGACTCATCTGGTTTCCCCCCGCAGGCTGCAGCAGGGCATGTTTACAACTTCTGATGGAACATCTGGAGGTTTTAATGGTTCGACGGAGCATCTCTCATTATGATTTCCGAGGAATTCTCCCATTTGATTTTATAGTTTATCTGTCAGGGACAATATAAGCAGCATTACTACAAGTTACAATAACGTAATACAGATGTGGTGTATATCAGTTTTCTATCTGAAACATGACCTATTGCAGTGGTTTACTGCTGAGATCTTAAGATTTTATTTAGGTCTGTTCCACAAAGTTTAATATAGTTGCTTTTGGTTCTGTTTCATGTATTTAAAGAGGTGTGTGTGTGTGTGTGTGTGTGTGTGTGTGTGTGTGTGTGTGTGTGTGTGTGTGTGTGTGTGTGTGTGTGTGTGTCTCCATTAAGTGCTTGCTCAGGCCCCTGTTGGGCTGGGCTGGATTTAGTTGTAAGTCTCTCTGTCCTTGTTTGGACTGGAATTTAAATATTCGGATATGTGTCCTCCTCTCTTCAGTTTTTCGCTCTTCTCCATGTGTAGAAAAAAGATTTGTGTTGACTAATGGGGAAAAATGGTTGTGGTTTTTGTGTAGCTGTTTCTATAACTATATATAAGCAAAATTAATGTTAAGTCTTACCATCTATATTTGACTGTATTTATGTGTATGTGTGTGTGTGTGTGTGTGTGTGTGTGTGTGTGTGTGTGTGTATGTGTGTGTGCGTGTAGTATGTTTAATATTTGTAAGGTGCTTGTGTGTGTTTGTCTATTCAGTGAAAGCGAGTGAGTAGATGGTTGTTTCCTGTCTCAGTGCACTCTCTTGGGCTAATGTGATTTCAGTAATGGACTGTGGAGTGTTACATACACACACACACACACACACACACACACTTTGTCCCTTTTGGGTGGAGCCCCTGAGCTCACTTGGATGCATTCAAGTGTTTTTGTATAACCAGCTATGAAATATGAAAGCAGCACTGCTCAAACAAGTGCGTTTGCGTGCTGACGATTAAGTGAGCACAACATGCCCAGGTAATCTAAATGGATCTGCCATTCAATGGCATGTCTTGTTACACAGAGAGGATATCAGCAGATGAGCGACGAGCCGTTAACTGTAACAGGTGTACATGTGCATCTTAAAATGAAGGTTGAACCAGTAAATAAAAAGTCACACTGAACTATACTGAGCAACCCTGTTACATTAGGCTTTTATATTGTACCTTTTAAAGTGATTCGTAACTATGTTTAAATGCAGACATGACCTCATAAGAGCTTATCTCAGAAGTACTTACCAGCGTATTACATCATCTGAACTTGGATAAGCACCCCTCCTAATTGGAACCTATGATCTGATCTTCAGGAGCTTTTGACATGGAAGCATAGTCATACTCTTATCTTATGCATTATCCATTTAGTGGTTAAAATTGTGTGTTTGCTGGTACCTGTTAAAAGGTCCATCCATCCAAATCAGAGAAAGTATTCAATACAATATTTTCTGCATGCCCTTAACCTTTGAGATAAGTAAAGTTTCCATATACAGCATCATCAACATAGCAGAACTATTTAGATTTACTTTTTTTTTTTTTTTTTACATTACAATGTAGAATTCAAGTACTAAAATTGCATGCCATTGTTGCAGCTGTGGTGGCTCGTCCTGTTGCTCTGTCTTTATGTTTTCCTTTTGTCTGTACCCTCACCAGGCCAAGATTGGACTTAAGCGTCATTAATAAAAGCAGGTCTAATCAGGCAGAGTGAAAACACCTGTCTAAGTGCATGTTTAGCGCCTTTAAAATATAGCATTTCCTTGGAAGGTGGCTCGACAGTTGAAAACTTCCACGTTAGCCAACATTTTACCATGAAGCAGCATTAGCATTAATTTGAAGTGATCTGTTCAGCCCCTTGTCATACAGTACCAGCTAAATAAAATTACACACCTCCCTATTCACTTGAATGAGAAAATGTGTCCAAACGTTTGACTGGTATTCACTGTAAGTACTGTTAAGCACTGTTTGGGTCAAATATGAGCAAAAAGTAAGAGATGTTGCATGTAAATAGATAAATAAGAAAACTTTGACTCAAAAATGTTGTTTTTCTTGTTTATTGAGTCAGATGTTTGAACTTCATTATTCAGAATGACGTATGTGCAGCATTTGAGACTAGAAGTCTGTTTTTGCATTCTGTTGAAAGTTAAAAGTTTCCTCATTGAAAATCCAATTTTCAAACGCCTACAAGAAGGATTTGTGACATCACATGTGGAAATTTGAAGCCTCCAGTGCACAACCACTGAAAATGGTCTTTAGAGAGACATCTTCTATGAAGTAGATCATTTTTTAAAATGAAATAAAGTAGTATATTTATAGACTTTTAATAATGAAGAAGGGGTAGATGTCATTTTCACATTTCAGTTACACCTTTTTTTGTGGAAAATCATATGAGACACACACTATTGAACCAAACAGAGCATTTGTTTTATGTGTTTTAGTATGTGTCTGGATCTTTAAGTGGAATAGATCTACTGACACACAGCAGAAAAATAATGGTCAGCACAGTATTAACAGATGCTACCCACGTTGCGAGACAAAAAGAGAAAATGAAAAAAAAGGACACTGGGATGTGAGGTTTTTACTTGCAGGTCTAAAAATACCGCCTGGAGAAAAATAGCTTCTTCCTGGCCAAGTGGCTGTGTGTCCATGTCTGTGTGTTCACTGAACCTGTGTCACTGGGCATCTATACACCACGCTGCTCTGGGCTGGTGTTGAGCGATTGTTTCCCCGCAGTCTGCCTTCTCTTCTATCTGAACAATATGGAGACTGCGTCATAATGTCTCCCCTTCTGCCCGTGCCAGGCCACTTTTCCTGTGGCTGGACAGCGGATACTTAGAGCTCAGTTTGCAGGGATCAATCCAGGACTAGATTTCATGGCTACTGCAGTCTGACGATAAGTAAAATCTCCGGGCTTCAGCTGTGGAGATGTAGTCACCATTAAATAGAAGCTTTCAGAAATATGATTACAATCCTGCGGGAGATGCAGGATCTGTTTTCCCTCTAAACAGGAAAATGTGTGCCTGGCATGTTGTGGCCTTATATCTAGAGATGACTTGCGTTTAGGGCTAGATAGCGTGATCTATTTCTTGCTCATCACTTGAGAGGAAACTAGTGATGAGTAAGCAACCTCACTGTGTGATCCCATATTTCCTTTATAGCTCCACATAGCTGTAACCCCATTCCCTCCCCGCTTTCTTCTCAGCTTGCCATCTGTATTCCCTCCTTTCTCTTACTCCCTTGTTATCCTTTACCCTAGATTTATCCTTGTCTTTGGCTGTCATGTCTCATTTCCCTTCACCCCCCCTCCCCTCTTGTTTGCTCCCACCACTACTCCTCACCGGTCCCCTATGCTGAGGTCCTGATGTGCCAAGAGGTCAGATTTCACTGCAGCCTTTGACATTTTCATCTATCTCGTTTCCACCGCTGTGTCTGGGTCCCTTCTGCCTGCCTGTGTCCGCCGGCCTATCTGTCTCACTCTCTTACTCCACTGGGAGTGGTTTGATGGGATTCTGCAGAAACAGAGTCCTAATGGAGCCCTGGCCTTCATTACATTACCTCTGAACAGCTACAGCCACACACACACACACTGCCACAGCTGTCTTCTGTTACAGAATCCAAACTGGGATATTTGTCATATCGGGATCTGTGTGGGTGCAGTCACACCTAATGTATGAACACATGTACAGAACAGAATCACATAGCTGTATTTACTGAAACAGTTAGAGTGGTTGTCTGGTTTTAAGTGCTTATACACAGATCTGTGAGTGAGCGCACATCAACCAGTCCAGTACCTCTACTGGTGGCTACTAGCACTAAAACACATGCCATTAAGAGTGAATCACTGTTTGCTGTGAGATGCCCACTTGCTATTGTTTACTTTGTTGGTACTTTCCGTCAGCATGATTCAGCAAGATGCGTCTGTCCATGTCCCATTCTCTGTGGATGAACACTTGACTGCCAGATGGTTATTTTGCGGCATAACAGTGACATTTGTTGCTGTGCAGTCTTTTGTTTCTGATATAGTTTAAGCTTTGGATCAAACATTCACTGTTGCCACGCTACACACACCAGCTTCAGATATAAAGTGGACAATTATTAACTATTATATTTTATTGATGAAGTTATAAATGGATGTTATGAGTTTCCAGTCCATTGTGATATCATAGATTGTATTTCTGAATCCTTAAGTTGATAATTTACATGGATTTGCATATGATCATAAATTTACTATAGTTGACATTTAGAATGTTGTTTGGATAAAATAAGCAACTAGAATACATTACCTTTTTTTTCCAACCATTTTTCACAATTTTCTGACACTTTACAGAGAAAAAAGTACTTTAAAATTCAATATATTACCAAGTAAAGACACAAAAACCCAAACATATCTACAAAATTTACCATTTTTCAATTTATTTTTGATCATGCATTACAATTTTATGTTATTGACTAATCAAATAATTAATTTCAAATAAACTAAATTCCCTACACCTTTATTTATTCCTGCAATAAATATAACAAAAGGTTATAAACTTTGAAATAATCAATGTTAGGATGTCGCATGTCAGTGTATCCTTGTGTAAGGTGCTTAACCTATCGATGTCTGTTCCATCGGTGTATGACTGTGTGCACACACTGATTTAACAAATACATCAATAGATACAGCAAAACAATCTAAAAGGACAGAATCTAATAAGAGCATAAATATTCAGAATAGACTGCAGAGGGAATAAAGGATTTCCAGTTTGGTTTCACAGGCTCAGAGAGCACTGTGTCTTGACTTTCTGTTCAACACTAGTGTTATCTTCTCTCTGTGGTTCTGAATTATGTCCACTGCAGCGCTGACCTGAAGAATTGACCCAGAAATATTCATATCTCACCATATAAAGCCACTCAGCCTTCCAAACACCAACAAGCCAATTTTCCAGCCAGCTCTAATTCAATATGCAAAAAACAGTCATATGATGTTATCTATAGGTTTTGCATACAATTGCTCGTAGTGTAACTGTGATAGGGTTGTGAGAAAAGCATTGCTATTCCTGTGCTGGATTCAGAATCCTGGAGTGTCAGCATGTCTATATTTGGCTACAAACGGTATCCTGGCACCCTGTAATCTGGACTTCTTGGCCATCATGGTACCTCATAACTAGTCAGGGTGGTGTAGTTATATAACCTGACACCGTTTTGCACTGGCCTATCTTCCTCAGATGAATGTTTGAAGGGCAGAGATAGGATGACTGGATGAGTCATAGTTCATCATCACCATCATCCATCAAAAGAGCTTCAAAAGAGCACATACAAGACAAGACCAAAAGTGAAAACAGAGAGTATAACGTTGTAGAGATGGGATAATAATTAAACCATATAAACTATTCAGTGGTGCCACGTGCAGAGGACTACAAGCAAGACTAGTGGACAAATCCTCAAGCAAGAAAGGATGCCAGTTAAGCTCCGAAGAGGCCAGATGTTTTTGGACTGGGGGCAGTGGGAAGCATTTAGATGTTAATTATTCATTATGGCCTTAAAGCCATGTGTTTCCTGTCAGGGAGAAACAGAAAGAGAGACAGAAGAGGGCGTGGTTGGTGATCAATGGACTTCTCAGAAGCCCAGCTCAAACAATCTCATGTAAATATCTTCTCTGTCCTTCTCTCTCTCTCTCTCTCTCTCTCTCTCTCTCTCTCTCTCTCTCTCTCTCTCCAACTCTTTAACCTTCCTCCTCTCCTCCCCGTCCTCTCTCCACCATCTCTCTCTCCTTGTCTCCTTCGCCATGTTTGAGTTGAGTAAGTGAAGTATTTCTCACAGGAAAACACATCAAAGCTTTTCGCTGTGTTGTTGAATAGCAGGGCTCATGGCGCTGCACGCAGACAGACGCCCACTCATAAGCACACTAGCACACACATACTCTATATGCCAGCAGAACAACAGACTGCTTACTCCATATGCTGAGGAAGATGCTTTAATTCCAAATATAAGTCCTGCAACTCCTGCAGCCGCTGAATCCTTACTGCAGTTCTTAAATCATCTACAGGCCTGTTTATTCCCCAGTTACATTATTATATGGCAGAGTCATCTCTCTCTCTCTCTCTCTCTCTCTCTCTCTCTCTCTCTCTCTCTCTCTCTCTCTCTCTCTCTCTCAGTGTTATATTACTATTCTGTACTGCTCTCTGAAAATCACTCAGCAGTCCTGGTAGAATGTACGCCGCAGTAAATTTGAGGTCAAATGCTTCATTATTCATTATACATTCAACTTGAAGGTGAATTCAGTTCATGCCTCAGTGCCCTTTTGTTGTCTGATGCTGGATGAGATCAGCTGTTAGATGGAAACACTTTCATTTTAGTGAATTTAGCAAATGAACAATATGGACAGAGAGTTAAAGCAAAAATTGTGTCCATTAACACTTTATTAGTCATATTTAAATATTGAATAGTTTGATAGTAAATTCAACTTTAGTTAATAGTTATTTTACAGATTGTTTATGGGGAAGAGTTGTTTTTAAACCATCTACAAGATTATAGGTTTATAATAAGTTGCAACTGATGATTATGATACCTTGTTAAATGTTAAATATTTGGTTAAGAATCTTTAGAAATCTTTAGAAGAATAGTTAATACATTGTCACTGGTTAATAATTGGTTTGTAAACAAATATATACATATACATTATTGGATAGCCATTTATTAGTTTGTCAAACATAGTTATTTACTATTTTTAATGGTTTGTACACCATCTTTAAACATTATCTGGATGGTTCTTGTATAGTTGCAACTGATGTTTATGGTTAATAAATATTGCGTTGTGCATCTCAAGCCATCTGTAATTATTGATGTTTATATAACATTACAATTTCGAAATGAATAGATTGCAATGTATTTGAATGGCTATTCTAAATTTATTATTAATCATCAATAAAATCATTCAAATTTAATAAATTGTCTGTTAACTACTCATAGATGATGGTTATTAAAAGGTCTTAGCCTGTGCTTTTCTGTGCAAGGCAAATGCATGCAGCATAGGAGGGCTCTAACTCTGTGTGGTCTGAAGAATAGTCAGATTAGAAAATGACTGTTCACTAAAATGTTTTTAGCATCTGATTTCACTTGAGTCTCATTTCTGTACACAAGATAATATAAGAACTCAATTTTTGGGGGGCAAAATGTGTAACATATATATTGTATCTAGTGTTTACCACTTAGTAATACAATAACTGACTTAACTAATTTATCTCCCATCAGGCAGCTGTTAGTTTTTGTTGCACTGCTCTGAAGTCACACCCTGTAAGATCCTGAAAAACTTTCCCATTGATCCATCGCAGGATTCTTTTTCCACAGTCTCAAAAGTCCACTCTGATAGCAGGGATATTGATATCCCTCATCAATTACAGAATCTGCAGTGGGACAGCAGCCTCTCTGGAATATTCCAGTTTATTTTTTATTGGGCTGAACCGCGCTGCTCTCTCATCTCATTAACAGGAACGGCAAACTGACGTCATGCCTGCTCGAGAGACTTGGGCAGCACTTCAAAGAGAAAAAAAAAAGAAAGCCGTAAATTAGAATGGCGGCCATTTTCAAGGGAGTGGGTATAATGCCATCCCTCCTCTGTCACTTGCTAGCGCTGGATATTGGTTACGGTTGCAGGCTTTGCATTTTACTGATAGCTTTTAGATATAACACCACACAAACCTGATGAATAATGAATGGTTGAGAGAATATTGAATTTGTGGATGTAATCAGTTGCTTACTCTACATTTCTTACATCTTATGTTAGACTCCTCATACTTGCTCTGGAAAAGGACGTTTGAGGCTGACTAATGTAGCAAAAAGCAAAAGCAAGCAATCAGTTAATGTGATTCTGCTGTCTGCCTGCAGGGCGGCTGCTTGCCTGTCTGTGGAAGTGGAGAGGGTTGTTTACTGTGTAACTGTACGCTGACAAACGAATGGAGCAAGTCAAGTTACTGGTTCATCAGCCAAGTCTCAAAACCAGACGTTTTCTTTTCTTTATATATATATTTGTGGGTGTAGAAATGTCGATACGTAGACATGCCTCATTGTTTTTGATGAGAATCCTTTGAAAACGAGATGCTACATCTCCTGGGATTTAGCCACCATTAAATTTAGAATGAAATAAAATGGATCCAGGGTGTGGTCTTCTTGACTTTCTCTGCCTCCTTCTGTCTTTCTCTTGGGGCGTATCGTCTGCCTCTATCAAGGTTATGTGTCCCATCTTCAGTGTTTCTCTATTCCCTCTCTCCATATTTCAGCCATCCACCCCGTCTCCATGTCACCACTCAGTGTATTTGGGTGTGGTCTGGTCCAGATTCATAGAAGTCTGTCGCATCCTCTCGGTATTAAAATTCGACTCTTGCGTGATTTGATTTCGTCGGAAACAGCGAGACAGGCTGCATGCGCTCTGTGGACTTCATGACTTTAACCTTTCTGAAGCAGTAAAAAGAGGCCACGAAACAACTTGACATTTAAGTCATATCTGTGAGCCAATCCATTACTGTCTCCACTCTGGATTTTGCTCACTCTGTTATGCGAATACAAGAGAGCCAGACATAATTTATAAACTAGCGGTTTAGTTATTGCCAATATTTACACTAGTCCAAGGGGAGCACTATCTTCTTATCAGGATTCAAATCTGTTGTTTTAGGAAAAACAGCTGTATAGCTCAGAACCTGTTGGTAGATTTATGTCACACATATCTTATTCCTGTTGCAAAATAGAAAACGTAGAAACAACATATTGTATTGGTGATGTTTACCCTTCAGCATTTTTTATGACAGCACTCAGTAAGAAACGTCTGGTGGAATCAAGCAGTGTGGATTATCTCATGTTACTGTCATGTGATGTGGGGTTCAGCTGCAGTTTGGATCAATATCCCAAAGGTAAAGGGTGTGTAGTCGTGTCTGTGTACATATTCTGAGCTTCACTGTGGGCACTACAAACCTCCTGTTTTATAATACAATAAGTAAATCGAAGCACACTGATTACAGGTGGCAAAATACTGTGATAGACACACAAAATGAAGTAAATTGTACTTCACTTTAAGGGGACAGTTCGATAATAAAAAAAAGTGTTTATTCACTTTTTTGCTGAGAGATAGATGACAAGATCAATACCACTCTGTTAAATATGGAGCTGGAGCCAGTAGGTGATTAACATAGAGACTGGAAACAGGGGGAATCATCTTGCATGGCTCCAGCCAAGGCTCAAATATACTCCTACCAGCACCTCTAAAGCTAAAAAAAAAACAACACCCTATCCTTTTTGTTTATTCACTGGGTTTTACAGAGAGTATATGTAGTGAAACTATTTATTTCCGGGTACCATGGCTTCATGGAAGCTATTCTCTTTAAACCTCTTTTAAAGATCTATTCATTGTACTTCAGCCCACAGTTGAAGAAGTTAAATGAGCCGCTGAAATTCTGTTGAAATAAATATAGTGATTTTGTGTTTCAGCAGAGATGTTGATATTGTTGATGATGGAAAACACATGAGTTGGAAAGCTTTGAATCCGTATCACCCTCTAGCATAGTGGTAATGTAAAAGTAAATTAATTCATGCACAGGAATATTTTTCAACAAGTTTCTCACACACTTGCAGGCACATTCGGTTAAAATAATACACCCCCCCCCCCCCCACACACACACACACACACACACACACACACTAATAACGCACTAATGAAAACTAGCAACTCGCATTGAGGAGCAGTAGGGGTTGAAGATTGTCATAATGAAAAATGTATTGGCTTCTAGAAGTCTAAATGAGATTTCTCAAAACAGAAACATCCTCCCTCCATTAAAATCTCAGACGCATTATATGCTGCCAAACACTCCACCCGTCAGCACTGTACCTCCATTAGCAGTCAGACAAATCATAAACTACAGCAACAACAGCATCAGCAACAGCAAAATCAAAAGCATTAACATCTACAACGAGGTATCACCCCTCAGGAGCAGTGAGAAATGTTAAAGGAACATTTCTGGCATGTTTTAGCCCATTTCATGCATATTATGTACTGTAAATCATAGCATTTTTTTCAAACACACTATTCCATAATTTTAGTGCATGTCAGTATATGAAAATTAACTCGCAGAGACTTGCAAGGTGCCTATAGGTAGTAAGAATTCATTAATTCGTTATAAGGTACAGTACCGTTGCTTGGTAACCTTGTGTATGCGCAAACATATTTCAAAGAACATGTACACAATTATACCTGTATGTGCTCACAGGTTGAAGCACATGAACAGGCATGTGCAACAAGATCTCTGCATCTCCTATCACTGTCTATCATAAGAGTCCTAATGGACCGTATAAAAGCCTAATCTATAAAATAGAAAGCAGACCATTAACCCCTCCCCATGTATGAGATCCACTAAACCAATAGCTCACATCAGCCCCCTTCAATGTAATCTGACTCGTAAATGGACACACGCATGCACTCATACTGTTCTGTAGTTTATAATGCATTCTACAATCCTCATTATCTTACACAAGTGATGGAAGGGATCAATAAAAGTCATTGATCAGCCTTTGCTGATGCATAAACATTGAAAATTTCATGGTATTAATAATGACACATGGTGCACACACACACACACACACACACACACACACACACACACACAATGTTACTGTAAAAACATTGGTTCAGGATCAGTTTACATGTTGATCGATAAGGTTATAGATTTTGTGTGTTAAATCTGAAACATGAGAAGCAAGGCAGTACAGAAGTTAGTGTTTGAAGTTTAGACTTGCCTGGATTGTACAGGTTTCTGTGTTGTACTACAGATTTTTTGCAAATATGATTCATATACATATTCATATAATTACATAATTACATGCAAAGGAAGGCAGATATAAAACAAAGAAAAGGTCATGTCAAAAATGTCACGTAATGACAGAGCTTAAATGTGCTTTCAAGTGACGGGGGATGAAATGTACATGTCCACACAGTCAATTTGTGCCAACATGAAATTAAATTAATCTGAAATTGAAATTAGACTTTAGGAGTCTGATTAATCACATCAAGCGTATATATACCTGTACTTATACACCTATATATGTATTTACATACACTCTTTTTAGCATTAATTTTAGCTCTTTGTGTTTCCTCAAACTGTTTTCCTGTTGAGTTGTGGTGGAATTATAGGGACATATATATTATATATATTATATTAAAAATAGGGACATAAAAATGTGCTGTTAAAAGATATTGATTTAATTTTGCTGATTAAGATTGAAAGCTTCATATTTAGATTCTAATTCTGATCTTTTAAATACATTTTTGCACAGAAGGAGGCTTGACCATTTTGGACAACACTTGTGTTGTAAATACATTGACGGATTCTATTGACCACAATGGCCAGTATGAATAGGAACAATTATTACAGAAAAAAATAATTCAATGTTTAGTGTGGCTATTGGCTCCAGGCTATTGTTTTAAAATTTTAAAGGATGATAAATTGATAAAATAATCAGCAGATTAATCAATAATTAAAATTATAGTTGCAACTATTTTGATTATTGATCAATTGTTTAAGTCATTATTAAATTAGAAATGTTTCCTGCTTGTCATTTGTGAATATTTACAGCTAAACACATCTGGATTTCGGACTGTTGTTTGAACAAAACAGGCATTATGAGGACATCACCTCAGGATTTAGGAAAATAATCATCAGATAAATCAATAATGAAATAATTATCAGTTGTTCTCAGGGGCAAGATCTGAATGATTGGCATCCAGGATGGGGTATGGACTCATGAAAATGGAAAAACACTGAGGCAAAAATTATTTCAATACTGTTTCAGTCACTTTTTAGTGCAGCACTGCTTTTAACACAATTTGTGTTAAAAATGTTGTTGCAAAGCTGATTAAACACAAGGTCCTAAGCTGTTTCACATAAAAATGTCTGTTTGTCCAGGAGAGAGTGCTATAGGAGCAGGAACGTGTATTCCCTCAACAGCAGAGTTATCATGGAAATGAATGAAGTACTGAGGCTGTATCGTATACAGCATTACAGTGGGGAATGACTCAGCAGATCTGTCTCATTCAGGATTAGTAGTAGAAAGAGATGCTGCAAATGTTGTTAACTGAGCCTGGAAAAACATCTCAGGCAAAATGTGTGAACAGAAATAGAAGGGGGAGATAGGGCCCTGTCCCTGGTGCTGAAATGTTAAACTCTCAGCATTAGCTGCACTGACAGAAAGAGAGGGGCCATCGATGGCCGTCTGCTGGTGCTGTAGACACGCACGCACGCGCGCGCGCACACACACATATGCATGCATGCACGCACACACACACATACACACACACATGCACACACACAAGCTGTCAAATTTTATTCCATCAGCCATCAGTTCTGAGGGTGCAGTGCGGTTTTGATTCAGACCAACCCACTCCCCCCTGTGCAGGGGGAAGCCGGGAACTCGCAGGTGATTGTTGGCCACTGCCGTCGACCCGCTGCTCACTGGTCCCCCTCTGGACCGAGTGGTGTGTCCCATCGTCTCTGCTGGCTCACAGAAGGACAGTCTGTACCCAAGTACACCCTGCTTATCCTCCTCTCCCTCATCTCCTCTTCCGCTCTATTGGACACTCTTCGTGTTGATCATTTATTATTTTAATTTATTCTGTCTTCTCTTTTATTTATATGCTCTTTATCCCCTGTAATACCTTACTGCTGTTATCCTTTGTTTCTTAAGATTACTGTCAAATGTTAGCATACTTGATCTGTTCTTTTGGTGGGACTCATCATCTGGGGGGGGCTTACAATCAGGGGTTATCTATGTGACACAAAAAGACCATCTGTGCCTTCGTAGTAATCTCTGCTATTTTTCGAAGATAAAGTACTTTATCAAAGCAATGAAAGCAGAAATATTGCGTGACATTGTTAACTAACTAAGTAGTTTAATTTTAGTTCAGTTCTGCACTTAACTCCTTTCACCATCATGAAAGTCGGTGCAGTGTATTAGCCCATTTATGCCTATATTCCTCCCTGGGTTGTGAGCAAGCTTCAAACCTCAAAGGCTGAAAAATGCCACCAAAGTGACACCGACTGAAGTTCCTCTTATGGCCACTTGAGGCTGACTCCATAATGAGTCAATCCCCCATAGACCTGTCACAATGCCCAACTTTACATCAGTCTTTTTAATATTATTTACTTGTTTATGAAACTGTACAGGGAGTGGATATTTCAAGTTATGCCTAATTAAGGGAGTTACCACTTTAAGTGACAGTTAGCTACACATTAACTGC